>OY728158.1:1249609455-1250859455 GCA_963277665.1 Viscum album | reverse complement strand
TTCTTTTAAAAAAAAGGTATGGCTTGTAGAGGAAGTCAAAACTCAAATAATGGTCACAGCGGCGGAGAAGTCGTTGTCACCGCATACGTACGACAAAAACATTCCCTTTTGTCGTTTAGTAAAATGCTTTATATAAAAAATATTTCTTTTGGATAAACGTAAAAGTCAAAGGGGTTTATACACCGTATAAAAGAAGGTTGTGTATAAAACAAAATATGCCTCAATGAAAGGAGATTGAGACGAAGTCTCATACCTCGGGTCTGACTTGACTCGGTCGTTCTTTAATCTCCTGAATAATAAACTTGAGTTAATCTCTAATTGTTTAAGAACCTTTTTCAAGTTCATTATTCCTTTTATATCACTTATTACCATGTCATGAACACTATGTAATTATTTAAGTTAATAATGGTCGTTTTAACGATCATTGGTACTTGAGTAAAAAATAAGCCCTTTATAATTACAAGTTGTTCATGTATCCATTATGTACAGAATGGTATTCATGATGTAGATATCATATATGTCATATATATCTAGTACATGTATGCATTTATAATATTACATAATCATTTAGAGGTAAGAAATGAAATGCACCGTTCATGGAGACGGTAAGCCGTACGTACGCATGAACGCTACTTTCATTTCTATTTCATATTTTATAGAATGGAATCATAATTATATAAAGGTATATTATAATTCCAGTATAATATCATATATAATATCATAGTTCCATCCTTTATACATCCCACATATGGTATTTAACGAATCAAATCACTTTGAGGGGGCGGTAGTTCGCACTTCCTTAAATGAAGATATCACGTTTACCCATAATGGAAACCATAAAGGTATGCCCAAAATGAAAAATACAGAAGCTTAAGGAAAACATAAACATATTATATATCATATATAAATATAGTGACATCTTAATGGCCACCTTTGAAGGTGTTAAAATAATGTTGAACAATCATCGTTTCGGGGGGCATAAATTCATCATCCACAGAAACAGTATGTCCTTTAACCATTAGATGTAGGTGTGTGTAAGTGTAGCTCGAATACTTCTTATAACAACATCCTAGTATATTGAGGATACTGTAGTTGTTACAAAAGAAAAGAATAAAAAGAGTTTAGGGGGTTGTAGAAGCAAAATCAAACAAAAGGACTCAAAAGAAGACATTACCTTAAAATCGGGTAACTCTCTTAGATTTGAGCTCAAAGGCTTCATTGGGAAGACTTATACCCAAAGTGAGGCTTCACGGAGTAATATAGGGATTTGTAGAGACAAAATGGGTAGGTTTTGGCCTAGCCAAAGGCTTTGGGAGTGTGGGTAAGGAGGTAGAGTTGGGGGACTTTTATAAGAGGAGAGGAGGGGCACTCTTGGAAGGTAAAGAAAAGTCACTTTATTTTAAAATGTTATTCGGATTTAAGAGGTCCCACATTGATGTGTTTCGAGGATAAGGTGATAAGGGTTCTAAATCCACTCATCCAATAGGTTTTTTCCATGTGTAGGTCTTAGATTTTACATTATCATTCCATTTTATTTAAATCGTTAAATAATGAGGTCCTCGCTGCATCATCATGATGTCATAAATAATTTAATATATTTAAAGTCTAAAAATTATAAAAAAAATACTATGATGTAGGAACTTTTTTTAGCTTTCCAATTACTATTTATAATCAAAAATCGGATCTTTATAACCCCATGTAAAAATTGTTTTATTAAAACATCTCATGTTTGTGTCATTTTTACTTTTACATTAAATAAAAAGTTATTTATGTCATTTCCCAACCAAAGTGGCTCCATGGGGTCCCCAAGTTGACCCATGGATTGTATTGGTCGGCCATGACACATCCAATGAGGGTAGGACATGTGTCAAGCTCATCTCATTTTATTAAAGCATTATTTTTACCTTAAACTACATTAATTACCTCTAATCGCGATTAAGAACTTAAGAGATACTATTCACCAAAAAAATATTTTAATCTCATTGAACCACATTTTACTTCTTAATGAAAATCATGTATGTCAGATTTTTGAAATTAAAAACACAGAAGTGGTAAAATTTCATTTAAACAAAAAATCAGTTTTTATAAGTACCACTTAGTGGTTTCATTATTCATCAAAAATTGAAGTTTTTCAGAAAAATACCAAAAATTCACCCTAAGCTATATTTGATATTCCTAATTCAAAAATGAATTCTATTTTACAAAATTCAAAACATATAATTCACATTAATTAATTTAATAATTAATTCCCGCTGTCATGACAAATAGCGTGTTTTTATGAAACAATAAGTATCAAAAAATTGACACCAGTTTAAGTCCAATTTCAAAGTGAAATTGATTACAATGACCACCATTGGATTAAATGGTAAAAATATATTCTAATTTCACTTCAAAACCAATTCAAAAGATAATCTAATCATATAAATAAATTAGATTAAAAGGCAGTTTTGATGTAAAATGCCGTATTTTTCACTATTCATTAAAAATTGAACATTGTCTGAAAAATAACAAAAATTCACACAAAGTAAATTTTGATGTCCCAATAATAAAGAATAAGTTTATTTTGAAAACATAGCTTATAAAATATTCAAAAGATAGATTTAAAAATGGTTTTCCATCAAAAGGCAGTAAAACAATCTTTTAAGAATATTAGTGTATTCCATGCATAAGATTGTATTTATTTTCATTTTAAGCATCTAAAACACTATCTTAATCATTAATAGACATAGATAAAAATATATATTATTCATTAATTACTTGGGATATTACACCTAAGGTCTTTTAAGTTAAGAGTGTAAACATTCTCATGTCTATGGCCAGTGAGAATAAACTCTTCCTTATAATTGTGTACTAATCATTTATCATTCATAAAATTAAAAACTTAAACATCATCATATAATTGTCTTATTATTATAAGGTTGTGATTAATACCTTTAACAAATAAAACATTCGAAATTAAAGCTTTTCCAAGAAGAACAATGTTATCTATACCAATAGTTTCTTCCAGATCATCATCTCCAAAAAATAATTTTACTCCTTTCATCTTGATAACCATTTCAAAGAAGTTTGTGTTACGAGTCATGTGTTGGGAACATCCATTATCCATTTACCATGTATTGTTGTTGGTACTTCCTTTATTTTCCTGAAAATAAAAGAGTTAGTCTTTCAGAATCCAAACTTTCTTGGATCTAGAAATGATAGAAAGTAAAATCTTAGGTATCCACATTTTCTTAGAAATGTAAGATTTATGAAAACATAAGGATTGAGTTTTATTTAAAGAAAATTTTTTCTCACAATGTCCACCACATTGACACTTAGTGAAAAAAGGATCACTTTTAAGAACAAAAAAGTTATGAATAAAAACAGGTTTTGAATGAGTATAACCAAATCCATAATTATTACTTAGAGGACGAAGTTTTGAATACATTTTATCAAATTCTTTCCTTTCAAAAGTAAAATTTGATAAAAGTTTCCTTAAGTAAAATATTTCAGATTTTAGTCTGATGACTAAATTCTTATCCTTGTTGTTATTTGTTTTAGATTTTGAGTTAGTTTCTAAAAAAATACTTCGAAATAACATTTTCAATATCCTTATAAATTTTATCTTTCTCAGAATTAAATTCCTTAAGGGTTTTGGAAACATTTTTAAAATCAAGGGTTTTTTTATCAAGATCTTTTGAAAAAGTTGATACTTATTTTGTTAAAATAAAAATTCTAAAATTTTATTTCTCTAACTTTTTTTATCTTACAGTTCTCATTCTCAAGTAATTTAGAAAATCCAGAAACTTCTTCAAATGAAGGTATAAAGTATTATCTTCTTATGAGGAAGATTCTTCATCTAAATATTCATAATATTCTTCATTTAAACTATTATCACTTAAATAAATATTGTTTAAAAATTCATCATTATGTACCTTATCCAAAAGAAAATGATTTTCAATAGGTAATCTGGCTATAAGAACAATATTCTTATGACCAGAAAATTCATACTCTGGGGATTCATCTGAAGAGTCACCACTACTGGCACTCTAGGTGTCATTAGCCTTCAAGACTTTCTTAGCCTTATATTTTTATTAATTATTTCTATTCATTTTAGAATGATTATCCTTTCGGTCTTTTCTCTTCAGCATAGGACAATCCAATCTAATATGACCCGCCCCTTTACATTCATATCAATTTACTTCTAAATCTTTCTTTTCCTTTCTATCTTTCTTCTTATATATGTACTGAAAATATTTATTTTCACAATATTGTTCATCTTTCAAGAAATATTGGCTAGTTCATTCTCAAACTGATCACTTTCACTTAATTCAGATATTACAGCAAATTTCTTAGCTTTAGATCTAGTTACCCTTTCTAGATTATTGGATTTAGATATAGTAGTAAAGGAAACACTTCCATTACCATTCTTCTTATTATTAATGTCTGCATCTCTCTTCATTCTTGTTTTATGCTGAAGAATAGTTCCAAATAACTCATCAAGAGTAATGTTAGATACTTTTCTATTCTCATAAATAGCTTTCCATTTAGATTCCCACTCATTGGGCATGATATCAATTATCTTATATATAAGTATTTCATCATCAATTTCATTCACACTGATAGAATGAAGGCTCTTTAAAATAGTCATAAACCTTTGTTTCACTTTACAAACTGGTTCTTCATAAGTAAATATAAAACCATGATATTAAACTATAAGCATAGCTCTTCTTATTTCTATCACTTTTGAAGTTCCAAATTTTGTAACTTCAAGTATATTATAGATAGAACATGAGCCTTAGACTAGTTGTAAGGACTCCGTAAGTTCATTCAAGCGACCAGGGATCAAATCCAAGTGGAGGAAGAATTTCCAGGGTATTATAGCAGTGTTGTAGCAGGTACTGTAGCAGGTACTGTAGCGGGACTGTGCAGTACTGTAGCAGGCACTGTTTGGCACTGTAGTAGCCAAGAATATGCCCCTGTTTGGGCCTTTGGGCCACCGATTTGGTTCCTGAGTCCTATAAGGCCTTCGAGCCACCCAGGCCTTCGGGTCAGTAAGGCCTTCGGGCCACCTCAAGGCCTTCGGGCCAACTTAAGTGCAGATGCAAACCAGACAACCTACAAGGAACAAGCTCTACAAGGAGGATGAGCAAGCAGCATTCACCATAGTAGAAGCTAAACAGATTGCAAGAATGAGAGGGTATAGCACCTGCCATTAGGAAAAACCTGTGCATGCATGGGAATTCCTAGCCGAATATCCATGCAAAGGTGGATAGTTGATTTCACGATGAAGATGCTAGGGAGGAGCAGTTCCAAGTAGTTAGTCTGGGTTGTATGTAATGTTTGAAGCCTACAGGAAATGGATTCCTCTAAGGCCTACAGGCCATGTAATACCTACACCTATGGGTCTTGTAAGGGTTCCACCTCACCCCTTGAAAGGTGTATTATCAAGAAATCAATAAAAAATAAAGGCCTTAGGGCCATTTGAGGAATTATCTTCTAGATACTATTAGTAGATTCACAAGAGGATATGTAGATATAGATATTCCTGGTCATGGAACATAAAATAGTATTGTGTACCTTGTATTTTAGTTGATATTCTTATTTTTATTGATTTTTGAAAGTTATGATTTCCTTTTCCGGAATCTTGTAATCACCATTTAGAATAACAAAGTTGTCCATACTAGTATTGATAATAAAATTCTTCATCCTATCTCTCTAGTACTCATAGTCATTCCCATCAAAGATTGGGGGTTTGGAAGGATTTATATTGTCTATAGAACCAACATTCATTCCTTTCATTCTATAAGAAAATATAAAATATATTTTCCATGAAAAGGATTAGAACAAAAAATTTATAAAACAAAGAAAATTTATAAGAAAAACTTGAACAATTAAAGTCAAGAAATAAAAGTTGAGCAGGAAAACATATATGAAAGTACAATTATTTCAGAGACCTCCTTTAATACTAATTGTAGGATCTAAATATAGATGTAGATGATCAATTACAATAGGGGGTAAATTATAGGTTTTAAACTTTTGTTTTTAACATTAATAAAATCTATCTTTAAAAAAGTTAAACAAGATGGACTCAAAAACCCTCCTTAGTTCTTAACTAAGAAACAATCTTTATTAGGATCTAAAAATATGTATCACAAAAAGAAACTAAAGAAAAGTTTACTTAGGTAAAGATTCTACCTTAAATCATATAGAATCTTATTATGTCAAAGTATACAAGAATAATAAAATATAAGAAATTCATATATTCTTTATTTAACAAAATACTTCAGAATTAAAATCTTGTAACAAAGACAAGTAAACAAGTATAGGAAATATTTTAACCCAATATATGGGTATCCAACAACCTTGGATAAAGGTCCCATGATTTATACTTTCAAGAATGTTTGTCTTACCCACACCTAGGTAATCCCTCGATAAGAGTATCAGATTCTATCTTTCTATCCCTACAAGCACTAAAACTTTAAGGTAGTTGGCACCTCTATCTTCCTATCCCCAAAAGACATTGATTGATCAACCAATATGAATCATACTAGGCAAGTTGAAAAAGTTGTTCATAGCTTGAACAAGTTGTTCAAAAAATTCTCACAAATAATAAGAGTCTCTCTCTCTGGAAATCACTTCATAGCATCACAGCATGTAATCTCTAGATGTGTGTTGCATTTTTTTGGCTTGTTAAAATTACTGGGTATTTATAGGCCAAAAATTCCCAATGGTCATCTCCACTTCCAATGGTCATATTTTTCCTTAAATTTCAGAGGGACCTGTACATGAGTCACTCATCAAACGGTTAGTTAAAAACATATTGTATAACATCGTTTCATGTGAGAAAACTTTGGAAACATTACCATGTGTGAGAAAAAATATATATAAGGAAAACATTTTTAAGATTAAGAAATATTAACATGCTTAGGATCTGATAAAATGAAACGTTACTTTAAGGAAATGAGGTAACTTTAAGAAAATCATTTAATTATATTATTAATTAAGTGATAAATGAAGTCTAAAAATATAAACAATCGGATTATGAAATAATAGATATTCAGAGTTTAAATTTTGAGGAATTTGGAATATAATTTCAAGATAAATTGGAGTCTAATTTCATATGAATTTGGAATCTTATTTCTAAAGAAATTATAGATGATTTTAGAAGAATATGGAATCTAATTTCTGAAGAAATCGGACTCTGATTTTAGGAGAAATTGGAGTCTAATTTCTGGAGAAATCGGAGTCTGATTTCATATGAATTTAGAATCTGATTTCTAAATAAATCAGTGTCTGGTTTCCATAGAAATAAGAGTCTGATTTCAGGAGAAATTGGAGTCTGATTTCAAAAGAAATCGAAGTATGATTTTAGAAGAAATCATAGTCTGGTTTTAGAAGAAATCAGATTCACAATTCTAGAGAAATCAGATTCAAAGGAACTATAAGGTTTTAAGTTAGGTAAGGATCTGATTTTTGGTTTAATAAAAATATAGTTAGACTTGGTTTAGTAAAAACTAGATAAGACAATGAAAACCATAGGTAAAGATTAAAAAAAAATTAGAGAAATAAAATTTTCCTTAAGAAAATAATTCTTAGGGAAAGATAATTTTCCTTGAGAAAATGTGTTTGAGATTTTCATAACATAAAGGAATGTAAAATTCATAAGGAAAATTATTGAATCGATACTTTAAATAATTTATGACATCACTTTTAGTTCATTATGATGTCATAAGACACACCGTATATTTATATCATCTTTAATTTTTACCTGAAAATTTGATTATCCTATAAAATTATGATAAATTCACTAATAGATAATTTTAAAAAATTTATTCCAAAAATAATATTTATTTTATCAAAATAATTTTATAAAAACATGAGCTTTCACTTTTAAAACAAGAATCACTATTTATTGATAAATGATGGGTTTTTTGACAATAATAGTTTTTTGAACCCTTAAAATTTTACATTTGACTTCATAAAAATTGTATTATCATTAATTCTTAATAGAAATTTTTTAATTGTATTATTTTATTAAAATATAATTTATTTTTAAAATTCAAAAATTCATCAAAAATGAATGTCTTAATTGAAATTATATATTTCATAAAAATACAATTTTTGTTTTATCATGTCAAAAATCAAAATTATTTATAAATTAATAAATATAGTAAGTAAATATAACCATTATTCCATTGAAAATACAATATACATATTCATATTATTAGGGTCTTGATACATAGACCTTTATTACACCAGCAAACACCCTGAGGGTAAGGTGTGTGATGGTGATATTTTCATGCGGTGGTTCGGCATACATGGTTTGGGTTGTGATCTCGATGAGCTTAAACTTCTCTAATAAATGGTTTTTATCATGCTTTAGTTTTTATATCTTGTACTAGTCTTGGTCAAGGGAAAATAACAATGATGTTATCTCCCTCATAATCTCTAATAAATGGGCTTGATAGGGTATGATCCTACTAGTCAATGTCACTGGTTGTTTTGTCTATTTCAATTGGATTTATCAAAACCTTATATTTATAATAATCATATGATCACTTTTAAATGGATATATTATAAATGGTTATGATTATTAGTGTTATTCTAAATCTGATAGGTTATAATAAAACCAAATAAGTGCATTTTTTTCTATAACCATAATAGGTCATTTAATTCAATCACAAAGGTAATAATATTTATAAAAGTTTAGGTTGTTACAAACATCCCCCTTTTAAAATTTTCACCCTTGAAATTTTAATTTCATGCACTAAAACATATGAGGTTAATTATGTTTCATAACATCCTCCAGTTACCACTTCATTTATTCAAACTTTTGGTTTCTCCAAATCACTTTCACCAGGTTCATTGTCTTATTTCATAGAAATTTTTCTTTATGATCTAATATCATCACTAGATTCTCCTCATATGAAATATCATTCTCCAATAGTACCACATCTAGATTTAAAACATGTAAGGGGACTGGTATATACTTCCTCAAGAGGGATACATAGAATAAATCATGTAATTGAGATAGGTTAGGTAGGAGTTCTAGTCAATAGTACACTACTCCACTATGACCAAGGATCTCAAAGGGTCCAATGTATTAAAGACTAAGCTTTCCATTCTCCCAAAATCTCATGACTTTATTTTATGGAAATATGTGAAGGAATAACTTATCTCCAACCTCAAACTCTAGGTCTCATTTATGACTATTAGTATAACTCTTATGTCAACTCTAAGCAGCCATGATGTACTGTTAAATAGTCTTGACCTTTTCCACCATTTCAGGACCCAGTAGTTTTCATTCACTAACTTGATCCTAGTATGTGGGTGTTCTATACCTATTCCCATAAATAGCTTCATAAGGATCCATTGGGATTCTTGAGTGAAAACTATTATTGTATGAGAACATGAACTGATGAATATGTTTACTGCATCCTCATTTCAAGTCTATTGATCATGCTCTCAACATGTCCTAGAGTTTATATATAGTCTACTCAGATTGGCCATCAGTTTGAGGGTAAAAATACATCCTAAAGTTCAACTCATTATTTAGATAAATTAGAGATGCTTCAAGAACTTGGAGGTAAATCTTAGATCTTGATCGGATACAATTGATAGTGGTGTTCCATGTAACCTCACTGCTTCTTTAATGTATATCCTTTCAAGTTGATCAAGTGAGAAGTCCTCACAAATTATATTTAAGTGAGCAGTCTTTGTAAAACGATCCACCACAACCCATATAGCATTATTTCCTCTTGATATCTTTATAAGACTAGTGACAAAGTCCATGGTTATGTTTTCCAATTTCCATATAGGTATGGGTAATGGTTGCATCATCCCCTTGGGTTTTTTTTTTCATCCTTCACTTGCTGACATACAAGACACCTTAATGTATATTTCATAATCTTCTTATTCATGTTTTCCCACCAATAGTGCTCTCAGTAATCTCAATACATCTTTGTGATCCCTATATGGATAGATAAGGTTAAGTAATGTACATCATCCAATATCTCCTTCTTTAACTCAGGATTTTATGGTACACATAGTAATGACCCAAGTATTACAAATAATTCTTCATTAATTTTAAACTCTGAGGATTTTAATGTTCTTATATCTTACACCTTCTTATTAATTTCTACATTATCCCTTTGAACATCATTTATATTCTCTAAAGGATGGTTGATAAATCACTTATGAAATGATTTATTATGTTCCTTCCATTACGATTCTCATATATATTCTTTTCAAGTATAAGAAGATAGAATCATTCTCAATTCTAATCAATGATAAAATTTTCAGATCCTTTATTCTTAGAGAATCTTCCACATTTTTTTATTTTCAAAAATGGTAGTGGATTGAGCAGTCATTGTCCTTAATCATCTCTAACCATCTTTGTTGGCACATAATCACCTATTTTCATGTGAATATATTCTTTAGGATTTTATGATCTATATATATTTCACACTTCTCCCTAAACAAATAATGCCACCAAATTTTTAACACGAATATTAATGTGGCCAACTCCATATCAAGCGTTGGGTAGTTATTTTTATGAAATTTAAATTTCCTTGATTCATAGTCTATTACTTTTTTATTCTACATAAATACACAAACCATCCCTTCTTCGAAGAATCATTATATACCATGAAATGTTCCCCACTTATGGGTAGAATAAGTATAGGTGCAGTGATAAGCCACTTTTTCAACTCCTTAAAGCTCTCTTCATATTCATTATTCTAAAAAAATTAACTCTCTTACAAGTTAATTTGGTTATAGGGTTTTATAATCATATGAAATATCTCAAAAATCAATGATAATACCTAGAAAATCCAAGGAAAATGTGGATATATATCATAGATGTTGGACTTGACCATCCTACAATTGCTTCGTATCAGATGGGAGGAAGACTAGTAAATTCTTCAAGAAACACTTTAGCATATTGTATCATAATGGATATACCTTAATGGTTGATTTTTCCTTAAAAAATCATTTTAGAAAGATTCAATTGTTCATAGGGAAATAATATCCATGATTTAGATGTTTTTTCTAAATAAGATTTATCCTCCTCCTTAAACTTTTACATGATTAGAGGATGATTCCTGATATGAATATTGATTTCTTTCTGAGGGAAATTTACATTGTATCTATGTATGTAAATCAAATCTATTCCCATAATTTCATCAAATTACACTAAATGTTATATCACAAGGTTCTCTAGGAAGCTCAGCCCATAATTTTTGACAGGGTAGGAGTTATATACTTGGGATTCAAGTATAAGAAGTAAGTTGATTAGTGGTGGACACTGATCAAAAACATACTGTCTAAGAAGGAAATTGATTCCATGTAATGGGAAGGATTCAAGAAAATATTTTTAAATAAATATTTTCTCCAAACTCTCCATATTAAGATGTATAGGGACTTCCTCATACTAAGAAAAATGGAAGATGAGTCTATCAGGTCATACAAGGAAAACATCATAAGGATTTTAAGATATGCCTTCATCTTTTTCATGAACACTTAAAGCAAGGTGGATCACTTATTTAGTGGATTAAATTGGAGTCTACAAAAATAATTGGTGATTACAGAGTTTGATAGCTATGAGACTATTTTCTGTTATGCCAATAAAGTTGAGATGGAGATTGGATACTCCTAGTGGTCTCATGGGCTTAGTAATAAAAAGAGGAAAATATATTTTAATATGGTAGGATCAACTAATGAATCTCATGGAGGAAAGAAAACCCAGCATTATATGTGCCAAAAGTATGAAAAAATTATCTCGAGAATTGTCTAAAGGGAATTAGGAGATGCTTCAAATATGGAAAAGAGGGGGATCAAGATAATAATTACCAAAGGGATATGAATAATCCCACTAATTCAGAAGAAGAAATGAAGGTTCATATAGACACTTAGCTAATATTATAGTGTTTCAACTGTAAAGAACATGGAAATTATGTGATCTAATTCCCTAAGCCAAGGGTTTTTAGAGAAAATAAACAACAACAACAACCTCCACAGTAGCAAGGAAGGGAATATATTATCACTACTACTAAGGTGGATCATAAAAATGATGTGGTGAAAGGTACACTAGTTATTCATTCAAGAATAGGAAACATAGTTTTTTATTCTAGTTATATATATTATTTCATATCTTGAAAGTTTAGTAAAACTATTCAAACACCACCTCAAAATATAGATGTTGAGTTATCCATGATAATAGTGAATGGGTAAATTATTGAATCTAAAGTATATAAATCTTCCCTAGTTAATGTTTGTGGATTGAATCTCCCATAAAATCTTGTCTTAGTTCCTTTAGTAGAGTTTTATTCTATATTGGGTATGGATTGGATATCTTTATATAAATCTAATATCAATTGTCAGAAGAGGGAGATCACTCTTTACATCCTAAGGCATTATACAATCCAATACAAGTCTAAGGAGGAGGATTAATATCCTTTAGAATCATAAACTCAAGTAGATATTATTTTCATATGACCAATAATATATATCTTAAATAATTAATTCAAAGAATATGATCATGCTTGAAGACATGCCCGTTGTAATGGACAATACTGATGTTCTCCCTAACGAATTATAAAGTATTTATCCTGACTGAGAGGTAGATTTCTCAATTGAACTTAAAAATGGATCTCTATATATATAAAAGACTCTATACATGATGGACACCATTGAGTTAAAAGAACTAAATAAATAGTTGTAAGAGAATCTACACAAGGATTCTGTATGCTTGAGTGAATCACAATGAGGTGTGCCAATCCTATTCATCAAGAATAAGGATGGATCAATGCACCTATTAATTGATTATCATGAGCTCAAAAAATCATGATAATAAAAAAGTATCACCTTCCATGGATAAATGACTTTTTCAATCAACTACATGGGGCCATGTATTTATCTAGGGTGGACCTTCAGTCAGGATATATCTAATTAAAGGTGAAGAAAGAATATATATATATATATATATATATATATATTAGGTGTTTGGGGGTACAATTACATTAAACACACACACACCACACACATAGGCTGGAAAGGCAGGCCATAGCCCCCCCCCCCCCAAAGGGATAGCCCACCCATCTAGCCTTATTTATTTACTAAATGGGATGAAGGCCCAGTGGGAATGAAACCAATTACATGGACCAATCCTTAGTGAAACAACATGTCTACATCATACTGCCTATATCACCATGCTTGCATCATGTCTACATCACTACCTTCCTGCATCAGGCATGCATCACTACCTTTGTGAGAAAATTCACTCCTAGTCGGACTCTCTAACTCTCTATAAATATTTATGGGATTAATGAATATTGTTTTTAGATATTACATCAAACAATTTGTGATAATATTTATAGATTATATTCTCATATACTCTGAGATCAAGGAGGATCATGAGGGGAATTTGAATACTATGATAAAGACTTTTCAAAAGAATAAACTATATGAAAAGTACCATAAATGTGAGTTATGGTAAGAGTAAGTATCATTATTGGGTAATGTTATCAGCAGAAAATGGATATCAATGTATGCTTCTAAAATAAAGGAAATTGAATAGTGGATCGGTCCAACATTTGTAATAGATATTTGTAGTTTCCCTAGTCTATCTGGGTATTATTGATTATTTTTTAGGTACTTCTCATAATTGTCAAACCCACTAACCAAACTGACTCATAAGGGAGTAAAGTTTGTCAGGACTAGTGAATGTGAAGAATTATTTAAAGAGTTGAAAAGGAGGGTTATTACTACACCAGTATTTACACTATTGACAAGTGGGAAACACTTAGTGGTATACAATGATGATTCAAAGAAGGTATTAGGTTGTTTACTAATGAGAAATGATAAATTGATAGCCTATTCCTCAAGCTAGCTGAAATTTCATGAGAAAAACTACCCCACACATGATCTGGAGTTGTATGTTATGATCTTCTCATTGAAAATATGGTGGAATTATCTCTATGGAGAGAAGTGTGAGATATATACTAATCATAAGAGTCTTAAATATATATTCACATAGAAGGAGATTAATATGTTCTAATAAGGATGGTTAGAACTCATCAAGTAATATAACTACTCAATCCACTACCATCCTGGTAAAGAAAATAAAGTGGCATATGTTCAAAGTAAAAAGGATTCTGTAACTTTATCAATGATGACAATTGATAAGGGTCCAATATTATTAGACTTGAAAAGGATAGAAATATGAATCATAAAGGAAGGAACACTGTCATTTCTTTCTCAAATGATTTCTCAACCATAGATTTTATAGAAGATAAAGGATACTCAAAGAGATGATGTGGAAATTCAGAAGTGGGTGGATGATATCAGAAATTGGAAATCCACAGAGTTCAAAATTTATGAAGAATGAGTCATAAGATTTGGGCCACTTCTATGTGTCATGTTAAATCCTAAGATAAATAAAGAGATTTTGAATGATGCACATAGCTCAACTTTCTTGATCCACCCAGGGAGAAAAAATATGTATTGAGATCTCTCAGATCTCTATTGGTAGAACAATATAAATAAAGTAATCACATAATATACATCAAATTTCCTAGTATGTCAGTAAGTAAAGGCTAAAAGGAAAAGGTTTAAGGGGATAATGCAACAATTACCCATACCTATATGTAAATGGAAAAATCTCACCATGGACTTTGTTATCGGACTTATGAAGACATATAGAGGAAATAATGCCATATGGGTTGTTTTGGAACATTTTACAAATACTGATCACTTTATCACAATTAAGTAGGAATTATAACTCAATCAATTTGCATGGATATACATCAAAGAAGTGGTGTTGTTTCTTAGAGTACCATTATCAATTATATCTAATCAAAATATAACATTTACCTCCATGTTTTAGAACAGTCTTCAACATGATCTAAACACTAAGATGAACTTTAGTACAACTTATCATCCTCAAACTGATGGCCAATATCACTCCTACAAAAAAGGCATTTAACAACGCTATAATAGGCATTTATCAATGCTAAAAAATTATTTATAATCGAAGTGTGTTTAAAATCCCAAAACTTTTATCAGCACTAAAAAAAGCATTGTTAAAGGCCCACTTTAACAGTGCTAAAAAGAGCATTGTTAAAGGGGTCTTTTAATAGAGCTTTTTTAGCACTATTAAAGGGATAGTTTAATAGAGATTTTTTTAGTGCTGATAAAGGTAGCGCTGTTAAAGGGGGTAAAATTATATATATATATTTTTGAGAACCATGAGTTCGACCCCTTTATCAATGCTTCTATGACCCCTTTAACAGCGCTTCACACCCCCTTTATCAGTGATTTTCACCCCACTACCCCTTTTATAAACACTTGGTGAATTTATAGCCACATGTGCGTCCACCTAAATTCGAACCCTTCACCTCTCCTTCAAAGATGGAACATCTTTACCACTACACCATGTCATTTTTCTATCTGTTTAATGGTATTTTGGTTTATTTATATATATATTTACATATATATTTACATATATTTATATAATTATTTTTAAATACATTTATACAATATATGTGTGTGTGTGATATATATATATACTTATATTTATTTAAATATATTATATATTATATTCATTTACATATACTAGAATATAATATAAATATATATCTATTTATTAACACACAAACACATGTATATATAAACATTAAAAATATATTTTTTATAATGTAAAAAATGGTTAGATATTTTTTTAAATACATTTTTAGAATATGTATTTATTTATATATATTGGAATATACATTTTTACATAAATATGTTGATATATATATTTATATGAGTAATTTATTATAAGTAAATATAAGAAAATAAACATATATTTAATTATAAATAAAATTAAATTATGAAAAATGATAAAATTTAAAAAACATAATATCCATATGAAATTAAGACCAGTGAATAAATTCAGTCCCTACAAAAAAAAGAGCAAAAATATCTCCTTAAACAAGCCTGAAAATCCATCAAATGTTAAAACATTGGGGTACCCCGACTAAAAACTTAGTTTTGGAGGAATTATGGGAACTTTTTAGCCTTGAAAATGTGATAGATGTTTAACTATGTCACTAAGGGTGTATATCTCATTGTATGATTCAATTTAATAAGTGGTAGAGCCCAAATGGACACCTGTATCAAAAGTTATAGTCGTTTTAAGTTCAAGTTATGTTTTCAACTTATTTTAGAAATTTTATTGATTTTTTGATTTTTTTTTATCTTCAAATTGATATTTAATGACTATTACTCGGTAATAATAAGAAAATTATTAATTAAAAATATTTTTGTTAGTTATTTTAAAAGTCGTTTTCACTAAATATATCATATATTAAGTGTAAATACATATCTACGTTATCTAAAACATATTTATAAATTTATATATCATATTTATATCAATATAAATATATTAATATATTAATATATTATTTTTTAATAAAATATAGTTTTTTTTTGAAGTATAATTTTATCAATGCTTGTAAAAACTGCTGCTAAAAGATCCCATTTATCAGCACTTCCAAAACAACGCTGATAAATTTCCCCCTTTAACAGAGCTTTTTTAGCACTAATAAAGGGGGTCGTTAGCAATATTTTTATCTAGCGATATTAAATCCCTAACACTGGACAAACCTAGTTTTTTTATTTGTTTCTATACAGACTATTCAGACATTAAAGGATATGTTGATAGAATACTCAATGGACTTCAAAGGGGGATGGGACCAATATCTTCCTCTGGTCGAATTCTCTTACAACAATAGTTACCACTTGAGTATAAAAATTTCTCCATATTAATCCCTTTATGGGAAGAGATATAGAACACATAAATGTTGGGATGAAGTTGGTGAACGTAAGCTACTGGGACCTGAAATGGTTGAATAAATTATTGAAAATATGAAAACCATTCAGCAGCGCATTAGGGAGCCTAAATTCGACAAAATATATATGTAGAAAATTGTCGACAAGACCAAGATTTTGATGTTAGAGACAAGTTATTACTCTACATATCTCTATTTCAAAGAGTCATTAGATTTGGGAAAAAGGGAAATCTAAGTCCTAGGTATATCGGTCCCTTTGATATTATTGATTACATCGGAGTTATGGCCTATCGACTAGCACTTCCACCAACCATGTCTCAAGTGCATGATGTATTGCATGTATCCCTCTTGAGGAAGTACATGTCAGATCCCTCACATGTATTGAATTCTTAGATGATATAGCTAGAAAATTATCTCTCTTATGGGGAGTAGTCAGTGAAGATCTTGGACTGTATAGATAAAGTTATACATAATAATACTACTCATCTAGTCAAAGTAATTTGGAGGAACCATAAATAAGAATAGGCAACATGATAACTAAAGGAAGTGATGAAGGGGAATTTTCATCACCTATTTTCACCTTAGTATGTAAAATGAAATTTTGAGGGTGAAATTTCATAAGTGTGGAAGAATGTAATGAATCGTAATTTTATCAATGAAATTTCCTTTCTTATAATTATATCTCATAGTATAAAGAACAAAATTTACATAGATAAACCAAAAAACATTATTCTCATAAATAAATAATGATATAATAGTCAGAAAATAAAACAATAAGAATGATAAATATTGCAGTAGGATAATTAATAAAAAATGAAATAATATAAATGGGGTAGTTTGGATCTGCTCGATACACCAGAATGACTGCACTCACAAATAAATATGTAGAAATAAAACATAATGTTAATAATACAAAATTCATTTTGAATATGAAAGTATAAATAACCTTGAGATAATATATAAGTGAATGAATAATGAATGGGAAAAGAGGTAATTATATGGAATTAGTAAAACAATATGAGCATTATAAATCTGATCTTTGGAATAGTATTTTGACTATTGGAATAGTAATCTGGTCATTGGAATAGTATCCTGATTGTTGGAAGAGTAATATATCTGTTAGGAAAAGTAATCTGACCATTATAATAGTAACCTCACCTACGGAAATGTAAAATAATATTTATGTATCTTATAAAACAAAAAATATGATATATTTATATCATGGTACAAGTAAATAAATGTTTTCAAAATGATTAATTAGTTGTTTGTATTTTTATAAAATATAAATGTTATAATCTCAGTTTTATATATATATTAGGTGTTTGGGGGTACAGTTACATTTAAACACACACAGGCCGAAAAGGAAGCTCATACCCCCCCCCCCCCCAAGTGGATATCCCACCCATCAAACCTTATTTATTCTGAACATGGATCGTAGGCCTAGTGAGAATGCAGCCCATTACATGGTCCACAAGCTGAGTGGGCATGAAATCCCATTACATGGCCCTAAAGCCCTAAATTTTTTACCTAAAAGCCCTATAGTGAATAGTAATGCTACAATACCAGGGCTGCTATAGTGTTATCACCGCTACAGTTCCTGCAATAATTCCCACCACCGTTATAGTGCCTCCAATGCTATAGTTCCACCACCAATACAGTACCTATGCTTCATGGGTTTTGAATGCCTAACCTTGATGTAGTATAACGGGGTGCTTTACCACTAAGTCAAACCACAACTATAATATAATCACACTTTTATAATAAATATAATGATTTAAAATAAATTTTATTTACATATAATGGATTTATAAATTAAAATTACTTTTTATTATATTTATAATTAATTTTATGAGAACGTATGTAATTTTTCAAAGGGTTAAGAAATCGATTATAATATTAAAATTGGTATTTTACGAATAAATGATAATTTTATTTAAATTTATAATTTTCATATTTAGAAATTTATTATCAAAAAATGTATTCAATTTTTTAAATCTACACATTGAAAAAAATTGGGTGAATTTTTTGGGATTTTTCTAAGATAGTTTATTTTTTGGTGAGTTGTAAAATATGGTAATTTACAATATTTAACATTATAATCCAAATACATGAATTTTTTAGTCAAGGATGGTGTAAGAACCCATAATTTAAAACTCACATTCACTATTTACTTTATATAGTCATAAGAATCGATACTGTTGATAGCCTTGAGCCAAAATAATAAAGTAATGAATATAGTAATAAAAAACATCCCTCTCCTCCCCTTATAAATACCACCCCTTATCCTCACACCTTATAAGTTTCGAGTATTGAAAATATTATACCCAATTATATTTTAAATTATATTCCCCAAATCCTAGTTTTTTTGTCTCACTAAAAGATCAATTCCAAGTGCCTTAAGGAGGTTCTAAAGGAGATGACATTCAAGAGGTAAAAATCCTCCATCTTTCTCTTTTAAATTATTTCTTTCTTCTAAATTATCCTCACCCCCTCTACAAAGTGAAATGATAACTCCAATATGATATATATACTATAATTTTATTGTGTTAATGGAATATCCATCATCATATCCCCTTATATTCTCCTTTTATTGAAAAAATGTAAACATCATTCGTAATATGTCGGTCAACTGCCTTCATGGACGATGAGTTTTCATTTTCCATTACTAACTTCAAGGATGGTCATAAAATCATTATTGTGGTTAAATATAATTTTAATATATATATATAAATATATTATAAATTATCACATGTTATGTAAATAATATATATACATAATATTAAATAAAACAATACTAGTTCATAATGGTCATAAAAACCACCAAAATAAACTAAACATTTTCCATTAACGTTTTATTAAATAAATCATCCTCATTTAAGAAAAAACTGATATATAGAAATATTTAAACATATAGAAGTTCATGAATACAAAATAATTTCACTTCTATATTATTATTCCAACATGATAATAACTTCCATAATTATACATAAGTGAACCAATTATGAAACCATGAAATGAACGCTCTCAGAATGAAAAAATTAAACATTATAACTAATCAAAAGGGACATAAATGAACTTAATAAAATTATAATAAATAACATGTATATTTAATATTTTATTAATTAATTAATTAATTAATCTAATTTTATTATCTAGTTCATTAAGTACAAGTGTAGAACACATCGGACATAAGGTATGGGATCTCTCAGAACATCCATTTTTCCTTTGGGTTGCACTTTCTCTCCCATTTACCCAATGTATTTCTTAATTATTCTTATGTAATTATATTATATTATGTGTAAATGTTTCACAAAAATTTATCTATCTCCATTAATCTTTATATTATGGGGAAATACATATTTTAAAAACGTTCCCTTCTCAATTATTCTCGATAAGCAAACCCGATTAAAGGGTACTTTTCTATTTCTTATCCCTTTTCATGTACACTCCATAAAATGTTTTAAGGAGACAATATTTTCTAAAATCACTAATTTTATCATGAAATACCATTTTTATTTCACTTATTTTTTTATGTAAATTATTATGTACTTAACCCCTTTTAAAGACTCTTTACCTTTTTCTTTAAAACCCCACTTAAGTGGCACATTTCCAAAGTTACTAAACCACTCTTTTCTCATGTTTACACATTATTTGGACATAATTTATCATAATATATGCCTATTTTTCCTTTATTAGTGTAAAATAATGATTTAATCCCTTATTTCATGTAAACCATTATGATATTCCCTTTGGTTATGCCTTATGAGATTATTACAAAACCCAATTATTTCCATTGGTAACCACTATATTCATTCCTTATGTTTGATTTCCTTATGTGGTACACATATTCATGTACATGTTATTATGGGTATTCCTAGATAGTTCTCCAATTCATTAGTTAATGTTTTAGCCTCATGAGACATTATGTATGGGATTAGGGAGTAAACCCGATCCATTATGGGATTATGTCCACCATGTGATATAGTCTTAGTAGTTGGCCTTAAATCGTTTTTATGTCATGATATATGTTGTTACTACATTAATTTTTTTTATTATCATATGATTATATTTTCTATATGTTATGAATCCATATGTTTATTCATGATCCATTCCTATTATGTTATTAGGTTATGCCTTCTGACTCATGTGTCATGATTCATTTCCATTTTTATTCCCTTACTAGGATTTTTTAGCTCATTACTTTTATCTATGTATTGCACATGTTGTTTTGTGTAGATGTAGGATCTCAAACGAAGTTAGGGTCTCATTATAGAGATTAATAAAAATTTGTTTCACACTAGTTACATGTTTTTTAATTATATACCTAGTCGTAAAAAGACACTAGACTTTTCGATCCTTGGTTTTTATTTGATAGATATTTATGTTCAAAATCATGTAATAACATGTGTAAGATTATAGGGTCACTATAAATAATTTATAAATAAAATTTATTTTCTTAATTTATGAATTTATAGGATTCAATATATGTTACATGATATATTTCCTAACATAAACTCTTAGGGAATTTTTTCTCCCTTAATAATGGTTCATTATGAGATTATGACTTTAACAATTCATATCCCTAGGGATTATAAAAACATGTGTACAACAAGGCTTTTTTTCATGAACCATCTCAATATGGTGTTTTCTGGTGTTACCCCTGGGTACAAATGAGCCAAAACCACATCCACTTACAGTATCTAGATAGGGATGTATTTTATTACAAACCATTTACTATATACTTTAATAAAATTTAGGGATGTATTCTTAGGCTTAGTCTTATCCATAAGAACTTTTCTTTATTTTTATAATACGAAACCCAAAAATAACTAAACTTTCCTTTGATACCAACTATGAAAACACTTGTCTTTATTACACATTAATTATTTATTTATTATATAAGAACACACATATTACAACCCAGAATATCAAAAATTCTAGTGTCTTTGCTTAATTATATACATTACGTTAAAACTTAAAAACATGTGGTACATCATCATTATTAAAAACTTCCTTAACATGCTCATAATATTCCATCGTTCTTAAAACTACATGGGATAATTAGGGAACATTCATAAGACAGGGGTAAGTTATAAATCCCAAAAAGGGAATAAACCTGGAATAACATAAACAAAGTATTACATGTTAGATAATGGGCATTTAAATAGGATAAAAAAGGGAGAAAATCATAAACAAGAACAAAGATGCATGATATAGCATGATAACATAAATGCAACATAGAAAAGTGACAACAAATTTAAACATGACATCATAAACATAGCCCAAGGATAAATTCCAAGACATCATAACATGGCTTAAAAAGTCCCATAATAGATTAGGTTCACTCCATTATCCTAGAAATTATGTCTCATGAGACTAAAACAATACCCAATTCAATGGAGCACTATATAATTTTGGGCACACCCGTCACTTTTGATATCATGTACATGCATGAGTGTGCTACATAGATCATCAAACATATGATCATATTTCATCACATTTAATTGCATGATCAAGTAGTGTGGAATAAATACATGTAAGTACCCAATAAAATAATTATATTTATGTATATTATAATACCCTTGAGTGGAAATAGAGATGGTGTTTACAATATAAAGGTTTGACCAGGAAAATCATAGTGAAATTTCAACAGTATAACGGTAGTACATAAATATTCATAAAATTATTTAATGAGAGAAAACAAGGTATATCATAATTTTTAAATAAAATTTATAGTGATAGGAACATGGAAAAACATATCCCAAAATTAGTAATTGGAAATAAAATGCATAAAATGAAGAAGATGCTTGAATAAATAGTAGAAGTAAATGGTCCCTTACCTTAAGAGAGTGATTCCAAAAGATTGGTAGGATCTTCTTGAGAGCTTGGGGAAACCTTGGGAGGACTATGGAGAGGAGAGGAAAGATTAATAATGTTATCTAAGGTTTTTGAGTTATTATGAAAGGGATCTTGAATGGGTTTATATAGGAAAACAAATGGGAGTTATTTATTATTTTTTGAACTTATATTTTGGATTATATATAATAAAGTTATCAAAACCAAAATCATCACCACATTTTTTTCCTTAAATCATTAAAATAATACCCTTAACGATTTGTAAGTGAGTCATGTTCATAAAGAAATGATTTTAAAACCTTAAAATATAATATAGGTTTTGGAGGATTCGTAAATGCTTTATAAAATTAATCACATAACCTAAAAAATGTATTATTTTAAATTGTAAAAATATATTTGGTATTGGGAACCATTTATATCATTTATTTATTAACTTTTTTTATTTTTATGTCATAATAAACATTGTATATTTATACCGTATTTAATTTTTACCTGAAAATTCTACTGTCTTAGAAATTTATGAAAAATCGCTATTTGATAATTTAGATGTATTGATTCCAAAATCAATATTTATTTTATCAAAAAATATTAAATTTTTAATTTTTACTTTTAAAATAAGAATCAACATTTATTGGGAAATACTGGGCTTTTTATGATAACAGTTTCTTAAACCCGTAAAATTTACATTTGACTTCATAAAAATTATATTATCATTTATTTTTAATAAAAAATATTTTATTATATTATTTTATAAAAATTTCATTTAATTTTAAAATTCATAAATTCATCAAAAAGGATTGTCTTAATTGAAATTGAATATTACACAAAAAATATAATTTGTGTCTTATCATATCAATATCAAAATCATTTATAGAGTAACAAAAGTAAGAAGTAAATGTAAAAATTATTCTATTGAAAATAAAATATACATATTCATATTATTTTGGTCTTGATACATATCCCTTTATTACACCGTAAAATTCCTTAAGGGTAAGGTTTGTGATGGTGAGATTTTCCTATGGTGGTTTGGCGTACATGGTTTGGGTAGTGATCTCGATGATCTTGTACTTATCTCGTAAATGGTTTCACTCATGATTTAGTTTTTAGATCTTGTATTGGGTTTGGTCAAGTTAAAATACCATTAATGTTATCTCACATGTAGTATCTGATAAATGGGCTTCATAGGGTATGGTCTCACTGGTTGAGGCCATTTTTATTTTTTCAGTGACAATTGGATTTATCAAAACCCCATATTTATACTAATAATATGATCACTAATTAATGGATATATTATCAATAGTTATTATCCTTAATGGTCTTTTAAATCTGATTAGATATAATAAAACCAAATAAGTACATGTGTTTTATATAACCACAATAGGGCATTTAATTTAATCATAAAGTAAAATTTATTTACAAAATTTTGGGTCATTACACTGAAATCGGCCCAATGCCACTGGTCATACATCTGGTCAGTTAGTGGCTATACTATGGCTAGCCACTCGTGCCAGCTATTAAGGGTCATTAAAGAACCTCTACAAACTCTTTTTAATCCATATATTAAATAATTAAATTTCTTATCTTCAAACTCAAACATAAACACTAAAATACACTCAATTTAAATGATTAGAACTGTAAATGGTGTTTTGATAATTAAAAAAAGTGAGGTATAAAAATATACCCCTTTTTTATGATCAGAAACACTTAGAATAAAAAAACTTAAGATATATAGGAAAATGAAATTTTTTAATAAAACATATTTCCAATGTAATTTCAAAAATAATTTCAATATTTCATAATGAAATTCAAAAAATATATTTTGAAGAGATTTTCAACAACAAAAAGTTAACCCATATATTTAAAAATAATAATGATTTATAAAGTTAATTTAAATTATAAAAAACATATCTCCTGCTAATTTCAAACCACGTGTGTGATAAAGGCTCACTACTCATGCCTAGGGAGAATATTAGGTTAATACCCAACCAGCCTTTTTCAAGGTTTATTAACTCTAGGTGCATTTTGACCAAAACTACATCCACTTATTTGTATCTAGACAGAGATGTATTTGCTTATAAAAGTTACACATACTTTACTTTACCAAAATAATATTACAAATTCCCCTCACCCTTGATATTAAGATAGATATATAAAAAATAGATACATTTCTCCCCATTTTTGATAATCAAGAAAAACTCATAAACATGAAATTCCTTTAAAACAAATTAAATATCTACCCCTTTAGAAAGATAAAAAAAATTAAAATATTGAAATATAATTTAAAGGACAAGAATAATTCAAAAAAAATTAGATAAATAGATATATGAAAAAATAAAGTAAAACAAAATCAATAATTTTTCCTAACCTTGATTCAGATTTTACAAGCGAAGCATTCTTAACTCCCCATTAATAAAATAAAAATGTTCTATAATGAGGGGGTTTGTGAAAATATCAACTAATTCAAAGTTCATACTAATAAACTATAACTAGATATCTTCTTTTTGAAAGTAGTTTCTCAAAAAGCGGTTCCAAGGGTCAATTTTCTTAGTAAACGGGTGTTGAATTAGATTTATAGAGATATTAATGGCACAATTTTTATCTCACTTGATATTAATATGATCATAATTTATCCCATAATATAATAGAGTTTGTTTCACCCAAATAATTTGGGTGCAAAAACTCCTCATGGATATATATTATTCTTTGGCCATAGTAAGATCCATAAAATTTTTATTTTCACTACTCTAAGAGATAAGGGATATTCTAATTAAGTGAAAACTTCCACTTGAACTTTTTCTATCTAATTGGAATCCACTAAAATCATAATTAGAAAAACCTATAAGATAAAAAAAGTATCTTCTGGATAAAATAAACCAAAAAATTTAGAACCTTTTAAATATCTACACATTATTTTAAGACTACTTAAGTGAGATTATTTAGGATTGTATTAAAAATTAATATAAAATAAAACACTCAACATGATTTTAGGTTAGGTCACGGTGTGATAAAGAAGACTCTAAATCATACCTAGATAAATCTTATTATCAACTAGCTTACTAACTTCATCCAATTTTAGCATTCAAAAAGTACTCATAAGCATACTTATTAACTTTAATTAATCAATTCCAAAATTATTTAAATTTTCATTTTTGTACTTAATTTTGTTTAGAAACATATCATCCTTGTTTTGATAAATTTGAGAACCAAGAAAAAATTTTAACTCACCCATAAAACTCATTTCAAATTATTTTCTCATTAAATCAAAAAAATCATTAAAAATAATTATTTTGTAGAACCAAAAATGAAATCGTCAACATAAATTTGAATAATTAATAAATAATTTTAAATAGATTTTAAAATCAATCTCGAGTCATATTTTCATATTTTAAAATTATTTTAGCAAAGAAATTTGGTTATACTTTCATACCAAGCTCAAGGGGTATGTTTCAAACCAAAAATATCCTAGGTTAACTTAAAAACAAGATTTATAAATTTTTAATCTTTAAAAATGGGATGTTTTTCAATAAAAACTTTCAGAAATAAACCATTCAAAAAATAACTTTTAATATCCATTTTAAAAAAGTTTAAAATTTTAATGGGTGTAAAATTCCAATAATATTATAATGGTTTTTATTCATGTGATGGGGGTAAAGGTATTTGAAATAGAATTTTAAAAAAATAACATTTCCTTCTAAATTAGAATTTTAGAATAATCATGAGATTTAAATATTTTACAAATATAGATAACATTTGATTTTAAAAGAATAGATAAAAAAAGTTAAAAAGATATCTCCCCCTTAATAGATGCGTTCCATTTTAGATAATTAATAAATGAATGAATCCTATTTGAATAGATAGGGCATGATCTTGTCATGGTTAACTCCTTTTATATAAAATTTTAAACTATAAGGAGCCACATAAAATATTAAATATATTCTGAGAATTAGGAATAAAATTCATGCAATAAATTTAATAATAGATATTATTCTTCATTATAAAGATAAAAATATCTAGGTAATTTAATGGATTCTCAAGGAATCGAATATAAAGAATATTTAAAATCAAATTTAAATCTAAAAATTAAATTTTTTTTAAATATCTAATAATAAAACTATGTTAAACATGTAATGATAAGACAATTTTAAAAATGTAATATATAGGTTGAAACATTAAGTTTTTATCACCCTATATAAAATATTTAAAACAACCTAGACAATGAAAAATATTAAAAACCAAATTGTAAAAAAAAATCCCTAGATTTAAAATTTTTAACTTTCGAGATTTGGCCTTCATTATTGAATAGTGACAGAATAGTTTGATATTTGAGATAAGTGGCCTAGGGTTGAAAAATATCAAAAAAAATATGAATTTTTGTACCTGAATGGTTTTTTGTTCATCAATGTTATCTAAAAGAGACTTCAAACCCTATATTTTTTGAATAAGATCTTCTAAAAAAAGTATTAAAAGAGATATGAATACTTTTGGGTCTTCTATATTGAGAATTTTAACAATTAAATTCATAAATGAGATGACCAAATTTATGAAAATAATTAAAAAATTATTTTGAGAGAATCATATTAAAAAAGTGTTATTTTTATAGGTTCTAGCTTGATTTAAAAAACCAAGACCAAAATAGTTTGTTCAATGTCCTTGGAAACCCAAAATTTTATTAAAATTTTTCTTACTTAGGGTAAACTTAGCAAGAAAATTCCTATACTATTTAGTTTTAGACTATAATTTTTCATCATTGGGTTACTACTTTAATTTAAAGGATAAATGCTCCATATATTTATATATTTATTCATTTTTAAAAATGACATGATTAGAATTCTTTTTAAGTTCATTTGATTTTGAGGTGAGTTCAGAAAATCCTTCCAAAAATTTATCTCAAACATATTTATGATCATTACAACATATAAAATCTAAATAACTTTAAGAATGATAATAATAATAACAATTAACCTCATTACTTTCCCCAATTTCATCCATTAAACATTTTTCATTATCATCACTTGATTTGGTTGAGTATAGAAAATCATCACTTACACTTCATGTGGAAACCTTAAAGGATTTATTTATTTCTTTCATTTCTTTAATCCTCTTTTTGAATTTGGGGAACTATTTTTTGATGTGTCCTTTTTTTATATTCGAATTAATTTACCCCTCCTTCTTATCAATCATTCTCCTTCTTGGTATGATGAGAAAAATATTTCCTTCCAATGAATTTGTTCATATTCTTGTCTAAGTTTTCAATATTTTCATCATAATTGAAATAATTATAATTGATTACCTTAAAGTTAATAATATTATTTTCATTGAATTCATCATATTCCTTTTCATCTTGTCATTTTATATTAGTCGCATAGGTTATGAGTGATCCAATAAGTTCTTCTATCGATGTGTTCTTAATTCCCTTTGCTTCTTGAATTTCCATTACTTTGGGTTACAAAGAAATTGGAAATACCCAAAGTGTCTTTTTCAGTATAATTTATATAGAAATATCATCACCAATATATTTTCTAACATTTTAAATGTTATTAAAGTGAGTAAACATCTCATAAATTGATTCATTATAATGCATACTAAAACTTTCAAAATCTTGATGATACGTATCAAGTCTAGAATCCTTGACTTTATTGGTACCTTCATGAGTTACTTTAAGAAATTTTAAAATTTCTTGATAAGTTTTACAAGAGGACCCATGATTAAATTAATTATGTTCTAAACCATAATAAAGTGCATTCATGAATTTTTTATCAAGTTCAAAGGCTATGATATCATTCAGATTCTATTTTTCCTCTAATTCAGCAGAGAGTGTGTAACCATGCATCAGAATTTTCCTTTTGGGATAAGTTTTACTTATAAGAAAAGTATATATGTGAGTTTTTGAATAATTATTATATGTTCCATCAAATAAATGGGCTTTACCTATTTAGTGTTCTTCAGGGGCACCTATGGTAGAGTCCATCTTTTAAAGATCATCCCATAAAACTGATTGAGTTTTTTCAAAATTGAATTTTGAAAACATGGTCTCTTATGATACCAATTTTTGGTTGGAGTAATATAGAAATAGGTAGGGTGAATTGAATTTTAAATATCAAAACTAAATAAATATATATAATTGTTAAATTAATCATTAAATTGAAATTAAACAAGTAATCATAATATATATGAATCAAAAGAGTAAGTGCAATGAAAATTAAAAATTAAAGGTAACACAATTTGATAAATGAGTTTGGAAATAACTCAAGATGACTCCCTATGTCTCCTCCCCTCAATAGATTGAGATGGTTAGATTAATCCCATAACTTTAATGGTTGTCATAAAACTCGAGAATAAAGTTCCTTGGATTTAATGGTATCCAAGACATCGAAGAAAGAATACACTTTGTTTTAAATTTTTTGTAGTAATAAAGCCAATACAAATAAGTGACACTTTATTTTTACTTGGTTTTATCAAGAAACCTAATTACCTCACTTAAATAGTAGTGAAAACCCAAGATAAGAACAATATTAAGATAAGAAGGTTTTCTTAGAGTAAAATCCTTTAAAAAGAACTCTCTATTATCTCAAAAATATTAAAATAATAATAATTAGATAAATATATAAGAAAATATGAGAGAGAAGCTAAGTATAATGATGATTCAAAAGAGTATTCTCAAGAAAAAATGAGGCTCTGATTCGCAACTGATTGATGTTTGGTTCATATATGTTGATGTACATGCCTCCTTGTGGTTCTATTTATATCCCCCAAAATCTATTTGGTCATTTTGGATAAGTCTTTAGTCAAATAGGGATTTAAATGGTGATTCAAAGTGATGGGGTCCACCAAAAATGGCTAGTTTAACTGGGCTCACCAGCTAGTCGAATAATCCCACCAGGTAGATGTTGGGTCATGGTAGAAGTAAGTGTTTCTATTGTAGCCATCAACTAATCGTTGCTCCTAAACTGGGTGTCTGGTGGTCTTAACAGTTTCATAGTTTCATAGTCCATGCCACCATCTGGCTAGTGGCTCTACTTTGACTAATTTTTGGTGTTGAGCATTGAGGGTCTTCAAAGAACACCTCCAAAATCCTTTTAAGACCATCAATCGATTGGTCAACCTTCTATCTTTATACTCAAGCATAAACATTGAAATACACTCAGTTGAAACAACTATAATAATAAGTGGTGTTTATGGTCATGAAAAAATAGTGAGTTACATTAGTATATTATACTTGTTTACAAGGGAAAATAACCAAGGTTCCTTTCATTAGTAATGGAGAAAGAGATATAAAACAACTAGAATTGATTTTTTTTCAAATAATTTTTTATTATTTTCATAAAATTCACATTCAGGGTATATTGGGAACTACACATGACCAAATAACACCTTATAGTGGGACACATATTCAAAATTAAAAATCAGGGCACATAATAAAAATTCAAAATGAAATTCATCACCGTGGAAACCTTCATGCTAGTGACTGATCCCGCAAATCACACTACCACTCAGGAAAACCTGCATCGAGGATGGAATGTCAAAATCATATTGTTGTCTTCATCATCACAATACCATCATCATCATCATCTCATCATTGACCACTCCAAATGTCATCACTATATCCATCACTACCTGAGTCACCAAATAGACAGTGAGAACCCCATCCGATATCATCCCACCACATCCCCCTTCATATAAAACACTCGCACCATCATCATATCACCCTCATCATCACCACACCAAAAACAAAAAACACTAAAACTAGATACACAATCAAAACTAAATTAGCATCAAAAGGATCGAGCTACAGACATGAACCTTCACTGATTTCTTTGAGGAAGAAATGCCATGCGTTAAACCAATAACCATCTTCACGAGATAATATCGACTCATGTCGTTCCTGGAGCACCAACAACCACTGAACCACACATCCCAAAGACTAAAAGTTACCTTTTCTCTATATCCGACTGGGATAGGCACAGATGAACTAGAGGCCATAGTAGGTATTTGAGAGGTTTTCTCCTCCGAACACTAGTATCATCGATGAATAAGAAAACTATAAGCAGTAAAATCAAAAATAGGCGAACTCTAGTAGCACCTGGAAGCCAGTCAGACACCAAAACACATAACCCAAAACCTATATTTTTACCTCTAATCTAGCTCTAACTAGGATAGGAACAGAGGAACATGAGTTCATATCAAGGTTTGAGTGGCTGATGGTTTCCAAGCAACATCCTTCAACTACTATAATTGATTAATACTAATGTATGTGGTCCATTTACAGTAGAGTAAAGGGTGGGTTTTCCAACTTAATTACCTTTAAAAGTGACTTTAGTAGATATAGTTTCATCTACTTAATAAGTTATAAGTAATATTCCTTTATTATTTTTTAGGAATATCAAAATTAAGCAGAAAATTATCTTGGTAAAAAGATAAATAATCTTTGTTCATACCATGGTGAAGAATATATTGACTAGGAATTCATCAGTTACTTGAAAGAGTGTGGGATTTTCTCCCAAATCACTCCTCCTTATACACCTTAGTGGAATGTTTTGAATGAAAGTATGAATTATACCTTTATTTATGGAAAGATCAATGATGAGTTATACAACATTACCATAATATTTTGGGTATATGCACTATAGACTACAGCATATACACTTAATAAAGTACTAAATAAGGTAGTAGATTGGACTCTATATGATTTATAGAATGTAAATAAACTTGTTTTATCTCATATACATGTATGGGGATGTGAGTAATTTTTCAAGGAAATGTAGGTTCTAGGCACAGCGGAAGCGCGTGGATGGGTGTACCCAACTTTAATTTTTCCATTAACAACGATCAATCAAAGATCCATCATAATAATACAACACTGGATATTCGTAATAAAATGAAGAGCAAAAGAAAAAAAGTGGAGTCATAGAACCATAGAGAGGATCATCACATGTTGGTTATAATTAATTTAATTAAAAGACAATAATTACCTTGATGAAATTCTCTCTTCATTGATGTTTCCGATCATGATCCAATGTGATCCGTCATTACATCATAGAAGCCAAGTGTATGCTTCCTCTAGCAGTGATCAACATGTTCTCAACGTATCTCTAGACATCGCTGAAAGGATCTTTGGGTGCTAGTGCGGAAGAGACTCCTCTTGTGATGTCCACCTTCGATTGCGTTGAGAACCGCTTACAAAGTGCTCTCCATGATCCGGTGGAGGAGATATATCTCTAGTAACTTGAGAGAATTCTTGGTGTAAAAAATAATTCTCTCTTGGCTTGAGACATTTTTTATATCTTTTGTTAACAACCATAGAGAATGGCTAGGATAATGAGAATAATGTAATTGAGATTTTATTACTTAGAATAATAAAATGAATTAATTACCCAAAAGCAATTATTCATTTCATTTAATTCTTAGAAAGACCACTTGTCTAATAATAAAAATTGGCTATTATTATCACTTTAAATGAGCCTAGTGAATTACACCTAATATTATTTAATTAAATAAATATTATTATTTATCTCAAATCCCTAGAAAAACTACATGGAGTGTACTTTTGTTTTTCCATTTTCTTTATTTCCTACACATTTATTAGACCTTGAATAATGACTATTTATTTCTCAAATAAATATCACTGCATTAATCACTAATAAATATATTATTTCACCCACAATATATTCTCTCGAATAACTAGTGTTGAAATAAATGAAATCGCGCATCCTTGAATAATTATTAGACCACAGTCAGGAATAATATTTATTCAACTTGTTAAATAAATATTTAACTGAGATACTTAGACACACTTAGTGTGTGACCCTCTAGGCCTCTTTCATAGTGGCATTAGGTGGAGCCTGTCTAAAGTCCAAGGTTAGCGTCTATAAACATTCCAAGGCACCCATAGAGAAATAAGTTAACGCTGCAATGAAGTGTCACCTCCTACGAAATCTTACCGTGTAATGTAATCCCTTTGTCTCGATATCTCAAATCGAGAGGGTTTAATGATAGTACCATCAACCCATGTGCTCTATTATTCTTTATTTGACTTCCTGGAATTGAAATTTTCCATTTCTTACCATGGTTATGTATTTATTTGGGCTATATCAATTCCATAAAAGGTAATGAGATATCAACTTACATTATGGAACAGAAAGGACAAATCATTTCTCACATTATCTATTAATGCATTATTACTCATGATGCACCCAACATATCCTACCTTGCTACGAAAAGTGTGTCATCATGTTTTTAATCAAAACATCTAATTGTGAAAGTTGTAATACCCATTAATAATAATCTTAAAGTCTAAGGACCGATACACATATCCGTAGATAGTAACATACAATGACACTATGAAATATGGATTTTGTACTGGCAGGTCACGTTCTCATAATATCCTCCTAGATATTACAAAACCATGAGAATGTTTCTCAAAGTTTTTTGAGTCCTCACCCCTAATGGCCTATATCATTTTTGTCCCTCAAATAACATCATCAGACCATAGAACATATATTCAAGAATAGTGTTATGGCACTTCTGGTTTCTCATCATAGTAGGGATCCACTATGACCTTTTGGTGAAATAGCTATCCTTAGGACATTATCACATGAATTATCACATAGAATAACAATTAATATGTGATAAGGTATTTATTAATGAATAAAGTACAAAGTAGTTGGTTCTAAGCCACTAACTCTAACAGTCTCCCACTTGGACTAGAGCCAAATTCTAGAACCTTTATCCCTTTATCTCTCACATGATATTCATGCTTCTGTTGAGATAGGCCTTTAGTCACGGGGTCCACCACGTTATCTTCTGTGGACACTTTTGTCACTGCAAATTTATCCATTTTATAGAAATCACTCAAGATGTGATACGTTTGGAGAATGTGTTTATTCTATTGATGTGACATTGGTTCTTTTCCAAAATCCACCTCTACAGTATTATCACAATAAAATGTGATAGGATCTTTACTAGTAGGCACCACATCAATCTCATGGAAAAAGTTATGAATCTAGACAGCTTCCTTGGCTGCATCATAAGCCGCTATATATTCGGACTCCACTGTCGAATCGGAAACAATTGGCTTCTTTGAACACTTCCAGATCACAGCTCCTCCGTTGAAACAGAAAATATATCCAGATTGTGACTTCAGATTGTTCTAATCTATTAGAAAACTATCATCAGCATACCCTCTAATGACAATCTCCCCTTCTCCTCCATACACTAGGAACATATCCTCAGTTATTCTCAGATACTTAAGGATAGTCTTAACAGCAGTCCAATGTTGTTCTCTCAGATCTTCTTTTTATCCTCTTACCATGCTCAGTGCATAGGAAACATAAATCCTGGTACATAACATGGAATACATGATGTATCATATAGATGAAGCATATGGGATCTTACTCATCCTGTCTTTCTCATGTTGTGTCTGTGGACACATTTTTTTAGAAAGATGTAATCCATGTGAAACTAGAACTAATCCCCTCTTAGATTGTTCCATACTAAATATATTTAGTATCTGGTAAATGTATGTACCCTGGCTTAGTCCAAGAATCCTCTTGGATCTATAATGAATGATCTTGATCCCTATAATGTAAGCTTAGTTTCCTAATTCCTTCATGGAGTAAAACTTGTTCAAATAGTCCTTAACTGACTGTAAGATTGGCACATCATTTTCAATAGGTAATATGTCTTCAATATATACTATTAAGATAATGACCTAATTCCCATTAAACCTCTTATAAACACATGGATCACATTCATTCTTAATGAAGCCAAATTCCTTTATGGCGTCATTAAATTGAATGTTCCATGACTTGGATGCTTGCTTTAATCCATAAATAGATTTTTGCAACTTGTAAAACCATTTGGATTTACCTGGTGTCACAAAACCTTATATTTGTGTCATATAGACATCTTCCTGAAGGTTCCCATTAAGGAATGTTGTTTTGACATCCATTTTCCAAATCTCATAGTTGTGGTAAGCTACTATGTAAAGTATGATTCTTATGGATTTAAACATAGAAACTGGAAATAAGGTTTCATCGCAGTCAATTCCTTGATGTTATCTAAATCCTTTATCCAAAATCCTTACTTTATAGGTGCTAAATTAACCTTCCATGTCCATATTTCTCTTCAATACCCATTTTCATCCAACAGGATTTACATCAAATGGCTCATCGACTAGAACCCAACCTTGGTTTTGATACATGGAATCCATCTCAGAATTCATAGCTTCTAGCCATCTTGCAGCTTATGAGCTCTCTACTGCTTACTTGTAGGAGATATGTTCATCATTATCCAACAATAATGATTCACCATCCTTAGTGACTAAGAAACTAAATCTCTCTGGTTCCCTTACCTCTCTTGAGCTCCTACACAGTACATGTGTTTCTCAAACCTCTTCCATGGGGACCTATAGAACTTGTTCCTATACCAACTCTTATGTATCTTGAGCATCAACTTCGTTGAAGTAAATATTTCTCCCACTATCCTTTTTTATGATGTACTCCCTCTCAATAAATATAGATTTTCTAGTGACAATCACTTTTTTGTTTGAAGGTTTATATAAGTAACCATCTTGGCAGAGATTTTTCAAGCACTTCTCGTTTATATGACCAAGACGGTGATGCCAAAACTGGGTGTTGTATGAGTCATGTGATTTTGTTTCATTATTGATTTACAACACTTGGTTTTCATAATTTAATACATACAAACCATTATTTAAATGTTCCATATCATAACATACATGGTTCTTATAAAAGAAAAAACCCTTATTTCCAAAATTGAAAATAAATCCATCTATATATAAACATGATACATAAATTATGTTCTTGGTAACACTAGGAAATTAATAACAGTTATGTAAAACCAAAATCATCCCAATTTTCAATGAGATATGGTAATCGCTAATAGACAACGTATCCAACCTCGTGCTATTGGTAGCTTGAAGATCCACCTCTCCTCTGGAAATCTTTCTAAATCTAATTGGTTCCTGTATTTGAATACAGATGTGAGCCTCACAGGTTGTATCTAATACCCAATGTGTATAAATTGAAATATTACACTCAATAATGAACTCACCTTTAGGATCCCCATGCTTTTGGGTGCAGTTCCTCTTCCTATGCCTTGGATTTCCACATGAAAAACACACCGCCTCTCATTCCTTGCCCTGCCTCTAGATCTTTTCATTCTTGGAGGGATGGTGCTCAAGGGATTCAGAATGTTTATAAATCCTTGTCCCCTTTGCCATGTCCTTCCTTTTCTTATTCACTATAAGAACTGCGGGTTTGTTACACCCCATGTGTAACACCCCGAGATTTTATGAAAAATATTATTTTAATTTCATTAATGTCTTATGTTGTATTCTACACCAAGATTACCCTGCGCTATACGCAACACCGTATTATCTTGCAGTGTACGCAACACTATTCTTGGACCGTGTTACACACAATTTTGATAATAGTTATTCTACGCAACATTGAGTATATATATATATATATTAAATGTATAAATGAAATATGGTTGGATTATGTTATACGAAACAACAAAGGATTCTTTCACAACACGCAACCCTGACTTGGCTTGCATTACACGCAATCGCGACCTTCCTCGATAGCGTGTGTTGTACGCAATACCGGGTTTTAATAAACAATGTTATATTATTATAATATTGTCATGAACTAGCCGTTATGAATAGTATTAACTAAATTTTGAATTTTATAACATTATTATTCATCTTACACATTTCTAGAACATGGTATAAGAACAAAATAAATTTTTCGGGTAAAATAAGTATTTTTCAAAAAAATGCAGTTTTGCCGCCTTTTGATGGCGCACCCACTTTAAATCTATTTTTTTGACATGTTTATAAGTTCAATTTGACAAAATAAAATTCTTCTTTGGAATCAAGAAATAAAAATTTACTTTGGATAAATTTTTCATATTATTCTGGTAACTTTCACATTTTAATGAATAGTAAAAACACGCTATATTTTAATTAAAAACAACTTTTTTTCATCGTAATATCTTATGTGGTTAAATTATAATATTGAATGGTTTTAAAGTATAAATAGAATATATTTTTACCATTTAATATAATTTATGTCATTAGCATTGATTTTACCTTGAATTCGTAGGTTAAATCAATTCAATCTTTTGCAATGTTTTAAACAAAAACCCGTTTTTATTCGACAACGGGATTAATTTTAATTTAATTTCTGCAACTTCTGTGTATGGAATTTTAAAAAATGGAATCCATATTTGGAATCAGTGGGTCCAAATTATGTTAATAAGCTACTTTTTATTTTTGGGAATTATGAATAGTAACTACGGTAAATTTTATTTACCATAGTTAAAGGTAAATCGGGTAATTAAGGGTAAATATAATATTTTAAAATTACCCTAACAAATGTCAAAATCCTATTGGATGACTAAAAGTCGACCCATATCACCTAAGGGTCAGATTAGAATCATTTAATGAACATTTGTCCATAAAAATAACTTAATTATTATTAAAACCAAAGAAAGTGACAACATGTCACTCTCTTAAATTTATAAGTATATTAATTTTAATTTAGTGATAAACTTCATGAAACTTAGAACATGAATAGTATACAGAAAGATAATGAAATTATCTACATCATATAAATTTATTTATAATTTTTAGGGATTAAATAATTATCATTAATTATGACACAATAGTGATGCAGAAATTGTTTATCTAGTGAAAAATCAAGAATAATGTTTTTTTTAAACTAATAGTGACCATAAAATGCACAAATACCTAACCAAAACTTATTTTACATGTAAATGTAAACCATAATCATCCAATGGTCGAATATTTGACCATTTTGAGCCTTATAAAAGCGATTATGACACTTATATTATTTTATTTTAAATGATGCCAAAGTTGTCACCTTCATAATTTAATAAATATAACAATTTAAATATTGTGATTTTAAGATGATAAATTCGAGTAAAAGTATTATTGTGAAAGGTAATATATTTATATTCATCATAGAATTTTATTTTAAATTTTATACAACAAATAAGTATATTAAATAATTATACAAAAATGATGTAGTAATTATTTTATTAAGAGATAAATCAAATAAATGGTTTTAAAAATAATAAAATAAATATTATATGAACTATTTAATGTGATACACTAATTTTATAGATACATATGACCTTTTATTAATATATTAAAGCTTTTAGTTCGAACATATTTTCTTTATATATTTTATTTAAATTCAAATAAATGAATAGTGTCAAAATTGACACTATTTTTATTTTACAAAAATAACATATTATAAAATTGTTTAAAAATCACAAAAATATTTAAAAATTATAAATTTATATTTATATGGTCTATAATGTTATAAAGTAAACAAGTATGGAAAATTCACAACAAATAAGTAATTATTTGTTATAATTTAAAATTTAGAATTTTATTACCACAAATAAACTTAAATAGATTAAATAAGGATAAATCAAATTGATAAGGTTTAAAATAAGATCCAAACATGTCTAAATTTGATTGGTTGATGAGATTACAACCCTATCTCATTTAATCTTCGAATATGAGTCATTTTTGGAGGTTTTTATGTGGGGTTAGATTTATTATAAATTAATATTTTTAAGAATTCCTAAGGTGCCCCTCTCCTCCCTTATAAAAGGGCACCTCCTCCCCCTCCTCCTCACACCAAATTGAGCACTCAAGCTCGGCCAACCCCTGAAAAAATCCCTTCTCCACTTCCCTAGAATAGTCCTAGAGGTCCTGGTCTTCTTCAAAGACCAATCTTAGTTCCCTAAGTGAAGGATTCAAAGAAGCGTTCCAAAGAAGAGGTAATATCCATTACCGATCTTTTCAATTTCTTTCTTCTTCAACTTCTTCTTCTTTAGTTGTTTCATGATAAAGTAATAACATCAGTATTACTTACATACTGATATGTTATTATAAATATGAAACAACCCTAATTCACCTTCTATCCAACCTACGGAAAAATGAAATCACCGCGCGTGCGTACGTACGGAATACCGTCTCCACGCCGTGGTGTAATCTATTTTCCACCATCACTTTAAAAGGATGGGTATAATGGTGTAATGAGTAACTATTTATGATTATTATAAAGTAATATTGATACTGAAATAATATATATATACTCCAATACAGTTCCACGATCATAGGAACGATATCATCACTCGTGCGTACGTACGGAATATTGTCTCCACGATGTGATGCGACTTGTGCTACATGATCATCATTACATAGTAATTATATAAATTGAATGAATAAATATGATATATGTTACACTAATACCATTCTGGATATAAGGTATCTATAACCTTAAAAGAATAATAAGAATGTATTCGGCAAAACACGCATAAGAACAAAAGGCAATAAAGACCCGAGTAACAAGTAACAATGAAATATTACTATCAAGAAGCTAAGAATATGACCATATATGATATCATATCAATATGTATGATTGTGGAATAAGTCAATAACATTATTTAAACCATTATACAGGAGCTTCGGACACGTACAAAGCAAATTGGACCTAAGGTAAGGGAAATATCACAATCTCATTTTTATCCGAGATTGTTTATACTTTGGTATTTACTGGGGTGTATTTTATCATCCACATCCATGTTTCTTCAATATGTAATATTATTTCCATCCACCTACAATTTTTTAAATCCAATTTTACCCTTCGGTGAGTTTTTAGTAAAAGATATGAAAGGAATCTTTTGTCGTTTTTTTTATACGACGTTCTTTTTGACTTTTCCGACAAAAGTACGAAGAATGTTTTTTTTTAACTTATACGGCACGAACGGATTTATAATTTTTTATAAAGCCTTATTTTCATGAAGCTTCCTCTAAAAGATTTCATGACTATTTTCAATAAAATCTCTTTCTTTTAAAATTGCATGATGTTTTGTGAAAAGAAATTGATTTTGAAGAAGAAAGGATATTTTCCTCAAGAATTCAATTCAATTGTTTTATCAAAATTATTTTCCATATAAGATAATAAAGGGTTCTGTTTCTATCCATATCATTACATTGATTTGACTATGTTGTGATGGAATTATGTTTATGAATTCCTTTATCTTATATGAATGGTTTTATGATGTCATGTTGTTTAAGAATCCCATTTTTATTACATGGGTTATGCAATGATGTATGATTTATGATTTTGTGGCACACATAAGAAAGGATTCATTAAGAGATGGGTGGGACCTATATCTCCCTCCAATGCATTGGGTAAAGATTTTATATCTCATGAGATAGACATGGCTGGAATGGTAGGTTATACCGGTTCAGTGAAACAGGACTGAAACGAGGATTACTCGATTCAGAAAGGGACTTTGTCCACTAAGATAGTCTTGGCAATGAGTATTGACTAACAAGAAATGATTCTCTATGATTATGTGTGTATGCCACAAAGTTCCATGTTTTATGTTATGATTATTGTGATTACATTTCACTGCCATGATTTATCCCATGTTATGAAATTATGCTCTCTTTTGCAGGTTATGATTTCCAAAATGTTATGTTCTTATGAATATGATGTGATTGATATTTCTTTTGTTTACCCTTACTGAGCATTTGAGCTCACCCTTTTATGTTTTCTTTTCCCCAGGATATAAAGAAAGGTTTTAGGTAAAAAAAAAGGAAGATCTTTATGGGAGATGTTGAAGATCTTTCACCACGATTAGAAGATTATAGTCCGAGTTTCCAAAGACACTAAACTATTACGGTCCTTGTGTGTGTGTTTTTGTAATGTACTAAGTATTCCGCAAAAGTAATGTAAAGTCCATGTACGTCAAGATACGGGTCTCTACAGTTTGTATCAGAGGAAAGGTTTAGTCAACCTTTGGAAACTAGGATGCGAAAACGTTAGTGAGATCCCTAGAGATATTTCTAAGGTATGTCTAGGGATGCCCCTAAGGATAAGTATACATATAGGATATAGTCCTAGAACTATGGTAACGATATTATATTGAACCAAAAATGTTAGATATTTAAGTTACTCCCCCTTTATTATGATTTTTTCCTCTCACACTATTCTTTTTGGGTTTTAGAAAATGGCTGGAAACAAGGTGATTCACGATAATGGAGGATATGATGGACAATGGAATGATATTCTTCATGAGCAACCAAATGAAATGGGATTTGGAAGTCCAAACATCATTATTATTCTGAATCATCAATCTCATAATATGATCAATAAAGTTAAATTCGGTAAGTTTCCTGACTCGGCTAATAAGAGAAAGATGGAATTTCATGATGATCATAGAGGAAAGAAAGTTCAATTTCCCCTATGTAAATCATGTGGGAAGAGGCATCAAGGAGAATGTTTCATAGGAACTGGAAGATGCTTTGGGTGTGGAAAAGAAGGACACAAAGCCAGTAAGTGCAAAGGAAAAGGTTCAGTTAACACCAGTGATGAGGATAATGGTATTGCTACGACATCAACAATGGTTAAATGTTTTAAATGTGGAATGTACGGGCATTATGCAAACCAATGCCCTAAGGGAAAGTCTCATGAAGATAATCAGTATGTTCATATGGGAAGTATTTATGTGGATGATGATGAAGAGACTACAAATGGTATGTGAGATGAAAGAATTGTTGAAGCTCGGTCAATGGTTTAAGAATGTAGTGGAATGATTACATGTTTATCAAGTGTAATGTTGCATAAGTAATCTCATGGTACTATGGGATAAAGAGACATCTAAGGATTGTTACATTGTTGTCTTTCCTTAAGTTTTGAAAGTATGTGATGAATGGTACCAGTATTTTTGGAATGTAGATGATATGCGCATAATGAAGGGATAAGACGATAATGAGATGTTTGATTGTATGCATGAGCTCATGATTGATATAAGGACTAAGTGATATCATGGATTGAGTATATAGAATTTTGAGGATTTTGGTATGTGGAAAGTGTTATCTTTAAACTGCATTCATGTTTTCACTAAGGTATTCAAGAGAATACATGATTAAGGACTTTGAATGTTTGGAATGTGACCAACAAAACATATCTTATGATATATGGGGATCAACGATGGTATTAAATCTCTATTAATCGTTTTCACTATGTTATGAGAGTGGACTGCAGTATTATGGATAAGCCTAAAGATTGAAATGGAATATGATGTACATAAGTGAGTATTGTTTAAGGATAGAAGTTTTTTTTATTCGATATTATTGATGGGATGTTATAGTAATGTAGTTTTAGAAAAAGGACAACCTGCAGGACGGGTGACAACCCATCGCGTCGGACAAGGCTGTAGGAATCGAACCCACAACCGAAGTGCGACTGGCCTTTATCGCCTACCACTGACCTACAGGAAGTCCCTGTTTAGTATAAAACTAGTTTTATTATATTAAGCAGTATGATATGTGAAGTATAAGTTCATTTTAGGAACCATATATGATTAATCTCACTATAGATCGACTTATGTATATAATTTTTGCTAACCTTTTGTTTGAGACAGATGGAATGACCCGTCATTCTATCACATGATCTGCTAACACTTCACAAATAACAAATTCATCTTCATTTATTTAAGAGATGAAGTGGAAATTGTTCAAGGCACGAACAACAGTGAGATTGTACCAAAATAAAGTAAGTATTTATTCTAATTCAAATTTTCAACTTTAGGGAAATGATCTTGAAAATAAAAAATGTTGTCCTAGTGCCCTTATACCCGATGAATCAGATGGTACCCTAGATCATCACAAATTTATGGCTTTGTGATTGCTAGCTTTTCCATAGCCATGTTCTCTACCACTCTCCATCAGAACATGATGGTTAGATTTCTCTTCCATATCCATATTTTCACCTATGTGGAAACCCAGTGATTAGTTTATTTGGGTAACCGTTACGTTTCATACTTTTGTTTTTAAAGATAAGTTTTTGTATTCCTTTTTACAATGTGGGTTTCTATCAAAGAAACTTTCAAATAGTAAACCATTTATAACCCCGACGAATTTCGAGGGCGAAATTCATTTTAAGGGGGGTAGAATGTAATACCCCGAGATTTTATGAAAAATATTATTTTAATTTCATTAATGTCTTATGTTGTATTCTACACCAAGATTACCCTGCGCTATACGCAACACCGTATTAGCTTGCAGTGTACGCAACACTATTCTTGGACCGTGTTACACACAATTTTGATAATAGTTATTCTACGCAACATTGAGTATATATATATATATATTAAATGTATAAATGAAATATGGTTGGATTATGTTATACGAAACAACAAAGGATTCTTTCACAACACGCAACCCTGACTTGGCTTGCATTACACGCAATCGCGACCTTCCTCGATAGCGTGTGTTGTACGCAATACCGGGTTTTAATAAACAATGTTATATTATTATAATATTGTCATGAACTAGCCGTTATGAATAGTATTAACTAAATTTTGAATTTTATAACATTATTATTCATCTTACACATTTCTAGAACATGGTATAAGAACAAAATAAATTTTTCGGGTAAAATAAGTATTTTTCAAAAAAATGCAGTTTTGCCGCCTTTTGATGGCGCACCCACTTTAAATCTATTTTTTTGACATGTTTATAAGTTCAATTTGACAAAATAAAATTCTTCTTTGGAATCAAGAAATAAAAATTTACTTTGGATAAATTTTTCATATTATTCTGGTAACTTTCACATTTTAATGAATAGTAAAAACACGCTATATTTTAATTAAAAACAACTTTTTTTCATCGTAATATCTTATGTGGTTAAATTATAATATTGAATGGTTTTAAAGTATAAATAGAATATATTTTTACCATTTAATATAATGTATGTCATTAGCATTGATTTTACCTTGAATTCGTAGGTTAAATCAATTCAATCTTTTGCAATGTTTTAAACAAAAACCCGTTTTTATTCGACAACGGGATTAATTTTAATTTAATTTCTGCAACTTCTGTGTATGGAATTTTAAAAAATGGATTCCATATTTGGAATCAGTGGGTTCAAATTATGTTAATAAGCTACTTTTTATTTTTGGGAATTATGAATAGTAACTACGGTAAATTTTATTTACCATAGTTAAAGGTAAATCGGGTAATTAAGGGTAAATATAATATTTTAAAATTACCCTAACAAATGTCAAAATCCTATTGGATGACTAAAAGTCGACCCATATCACCTAAGGGTCAGATTAGAATCATTTAATGAACATTTGTCCATAAAAATAACTTAATTATTATTAAAACCAAAGAAAGTGACAACATGTCACTCTCTTAAATTTTATAAGTATATTAATTTTAATTTAGTGATAAACTTCATGAAACTTCGAACATGAATAGTCTACAGAAAGCTAATGAAATTATCTACATCATATAAATTTATTTATAATTTTTAGGGATTAAATAATTATCATTAATTATGACACAATAGTGATGCAGAAATTGTTTATCTAGTGAAAAATCAAGAATAATGTTTTTTTTAAACTAATAGTGACCATAAAATGCACAAATACCTAACCAAAACTTATTGGACATGTAAATGTAAACCATAATCATCCAATGGTTGAATATTTGACCATTTTGAGCCTTATAAAAGCGATTATGACACTTATATTATTTTATTTTAAATGATGCCAAAGTTGTCACCTTCATAATTTAATAAATATAACAATTTAAATATTGTGATTTTAAGATGATAAATTTGAGTAAAAGTATTATTGTGAAAGTTAATATATTTATCTTCATCATAGAATTTTATTTTAAATTTTATACAACAAATAAGTATATTAAATAATTATACAAAAATGATGTAGTAATTATTTTATTAAGAGATAAATCAAATAAATGGTTTTAAAAATAATAAAATAAATATTATATGAACTATTTAATGTGATACACTAATTTTATAGATACATATGACCTTTTATTAATATATTAAAGCTTTTAGTTCGAACATATTTTCTTTATATATTTTATTTAAATTCAAATAAATGAATAGTGTCAAAATTGACACTATTTTTATTTTACAAAAATAACATATTATAAAATTGTTTAAAAATCACAAAATTATTTAAAAATTATAAATTTATATTTATATGGTCTATAATGTTATAAAGTAAAAAAGTATGTAAAATTCACAACAAATAAGTAATTATTTGTTATAATTTAAAATTTAGAATTTTATTACCACAAATAAACTTAAATAGATTAAATAAGGATAAATCAAATTGATAAGGTTTAAAATAAGATCCAAACATGTCTAAATTTGATTGGTTGATGAGATTACAACCCTATCTCATTTAATCTTAGAATATGAGTCATTTTTGGAGGTTTTTATGTGGGGTTAGATTTATTATAAATTAATATTTTTAAGAATTCCTAAGGTGCCCCTCTCCTCCCTTATAAAAGGGCACCTCCTCCCCCTCCTCCTCACACCAAATTGAGCACTCAAGCTCGGACAACCCCTGCAAAAATCCCTTCTCCACTTCCCTAGAATAGTCCTAGAGGTCCTGGTCTTCTTCAAAGACCAATCTTAGTTCCCTAAGTGAAGGATTCAAAGAAGCGTTCCAAAGAAGAGGTAATATCCATTACCGATCTTTTCAATTTCTTTCTTCTTCAACTTCTTCTTCTTTAGTTGTTTCATGATAAAGTAATAACATCAGTATTACTTACATACTGATATGTTATTATAAATATGAAACAACCCTAATTCACCTTCTATCCAACCTACGGAAAAATGAAATCACCGCGCGTGCGTACGTACGGAATACCGTCTCCACGCCGTGGTGTAATCTATTTTCCACCATCACTTTAAAAGGATGGGTATAATGGTGTAATGAGTAACTATTTATGATTATTATAAAGTAATATTGATACTGAAATAATATATATATACTCCAATACAGTTCCACGATCATAGGAACGATATCATCACTCGTGCGTACGTACGGAATATTGTCTCCACGATGTGATGCGACTTGTTCTACATGATCATCATTACATAGTAATTATATAAATTTAATGAATAAATATGATATATGTTACACTAATACCATTCTGGATATAAGGTATCTATAACCTTAAAAGAATAATAAGAATGTATTCGGCAAAACACGCATAAGAACAAAAGGCAATAAAGACCCGAGTAACAAGTAACAATGAAATATTACTATCAAGAAGCTAAGAATATGACCATATATGATATCATATCAATATGTATGATTGTGGAATAAGTCAATAACATTATTTAAGCCATTATACAGGAGCTTCGGACACGTACAAAGCAAATTGGACCTAAGGTAAGGGAAATATCACAATCTCATTTTTATCCGAGATTGTTTATACTTTGGTATTTACTGGGGTGTATTTTATCATCCACATCCATGTTTCTTCAATATGTAATATTATTTCCATCCACCTACAATTGTTTAAATCCAATTTTACCCTTCGGTGAGTTTTTAGTAAAAGATATGAAAGGAATCTTTTGTCGTTTTTTTATACGACGTTCTTTTTGACTTTTCCGACAAAAGTACGAAGAATATTTTTTTTTACTTATACGGCACGAACGGATTTATACTGTTTTATAAAGCCTTATTTTCATGAAGCTTACTCTAAAAGATTTCATGACTATTTTCAATAAAATCTCTTTCTTTTAAAATTGCATGATGTTTTGTGAAAAGAAATTGATTTTGAAGAAGAAAGGATATTTTCCTCAAGAATTCAATTCAAGTGTTTTATCAAAATTATTTTCCATATAAGATAATAAAGGGTTTTGTTTCTATCCATATCATTACATTGATTTGACTATGTTGTGATGGAATTATGTTTATGAATTCCTTTATCTTATATGAATGGTTTTATGATGTCATGTTGTTTAAGAATCCCATTTTTATTACATGGGTTATGCAATGATGTATGATTTATGATTTTGTGGCACACATAAGAAAGGATTCATTAAGAGATGGGTGGGACCTATATCTCCCTCCAATGCATTGGGTAAAGATTTTATATCTCATGAGATAGACATGGCTGGAATGGTAGGTTATACCGGTTCAGTGAAACAGGACTGAAACGAGGATTACTCGATTCAGAAAGGGACTTTGTCCACTAAGATAGTCTTGGCAATGAGTCTTGACTAACAAGAAATGATTCTCTATGATTATGTGTGTATGCCACAAAGTTCCATGTTTTATGTTGTGATTATTGTGATTACATTTCACTGCCATGATTTATCCCATGTTATGAAATTATGCTCTCTTTTGCAGGTTATGATTTCCAAAATGTTATGTTCTTATGAATATGATGTGATTGATATTTCTTTTGTTTACCCTTACTGAGCATTTGAGCTCACCCTTTTATGTTTTCTTTTCCCCAGGATATAAAGAAAGGTTTTAGGTAAAAAAAAAAGGAAGATCTTTATGGGAGATGTTGAAGATCTTTCACCACGATTAGAAGATTATAGTCCGAGTTTCCAAAGACACTAAACTATTACGGTCCTTGTGTGTGTGTTTTTGTAATGTACTAAGTATTCCGCAAAAGTAATGTAAAGTCCATGTACGATAAGCTTCGGGTCTCTACACCATGTCCTTATCTACCTAGATAATTAAGTTTGGAATCTCTGATAAACTCTTCTCATTGTTTCTCATGTTGTAGTTGACAATAAATCTGGATAAGGACTTGGGAAGTGATGATAGGATGAGATATGTATGCAACTCATCCAGAAACTTAATCCCTAAGATGTCCAAGCGTTCAATATAGCCAATAAGCTTGACTACATGAGGCCTAGCTTGTGCAGACTCGCCAATATTAGTTGTGAACGAAGCATTGAAGATCTCATATCTCTCATGTCTCGCCTTCTCTTGATTGAGATCCTTAAGATGAGACATCATGCTATATGCATCCATGTTTTCATGTTTCTTAAAGAGATCATTAGACATGGTCGATAGCATGAAACATTAGACATATGTGGCATCATCCATATGTTTCATATAGAGAGATAGTTCCTCATCACTTTCCTCTTTTCTAGGTGTACTAGAATAGGAACCTCCAACACATATAATTTTCTCTCGTGGAGAAGGATGACGCGTAAATGCCTCTTCCACTCCTGGAGATTGGTGATGGTGAGAAGGTTTTCCTTATCAAGTATGGTTCATAATTATATGTTTGAAGTCATTTTTCTTTTTTTTCACATGATCCTCAGCTTGGTTGGTGAGGACTCACTAGGAGCATCCATGAGACCCGAGATCAAATCTGGGTGGAGGCATATTTTCTGGGGGGTACTGTAGCAGTACTATAGTGTGTACTATAGCAGGTACTATAGCAGGTACTGTGCCAGGTACTATGGAAGGTACTGTAGTAGGTATTGTAGCAAGTACTGTAGAAGGTAATGTAGCAGCCGGAACTATTCATCCATCTGGGCCTTTGGGCCACCGGTTTGGTCCTCGGGTCCTGCAAGGCTTTCGGGCCACCCAAGGCCTTCGGGCCAGTTGATTATCAAGGCCTTCGGTCCACCTTAAGTCCTTTGGGCCACCCCAAGGCCTTCAGACCACAGGAAATTCATATGTACCAGTCAAACTTGAAGGTACAAGGCTTCAGAGGAGGATTCAGGGAAGGCGCATTCACTGGAGCAGAGCTAACTGGAATTGGAAGAATGAGAGGGTACGGCTTTTCCATCGGTACCAGGCCGATGCATCTTTGTATAGGACAGCTAACTAACAATCCATGTGAAGGTGGAGTGCTGATATCATGAAATATGCTGGGGAGGAGTAGTTCCAAGTTGTCTTGTCTGGGTGATTCCTCTAAGACCTATGAGTTATGTAATTGTATCTAAGCCTTCGGGCCTTGTAAGGGTTCCACCTCACCCCTTGAAAGGTGGATTATAAAAAATAAAAAAAATGAAGGCCTTCGGGCCATTCTGACCATTTTTCTTTTCATTTCTAAAAATTAAGATTAGAAAAAGATTTAGTACTTTATCATAAAATTGAGACAAAATAAATAAATAAATACTTATTAATCTCCCACTATTTTATCGAAATCCAATTTCCCTCAGCATTGAATTCAGAATATTCTATTTCCTAAATATTCTAGTGGAAAGGATCCATATTTCCATTCGCATTACCCCAACTAGGGTTGGTCAAAAACTTAAAGGGTTTTAGGTAGGCATTACAAATGCCAACCGCATTAACTGGTAGTTCCTTGATTTGTTGAGTGGACTCCCAAATCCTAAAATCCTTTGATTTTGGATTACCTTAACCTTTGCCTCTTGGTCACACCAAGTCCTGATATGGCAGTCAATCCTTAATATGAACCAAGTCAAGTCAACCTAAAAACCTTGAATTATAATTTCCTGATAATTGAAAGCACCCCTAACACTTAAAACATAAACCCTAACCCTAAAATCATAAACCTAAAACCTAAAAGCATAAAATCAAACCCAAAAACATCTTCCCATACCATAATCTCAAACTTATAAACCCTAAAACTAAAAACACAAACCCTCCCTATGAACTCGTAAACCGAAACCCCAAAACCGAACAAACAAATTTCTAAATCCTTGACCCAAAACACAAAATCCTAAACCCTAATACTTGAACACTAAAACCTAAAATCTAACCCCTGAACCTAAAAACCTATTTCCTATACCCTAATATAAAAATAATAAACCCTAAACCTTAAAAGATAAACCCTAACCCTGAAATCATAAACTTAATCCCGAAAACCATACCTAAAAAATCCTAAAACCTAGGCCCAAAACCCTATATCTGAAACACTAAATTTCCATTTTATTCTCTTTCTTACATGATTGTTAATATTAATTGGGATATACTTAAGTGATTAACCATGTATAAGATAATATTTATGCATAAGTCGGTATTATTTTAGTTCCATCTTTCATGCTTATTTAATTCATTAATTGTGTGATCGTGAAAATACACCCACAATAAATAAACCATGCAACTAAAAAAATAAAATAAATGGTATGATCATGATATTTTTCTATTGGTTATTTTATCTAGCGGTTGATAAACTAACCCAAAACCTAGGGGAGAAACACCTTGAACCATTTTGGGTTCTTGTTTATAGCTTTCCACCTTTCCACCTTTGTATCTCCTTGGATTTGTTTCATCTTGGATCTTAATTTGAGACACCTCCATTAGCTTAAGATATCCATCCATTACATATTATTTTATCTCACTCACATGTGAGGGGTAAAATGGGGTTTTACATAAAAGAAACCTTGGGCACACATGCCCTACATATTAATGTGGGGAAGGCTCACAGGATAACAAATTTAATTTAAATAAATAAATTAAAGGAAACCATCCACATACAAAGGTCCTGGTCTATCTCATGATCATCCATGCATGCAACAATATTTATGCATAAATAAATCTAGTATTCAATTATTTAATCTTTCTTGTTTAAGATAAATCGCACATGAATCAATTAATTATATTTAATTAATCAATCCTTTTATCTTAAACCCTTTTCTGAATTTTCTTGAGATTGTCATCCATCATAGTTTTAAACAAATAAATTCATTTAAAATTATCTTTGTACATAACTTGTACCTTGGAGGCAACCCAGTTAATTTACGTTCATAACTACCTAATGAGTAGAAATGAACATTACGCAGATGTTAAATTAAACACATATATATAAAACACCTATCACGTGTTGTGCTTCATCTTTATGCTCACACCATGGTACACATCTCAAGGGTTTGTATAATATAATAATAAATTTTAATAAATCTGCGTAATTTGGATTAGTACACGGCGTGTAGTTTCGACTATATGGCATGTACTATCATTCATCATCTATCTAAAGTACACACTTGGAGACATGGGGTGTAGATATCCTTCGAAATTCTTAGGAGTACATGATGTGTCCAGTGGGCCACACGCCCTGTAGTGTCCACATTACACATTATTTAACTAGGAAATCCATGTATGGGGTACACAGTCCAAACCTAACCCGAAGGGACTACACACCATGTCCAGTGGGCCACACAGCATGTAATCCAAACACCACGTGCCACCTATTTCTAGTCAAAACATGGAGTCATTTAAGACATAGATAGACTCCAACACATGACTTGGTTTGGAAGACCAGTCCCGGTGAATGGAACCTAGACTACACGGCATGTACTAACGAATACACGCCGTGTGTTCTGGTGTTATATGGCCAGGAAGCTTTGAAACCTTTGGATAAGATCCTCTATTTTATTTTAATAAAAATTAAAAGAAAATGTCGTTTTTGTAAGGTGAACGAGAAAAGAAAGAGGAGGAACAGATCTCAAGATTTATATTTGAATAATGATTAACTTGAAATGAAACAACTAAATTCTTAAATTCTTAAATCATCAATGAAAAAATAAATAATTATAATCAATGATATGACCCCTCTGATACCACTTTTAGGTTTTGGTAATAGTGAAAGTGTGTGGATGGGTGTACCCATCAGAATAGAACGAAGAATGAAAGAGAAAAAGGGGAGTCTCATAACCATATAGAGGGTCATCATATGTTGGTTATAATTAATTTAATTAAAAGACAAGAATTTCCTTCATGGAATTATATCTTCATTGATCTTTCTAGTCATGATTCAATGTGATCCGTTGTTTCGTCATATAATCCAAGTGTAGGCTTCTTCTAGCAGTGATCCACACAGGCTCCACGTATCTCTGGACGTCGCCGAAGGGATCTCCAAGTGATAGTGTGGAAGAAACTCCGCTTGTGATGTCCGCCTTCGATCGCATTGAGAGCCACTTCCAAAGTGCTCACCTTGATCTAGTGGATGAGGATATCTCTCGTAACTTGATAGTGTTCTTAGTGGAAAAAAGAATTCTCTCTTGACTTGAGAGATTTTTCAGATCTATTGTGAACAACCATAGAGAATGGATAGTCTAATGAGAATAATGTAATTGGGATTTTATTACTTAGAATAATAAAATGAATAAATTGCCCAAAATCATTTATTCATTTCATTTAATTCTTAGTAAGACCCCATGTATAATAATACAAGTTGACTATTATTATCACTAGACATGTGGCTAGAAAATTACACCTAATATTATTTAATTAAATAAATAACATTATTTCTCACAAATCCCCAAAAAAACTACATGGCGTGTATATTAATATACATGACGTGTACTTTGGTTTTTCCATTTTCTTTATTTCCTCCACCACATTTATTAGACCTTGAATAATGACTATTTATTTATCAAATAAATATCACTACTTTAAACACTCATAAATATATTATTTCACCCAAAATATATTCTCTCAAATAACTAGTGTAAAAATAAATGAGATCGGGCATCCTTGAAAAATTATTAAATAAAAATCAGGAATAATCTTTATTCAACTTGTTAAATAAATATTTAACTAAGATACTTGGACACACTTAGTGTGTGACCCTCTAGGACTCTTTCTCATTGGCATTAGGCAGAGCCTACCTAAAGTCCAAGGTTAGTGTCTAGCAACACACTAAGGCAGCCATTGAGAAAGAAGTTAACACCGCAATGATGTATCACCTCCTACAAATGCTTATCGTGTAATGTAATCCATTTTTCTTGATATCTTGAATCAAGAGGGTTGAATGATAGTGACATCAACACATGTGCTCAATTATTCTTTCTTTGAATTCCCAAAATTGAACTTTCCCATTCCTTAGCATGTCCATGGATTTATTTAGGCTATATAAATTCCATAAAAGGGCCTGAGATATCAACTTTGATTATGGAACAGAAGAGACAAATCTTTTCTTTCATAATCTATTAATGAAATATTATTCGTGATGCACCCAACATATCCTACCTCACTGAAAATAGTGTGTCATCACATTTTTCATCAATATATCTAATTGTGTGAGTTGAAATACCTATTAATAATAATATTAAAGTATAAGGACCAATACACATGTATGCAGATAGGAACATCCAATGACAATATGAAATGTGGATTTCCTACTGGCGGGTCTCATCATCATAATATCCTCCTGGATATTACCAAGGGCGCACACCATGAGAAGGTTTCTCAAAGTTTTATGAGTCCTATCCCCTAATGGCTTGTATTATTTGTTTCCCTTAAATAACATCATTCGACCATAGAACATATATTCAAGAATAATGTTATAGTACTTCCAGGTTCTCATCATAGCAGGTATCTGCTATGACTCTTTAGAGAAATAGATATACTTAGGACATTATCACATGCATTTTCATGAAAAAGAACAATCAAGATGTGATAAGGTATTTATTAATGAATAAATTACAAAGTAGTTGGTTCTAGGCCACCAACTCCAACAGTAAATACCTAATGATAAAATGGATTCCAAAATCATGAAGTGTATTATTATAGATTATCCTAATAAAAAATGATATTTCCTATATAATCATTCATATAGAAAAGTAATTATTACAAGGCATGCCATATTTGTAGAGAGGGAACACATTTCCAATGAAAATAGTGGGATTAATATTGACTTTGATGAATTCAAATCTCCATATACACATGATTTGGTATGAGAAAAATCTTCATAAGAGAGAGTGGGAGATGGGGAAGTTCTCGAGATACAAGTACTACATATGTAAACTAGATAGATTATAGAACTAGAGAGATATATTTTTATTATCATCGAGTCAGGTGACACATTACTCAATGAGGATAATGAATCTCTAGCCTACAAGGAGGCATTATATGTCAAGGATGCTACTAAATAGAAATAATTAAAACATTTTTAGATTAAGTCCATGTACCAAAATAAAGTTTATAATTTGGTAGATCCACCACTTGGTGAAAAAACCATTAGGTTTAAATGGGTATTAAAAAAATAAGGGCACATATAGTCAATTAAGTACCTATAAATCTCAACTAGTTGTGAAGGTTTTCAAGAAACATCAAGACGTAGACTATGATGGAACCTTCTCACCAGTTGAAATGATCAAATCCATCAGAATATTACTTGAAATTACATCATTATATGATTATTAAATTTAGAAAATGGATTTTAAAAATATTTTTTTAAATGATAATTTGGTTGTAGATGTCTATATGACACAACCCAAGGGTTTATATGGTCCAAGAGTGTTAATAAAGTATGCAATATGCATAGATCCATTTATGGAATGAAGTAGAAATCATTATCATGGAATTATCATTTTGACAAATCCATAATAGGATTTGGTTTTATCAAGAAACAAATCAATCCATATGTCTATAATAATTTTACTAATAGTGCCATCAATTTCTTAGTATTATATGTCGATGGAATTTTAATTATGGGAAATGAATTTTGTCATGACCCAAACTTTTATCAATGCAATTTCTCCCTTCTTATAGTAATATCATATAGTATAATCACATAAAATCACATTAGGAAAAACAATTCCACATCATGATTAAATGAACTACTAAATTCTATGTGGCCTTTAAACAAAAATTTTCCACTTATGTGATTTAAATTTCAAAAGTCTAACATACACGGTTGTAATTAGTAAGATTTTGGAGTCCGACAGGACAAACTTAATTTTTTGGTGAATAGTAACATACCCTTATGAATAGTAATTTCACCCTTATGAATAGTAATATAAACCTTATGAATATTAAATCATAAAATTTTATAGGAACCCTATCAATGATATTATAAATAAAATTTATCCATCCTATAAATGACAATATGATATAATTATATTATAGTGTTGGTATTTTTGTAAGTCATTAATATTTAATGATTAATTTAATAATTTAAAAGAAAATTTATTTTAATAAAATTTATTCATAAATATTATTTTGATGTCTTATTATTATATGATAATTTTATGAGACCTTAATTAATTTTTCTAAGTGTTAGAAAAGCAGTTTTAAATTTAAAATTTGTATTTTTAAAGAAAATTATGATTTTAATTAAAAATTAAAATAATCACATTTAGAAAATTATTTTCATAAAATGGAGTTCATTTTTGAATTATACACGTCAAAAAATTCTTAGGTTTAATTTTTGATATTTTTCTAAAATACTTTAATTTTTTGGTGAATAGTGAAATTCGATCATATATGCTAAATAATTGAATTTTTGCATAATTCATGAGTCATTACTGAAGTAAATGGATATTTTTTCAAACTAAAATTCCCTATTTAATTTAATTAGTCATGTAATCATCACTATTTTTATCTTGAGGGAAATTAATAAACTAATGAATTAAATATTGAGATAACACCCCTCCCCTACACTTAAATACCACCCCTCGCAACCTCATTTTCTCACACCTCTCAAGCTTCAATACTTGTCCAAATTATAACCAAACATCTTTAATAGACCCTCCCAAACATCCATTACCTCTTGTTATCATACAAAGACCAATCCTAGGTGCACTGAGGAGGATCTCAAGAGGAGAATTCAAGAGGTGATTCCTCTCTCTCTTTTCTTTTAATTTCCTTTCAAATTTCATTTATTTTCTTATCTTGTCCTCAACTTATATTATCAAAATTTCATTATAACTCAAAAATTATTTATTTAATAGTATTATATCATTTTAATGTAATATTATTCATTATAATATACCCTCTCTCACTTTTTTTATAAAAATGAAATCGTCGCTCGTGATGTGTTAATTTACATACATCGTGGGAGATGCACTTCCATTTTCCTTCAACGCCTTAAAGGATATCAATAAAAACATTAAATGGTTAAAAATTTATTTTAATATTTATTTTTTAACTTATTTTATGTTCTGGAAACAACTTTTATACATAATACTAAATGATAAAATAAAATATGTTGGTTGTGATCCAAAACCCTCCCAAATTAACCTAAAGCGATCCTCATTAAATTTTAACTAATGATTCATACTCGTGGTATATAACAAAATTTATTATAATATCATTTAAAATAATTTAATATCATTAATATAATTTAATAGACATTATTAATGTTTATCAATGTTCTACATGAACTTCTATTCATGTGTACAAGTGAACCATTCATGAAAACTAAGAAAAATAACACTCCCAAACAAAGAATTTAAACTCTATAACTCATTATAAGGACCATAAAAGAACTAAATAAAACCATAATGAATCAATTAAATTTATAAAAGTTTATTTGAGTGTTAAATAATTAATATAATGTGATTATACATGACATTAAAGTGAAGAAAGCGTTCAGACACAAGGTAAGGGGAATTCTCAAACCCAACTTTCTTTCTTCGGGTTTTCACTCTTTCACTCCATTTTTAGTATGGTTATTCCTTAAAAATTATTTATTCATCATTAAATTACCTTTTCTAGGATATAAATGTTTTCCATTTGTGTTTATTTCAAACACAATGTTTTCCAAAATAACTCTTCTTTCATAAACACACCTTTTACTTCTCACTCAATGTTGATCTTTCTTGTATCAAGTATATTATTCCCTCTTTAATTTGGGAACCCCAAGTTTATAAATGTATGATTTATGAAATGAAACCCATTACTTTACATGGTTTATTTATTTCCAAGATTTATATACCTTTTATGTGGCATTCATGATAATGTTAGCATTATGATGTGATGGGTGCACCCAGAATTATATAGCGCAATGTTGATGTTATGATGTGACGGGAGTGCTCGGAATTATATAGCACTAAAATTCATTGTTTAATGTGATTAATCTCATGATTCAAAGTGAAATATTCTTGAACATGATTCTAGCTTTGTTCACAACTATGTGTGGTAGTTAACCACTAAGACATGGGGTTTCATTTTTATGCATTTCCACTTTTCAAGCCTTTTATTAATTCTTCCTATCATGTTTATGATCCTATGACTATGTTATGATGATAATGGTTATGCTCACCCCATGTTTTATTGTCTCATGTTCTTATCCTGTTACTAGGCATTTATATCACCCCTTTTTTATGTATATCCTCAGGTGATTATGTGTACTAAGGAGAATTCAAGGGCAAATAAGAAGCTAGAGAAGAATAAATTAAATAAATGTTTGTGTTTTATATTGTAAAAGTTATGTATGGTCCTAAGTTTTCCCAAGAATCTAAACCTTTATATTCTCATGGTGTAATTTTTTTATGTTTTTTATCATTAAAATTATGTAAAATTATTGTAAGAAAATTTGGGTCGCTATAGTTGGTATTAGATCCATGGTTTAGTTAATTGGGGAATTAGGATTAGAGAACCTTAGTGAAAACCCTAGTATGAGACTAAGTATATGTAAGTACACAAGAAGATTTTCTAAACACAGGGATCCCATAAAATATTATTTTAGTGTTAATTTCACAAAGGAATAAATTATTTATTCATGACTTATTGACTTATGTTTTCTTATAACCTCTTCTATTTTAGAAAATGGTGGGACCTAGGAGAAACCAAGCTAACAACCTGTGTGAGGGAAAATGCATCGATTACCTGAATAAAGTGCCCAATGATTTGGGAGGTGGAGTTCAAAACTTTATGGTTATTCTTACCTAGTTGTCTCAGATTATGAATAATAACCTAAATAATTTATAATATCCTCCTTCACCTAAGAGGGAGAAATTGGTTGTCGAGTGTTTTATGTGGCAATGACTACCAAAGTTTAATGGATCTTATAATCCACTTGTTTTTGAACAGTGGTTCAACTCAATGGAGAAGATCTTTTCTGTACTTTATTATTCTGAGACGGAGAAGGTGACTCTGGATGTTTATCATCTCGGTGGATAGGCTGACCAATGATGTGATTTGATTAAGAACACCAATCTGAGAGATAAAATTCAAGAGATGGAGTGGGAATACTTTAATATAATGTTTCTAAACAATTATTTAATATGAAATCTTTTTATAGATATGGAGAGAGAATTCATAGAGCTAAATAAAAAGGATGGATAATCTTTCACGACCTACAAATATAATTTCACAAGTCTTTAAAGGTAATCTTCAAGATTTTTTATCAACAATAATATCAAAATTGATGGATTATTTAGTGAATTAAAACCAAACATTTAAAAGGCTCTTGAAATTCGGGACTTTGAGATTTATGAAGAAGATGTTCAATGTGATCTCAAAGTGGAGATGGAGTTTAGAGAATGTTCCCATGGATATGGTGATAAGAAATGAAAGATGTAGTTTCATGCCGGAGGATCTAATGAGAAAGACGGAAAGAAAACTCAACCACCCACATATCAAAAATGTGGGAAGAAGCATCATGGGAACTACCTCAAAGGGATGGGGAAATGCTTAAAGTGTGGGAGAGAAGGACACTAAGCTAAAGATTATAGAAAAGACATGATAAGGTAGGAGAATTTTGTGGAGGAAAGGAAAGAACCACCCATGTTCCAATTCTAAAAATATAGGGAGTAAAGGCACTATGCAAGCTAGTGCACTAAACCTCAAGTCCTCGAGGGTAATTAGCGTCAGCAGCCACCAAAGCAAAAGGAATAAGGGAATTATTATGCCTTTACTATTGTGGAAGTGGAGCAATAAAATGAATTCGTATAAGTTACACTTCTTATTCACTCAAGAATGGAAAAAAGTGTTATTTTATTTTGGTTCTACGTATTCCTTTATATCATGAAAGTTTTCTAGAACTATTGAATCGAAGCCCAAAAAACTTTGAAGTAAAGATTTCTGTAAAAACACCAAGTGGTGAAATCATTGCAGTCCAAGTGTTGGAATCTTCTCCTATTGGTGTATGTGGAAAGATTCTTCTAGTGACTCTCATGATACTTCCCTTTGTGTAATTAAATGCTATAATGGGAAGGGATTAGTTATCATTATATAGAACACATATCAACTATCGGGAAAAGAAAATATCTTTTCATATTCCGAACCATACCATTCTCCTCTACAAATTCTTAGAATATCATGAATCTCCTTTTGAAAATCCTTCAATGGTGTGGGTGTTCATTCCCTATGAAGAGTCATACCTTGCTCAAATGGTTGAGTCAAAGGAATTTATCCACCTAGAGAAAATTCCCATAGTGAGTGAATACATTGATGTATTTCCTAAAGAGTTACTCATACTTCCCCCGAATCGTGAGGTAGAGTTATCAATAGAACTCATACCCAGAGCTAATCCTATCTCAAAGTGTACCTATAGGATGGATCCTATCGAACTAGAGGATTTAAAGAAGCAGATATAATAGAATTTGGACTAAGGGTTCATACACCCTAGTGCATCACCTTAGGGTTCACTTTTGATCTTTGTGAAGAAGAAGAATGGATCAATGAGGTTGTGTATAAATTATCAGGAACTCAAAAAGATCACCATAATGAACAAGTATCCTCTCCCAAACAATGACTACTTATTTGATCAGCTATGAGGATCTAAGTAATTCTTAAAGGTAGATCTTCATTCTGGATATCATTAGCTAAAGGTGAATAAGGAAGATATTTAGAAAACTACCATCCATACAAGTTATGGTCAATATGAGTTTCGGTTGATTCCCTTTGGACTTAATAATTCCCCTGAAATATTCATGGATTTGATGAATAGAGTCATTATACATTACCTCGATAAATTTTTTGTAGTGTTTATCTATGTTTTTCTCATATACTCCAAGATCGAGGAGGAACATGAATAACATATAAGTCTTGTGTTGGAAACATTAAGAAATGATAAGTTGTATTCCAAGTTCAGAAAGTGTGACTTTTGGATGAATCAAGTTGCGTTCTTGGGACATGTGATCACAAGTGAGAGAATTTTTGTAGACCCTTCAAAAACAAAGGTGATTGAGGAATAGACTAGACCCTCTAGTGTCACAAAAATCCATAGTTTTTTTTGGATTATCTGGGTACTTCCAACATTTTGTGAGAATTTTCATACGATTTTCAAGCCTACTAACTAAGTTAAAAAGGAAAGGGGTAATGTATGTCTGGATAGAAGAATGTGAGGAAAGATTCAAGGAGCTAAAGAGAAGGTTGATCACTGCACCTTTACTCACATTACCAAAAAGTGGAGAATTTTTTGTGATATACAATGATGCTTAAAAGAAAGTCTTAGTTTGTTTACTCATGAAAAATGATAATATGATAGCCTATGCCTCATGGTAGTTAAAGATCCATGAGCAGAACTACCCGATGCATGATCTGGATCTAGCAGCTGTGATTTTTTCTTTAAAAATCCAGAGTCACTACCTCTATTGTGAAAAGTGTGACATATATACTGATCACAATATCCTAATGTATATATTAACACAAAAAGGATCTCAACATTCATCGAAGGATATGGTTAGAGCTAATCGAATACTACAATTTCTCTATTCACTATTATCCTGGCAAGGCGAATAATATAGTCGATGATCTTAGAAAAAAAACCTACTAATTTATCCATGTTGCGGATTGAGAAAGACCCTATATTTATGGATATGAAAAGGATGGATTTGTAAATCATAATGGAAGGGAATACATATTACCTTTCCCAAATGATTTTCCAACCATATATCCAAGATAAGGTTAAGGAGGCACAAAGGGATGATCTAGAGTTACAAAGAAGGTGAATGCACCAAAGTAAGGGAATCTATATGAGTTCCATATTGATAATAATGGTGTGATTTTGTTTGGAATGGGGATTTTTATGCCTTAATAACATGGGATAAAGAATGAGTTATTTGATAATTAACCTAGAACACCTTTGTCTATCCATATTGGTAGCACCAAGATGTATTGTGATCTCCTAGAACACTTCTAGTGGGACAAAATGAAAAAAGGATATTGTTGAGTATATCTCATGGTGCTTGATATGTCATAAATTTAAAGAAGAGAAATAGAAGTACAAAATTATGATGCAACAATTGCCCATACCCATGTGGAAATGGGATAATCTCACTATATATTTTCTCACAGGTCTCCCAAAGACATCCAAAGGAAATAATGTGATATGGGTTGTAGTGGACCGACTCACCAAGACTGCCCATTTTATCGCTATTCGAGAAGATCTATCACTTCAAAAACTTGAAAAGATATATGTGAATGAAGTGGTGAGACTTCACGGGGTTCCACTCTCGATTGTATCTTATCATGATCCAAGGTTCACATCTAAATTATAGAAGAGTATTCAACATGCCTTGAGTACTCAGTTGAATTTTAGAATGGCCTATCACCCACAAACTGATGGAAAATATGAAAGGACTATTCAGATTCTTGAAGATATGTTAAGAGCATATTCTTTAGAATTAAAAGGGGGGTGGGATCAACATCTCCCATTGGTTGAGTTCTCATACAAAAATAGCTTCCACTTGAGTATTCAGATGGCTCCATAGAAAGCTCTATATGGAAAGAGATGTAGAACTCCAACCTATTAAGATGAATTTGGAGAAACAAAGCTACTTGGACATGATCTTGTATAAGAGATGACTGAGAAGGTTTAAGCCATCCAACAACATATCAAAGCTGCTCAGATACAGGAGAAGAGCATGTTTAAAACCATTGAAGTGACTTGGATTTCAATGTTGGAGATAAAGTATTACATTGAATATAACCATGGAATAGATTCATGTGGTTTGTAAAGAAAGGGAAGCTTATCCTAAGGTACATTGGTTCCTTTGAGATCATTGATCACATAGGAGTTGTGGACTATCAGCTTGAACTTCCACTGAATATGGATCAAGTTTATGATGTGTTTTATATATCACTCCTGAGGAATTACATACCAGATCCCTCGCATGTACTAAACTCAGAGGTGGTACAGCTGGAAGATGATCTCTCTTATGAGGAGAATCCAGTAAAGATTCTGGACCAGAGAGATAAGGTTCTACGCAACATGACAACACACCTTTTAAAATTGTTGTGGAGGAACCATAAGTATGAAGAAACAACTTGGGAATGGGAGGATGTGATGAATGAGAAGTACCCTCACATGTTTATGTAAAAACAAATCTAGGGTGAAATTTCAAAAGGGCGGGAAGAATGTAATGAAAAAAAATTTATCAATGAAATTTCTCCCTTATTATAGTAATATCATATAGTATAAACACATAAAATCACATTAGGGAATACAATTCCACATCAATATTAAATTAACTACTAAATTATATGTGTCCTTTAAATATAATTTTTCCACTTCTGTGATTTGAATTTTGAAAATTTTACATACATAGTTACGATTAGTAAGATATTTGGAGTCTGATAGGATAAATTTAATATTTAGTGAATAGTAGAATACCCTTATGAATAGTAATGTTACCCTTATGAACAGTAATATTACCCTTATGAATAATAAATTTTCCAAGTAAATAGGAACCCTAGAAATGATAGTATAAATAAAATTTTTCCATCCAATAAGTGACAATATGATATAATTATATTATAGTGTTAGAATTTTTGAAAGTCGTGAATATTTATTGATTAATTTAATAATTTAAAAAAAAAATTCATAAAATGTATTCATAAAAATTATTTTTATGTCTTATTATTATATGATAATTTTATGTGACCTTATTAATTTTTCAAAGTGTTAGAAAATCAGTTTTAAATTTATAATTTGTATTTTTCAAGTACATTATGATTTTAATTAAATATTAAATTACTCATGTTTAGAAAATTATTTTCATAAAATGGAGTTCATTTTTAAATTCTACACGTCGAAAAATGGTTAGAGTGAATTTTTAATATTTTTCTGGAATACTTTAATTTTTGTGAATAGTTTAATTCGAAAATTTACAAAATATTCTAAATAAATGAATTTCTGCATCATTCTTGAGTCATGGATGATGTAAATGACCATTGGTTTAAAATAAAATTCCCTATTTACTTTATTTTTTTATCTAATCATCACTATTTCTTATCTTGAGGGAAATTAATAATCTAATAAATTAAATATTGAGAAAACACATCTCCCCTCCACTATAAATACCACCCCTCACAACCAAATTTCCTCACACCTATAAAGCTTCAAGACTAGTCCAAATTCTACCCAAAACTCTTCCCTATCCACCCCCCCCCCATTTCCAGAAGCTCTTGGTATCATACAAATACCAATCCTAGGTGCCTTTAGGAGGATCTCAAGAGGAGAATTCAAGAGGTAATTCCTCTCTCTTTTCTTTCAATTTTATTTCAAATTTCATTTCTCTTCTTCTCTTATCCTCAACTTATATTATCCAAATGTCATGATAACTCCACTATGATTTATATACTGGTATTATATCATGTTAATGTAAGATTATTAATTATAATCCTCCCTCTCTCTCTCTTTTTATAAAAAATAAATCGTCACCCGTGATGTGTTAATTTACCTACATCGTGGGAGATGCACTTCCATTTCCCTTCAACACCTTCAAGGATATTAGTAAAACCATTAAATTTTTAAAAATAGATTTTAATTTGTATTTTTTTACCCTTTTATGTTCAGGAAACAACTTTATACATAATACTAAATTATAAAACAAAACATGTTTGTTGTGATCTAAAAACCTCTCAAATTAACCTAAAACAATCATCATTGAATTTTAACTAATGATTCATCCTCATGGTATATAAAAAAAATATTATAATATAATTTAAAATTCTGTAAGATAATTAATATCATTTAATAGAAATTTTTTATGTTTATCTATGTTGTACACAAACTTTCATTCAAGTGTACAAGTGAACCGTTCATGAAAACTAAGAAAAAGAACACCCCCGAATAATGAATTTAAACTCTATAACTCATCCAAAGGCCCATAAAAGAACCTAATAAAACTATAATGAATAAATTACATGTATAAAATGTTATTTTAGTGTTAATTAATGTATCTAATGTGATTACATGGGACATTAAAGTGAATAAAGCGTTCGGACACAAGGCAAGGGGAATTCTCGAACCCAACTTTATTTCTCGAGTTTTCCCTCTTTCACTCTATTTTCAGTATGATTATTCCTTAAAAATTATTTCTTAATAATTATCTTACCTTTTCTGGGATATACATGTTTTCTATTTTATTTTATGTTAAACACAATATTTTCCAAAATAACTCTTCTTTCATAAACACACCTTTTACTTCTCACTCAAGGTTGATGGTTATTTTATCAAGTATGTTATTCCCTATTTAATTTGGGAACCCAAAGTTGATGAATGTTTGATTTATGAAATGAAAAAAACTCTTTTCAATGGGTTATTTATGTCCAATATTGATATATTTTCTATGTGGCATGCATTATAATGTTAACGTTATGATGTGATGGGTGTGCCTAAAATTATATAGCGCAATGTTGATGTTATGATGTGATGGGTGTGCCCAGAATTATACAACCCTCAAATGAATTGGGTAATGGGATGAATCTCATGATTAAAAGTGAAATATTCATAAACATTATGTTATCTTTGTTTGCAACTATGTGTGGTAGTTAACCACTAAGAAATAAGGTTTCATTTTTATGCATTCCCTCTTTTCAAGCCTATTACTAATTATTCCTATCATGTTTATGATCCTATGCATATGTTATGATGATAATGGTTATGCTCACCCCATGTTGTATTGTCTCGTGTTCTTATCCTCTTATTAGGCTTTTAGATCACCCATTTTTAATGTATATCCTCAGGTGATTACGTGTATTAAGGAGAACTCAATGGACAATAAGAAGCTAGAGAAGAAGAAATTAAATAAATGTTTGTGTTTTATGTTGTAAAAGTTATGTATAGTCATAGTTTTCCAAAGAAACTAAACCTTTATATCCTCATGGTGTAATTTATTTTTTTTATCATTAAAATGATGTAAAAGTAATGTATGAAAATTTGGGTCTTTGTAGTTGGTATCAGATCCATTGTTTAATTAATTTGGAAATTAGGATTAGAGAACCTTAGTGAAAACCCTAGTATGAGACTAAGTATATGTAAGCACACGAGTAGCTTTTATAAACATAGGTATCCCATAAGATATAATTTTATTGTTAATTTAACAAAGGAATAAATTGTTTATTCATGAATTTTTGACTTATGTTTTCTTCTAACCTTTTCTATTTTAGAAAATGGTTGGAACCAAGAGAAACCAGGCCAACAACCCATGTGAGGGAAAATGCATCGATTGCATAAATGGAATCCCCAATGATTTGGGAGGTGGAGTTAAAAACTTCATGTGGATTCTTATGCAGTTCTCTCATATTATTAATATTAACCTGATTAATGTGGAACATCCTTATTCACCTAAGAGGGAGAAACTGGCTATCGAGTGTTTTATGTGGAACGACCACCAATGTTTAGTGGATCTTCTGATCCACTTGTTGCAGAATAGTTGGTCAAATCAATGGATAATATATTTTTTGTGCTTCATTATTCTGAGATGGAGAAGGTGACTCTGGCCATTTATCATCTTGAGGGAGAGGTTGACCAATGGTGGTATTTGATTAAGAACACCAAGCTGAGAGATTAAATTTAAGAGATGGGGTGAGAAGACTATAAGATAATGTTTCTTAACAAGTATTTACCATGAAATCTTCATACGAATATGGATAGAGAATTCATAGATCTAAATCAAAAGGATGTATAATATTTCACAAACTATGAAGATAATTTCATAAGTCTTGTGAGGTACGCTTTGGGATTTGTTATCCACAATGATAGAAAAATTGATAGATTCTTTAGTGGATTAAAACCAAACCATCGAAAGGATCTTGCAATTCGAGACTTTGGGAGTTACAAAAAAGTCATTTAATGTTCTCTCAAAGTGGATATAGAGTTTGTAGAATGGTTGTATGGCTATGGTGATAATAAAAAAAAGTTGGAGTTTTATACCAAAGGATCTAATGAGAAAGGTGGAAATAAAACTCAACCACACACATGTAAAAAATGTGGGAAGAATCATCATGGGAACTACCTCAAAGGGATGAGTAAATGCTTCAAGTTTGGGAGATAAGCCCACTAAACTCAAGAGTGTCGAAAAGACATGGGAAATCAGGAGAATGTGGCGGAGGAAAGGAGAGAACCACCCATGGTCCAATGCTATAACTGTAGGGATAAAGGGCATTATGCAATCCAGTTCACTAAGTCTCTCGAGGGTAATCAGTGTCAGCATCCACTAAATCCAAAGGAATAAGGGAAGGTTTATTCCATCACTCCTACTAAAGTGGAGTAATAAAATGAAGTTGTACAAGGTACACTTTCTATTCACTACAAAATGGAAAAAGTCTTATTTGATTCTGATCCTACATATTCCTTTATATCATGCAAGTTTTCTAGAACTATTGAATCGAAGCCCCGAAACCTTGAAGTATAGATATCTATAAAAACACTAAGTGGTGAAATCATTGAAACCCAAGTGTTAGACTCTTCTATTATTGTCATATGTGGGAAGATTATTTTATTGAATCTCATGATACTTCCCTTAGTATAATTAGATTCCATAATGGGAATGGATTAGATCTCGTTATATATAGAGCATATCAATTGTCGGGAAAAGAAAATATCTTTTCATATTTTGAACCATCCCATGCTCCTCTACAAATGCAAGGAATATAATGAATATCCTTTTGAAAATCATTCAATGGTGTGGGTTTTGATTCCCTATAAAGATTCATAACTTTCTCAAATGGTTGAGTCAAAGGAATTTATCCATCTAGGGAAAACGCACATTGTGAGGGAATATAGTGATGTATTTCCTGAAGAGTTACCCAGAATTCCCCCAAATCGTGAGGTGGAGTTATCAATAGAACTCATAACAAAATCTAATCCTATCTCAAAGTGTCCCTATAGGTTGGATCCTATCTAACTGGAGGAGTTAAAGAAGTAGCTACAAGAGCATTTGGACAAAGGGTTCATACACCCTAGTGCATCACCTTGGGTTACACTAGTGCTCTTTGTGAAGAAGAAGGATGGATTAATGCGGCTATGTATGGATTATCAAGAACTTAACAAGATCGCTATAAAGAACAAGTATCCTTTACAAAGGATTGATGACTTGTTCGATCATCTACGAGGAGATAAGTACTTACCAAAGGTGGATCTTATTTCTGGATATCATTAGCTAATGGTGAAGAAGGGAGATATTCAGAAGACTGCCTTCCATACAAGGTATGGGAACTATGAGTTTCTTTTTATACCCTTAAAACTTAATAATTCCCCTAAAATATTCATGGATTTGATAAATATATTATTTATACATTACCTTGAAAATTTTATGGTAGTGTTTATTGATGATATTCTCATCTAATATAAGAGAAAGGAGGAACATGAAGAACATCTAAGTCTTGTGTTGGCAACATTGAGAAAGGATAATTTGTACACCAAGTTCAACACGAGTGACTTTTGGATGAATCAAGTGATGTTCTTGGGACATGTGATCACAAGTGAGGGAATTTCTATAGACCCTTCAAAAACAAAGGCAGTTTAGGAATGTCCTAGACCCTCTAGTGTCATAGAAATCCATAGTTTTCTTGGATTAGCTGGGTACTATCGATGTTTTTTGATAAATTTCTAACAATTTTCAAGATATCTAACAAAGTTAACAAGGAAAGGGGTAAAGTATTTATGGATGGAATAATGTGAGGAAAGCTTCAAGGATTTAAAGAGAAGGTTGATCACTGCACTTGTACTCACATTACTGAAAAGTGAAGAAAGTTTTGTGATATACAGTGATGCTTCAAATAAAGGATTGGGTTGTGTAATCATGTAAAATGATAATGTGATAGCCTATGCCTCATGAGATTTGAAGATCCATGACCTGAACTACCTAATTCATGATCTAGAGCTAGAATCTATGATTTTTTCTTTGAAAATCTGGCAGAACTACCTCCATAGTGATAAGTGTGATATATATACCGATCACAATAGACTAAAGTATATATTCACACAAAATGAGATCAACATGAATCAAAGGATATGGTTAGAGATAATCAAAGACTAAAATTTATGTATTCTCTATCATCCTGTAAAGGCGAATAAGGTAGTCGATGCTCTTAGAAGAAAAGAACCTCCTACTTTATCCATGTTTTGGATTGAGAATGACCATATATTCATGGATATGAAATGGATGGGTTTTTAAATCATAACTTCAGGGAATATATCTTACCTTTCCAAAATTATTTCCCAACCATATATCCAAGAGAAGGTTAAAGAGGCACAAAGGGATGATCTACAGTAATAAAATAAGCTGAATGTAACAAATTAAGGGAAACTTCAAGAGTTCCATATTGACAATGATGGTGTGATTCGGTTTGGAATGCGGTTGTGTGTGCCTTCATCACCTAGGATAAATGATCTATTTGATAATACACATAGCTCATCTTTCTCTATCCATATTGGTAGCACAAAGATGTATTGTGATCTCCAAGAAAACTTCTGGTGGGACAACATGAAGAGGGATATTTCTAAGTATATCTCAAAGTGATTGATATGTTAGCAAGTTAAAGAAGAGAGATAGAAGTCCAAATGGATGATTCAACCATTGTTGATACCCATGTGGAAATGGGAGAATATCACTCTGGACTATGTCACATGTCTCCCAAAGGCATCCGAAAGAAATAATGCGATATGGATTGTGGTGGACCAATTCACCAAGACTTCCCACTTTATTTCTATTCGGGAAGATCCATCACTTGAACGACTTGCAAATATATATGTGAAGGAAGTGGTGAGAATATATGGGGTTCTGCTCTTGATTGTCTCTGATCATGATCCAAGGTTAAAATCTAAATTATGGAGGAGTCTTAAACATTCCTTGAGTACTGAATTGAATTTCATCATGGCCAATCACCCCCAAACTGATGGCCAATCTGAAAGGACTATTCATACGCTTGAAGATATGTTAAGAGCTTGTTCTTTAGAATTCAAAGGTGGATGGTATCAGCGTCTCCCATTGGTTGAGTTATCATAGAACAATAACATCCACTCGAGTATTCATATGGATCCATATGAAGCTCTGTATGGAAAGCGATTTAGAACTCCAACCTATTGGGATGAAGTTGGAGATATAAATCTACTTATACCTGATCATATACAAGAGATGGCCGAGAAGGTTCAAGCCATCCAACAACATATCAAAACTGCTCAGAGTTTGAAGAAGAGTTATGCTGACAACCATTGAAGTGACTTGGATTTTGACGTTGGATATAAATTCTTCCTTCGAATATCACCATGGAAGAGAGTCATGCAGTTTGAAAAGAAACAGAATCTGAGCCCAAGGTACATTGGCCCCTTTGAGATCCTTAACCGCATAAGAGATGTGTCCAATTATCTTGAACTTATACTGAATATGGCTCAAGTTCATGATATGCTCCATGAATCACTCCTAAGGAAGTACATACCAAATTCCTCACATGTACTAAACTCAGTGGTGGTACAGCTGGAAGATGCTATCTCTTATGATGAGTAACTAGTAAAGATTTTAGACCGAAGGGATAAGGTTCTACGCAACAAGACAACACCTCTTTTCAAAGTTTTATGGAGGAACCATAAGTATGAAGAAGCAACTTGGAAACCTAAGGATGTGATAAAGGATAAGTACCCTCACCTATTTATGTAAAACAAAATTTTGAGGGTGAAATTTCAAAAGGAGAGAAGAATGCAATGACACAAACTTTTATCAATGCAATTTATCCCTTCTTAAAGTAATATCATATAGTATAATAAAATAGAATCACATTATGAAACACAATTCTACATCATTCTTAAATGAACTACTAAATTCTATATGGCCTCTAAATATAATTTTGTCACTTCGGTGATTTTAATTTCAAAATTTTGATATACACGGTTGCGATCAGTAAGATGTTTGGAGTCCAATAGGACAAACTTATATTTTGGTGAATAGTATTATACCCTTATGAATAGTAATTTTACCCTTATGAATAGTAATATGACCCTTATGAATGGTAAATTTTCCAGGTGAATAGTAACTCTACCAATGATAGTATAAATAAAGTTTATCCATCCTATAAGTGACAATATGATATAATTATATTATTCTGTTGGTATTTTTCTAAGTCATGAATATTTAATTATTAATTTAATAATTTAAAAGAAAATTTATTTTCAAAAAAAATATTTATAAATAGTATTTTAATGTATTTCTATTATATGATAATTTTCTGATACCTTAATTAATTTTTCAAAGTGTTAGAAAAGCAGTTTAAATTTCAAAATTTGTATTTTTCAAGTAAATTATGATTTTAATTAAAAATTAAATTAAAAAAATTTAAAAAATTAATTTCATAAAATTGAGTACATTTTTTACTTTTACACATCGAAAAAAATTTAGGGTGATTTTTTGAGATTTTTTTAAAATACTTTATTTTTTTGGTGAATAGTGAAATTCGATAATTTACAAAATATGGTAAATAAATGAATCTTTGCATCATTATTTAGTCATTCATGATGTAAATGGATATTGTTTGGAACTCACATTCCCTATTTACTATATTTATTCATGGAATAATCACTATTTCTTGTCTTGAAGGAAATTAAGAAACTAATGAATTCAATATTGTAAAAACACCCCTCCCCTCCACTATAAATACCACCACTCACAACCACATTTACTCACACATATCAAGCTTAAATACTTGTCCAAATTCTTCCCAAAAATATTCCCTAGCCCTGCCCCCACGTTCAAGTGCTCTTGGTATCATACAAATACCAATCCCGGGTGCCTTTAAGAGGATCTTAAGAGAAGAATTCAAGAGGTAATTCCTCTCTCTTTTCTTTCAATTTCCTTTAAAATTTCTTTTCTTTTATTATGTTATACTCAACTTATATTATCAAAATTTCATTATAAATCCACTATTATTTATATACTGGTATTATATCATGTTAATGTAATATTACTCAATATAATCCTTCCACTCTCTCTTTGTTTATAAAAATGAAATTGTTGCCCGTGATGTGTTAATTTACCTACATCGTGGGAGATGCACTTCCATTTTCCTTAAATGACTTCAAGTATATCAATAAAACCATTAAATGGTTGAAAATATATTTTAATATTTATTTTTTAACACCTTTTATTTTCTATAAACAACTTTTACACATAATACTAAAGGATAAAACAAAACATGTTCGTTGTGATCCAAAAACCGCCCAAATTAACCTAAAATGATCATCATTAAATTTTAACTACTGATTCATTATCATGGTGTATAACAAAATTTATTATAATATCATTTAAAATCATCTAAGATCATTAATATCATGTAATATCAATTCTGTATGTTTATCCATGTTCTACGTGAACTTCCATTCATGTGTACAAGTGAACTGTTCATGAAAATTAAGAAAAAGAACACTCCCGAACGATGAATTTAAACTCTATAACTAATCCAAAGGACCATAAAAGAAATTAATAAAACCATAATTAATCAATACCATGTATAAAAGGTTCTTGGGGTTTTAATTAATGAATATAATGTGATTATACAGGACATTAAATTCAAGAAAGCGTTCGGACACAAGATAAGGGGAATTCTCAAACCCAAATTTCTTTCTTAGGGTTTTCCCTCTTTCACTCTATTTTTAGAATGTTTATTCCATAAAAATAATTTATTAATAATTATATTATTTTTTCCATTCGATTTTATGTCAAACACAATGTTTTCCAAAAGAACTCTTCTTTCATAAACACACATTTCACTTCTTACTTATTGTTGATGGTTCTTGTATCAAGTATGTTGTTCCATATTTAATTTGGGAACCCAAAGTTTATGAATGTATGATTTATGAAATTAAACTCATTACCTTACATGGGTTATTTATTTCCAAGATTCATATACATTCTATGTGGCATGCATGATAATGTTAACATTGTGATGTGATGGGTGCACCTAGAATTATATAGTGCAATGTTGATGTTATGATGTGGTGGGTACACTCGAAATTATAAAATGCTCAAATGCATTGGTTAATGTGATGAATATCATGAGTAAAAGTTAAATATGTGTAAACATGATTCTATATTTGTTCACAACTATGTGTGGTAGTTAACCACTAAGACATAAGGTATCATTTTTATGCATTTCCACTTTTCAAGCCATTTATTAATTCTTACTATCATGTTTATGATCATATGCTTGTGTTATGATGATAATGGTTATGATCACCCCATGTTGTACTGTATAATTTTCTTATCCTCTTACTGGGATTTTATCTCACCCCTTTTTGATGTATATCCTCAGGTGATTACATGTACTAAGGAGAACTCAAGGGCCAATAAGAATCTAGAGAAGAAGAAATTAAATAAATGTTTGTGTTTTATGTTGTAAAAGTTATGTATGGTATTATTTTGTCCAAGAAACTAAACCTATGTATCCTAATTGTGTAATTTTTTTATGTTTTTTTTTCATTAAAATGATGTAAAAGTAATGTAAGAAAATATGGGTTGCTATGGTTGGTATCAGAGCCTCAGTTTAGTTAATTTGGGAATTTGGATTAGAGAACCTTAGTGAAAACTCTAGTTTAAGACTAAGTATATGTAAGCACAAAAGAAGATTTTATAAACATATTGATCTCATATGATATGATTTTAGTGTTAATTACACAAAGGAATAAATTATTTATTCATGACTTATTGACTTATGTTTTCTTCTAACCTTTTCTATTTTAGAAAATGGTGGGAATGAAGAGAAACCAGGCCAACAACCTGTGTGAGGGACAATGCATCGATTAACCGAATGAAATCCCCAATGATTTGGTAGGTGGAGTTCAAAACTTCATGTAAATTCTTACCCAGTTGTCATAGTTTATGAATAATAACTTGAATAATGTGTAACATCCTCCTTCACCTAAGAGGGAGAAACTGGTTGTCGAGTGTTTTATGCGGCAATGACCACCAATGTTTAGTGGATCTTCTTATCCGCTTGTTATGGAATAGTGGTTCAACACAATATAGATGATATTTTTTGTGATTCATTGTTCTGAGATGGATAAGGTGACTCTGGACATTTATCATCTTGATAGATTGGCCGACCGATGGTCGGATTTGATTAAGATCACCAAGCCAAGAGACAAAATTGAATATATGGAGTGGGAAGACTTAAAGATAATTCTTCTTGACAATTATTTCCATATAACTCTTTATACAAATATAGAGATAGAATTTATTGAGCTAAAGAAAAAGGATATAGAATCTATCATGGCCTAAGAATAGAATTTCACAAGGCTTGTAAGGTATGCTTTGGGATTTTTTATCAATAATGATAGAAAAATTGATAGATTATTTAGTGGATTAAAACCACACCTTCGAAAGGCTCTTGTAATTCAAGACTTTGGGAGTTATGAAGAAGTCATTCAAAGTTCTCTCAAAGTGGAGAAGGATTTTGTAGAATGGTTCCATGGCTATGGTGATAAGAAACTAAAGATGGAGTTTCATGACAGAGGATCTAATAAGAAAGGTGGAAAGAAAACTCAACCACCCACATGTCAAAAATGTTGGAAGAAGAATCATGGGAACTGCCTCAAAGGGATAGGGAAATGATTTGAGTGTGTGATATAAGGCCTCCAATCTCAAGAGTGTCAAAAATATATGAGAATGAAATATAATGTGGTGGAGGAAAGGTGATCACCACCCATAGTCTAATGCTACAACTATAGGGAGCAAGGAAACTATGCAAGCCAGTGCACTGAACCTCAAGTCCTCAAGGGTAATCAGCATCAGCAGCCACCAAATACAAAGGAACAAGGGAAGGATTATTCCATTACTACTGTGGAAGTGGAGCAATAAAATGAAGTCATACAAGGTACACTTACTATTCACTCAATAATTGCAAAAGTCTTATTTGATTTTGGTTCTTTTTATTCCTTCATATCATGAAAGTTTTCCAGAACTACTGAATCGAATCCCCAAAACCTTGAAGTGGATATATCTATAAAAACAATAAGTGGTGAAATCATTACAACCTAAGTGTTGGACTCTTCTCCTATATTTGTATGTGGGAATATTCTTCCAATGAATCTCATGATACTTCCCTTAGTGGAATTCGATGCTATAATGGTAATGTATTGGATCTTGTTATATAGATCACATATCAACTATTGGGAAAGGGAAATATCTTTTCATATTCTGAAACATACCATGATCCTCTACAAATTCAAGTAAGATTGTGAATCTCCTTTTGAAAATCCTTCAATGGCATGGGTGTTGATTCCCTGTGAAGAGGCATGCCTTTCTCAAATGGTTGAGTCAAAGGAATTTATCCACCTAGGAATAATGCCCATCATGAGGGAATACAAAGATGTATTTCCTAAAGAGTTACTCATACTTCCCTCGGATCATGAGGTAGATTTATCAATATAACTCATACCCGGATCTAATCCTATCTCAAAGTGTCCCTATAGGATGGTTCCTATCAAACTCGAGGAGTTAAAGAAGTAGCTACAAGAGAATTTGGACAAAGGGTTCATACACCCTAGGTCATCACCTTGGTGTGAACCAATGCTCTTTGTGAAGAAGAATGATGGATAAATGTGGTTGTGTATCGAATATCGGGGACTCTACAAGATCACCATAAAGAACAATTATCCTCTCACAAGGATTAAGGACTTGTTCGATCAGCTATGAGAAGCTAAGTACTTCACAAAGGTGGATCTTTGTTCTGGATATCATTAGATAAAGGTGCATAAGGAAGATATTCAAAAGAATGCCTTCTGTATAAGGTATGGGCACTATGAGTTTTTTATTGATTCCCTTCAGCCTTAATAATGCCCTTCCAATCTTTATGGATTTGATAAATAGAGTCTTTATACATTACATTGAAAAATTTGTGGTAGTGTTTATCGATGATATTATTATCTAATCCATGAGCAATGAGGAACATGAAGAATATCTAAGACTTGTGTTAGCGACATTGAGAAAGGAGAAGTTGTGTGCCAAGTTCATAAAGTGTGACTTTTGGATGAATCAAGTCACATTCTTAGGATATGTGATCACAAGTGAGGGAATTTATGTGGACCCTTAAAAAAAAGGTGATTGAGGAATGTCCTATACCATCTAGTGTCATAGAAATCTATAGTTTTCTTGGATTAATTGGGTACTATTGAAATTTTGTAAGAAATTTCTCACGATTATCAAGCCCTATAACTAAGTTAACAAGGAAAGGGGTAAAGTACGTCTGGATGAAAGTATGTGAGGAAAGCTTCAAGGAGCTAAAGAGAAGGCTGATCACTGCACCTATACTCACATTACGAAAAATTGGAGATTTTTTTGTGATATACAGTGATTCTTCAATGAAAGGATTGGGTATTTTACTCATGAAAATGATAATGTGACAGCCTATGCCTCATGGTAGTTGAAGATCCATGAGCAGAACTACTTGATGCATGATCTGGAGCTAGCAGTTGTGATTTTTTCTTTTAAAAATCCGGTGGCACTACCTCTATGGTGAGAAGTGTGACATATATACCGATCAAAATAGCCTAAAGTATATATTCACACAAAAGGATATCAAAATTCGTCAAAGGTTATGTTTAGAGCTAATATAATACTATGGTTTATCTATTCACTATTATCCTGGAAAGGCGAATAAGGTAGTCGATGCTCTTAGAAAAAAGAACCTACTTCTCTATCCATGTTGTGGATTGAGAAAGACCCTATCTTCATAGATATGCAAAGTATGGATTTGGAAATCATAACAGTAGGAAATAATTCCTAACTTTCCCATATGATTTTACAACCATCTATCCAAGATAAGGTTAAGGAGGCATAAAGGGATGATCTGGAGTTACAAGAGAAGGTGAATACAGCAAAGGAAGAGAAGCTACAATAGTTCCATATTGACAATGATGGTGTAATTAAGTTTGGAATGTGGATTTTTGTGCCTTTATCTCTTATGATAAAGAAGGATCTGTTTTATAATGCACATATCTCACATTTCTCTATCCATCCTGGTATCACCAAGATGTATCGTGATCTTTGAGAACTCTTCTGGTCGTATAACATGAAGAGGAAGATTGCTGATTATATCTCAAGGTTCTTGATATGTCAGCAAGTTAAAGAAGAGCGACAAAAGTCCAAAGGGATGATGCAACCATTTCATATACCCATGTGGAAATGGGATAATGTCACTATGGACTTTGTCACGGGTCTCCCGAAGACATCCAAAGGAAATATTGTGATATGGGTTGTGGTGGAATGACTCACCAAGACAGCCCACTTTATCGTTATTCGGGAAGATCTATCACTTGAACAACATAAAAAGATTTATGTGAAAGAAGTGGTGATATTACATGGGGTTCCCCTCTTTATTGTCTCTGATCATGATCCAAGGTTCACATATAAATTTTGGAGGAGTTTTCAACATACCTTGAGTACTGAATTGAATTCCAGCATGGCCTATCACCCCCAAACTGATGGTCAATCTAAAAAGACTATTTAGATGCTCAAATATATATTAAGATCATGTTATTTAGAATTCAAAGGTGTATGGGATCATCATATCTCATTGGTTGAGTTCTCATACAATAATAGCTTCCACTCGAGTATTCAGATGGCTCCATATGAAGCTCTGTATGGAAAGCGATGTAGAACTCCAACCTATTGGGATGAAGTTGGAGAAAGAAAGATACTTGGACATGATCTTGTAAAATAGATGACCGAGAAGGTTCAATCCATCCAAAAATATATCAAAGATTATCAGAGCTGAAAGAAGAGCTATACTGAAAACCATTGAAGTTACTTGGATTCCGATGTTGGAGATAAAGACTTCCTTCGAATATCACCATTGAAAAGAGTCATGTAGTTTGGAAAGAAAGTGAAGCTTATCCCAAGGTACATTATCCCCTATGATATCCTTGACAGTATATGATCTATGGCCTATCAACTTGCACTTCCATAGAATATGTCTCAAGATCATGATGTGTTTCACATTTCACTCCTAAGTAAGTACATACTAGATCCCTCACAAGTACTAAACTCAAAGGTGGTATAGTTGGAAGATGATCTCTCTTATGAGGAGCAGCCAGTAAAGATTCTATACTAGAGATATAATGTTATACAAAACAATACAACACACCTTGTCAAAGTGTTTTGGAGGAATTATAAGTATCAAGAAGCAACTTGTGAACTAAAGGATATGATGAAGGAGAAGTACCCTCACCTATTTATGTAAAACAAAATTTCAAGGGTAAAATTTCAAAAGGGGGGAAGAATGTAACGACACAAACTTTTATCAATGTAATTTCTCCCTTCTTATAGTAATATCTTATAGTATAATCACATAAAATCACATTAAGAAACACAATTCCACATCATGCTTAAATGAACTACTAAATTCTATGTGACCTTTAAACATAATTTTGCCACTTTTGTGATTTAAATTTTGAAAATCTGGCATACACTGGTGTGATCAGTAAGATGTTTGGAGTCTGATAGTAAAAAAATTATTTTTTTATGAATAGTAACATACCCTTATGAATAGTAATGTTACCCTTGTGAATAGTAATATGACTCTTATGAAAATTAAATCATCCAAGTGAATAGTAAACTTACCAATGATAGTATAAATAAAATTTATCCATCCTATAAGTGACAATATGATATAATTATATTATAGTGTTGGTATTTTTTAAATTCATGAATATTTAATGATTAATTTAATAATTTAAAAGAAATTTATTTTCAAAAAATTTATTCATAAACAATTATTTTCATGTATTATTATTATATTATAATTTAATGAGACCTTAATTAATTTTTCAAAGTGTTAGAAAAGCAATTTTAATTTTAAAATTTGTATTTTTCAAGTAAATTATGATTTTAATTAAAAATTAAATTACTCACATTTAGAAAATTATTTTTATAAAATTGAGTTCATTTTTTAATTCTACACATCAAAATAATTTTAGGGTGGATTTTTTAGATTTTTCTGAAATACTTTAATTTTTTGGTGAATAGTGAAATTCAATAATTTACAAAATATACTAAATAAATGAATTTTTACATCATGTTTGAGTCATGTATGATGTAAATGGCCATTTATTATAACTCAAATTACCTTTTTACTATATTTATTCATGTAATCATCACTATTTATTGTCTTGAGTGAAATTAATAAACTAATGAATTAAATAATGAGAAAACACCCCTCCCCTCCACTATAAATACTACCCCTCACAACCTCTTTTCCTCGCACCTATCAAGATTCAAAACTTGTTCAGATTATTCCCAAACCTCTTACGTATCCCCTCCCCCACTTCTAGGAGCTCTGGGTCTCATCCAAATACTAATCCTAGGTTCCTTTAGGAGGATCCCAAGAGAAGAATTCAAGAGGTAATCTCTCTCTCTCTCTTCCTTTCAATTTCCTTTCAAATTTCATTTATTTTCTTCTATTTTTCTCAACTTATCTTATCAAAATGTCATGATAAATGCAGTATTATTTATATAATATTATTATATCATGTTAATGTAATATTACTCTTGATACACCTCCCTATATCTCTTTTTTTATAAAAATGAAATTGTTGCATGTGATGTGTTAATTTACCTACATCCTGGGAGATGCACTTCCATTTTCCTTAAACTCCTTCAAGGATGTCAATAAAACCATTAAATGGTATAAAAAATATTTTAATATATTTTTTTTAACCCCTTTTATTTTCTATAAACAAATTTTATACATAATACTAAATGATATCACAAAACATTGTTGTTGTGATCCAAAAAAACATCAAAATTAACCTAAAACGATCATCGTTAAATTTTAACTATTGATTCATCCTCATGGTATATATCCAAATTAATTATAATATCATTTAAACTCTTGTAATATCATTAATATAATTTAATATAAATTCTGGATGTTTATCCATATTCTACATGAACTTCCATTCATGTGTACAAGTGAATCGTTCATGAAAACTAAGAAAAAGAACAATCCCGAACAATGAATTTAAACTCTATAACTCATCCAAATGACCATAAAATAACTTAATAAAACTATAATGAAAAAATTACATGTATTTTTTTAGTGTTAATTAATTAATATAATGTGATTATATAGGACATTAAAGTAAAGAAAATATTCAGACACAAGGTAAGGGGAATTCTCAAACCCAACTTTCTTTCTTCGGGTTTTCCCTCTTTCACTCCATTTTCAAAATGGTTATTCCTTAAAAATCATTTCTTAATAATTATATTACCTTTTATGGGATATAAATGTTTTCTACTAGAGATTATGTCAAAAAAAATTCCAAAATAAATCTTATTTCATAAACACACCTTTTACTTGTCACTCAAGGTTGATGGTTCCGGTATCAAGTATGTTATTCCCTCGTTAATTTGGGAACCCAAAGTTTATGAATGTATGATTTATGAAATTAAACTCATTACTTTCCATGGGTTATCTATGTACAATATTTATATATTTTCTATGTTTCATGTGTTATAATTTTAACGTTATGATGTGACGGGTGCACCCAGAATTATATAGCGCAATGTTGATGTTATGATGTGACGGGTGCACCTGGAATTATATAGAGCTCCAATGAATTGGTTAATGTGATGAATCTAATGAGTCAAAATGAAATATGTGTTAACATTATGATAGCTTCATTTACAACTATGTGTGGTAGTTAACCACTGAGACATACGGTTTCATTTTTATGCATTTCCACTTTTCAAGACTTTTATTAATTATTCCTATAATGTTTATAATCCTATTCCTATGTTATGATGATAATGATTATTCTCACACTATGTTGTATTATCTCATGTTCTTATCCTATTACTAGGATTTTAGATCACCCCTTTTTGATGTATATCCTGAGGTGATTCTGTGTACTAAGGATAACTCAAGGGCCAATAAGAAGCTAGAGAAAAAGAAATTAAATAAATTTTTTTGTTTTATGTTGTAAAAGTTATGTATGTTCCTAGTTTTCCCAAGACACTAAACCTTTGTATCCTCATGTTGTAATGTTTTTATGTTGTTTAGTATTAAAATTATGTAAAAATAATGTAAAAAAATATGGGTTGCTATAAAGTGTAAGTCTTATAGTCAATGAAAAATTGGTTAAATTAATACTTCACCATGAAAGATTTAGGTGAAGAATCCTTCATTATAGGGATAAATATATATAAAGATAGATATTAGAGGATAATTTGGATAAGTCAAACTATATGTATTTTCAAGTTACTCAAAAATTAAAATATGGAATGGTCTAATATAGGATTATTTCTATTTTCAAATTATATTCATCTATCCAAGAAAATGTGTCTATAAACATAGAAGGAGATTGAAAAAATTAGAAGCTTCCCTTATGCTTTGATTGTGAGATATATCATGTATGTCATGATATGTACTAGGTTTGAAGTCTCCTTTTCATTAATCATGGTGATCAGATATCAAGTTAATCTAGGAGAGCTACATTGGGAAACTGTAAAGACCATCCTGAAGTATATGAGACAAACAAAGGATATATTCCTAATGTTTGAAGGATATTGGGAGCTAGTAGTGAGGTAATATACTAATGTTGGATTCTAGATAGATCAAAAAGATTTAAAATTGAAACCAAGTTGTGTATTATGCTCGAATGGTGTTGTAGTGAGCATGTGAGTCTTGAAGAAATATGTGTTCACTGATTCTACAACAAAATTCAGGTCTATAGTACCTTCTGATGCAACTAAGGAAGTAGTTTGGATATGAAACTTTTTCTCAAATATTGGTGTTTTACCTAGTAGTTCTGACCCTATTATGGTTTATTATGATAATACTACAGTGTTGGTACTTGATAATGAGCCTTTTTTACACCTAAGGACAATGTATATACTTTGAAAGTTTCATCTCTTGAGGGATTTTACTCAAAGATGTGAAGTCATAATTAGTAGAGTATCCATAGATGATAATGTGGAAGGCTACTTGACTAAATACATATCTCAATAGAATCATGATTCTCAGGTGAGAGCTTGCATATTAAGAGTACTTAGCAGTTGTCTCTAGTGAAAGTGGGAGTGTTGTGAGTGGGTTACCTAGACCCAAATCCTTTATGTAACTTTATTTACATTAAATGTATATATTTCAATATATATATATATAGTTTTTCTCTTACCATGATAATAAAATTACTTCTGGATGTGCTATATAATTGGTAATGTCCTTAAATTACATGTTGTACTAAAGGGTTTTAACAGTTCCCAGTTATACTGATAACCACAAGATACCATGATAGAAATATTAAATATATGTCATATGGTATAAATACATCATGTTGACGGTATATAGATGATTTATGAGTATCAGGTGTTAGGGGTTCATGAGTATTGATATTTATTCTTATAAAGTTTGAACTTGGTGATTTCGAGTAGATAAGATCATGATGACTGACCCTCCAACAGGGACACCACATTATATATATTTGCATTTTCATATCTATGAGCTTGTGTATTGTTCTCTTAACATGATATCATTATAAATGTGTATAATTTGGTTACATACCTTGATATAAGACTAAAAACATGGGTTTTATGTTGTGGTGGGTTAATCTTGTGTTGGGTGTGTCATTGGTGGTATGGCATTGGTTGAATGATCAAGATAGGATTGGTCACTTCCAAGTAGAGGAAGAGATATCTTGGGCCTAGCTGACCAGAATTGTAGTACCTTCACTAAATATCTTTCCATGTTATAAAAAGGTAAGTTCGTCTATTAAGATCATACAAATAACAAAAAAAAACAAGTAATGATGGTGACATAAGTTGTGCATCCAACTTTATGAGATTCCATGAGACAAATAGATTATATTAAATAGTGTGTAATCCTAGGATAGTTTGTCATTATTATGACTAAACCTTATATCCTTAGGGGACTTGATTGGTTGATATACTTCACTATTGGTCTATGTGTATCACTCACTACTATCAAGATATGGTTCTAGAGGGCCACACACTAAGCGTATTCAAAAGTACAACCTATTCTAGTAAATAGTATTGTAGGACATAGTGGACCCCAAATCAGGGTTCAACATATGTCCAAGATTTAAAAAAACCAATAGATGAATAAAATTAAGTTATTTTAGTTTATAATGATAAGTATTGAATTTATTTATTCACAATATTCACAAATTTTTAAATGAATATGAGGAAAAATATTTTATGAATGAATATTTAATATTCATGGTTTGTTTGATGTTTATGGGATAAGTGAGTTGATTTGGTGACTCATATTTTATCATGTGACATATTTATTATGTTATAAGTAAGTGATAATATATGGATGGAATTTATGACTTCATTAATAGGTTATAAGATTCCATTTATAGATTATTCATAAGGTTAAAAATATTCGGGGGCCAATGTGAAATTTCCATAAGTTTAACCAAGATATATGAGTCAAGAGAAATCCATATTCAGATAACTATTCACTCACTCAAATTTAGGGGCTCTTCTCTCCTCTTTATCACATCCTAGAGTGAGAAGGAGTCTCATCGATCATGCTGATCCAATCCTCCTTCTATTATCAAAAAAATGGTGTTGTAGTGATCTTCAGGTTGTTGAAAGTTTTTTAAATTATCCATGCCAAGACTTGGAATCTAAAAATAGATCCTTTAAAAGAATCTTGAATCATGTGTAGATGATATAGAAGTTTTTTACTTTGGTTCCTTCAAGTAGTGATCACCAGTGATGAGAAGAACATGCTTGCGTCTTTAAATAGAATGAGTAACACATCATTTTTATTTTTTACCTACTTCATTCTACATGAGATCCTTGGGTTGAAATTGGGTGTTGTGCATCACTAGATATGACATCATGATATCAATTAAATTATAAAAAAATTAAAATATCATTTTTTCACACTTTTTTTGCACGCTCAGTACCAATAACTTCCATGAGAAGCTTCTCATGTGGTGATACCAACCCCCTATTGCAGTCATGGTTGGTGTCCCATAGCCCTAGGTCCCATCAAATGTACTATAATTATTATAATAATTATTTCATAATTATTAAATTTTTGTATACATATATATTTATATATTTATATATATAAAATTTTGTGTAGCAGAGTGGTATATGTCCTTATAAAATAACTCGATGGTCCCGAGTTCAAATCTCGATGTGAAAATATTTTCAAAATTTTACATTGTATAAAACCAAACAAAAATCCTTCTAGATATAGGTGTGGTTGGATACTGCCATGAAATATATGGCCATGTACAAATACTATGGCTATATCCATCATTAGTGTGGCCATTGGAAAATTATCATGGCTATAACTATGGTCCGTTAGTGTCGCGTGATGTATTGCCACGTGAAATGCTCGTCGCCATGTCTGTCACTTGTATTACCACAAGCAGTGTCTATGGCCCTAGATCTTATCACTACATGTCACACCCATGGGTATGGTCAGCACTTCCACAAGTTTCGACTGTGTCCATAGGTATTGTTGTTTGTTGTAACAAGATCTATATTCATGGGTAATGCCTGTGGATATAAACCCCAAGGTCTATAACCATAGATATAGTGCCCATGGATAGGATTCCTAGGGATATAGGCCTCTTTCCTAGTATTTTCAACACTTTAGGTTCCTCTCTATTCAGATACTATATTTATTAAACTCTACCCTAAACTTCCACAATCCTAGAGAATTCTAGTATATTGTGCCTTTGTACTTCCCAAACATGATAGGTTTCACTTTTTATTGAACTTCCTTAAAACTAAAAAACATATATACTCCCTAGAAAATATGAAATTTCCATACATACATTCATATAAACTTGGACATGATTTGTTTATTCTTTTCTCTAAACAACACCTTCTTTCATGTCCTGATCCTTCCACAAGCTCTCCTCATTGATGAAGACATTTCAACTTCTAATAAACTTTCATTAATTGTCATCCCAAAATCAAAATATAAAATTTTCATCATCATACCCAACAAATAAACATGTCCAAGACTTATGTTATAGATTTCCTCTTTCCTTTGTATTGACATAGACGTACACGATACATATAAAAAATTTCATGTGGGATACATCAACCATTATTTCAATTCAAACTTCCTCTGTAAGTGTCTTCACCATCAGTTCATATGCACTTTGATTTAAGAGATAGGCTAAAAAATTGACAGATTCCACCCAAAACTCATTTTGGAAACTCAAATGTAACCTCATGCTTATGGATCTATCATTAAAAGTCTGATTTATTTGTACCACCACACCATTCTTCTTGGGTTCCATGGGTACAATATTCTCCATATAAATACTCTTCATCCAATAGAACTTCCAAAACTTTTTTTCTTCTTTGATCACCGTTTTCATCTGACCATAAGCATTTTATCTTTATTTTGATCTCATTATTCACCATGTGTCGACCTGGGGAAAGTTCTAAAAACCTTGGACATGTAATTTAGAAAAAACACCCACACATTATGGGTGGTATCGTAAATGAAGCTAACATAGTACAATGACCCAATATGAAATATAATTGGTGATGTCCCCTATACATCAATATGAACTAACTCAATCGTATGATTATTTGGTTCCTTGTTGAGTGACGCAAAGTACACTTTTCACTACATTCCAAGGATACAATATTCACATGTTCTATGCTCCACATGGTCGAGTTTTAGTATTTCTCTAATATCCAATATCCTCAAACCTTTCTCACTATGTATCCTAGGTGATCATGCCATAACTTCATAGTTCTGAAAGTTACCATTCTAGGATAAATTGCACCTTTTGAATTTCTAGTAAGATATAATTTTACATCATTAATACCATGATTCACCACCATAAATACTTTTGGGGAAATAACATGTCATTGGTTCAAGTGTTGTGGTAGCATGGTAATGTTTAGGAGGAGACTTGGGTGAGGGAGGTAAACATGTGGGCCTAGTGGCTTGATCTTTTCACCTCATAGGTTTAGTAATTCTTGGGAGTTTGGCTCAAGGATGATCCAATATAAGGTGGGGATGTTATAAGATCTATAAATTCTAATGAGGTTCATTACTATTTAATTTCTTTTAAAATCCATTTATTTTGGTTAAGGAATTGGTTCTTAAGTGTATAAGAAGTCTTAGGGGTGTTCCAGGGGTCTAGTACATGGATAAATGGTGAAAATAGGTGATACTGGGTAGGGTGCATGGTTGGTAGTAACCATGAACCTTAACCATGCAACCTATAGGGGGAGGGTTCATGATTAACAAACCATGAAATGGGGATCCTACAAACTATGAAAACTTGGACAGAGCCATTTCACATGGCCACTACATGGTTTTTCAAATCGTGTGGGCTCCCAGGAAACCATATGACCCAGCCCCCTCTTGGATAGAGGGAGGTGCATGATTGGCACATGGTTTGGTTAACCATGCATCCAAACCATGTACCTCATTAAATAGGGGGGATTTCCTATTTCACCCCCTTAGGCCTTATGAACTCTCACCTAATTTTACTCCCATTTTACCATATAGCTATAAGGGTTACAAAATTATCTTCTCAATCTTCCAAGGGATGATTCTCCTTTGATTATTGAATTTTTAGAGTGAGTTTGGGAGAGAATTGAAGAAATGGGCGGATATAACACTCATATTTCATCAATTTTATGAAAACGGGCATGTGTGGTTATTTTTCTCCATATAAATCCCTAAAACCTTATTTTCTAGAAAATTATAAATTAGGGATTTGAAGGTTTTTTGAGTTCAAATCAAGGGTTAAGGTTAAACTAGTGTCTGTCTACAAACTTGAGGTAGGTGATATACTTGTTATATCCCATAGTATTGATGTTGGTTAAGTTTATTTTTTTGTGATCTTGGCATTTTTATGCTAAATTTTTTTCTTCCTTGTTAGGAAATTATTTATTGGGAATTTAATTAATGTGATAGACCCCTCATGATCCCCATGGGATTCTATGAGGATTCATAGACTGGGATTATGGACAACCTTGGGGTGCACCACTCCCTTGAACATGAAATATTGGGATTTTGAATGATAAATTGAGGGTTTTATGATATTAAAACAATTATAAATGTGGTTAACCCTATAACATTGCAAGATGGGATGTTTTTCTTAACTTGTATAGTTAAGTAATTAATGGTGTGTACATGGATAGATCTGATAATTGGTTAATGGATATTGGCCTCAGGGTTAAATATATTAGAAAGATAAATAAATTGTTCTAATGTGTTTAAATGGTAAAATGATATTGTTTTTGAATTGAGAACATAATGAATGTAAATATCCATGTAAATGTGATTAAATGAAAATGGTGCATCTTTGTTGTTTTTATCTAAGAAAATGGTTATTGATGATGATCCTATGTGAATGTGATAAATGGTATTGATATTTTGGATTGATGTTTCTCTTCTATGGGTTATCTATATTTATGATCTAGAAACCCATATGCATAGTAGTTTTTCAAGAAATGGACTGATGCTCATAAACCCAATGGTATGGACATAGTGTTCCATATCGTGGTTGGAATGGTCAGACAAGGTGTTCTGAATATGGATTGGATTCATGGACTGAGGCTCCATGCTTTCACACCTGTAAACCTTTGACACATGGATCAGATTTTTATAATGGGATGAAGCGGGTTTGATGAAAAATGGATAAAACATGGAACTAAGAATGAAATTAATTGATCTAAGAAATATTGAATGATGTAACCTATTTTATTTTTTTATTTTCATTATCATCCTACTTATATATACACTGTATTAGACTGGATATTTTATAGACATTTTTTGTGTTGTCCTATTGAGTTGTAGTCACACCCTCCTTGGTCCTACATTGGGTTCTTGAGCATACTTCATGGTTTCAAGTTGGGAGAAGGTTAAAGGTCCTATGTTTGAGGGTTGAATTGGGGATTAGGGGTGTGCTTGCATGATGGGACCGAACCTGATGTTAGGAATCATTTTAGGGATTCTTCAATGTGTATTTATTTTGTGATTTTCTATACACATGTAATTGTTTTACATGACATGACATAGTTGATGATTAGTTGTGGGATTGCACCCAGTTTTGTGATTTGTTTTTGGAAATTCATGATTATCTTTTGTGTTATTTCTATTAGTTATTATTTTATCTATTGTGTATTACTCTGATAAATATGGTATAGTCTCCCCACGTGATTTATTAAAAACTTTAATCTAGTTGATAGCCTCTAGAATATGGGGAGGTGCACCTGAGGTCATGTGATGAACCAGATCGGGGCACCGATTAGTGGCTCCTGAGTCGGGATGTTACATCAGGTATCTAGGTGGGTAGACTAGGACAAGTATGTTATGAATTACCTTCCCTACCCGACTGGTTCATGATAAAACACTAAATAAACATTTATGATGGGGATTGGTTGGATCAATCAAGAGATAGACCTTCACATCTAGTTCTTATCACCGAGAGTATATGGATCCTAGGTCCCCACTAACCCTGGATACTTAGAGATTTCCCATGGTGCTTATACTATCTTTTCTTATTTTTATTACTTTTTTTCTCATATAAAAAATCATATTTTAAATTAAATTGTTTTCTTACTTTAAAAATATCATTTTTAATGGTCTTATAATAGCTATGCATGGAATCATATGGTGGTATCCTACTGAGAAAGTGATCTCACAACCTACATACACCTGAGGGTGTATGTAGATCTTTTTTTTTCTAACCTAGGTGAAGGAAAGGCCTTAAAAGATGTCAATGGTGGTTCTTTATGATAATTATCCTTTTAGGAAGGTTTTGGTGGTGGTGGTATGAGGGAGTCGACCCACATGTTTCCTGGAGGCTTGGTTGTCTAGTCTATCCCCTCACATTTTTGGTTATTTTGGTTTGTGGTTGTTAATTCTAAATGTTTAACTCATGCTTTTAGTGTTTCCTTTTATCTCTTGTACTTTGGTTTATGGTTATGATGTGATGAATTATTTTTTTGGATTTTTAATAGTTTATTCTCATGGGAGAAACCATTCCAAAAGGTGTTACTTGGTGCTCAGGCACTAGTTACCAACTCATGGGGATCGAGAACGCCCTTCGGGCCATATCATAGGCTAGGTTGGGTGTCGATTTAGATGGAATCCTAGGATGGTTTTTGAAAACTAGATGAAGCGATTAAAAACCCTCATTAGAGGAAATCCATGTAAGAAATATAAAATTGATCTAAAAATATAGAAATGGAGAACATTATAAAACTGATCATACCGTACAATGTAGAATCCACTGCAACATCTTTATCTCCATTTTCATTTGATGAATATCACATAAGTGGAAAAATCATCCCACCTCCTTGATGTATGCATGATCTGATCTGAATCACTTGATGTTTGACTGGTATCCACCAACCTTCATTACATGCTAGTGTATCACATATAAAGGAGGAAGATGAAAGAGACCATAGGGTTCCTGGGAGTCATTGGCCGAATATCCACCTACACATCCATCATATGAATGTAGGGTTTATATAGATCCCAAGGAAACCCTTGGGTGGTATATGCATTAATTCATGAATTTATAATGCATGTATTAGTGCCTCAACTAATTAACACGTCATATGAATTAATTCATTTAAATCTCATTTATTTCATCTAAATATGAAATGATTTTATTGAATGATGTCTCACATGGGTGAAACACAAAATGGTAAATGTTTTTCATTTTGCTACAATATCATATTATATAAAATGATATACCCTTATGTGCATGAAAATCATAATTTACATGAAATATATATATATATATAATATATATATATGTGGGCTTTAGGGCATATATCCATTAATCTCCCACTTACACTAAATACTAATAAACTTTTTACCATTTCATCTTATATTGTATCGTACAAAATAACTTATGAAATCATGTCCAGAACTCATTTTGGATATCTTAAAAAACACCTTTTGAATGATATCATTAACTTCACCTTATATCACATAATATTCAATACCTTGTGAAACACCATCAAAAAATTATATGTCATATATTTTTATAGCTTTTACAAACTATATGATATATATTTTGATAGATTTTTACAAATTATATAAGGAAAATACCTTTAGAAAATTATATGGAATATCTTTTGATCTATAAATAAAAAATTTATATATAAATAATAATAAATAATTTATAAAAGGGTTATAAATTATTAAATAAGGCTTAAACATAAAAGTGTTTATTTTTATAAATGTGAATTGTTTGAAATTAATTAATGTGAAATTATTCAAATTAAAAGAAGGGCATTATTTAAATATATTATTTAGACCACAACAAAAAATATTTTGATTATTAATTTGATTAAAGGTTTAAATAAAATTTTAAATTCCATATAATGCTAATATTAAATAGTTCATATTGTTTTTTAATGTAAAGTGTTTATATTCATGTTTTTTCTAATCATAAAATGTTTATATTTATCTTATAGTTATGAATACTTCATAAATGCCACATATTTTAGAAAATAAATAAATTTTTATTTATTTATTTATTTCCTTTGATATTCATATTTAGTAAATTATTTAAGAATAATGAATATTATGTATGCCTTTTTTTAACTGTTAAACTTCTTCTAGAAGTTAGATCCCTACATTACGTGCTAGGTATAACTCCGTAAAATTTAGTTTTCATCTACCTTGACCTTAGTTTGTATTTTGAGTTATGATATTGAGAATAGTTTTTGAATATAGTTTGAACATTTTAGGTGTTAGATTTATCATGAATTGAATACTCCCTTAAGTAAAGTCTCCCTAGGTAAAGGGAATTGGGGTCAAACCACCTATTGTTATGGAGGTTCTGCCTTGTCTAGAATGGTGAATGGTGTTAGTTATATATTGTTATGGTCTTACTCATGTGGATATTATCAATCACAAATAACTATATTTGTTTACATTAATGGTTCATGTAACATATGTATATAATGAATTTGGATGTGTATAAGTATGTTTGACTTCTATTTTTTTGGTGAGTAACACAAACTTGAGGATTGTGTAAAGAGTTACAAATTAATGAGGCTTGAACGCATTAATTTAGTGGTTTGAATGGGTATTCCAAAACAAAATCATTAGAAGCATGCATACACAAAAGGGAATAAAAACATGAAAAGATGATGATTATTTAAGATGAAATGATTATGAATTTAATATACATATGATGTATATTAAATTTGTGAGACCATAAAATAAATAAAACCCCTTAAATACTAAGTGTGAGATTTCTTCCAAAGTGGAACTTATCAAGACCTAGAACATTAAACTATGTAGGTTCTTCCCTAGAATGGTGCCCTTGAATTATATTGTGTAAGGAAAGAAAGTGATAGATAACATTGGATCATCCTTGGATAGGTTATGCCCTAGAAGGGTGCCCCTATATTTTTTTAGTTTGTTCTTGGTGTTTTCTTTAGATAACATGTATCTTGGAAAACCTTAGGAAGGATACCAGAGGAATAGAGTTGTGTGAATCCATATGATGGATTTGGATAAAGAGTTATCTACTCAAACATCTAAGAGTCACAACTATTATGATTGTAATTATCTCCTACCTAAATAATTAAGTGATGATAAGTAGGCCTTGTAAACTCATTGGTTAGTAAAATATGTATTTTTTCTCACTAAATAGATATGATGTATGGGGGTTATCATTTTTATTGTGATAACTTTAATTTAAAGTCCTTAATAAAAATATAAAATACATGATACTCACCCACTGGTATTTCTTTATAGTAGATAATGGCATGCTTAATCATAATTATTTTGAGATTTCTAATTATTATAATCTATAAAACTGTTAAAGATTAGTATCTAGGATTGAGAAGTGTTCTTGAGGATAAAAAGGAACACTGTGTGAATTTTATATAGATTTATTCTATTATATTTGAATCATGGGTATTAGATACTAAGTGTTCATCACACATTTGTGCTAAAAAAACAAAGACTTGGAGATAATAAGAAATTAATGTAGAGAGGATTAGATCTTTTTATTAGTAATGGAGAAAATTTTATTTCATTTGAAGTCAGAAATTATGATCTAATTCTACCTAGAGGATTAATCCTAGAATTAAAAAAATATCATTTTACCGAAATAAATAGGAATTTGATTTCTATATATTTTTTGGAAAATATGGTATTTTATTTCATTATTAAGAACAAGAGTTTTTTTATATATAAGAATGGGATGTTTTATGGCATTGGAAATATAATGAATTGTTTATATATTCTAGATGTGGATAATCCTATTAATATCATTCATAATAAGAAGGTTAAGGTTGATTTCAATCCCACCCACCTTTGGAATTGTCTCCTTAGACATATAAATTATAAATTCATTTAAATACTCCATACATATGGATTATTGGAATATTTTGGTTATGAATCATTTGAAAATTGAAAATCTTTTTTATTGGGAAAAATGACCAAAGCACCTTTTGAGACAAAGTTAAAGTGAAAGGGTTACAATACTGTTGGATCTCATACATAGTGATGTATACGAACCAATGAGTACTCAATAAAGTGGTGTTTTTAGGTACTTAGTTAGTTTTACATATGAATTTAGAAGGTATGGTTATGTGTTTCTAATTAATCAAAAGTAGTGAACTTTAAAAAAGTTAAAAGCGTTTTATAATTAAGTACACAGTCAATTGGGAGAGGGTATTAAGATTCTCTCATTAAATCAGGGTGGTGAATACTTGAGTAAGGAATTAATTTCTTATCTGAGAGGTTATAGAATTTATTTACAACACAGTACTCCTAGAACACTATCTAAAGGGATGGATCATACCTTTTTAAAAATGGTTCAACTGATGATGATTTTATGTGACTTCTTATTTCATTCTGGGGTTATGATCTGGAGATTGTTGCTTTTCTAATAAAATATGTTTCATATAAAGTATTAATGAATACATCATATAATATATGGTATAATAAACATCTTATATTCTCTTTTATGAATATTTGAGATCATGAAGAATTCATATGAATATTTTATTTAGACAAACTTGACCTAAAATCTAAAAATTGTGTATTTTTTGGTTATCCTAAGGAAACAAGGGGATATTATTTCTATAATCCTAAGGGAAAAAAGTTTTTGTATCCCAATTTTATAAATTCCTTATAAAGTAATTCACCAATCAGGAAGTCAGTGGGAGGAAATTTAAACTTGGAGAAGTTCAATAACAATAAACATGAAGTATTCTCGAGATAGAGGGTGAGCCAGTTTTACAAAGAATTATAGAATAATAACTAACATAAGTTTCCCATGAAACTTGAATATTTAGTAGGATTCATCAGGATAATGAGAGATATGGATTTCTCATGGCCAATGATGATAATGTAACATTCATAATAAATGAATATACTTCTTACCAAGAGGCTGTCAAGAGTTCTTATTCTGAGAAATGGTTAAAAGCCATAGAATTTTAGATAGACTCCATGTACATTAATCAATCTTAGAACATAGTATATGAACATGAAGGGGTAATACCCATAGTGTTCAAGTGTGTTTTCCAAAATAAAACTGACATGGTTGATAGAGTGTCACTCATAAAGTACACTTGGTGGAAAAGGGTTACAAATAAGTTCATGGTATTAACTATGAAGATGATTTTTCTCCTATAGTGATGATAAAATCCATTCAAATTTTTCTATCCATGGAATCCCATTATGATTATGAGATATATTATATGGATTTCAAAACAACATTTATTAATGTGAATTTATCTTAGGACATGTATATAATATATCTCAAGGGTTTTTAAGTACCTAATGAATCTGGTAATGTTTGAAAGTTGTGAAGGTTTATTTGTGGACTAAAGAAAGATTCTCAGAGTTGGAATATTTGCTTTGATGATGCAATCAAAAAGTTTGTTTTTATCAAAAACACATATTATTCTTGTGTATATAAGTGATTTAGTGTTAATATAATAGTATTTATGATACTACATTTAGATGACATACTATTTGTCATAAATGATGTCATGACACTTCTTTCTATAAAGGTGCGGCTGGGTAAATGTTTCTAAATAAAATACATGGGTGAATATACCTACATAATTAGTACAAATATCTATAGAGATAGATCTAAGAGGTTTCTTTGAATGATATATAACATATATATTCGTAAAGTGATAAATAGGTTTGGCATAGAGAACTCTAAAAGGGGGTCTTTAGCAGTTTTTCATGGAACAATTTTTAGAAAGATTTAGGATCCTTCTAAGGAATTAAAAAGAATGTATAGTATTCCTTATATGTCCACCATAGTATCTTTCATGATGTGTATTCAACCCAATGTCTCTTATACCTTGAGAATAACAAGTTGATACCAAACCAATCTTGGTGAGATTTACTAGATTGTTGTGTAAAGGATCACATAGATGTTAGTTTCCAATCCAATAAATATGATCTAAGATCTCAATAAATATTCATATTTTACCTAAATGGTAGAGATTTTAGTTATAAGAGTTCCAATAAATCCACCATAACGGACTCAGCAACATAGTTAGAATACATCATTGTATCAGATGTTGTGAATGAAGTTGTTTGGATCAAGAAGTTCATCATTGAACTTTGTGTATTTCCTGGAATAGAGGGAGAAATCGAGATCTATTGTGACATTTTTGGGGTTGTTTCTCAGGATAAGGAACCCTAGTCTCACCAAGGGCCAAACACATCCTTTAAAAATATCATCTTATATGGGATATCATTGAGAAGGGTGAAGTAAAGGTCAGTTGGGTTGCTACATAGGAGAATGTAGAATATTCGTTGATGAAACCATTACTGTAGTAACAATATGAGGTCCATGTAGAATATCTAGGTGTAAGACACATGAGATATTGGTTTCAATGGCTGTAAAAGTGTCATTTATTATAATTAATTAAATCTCTAATTATCATTCTTTTATATGTGTTGCAATTAATTTTAAATGAACTGTCAAATTAATAATATCCCATAATCAATGATCATTATAGAGTATTATTGGTTTTAATGATATACCAAGGTTATCATGGATAGAATCTTGTATTCATTGCAAATATTTTTATATGAGATATGAAAAATATATTCATACGGTAATTAGTAAAGACTTATTACTTGGACTAACCCGTCAAATTATATCTCATGGAATGTCATATGTTATTGATATACTTAGGAGTGTATGCTTATTATCAATCATTGTTACCTGATGTTGGAGGGAATGATAAATTCCATACTTTGATACTCTACTTACACAAGTTTTAAAATATCTCAGTAAATATGGTGGTTTTTGGATATGTTGCTGATTATGTCATCAGTTCCAATGCAACCAAGTTGGGATTTTTCCACTTGTATGAAAAGTTAGACATGTTTACCTTGATCAAATTAGACTGAAGAAATGCATGGAAATTCTTAGTTGAATTACATATGATGTGTTCAAAATATTATATTATGTTCATGTGATGTATTGATCAGATGGATGAATGACATGTGATGTATTCATTGACTTAGTCATTATCTTTCAAAGAATCAAGAAAATATGAGAGGCTTATACTCAATTTAAATGTTCCATGTTTAGTGGTCACTCGTTTTCATGGAAAGAGAGATTATATATGTATAGATACAATTTATATGATACATATTTTTCTGGACATGTTTTTATAGAGATATGAGTATGTTTGGTGGAGATCACACCAGGACCCTTGGTAGCTTGAGTAGAAGTGGCGCTTTACTAGATGTCACACTTTTCTTACTTATATGAAATAGTGATTTTATATTTGTTTTCAAAACTAATAAGTCCCATAAGGTCACACATTTAGGCCCATGGATAAGGATTAAGTTTTGGAAAAAAAAAATTCCAAAATGGAGAGAGTTTGATGAAATTGTATCCAAAGGATTTTTAGATAGATTCAAAAATAGTTATGAAGTTTTCTATAAATCCCTTTTGAGATTTTATTTAAATTTGGAGATCATTGTATCTGAACTAAAATTATAACCATCATGTTTTGGGGTTCATATGAAGTCATGGTCGATAGCCACACTTATATCAACATGCATGTGATTCATTTGTAGTGCTGCATCCTTCTCCTGCACAATTTCCTTAGTTGAGAACCAAAGAATTGGTTTGTTTATGGAAGGAATGTCTCATTCATTGAAGTATTAAATGAATGAACATTCTAACATGTGTCATGTTTGAGTGTTATATGATGAAACATGAATAGTTTCATATGGTTGATGCTCTTCATTTAATGAAGAGCATCGGATATGCCAATAAAAAGATGTAATTCTCTCTTATTGTGGTAGTCGAGTGTGTGAGACGTGACTGAGTCATAGGTGAAACTCCATTCCATTTATAAAGAATTTTTATCATTTAGTGACAATTTTAGTACCCCTTTGAGCATTTTTTATTCTTTATGAAGCATTCATGGATCCATTGGTTAGTGTTTTTCCCTCATAGGCAAGATGAATTCATATACTTCTTTGTGTGATTATGTCACGACCCGTCTCCCAGAGCCCATGTCGTGACTACCCCAAGCCCACCTACCAAAGGCCAGGGGATAGAGACTAGCTCCAAAGTAATTATCCTGCAAATGGGATGCATTTTCCTAAGTACCTGTATGCACGCGCACAGATGTCCCTATCCCACAATGCTAAAAATTAAACATACATGCCACTAAGACAACCACTGATAATAGAATTACAAAACTGAAAGTAAAGGGGGAAGAATACAAGACCAACAAAAGATAATTAAAGGCGCCTGAAGTTAGTCTATGGTAAACCCTACCTGAAGGGTAGGTGAAGGGGGTGCCACCTGAAGTCATAGAAGTACACCTCACCTGTCGAATCTCACTAGGAACTGCCTGGTCCCAGAACACCAAGGTCTCTATCGAAGCGTCTGTCATCTGCACAAGACATGACATGTGTGGGCGGAGCCCGTGTAGGGGTGAGTAACACAATACTCAATAAGGATCCCAAAACACAAAGGTAATACCACAAAGGAAAGTATGCACAAAGTATACTACCAAAGAGGTACATGAAGTGTAGCCCCTAAGAAGTACAGTCAAGAGAGAGTCACTAGATTCAGCTCACATAGGTGTAAACTAAAGTATGAAAAACAATACTATCAATGTTAAACACTAAAAATCTTGTACTTATGAGGTACTCATCCCCGATGAGTCATTTAGGCATGTTGGTTCACCTAAACCCGCTCTTCACTTAGGCCTGTTGGGGAACCTAGACCCACTCATCACTTTGACCTGCTAGGGAACCTAGACCTGCTCATCACATCAGCTTGCTGGAGCACCTAGACTCACTCTTTACTTAATCCTGTTGGGGATCCTAGACTCGCTCGTCACTTAGGCCTATTGGGGAACCTAGACCTGCTTGTCACAGTCTTCTTATCATAGCCAGCTACAGGATTCCCACCCGTAGTGCGCTTGATTTCGAGAGATTATACTCCTCAAGACATCGGTCATATCTCAAATTCCATGAAAATACACTTATAGTATATCAAAAGGACTGGCTTTTCATGAGGTTCCAAATTCCATAAATAGATTGTTAATCGAACGTGTGGTTTGGCAGTTATGAGCCTTTTTGTAAAAAGGGGTTGGTTGGGTCTGGGCCCGGTTGGACCGACCTGGTCTGGACTGGGCCAAGGTCTAAGAACATTGGGTCTACTATGCCCAACTAGTTAGGCTATGGGTCTAGCCTTCCAGGCCTCCCAGCAACCCGGTCTTCATCCGGCCCAACCCGCACTGGTGGTCCGGTTTCCGCTCAGCGGCCCGGTCCTCCCCTTCGGCCCAACCCGTGCTGGCAAGTCAATTTTTTCTAGTTAGGACGTAGCGATTGTTGCATCCATCTGAGCTTGCAAGGCACCACATTTCATGTGGCGGTTCGCCGCGTAGCCGCCACGTGGCTTTGTCGCGGGGTCCTGTCGTGGTCCAGCTGGACTGCGGTTCTTCGTTGTAGGATGAGGATAGATGCCACACCCGCCCACACAACTGATGGCCTCTAATCACTGCCCATAGAAGATGTCGTGGGATGCCTTCATGACTATGGCGCGCCACTGGTGGGTGCTTCTGAGGGCCACTGGATTCGCTCTAAGAGTCTGTTTTCTGATCTGCAAGTCCTGCTATGATCCTCAGGTTTCAGCCTCTACTATCATGTGTTCTAACCCATATTTCCATTGATCTGGGGGTCCGACCATGTTTATAACCTCCTGGAAGTAATCTAACGTGACACGGGGGTCCATCGGTGAAGAACGGGAGGAGGGAGAGAGATCACAATGAACACCCAAGGCAATGAACGTCGGCCTCATTTGTTTGGCCTTCGTTCATTGTGTTAAAAATATAAAGGAGATACGTTCAAATAACTATCATGATATAATCCCCTCTTTAGATTCCTGTATGAAAAAATCCCATTACCACCAGGAAAATCGATCTGTGGGTCAATTTGTTAGTGAATTTACCCTCATTCATCATTTAGAAAAGAATAACGGGGGATGGGAGGCCACATAGAAAACAAAAACCCCTTACTTGGAGTCAGATCATTAGTTGGTGAAGAACGAGGTCGTTCCTTCATCATTCACTGTTCCAAAACTATTGTCAATGGTGGGATCCTTCGAAGAGAAAGGAAGGAAGGAAGGTGTTTTTCGTTATGAGTAGTTTTTCATTTGCCAATGCAAGCTCTCCAGAGGTTCAAAGAAATCTCCCCAATTGTTCTCTGATTCCCGTACCCACATTAGGCTATTAATTTATGAAACGTGTTTCAATTTTCATATTATACTGAGTCACCACATCATTACGTTATTTCATTTATGAAATGAAACAGTTGTCTCGTCACTGCATCGTAGTAAAAATATTTTTGAATAAAATAAACTCTTTTAAGTTTATTTTATTTTTCCTTAAAATTCCCAAAAATTAACTTTTCCCCTCAACCTGTGTCGGTCGAGGTTAGGTCCTTCCTTGGTTAAAGTTTTCATTCCGAACACAACGGTGCCCTTATATTTTTAATCTGGGAACCCATTTAGAAGTTTCCAAAAATATGCATGCACACTATTTTAAAAAAACTAAAAAAGTTTAGAACATTTATTCCAGGCTCACTGGGCCTCAAAATCATGTGCATTCTAAGTTCCTAGTCTCGAAATAATCCCATAAATTTTTCAAAAAAAATTACATGAAATTTCCAGGACATTACATTCTCCCCACCTTAGAGATTTTCATCCTTGAAAGCTAGAACAATGGTTAAAAAAATGTGGATACTAAGCATGAATCTAAGCCTCACGCTTCTAAGTGCTCTCCTGGAGATTCTTGTGTTTTCACTGAACATGCACCAGAGGAATCGACCACCCAAAAAGGACTCACTCCTATCGATCCTCAATCTCCATCGGTAACTCTGTAAATGTCGCTCCATCATTGATGTCCAGCTCACTCAGTCGATAACGTGTGATGGGTCATGCACGTACCTCCTCAACTACGACATGTGAAATAAATTATGCACTTGATGCATCTATTGGGGAAGATCTAGGTAGTATTCCACCTTTCCAACTCTACTCAGAATCGGGAAAGTAATGATGAATCTTTGTTACAATTTGTTTCCCCAGCCAAATATCTGCAATCCTTATCGAGGTGAGACCTGAAGGAATACATTGTCTCCTTACTTGAACTCCAATGGCCTCTGTCTTCTGTCAGCATAAGATTTATATCTGCTTTTTGTAGTCCTTATCCAATCCTGGATGACCTGTACCTTCTCGATGGTGGCCCGTACCAACTCTGGACCCATGAGTGTTGACTCCCCTGGGTCTATCCTGCATAACATTGATCTTCATGGTCACCCATAAAGTGTCTCGAATGGTGCCATACCAATGGTGGAGTGGTAGCTGTTTTTTTATGCAAACTCCACCAGTGGTAGATGGTCCTCCAAACTACGACCAAAGTCCAGGATGCAATCACAAATCGTGTCCTCCAAAACCTAGATATTCCTCTCTATATGGCCATATGTTTGGGGATGAAATTTTGTGATCAAACATAGATGAGTCCTGAACTCCCCCTTTAGTCCCTTCCACAGATGGGACGTGAAGTGATCATCACGGTCTGAAATGATCATCAAAGTCACCCCATGAAGCTGAACTATCTCCTGGTCATAGAGGTGTCCCAAACCCTCTATGGAACCTTTCTCTCAGATGGGTAAAAAGTGGTCCAACTTGGTGATTCGTTCAACAATCACTTAGATGGTATCGTGTCCCTTATATGTGTGTGGTAAACCTATCATGAAGTTCATCGATATACCATATCATTTACACTTCAGTACCTCGAGTGGCTGAGCCAAGCCCACTGGAGCCTTATGCTCTACCTTCACTTGTTGACAACTGAAGCATCGAGAAACAAACTTCGCCACTTCCTTATTCATCCCTGACCACCAGTACTAACGTCAGAGATCTTAGTACATCTTTTCCACTCCTGGATGCACTGCCAAGGGGGAGGTGTGGAACTCCCTTAGAACCTCCTCTCACAACATCACTAGAACAATAGTACACCCTCTGAAAAGGATGATGTTCTCCCCACCTATCAAATATTCATCAGGGGCTTGCCTTGTGGATAAATGATCACATCAGGCCTTGTAGTCGACATCCCCAATCTAGGACTCCCTAACTCGCTACAAGAGTGTGGGAGTGATAACCATCGACTAAAGGTAAGCTTCTCCATCACCATCTATGAAGGATATCTGCATCGAGGATAACTACTCTGATTCCTCACTCAGTAACTGTAACCCGATTCTCCTGCAGAGCATGTCTGCCACCACATTCCCTTTCCCAGGAGTATAGACTATCTTGAAGTCATAGTCCTGGAGGAACTCTAGCCACTACTGCTATCTCGAGTTTAGATCCTTCTGGAAGAAGATATACCTAATAATTGTTTTTTGGAGTATATGGTAAACCACTCACCCATCAAGTAGTTCTGCTACATATTAAAAGAAGAGACCACTGCTGGTAGCTCAAGATCATGGGTCACATAGTTCTTCTCATGCTACCTCAACTTTCATGAACCATAGGCAATCATTGCCTACTCCTGCATCATTACACAACCCAATTGGGTCCCTGATGCATCGCATAATACTATATAACCCACACCCTCCTCTGGTAGTCTCAAGATAGCGGTGCTTTTCAGTCTCCACCTCAACTCCTATAAACTCAGTTGGCACTTCTCTATCTACATGAAGGGATATCTCTTCCATTTTAAAGCTGATGAGGGTGATTTTACCCTAGAAAATTCAGGCACGAACCTTCGGTAGTATCCATCCAAACCCAAGAAACTTTGCACCTCATTCACACTCTTGGTGGATCCCAAGCAAGCACTGCATCTATCTCCATCGGGTCCACTGCAACTCCAGCCTCCAAAATGATGTGAGCCAGAAAGTGGACCTCCTGAATCCATAATTGACACTTTGAGATCTTCCTATAAATTTGGTGCTCTTAGAGCATATCCAGGACCATCCTCATGTGTGTCGCATACTCCTCCTCAGACACTGAGTACACCAGGATGTCATTAATGAAGACCACAACAAACATGTCAAGGTAATGATGAATATCCTGTTCATGAGTCCCATGAACACTTTTGGGGAATTGATCACACCAAATGGAATTACCAAGAACTCATAGTATCCATACTAACATATAAAGGTTTTCCTTGGTACATCCTCATCTCGTACATGAAGCTAATGATATCCAGACTTGAGTTCTGTCTTTGGGAACCACCTAACTTCCTTCAATTTGGTCGAAGAGGTCATTGTTTCTCATAAGTGGGTATTTTTTCTTCACGATCACCTAATTCAGACGCCAATAGTCCACACATAGTCTCAATATCCCGTATGCCTTCTTGGAAAACAGAACTGGGGCCACCCAAGGTGAAACACTGGGCCTTACAAATCCCTTTCTCTGTAGGTCCTCGAGTCGTACCCTCAACTCATGATTCTCTATGGGAGTCATCCAATATGATGGTGTGGATATCAATGTAGGTCCTTGAGTTGTACCGTCAACTCATGAAGATATATGGGAGCCATCCAATATGATGGTGTGGATATTGATTTCTTCTCAGGGTACAGGTCAATGTAGAAGTCAACCTCCCTATGATGAGGTAATACCAAAACATCCTCAAGAAATATTTCCTCGTACTCATCCACCACTACAGGAAATTGAGGACTCCTCTCGTCCACCACACTGAGGTTAAGGGTAGCCAACTGGTGAGTGATCGGCTGCACCCTCTTCTGAGTAAGTCTGTTCTGCGATGCAATCATTCCCTTTTCACTAGTAAAGGAGAACCTGGTCTCATCTCCATGGACACACCGCACTCTGCGCTTAAAACAATCAATCTGAGCATAGACTATGGATAATTAGTCCATACCCAGAATGAGGTCTTAAGGACTCAACGCCACTACTAGAAGATCCCAGCTAAAGATCTCACCTCCAAGAGTAAGCTCTCACTGTCAGTACTAGTATGTTATCAACGAATCCCCTCTTATAAGAGTCTCTAATCATAAGGATCAAGCCAACAGATCTACCGGAATCTCTGAGCTCTAAACAAGGTTTGTGACAAGGAAAGTGTGACTTGAACCTATGTTTATAATAACTAAAGATAAGGTGAATAAGATACATATTGTGCCTCTAATAATCTCTGGATCATCGGGATTATAGGCCTCTATCACCTGAAGTTGGGCTCGCCCCTATCCACCTGCTTCTAGAGCCCGTGTTGGACCACATGGGGGTGGTGGTGGTAGTACCTCAAACCTCCATCCACCACCTGCTGCTCTGCCTGCTCTCCTTATATGCCTTCCTCCCTTTGGACCACCCGGCTTGACCCTCTACCTCTACCTTGGCATTCCTTCGGTTGTCTGTTGATCGTCTGCACAGCGAATCAAGCAGTCATGAGCTATGTGTCCCTCCCATAGCATGCATAGCACAACCTGCTCCTCTACTAACTCCCTCCACCCTGGGATCTATGTACTATTGACCCTATGTCCTGGGGTCATACCCTAAAAGGTTTGACTCACTTGGGTCCCCTTGTCTGCTGCCTACTACACACCGCTGAAAACTCTACCACCTGATGTCAACTGGTAGCTCCTGCTACTAGCACCCACTCTGCCAGAAATCTCTCAATTAGAAGAGCGTACTCCAGCACCCCATGCTGGGGGGGGATTATGAGAGATACCATGGATTCCCTGATATCCTATTTCAATACCTACTCAAACACTCAATACCTAAATAATGGGTCTCACACCATGTCTATAGAGTATCAAGAAAGCTCATTGAATCTCATTGATTACTCTTTTACCATCATGATACCCTATTTTAGGTGCAGTAGGTCCTGGATGCATACTGAGCGTAGAGTCACCAGAAATAATTCCTTCCTAAAGAGGCACTAAAAATATGTCCAAGTGAGGGTCACATCTTCATGCGTCTAGATCATCAAGCTCCATTATCTCCTCACCGAGCCTTGAAGAAGGATCCTGGATAAGATCGCCATCTGTTCGGGAAATTTCCTCACAAGACAGAAGATGCGAGTGATCGCCTCCAGCCAATCCTCAGCTATCTGGGGGTCAGTCTCATCCATGAACCTGAGAGATCTCTGCTTATAGAACTTGTGTAAGGCACTGAGCATGCATGTGTCCTCTACCGGTAATGCTAGTAGGAAATGTTGATCGATGGGTGGTGGTAGTACTGGTGCACCACCCTGTGGGTCCATCTCCAATAATGGTCCCTACACAGATGCCTCATCGCTAGACATACCTTCCTCACAGTCATGCACTGGAATCTTGGCTGGCTGTCTATGTGGAGGCATCCTGAAACAGATTAAGATGAACCACAGTTAATAGATTATACCTAGTGAGCTGACTCTAACTCGAGAATGAAACGAGAACACTCTCTATTCCTATATGATGCATACAACCAGTGTTTTCATATACTGAGTCAAAAATTAGAATTTAGGGTCCTGGTGTATGGATACGTCGGTCGCAGCACCAACACTAGACTCCTGGAGCCTAAAATTCAAACTCGAAACATTCAACACTATTTCCCCAAAACAAAGCCACTGACCCTTGATCCTTAAGAAAAACTGACCGCCTTTGATACCACTCAGTCATGACACGTCCCCCGGGGCCTATGTCGTGACTACCCCAAGCTCGCCTCCCAAAGTTCAGGGGATAGTGACTAGCGCCAAAGGAATTATCCTGCAGGTGGGAGGCATTTTTCTAAGTACATGTACGCACGTACACACACATCCTCATCCCACAATGCTGAAAATTAAACATGCATTACACTAAGACAACCACTGAGAGTAATAGAACAAAATTGAAAGTAAAAGGTTTAGAATACAATCCCAACAAAAGAAAAGTACAAGATCCTAAAGCCCATCTGCGGTAAACCCTACCTAAAGGGTAGGTAAAGGGGGTGCCGCCTGAAGTCGTAGAAGTATGCCTCATCTGTCTGATCTCATTGGACACCACCTAGTCCTGGACCACCAAGGTCTCTATCGAAGCATTTTTTGTCTGCACAAGACACCACATGTGCGAGAAGAGCCCGTGCAGGGGGGAGTAACACGATACTCAATAAGGATCCCAAAACACAAAGGTAATACTACAAAGGAAAGTATGCACAAAGTAGACTACCAAAGAGGTACACGAAGTGTATCCCTTAAGAAGTATAGTCAAGAGAGTCACTGGAGTTAGCTCACAGAGGTATAAACTAAAGTATGAAAATAAATACTATCAATCGTAAACACTGAAACACCTTGTACTGTTGAGGCACTCATCCCCGATGAGTCACTTAGGCCTGTCGGGGCACCTAGACCCGTTCGTCACTTAGTCCTTCTAGGGCACCTAGACCCGCTAGTCACTTGGTCCTACTGGGGAACCTAGACCCGCTCGTCACTTTGGCCTATTGGGGCACCTATACCCGCTCATCACTTAGGCCTTTTGGGGCACCTAGACCTGCTCGTCACTTAGGCCTGCTGGGGAACCTAGACCCACTCATTAAAGTCTTCTCGTTATATCCATCCATAGGATTCCCACCCATAGGGCGCTTTATTCCAGGAGAATCTAATCCTCAAGCCATCGTTCGTATCTCAACTTCCACAAAAACCCACTTAGAGTATATCAAAAGGACCACCTTATCGTGAGGGTCCCAATGGTGCAAATGGATCATCAATCAGACATGCAGTTTGGAAGTTATAATCTTTTTTGTAAAAAGCGATTGGTTAGGTCGGGGCCTCATCCGACCCGGTGGGACCGACCTGACCCAATTTGGTTGACCCAACCAGACCCAGTAGGTTCTGGGCTGACCCAATCCATCCAGGCCCATTGGACCTACTAAACTCGGCCCGACCCACGCTGGCGGGCCGGTTTTCGCCTAGTCGGGCCACTCAGTGGTCTGGTCCTCCCCTTCGGCCCATCCAGTGATAGCGGGCTAGTTTTGTCTATCCGGGATGCAGTGATTATCATGACCATCCAAGCCCGCGGGCCGCTGTAGTTCGCCGCATAACTGCCCCATGGATTTTCCTCAGGGTCCTTTCATGGTCCAGTTGGACCATAGTTCTTCACTGCGGGATGCGGCTGGATGCTACGTCTATCCACACCGCCACTGGCCACTTACTGGTGGCCTTTGATCATCGCCTGTAGTGTACTAGTAGGTGCTTCTTCGGGCCATCAGACTCTCTTTGGTGGTTTGTTTTCTGATCCACAAGTCCTACTACGATCCTCGGGTCTCTGCCTACATTTTCATGTGCTTCAAGCCATAGATCTGGAGGTCCAACCACATTCAGAACCTCCCGACAAGAATCTAATGCGACCACGGGGGTTTGTCAATGAAGAACAGGATGAGGGAGAGAGATCACAATGAATACCCAAGGCAATGAATGTTGGCCTTGTTAGTTTGGAATTTGTTCTTTGTGTTATAAAGATAAAGGAGATACATTCAAATAATTGTCACAGTATAATCCCCTCTTTAGATCCCCATATGACAAAATCTCATTCCCGTAAGGATGATCGGTCTGTGGGTCAATTTTTTAGTGAATTGACCCTCATTCGTCATTTAGAAAGGAAGAACTGGAGAATGGAGGCCATAGAGAAAATAAAAACCCCTTACCTGGATTCGGATCATTAGCCGATGAAGAATGGAGTTGTTCCGTCATCATTCGCTGATCCACAACTCTTGTCGATGGCGAGATTCTTTGAAGAGAAAGTAAGGAAGGAAGGTTTTCTTCGTCGTGAGTGGTTCTTTTTTTTCTAACACAATCTCTCCAGAGGTTCAGAGCAATCTTCTCAATCGTGCTCTGATTCTCATACCCACATTAGGCTATTAATTAATGAAACACATTTCAATGTTTCTATTACGCTGAGTCGTCGTGTCATTACGTTGTTTCATTAAGGAAATGAAACATTTGTCTCATTGTTGTATCGCTATGAAAATATTTTTGAATAAAATAAACTCTTTTAAGTTTCTTTTATTTTTCCTTAAAATGCCTAAAAATTAAAAATTTTCCTTGACCCGTGCTGGTCTAGGTTAGGTCCTTCCTTGGGAAAATTCATCATTCTCGACACAACGGTGCCCTCATATTTTTAATCCGAGCACTCGTTTAGAAGTTTCCAAAACCATGCTTGCACACTATTTTAAAAAAACTAAAAAAAGTTCGAGCATTTATTTCGAGATCACTAGACCTCAGAATCATATGCCATCTGAGCACCTGGTCTTGAAATAATCCCATAAAATTTTCAAAAAAAATTACATGTAATTTATAGTAAATTAAATATTTTCATCAATCTAACTTCATAAAGAATAAGTATGGAAGCTATTGATATTCATGTATTTAAGGCGATCCATTTTATGATTTTTTTTTCAGATACACTCATTCATTTCATCCTTGTAGATATATTCTTATATGTTTTTGGTATACTTCCATAGTCAATGATCATTAAATGATCAAATAAAATCCATCACAGAGGATCTCTTTAACCACCGAAAGAGCAATTGATTTTAAGTCGAGTCAACAACCCTATAACTATTGGGGACAACCATAAATATCCTCCCACTATCATGAGTAGTAGTGATCACTAGAGAGAGAATTGGTTGTTGAAAGTTCCTCCAATAGGAGTGATGGTCTTTAGAGAAATAATTGGTTATTAACAATGTTTCCATGAGAAGCAATGAGAGTGAACTGGTTATTGAAATAAACCAAGATTAGACCAATCCAGATCACCAAATACTTCACAACTAAGGAAAAATGTCTCTCTAAAACCCAATTCTTCTATTTTTTGAAATTTATTTGCAAATATTTTCACCTTGTATCATTTATGACCATACACTTCTTTCAACCCGTAGCCCCACTTATTTTACAGCACTCATTTTTTCAACGACAATACTACTAGATCTCGTGTTCCATAAACATGCAATGAGTATATCTCCTCCTTTATTGATAACTCCCACTATTTTGATTTACTCAGACTTATCACCTCTTCTAGGATCTTGGGTTCTCTATTATGCATAAGAAGCATATAGCCTCACACAATTAGAAAAATGAATTGTGCCCATAGGTATATAGCCACGGGTAGGATTTCTATAGTCATAGGTCAGCCTATGGCCATGGAATAAGGTTTCCTATATCTATATGGGTTAAATTTATAGGAGAAAATTCCCCTATGTCCATAGGTTTTTGTGAAAAACAAATTTATAGCATGATATGGAATGGGAACAATACAAAAAGTCCCTATAGCCATGGGCTAGATAGGAAGGTGTGTGAAATCATTTTTAGTGTGAGAGAACCATATAAAAAGATAGTACCACTATGGGAAGGTTCTCCCATGGCAGTAAACCCTTCTACCAACCTTTCTACTACCACGATCATGTTTTCCAGTGGCGGTAGACCCTTCTACTGAACCCTTTCCACAACAAAAAATTTTATTCATAGTGGAAGACCCTCCTACAGAGCCTTCACCACCACATGTATATTCACCCATAGATATAGACCATCATACCAACCTACTATCACCACATTATTATTCGCTCGTAGTGATAGACGCTTCTACCAAGCCATTACCATCGTGATTGCATTCACCCATGGTGTTAAACCCTCTTAAAAACCACTATCACTATAGGCATGTTATCCTATAGGTTTAGACCCTCCTATTTACTCCTATTACCATGGGAATTTTTTCTTGGGATAGTAAACCCTACCACACACACCATACTATTGTTGTGAGTGGGTACCCTGGGACCAAATCCTTTGTGTAATTTGATTACCATTGCATGTATACAATTTATATATACATGTGTTTTATCTTACCATGATATTAATATTACTATTTCATGTACTATATAATTGGTAATGTCCTTAGATTACATTCCATGTTGAGAGGTTATATCAGTTCTCGGTTATAATGAAAACCTCTAGATACCATGACAGTAATATTAAATATATGTCCTATATTTTATATAAATTATGCTAAAAAGACATAGATGATGTATAAATATTAGGTGTTGGGGTCTCATAAGTATTGAAACTTCTTCTCATGAAGTTTTCACTTGGTAATCTTGAGTAGATAATATCCTTAGGATTAACCCACTAATAAGGACACTATATATTTTAGGTATCATTGGTTGTTCATATCTATGAGAATGTGTATTGGTCTCTTGGCTTGAGATAATTATCAATGTATTTTATTTGGTCACATACTTTGATGTAAATTAAAATCACATTATTTATGTTGTGGTGAGTTAATATTTCATTGGGTGTATCGTTAGTGGCATGGAATTGGTTAAATGATCAAGAAATGATTTTTTGCATCCAATTAAAGTAAGAGATATCTCAGGACCAATTGATCTAGATGGAATTACCTTCACTAAATCCATGTCCATGGTATAAGAAGGTAATTTCAACCAGTAAGGTTATAAAAATAATAAATAAAGCAAGTAAGGATGGTTACACAAGTTTTTAATCTTTATGAGATACTGTGAGACAAAGAGATTATATTATATAGTGGGTATTCATAGGAGAGGTTTTCATTATTATGACTAAATATTATCTCTTTAAGGGCCTTGATGGTTTCTAGACTCCACTTATATCCTATGATTAACACTCACTTCTATATACATAATGGATTAAAGGTTCACACACTAATCATATTCAAAAGTATTTCTTATTCTAGTAAATAGAATTTTAGGACATGGTGGGACCCATGTTGGGGTTCGACATATGTTTGGGATTAAATGATCACTAATAAATAAATAAATATATGTTATTTGATTTTAGAATAATATGTATTGAATTTATTTTTTCATAGTATTCAAAAGTTATTTAGTGAATATGAGGAAAAATATTTTATGAATGGATATTTAATATTCAAGGTTCATTTGATATTTGAGAGATAAGTGAGTCGAGTTAGTGACATGTATTTTTTCATGTGACATATTTATTATGTTACAAGTATGTGATAATATATAGATAGAATTTATGAAATGGTTAATAGGTCGTAATATTTCATTTATGGATTATTCAAAAAGATAAACATATCTAGGGGCCAATGCGTGATTTTTGTAAGTTTAACCTAGATATATAAGTCGAGAGAAGACAAAATTCATATCATTATTCACTCACTTGAATTTGGGAGCTTTTATCTCCTCTCTTCCACATCTAATAGTGAGAAGGAGTCCCACATATCACATCAATCCAAATCTTCCTACTAGGATCGAAGAAGTGGTTTTATGGAGATAATCAGGATGTCGAAAGGTTCATCAATTAATTACGTAGCACCTGGAATCTTATGATAAAAACTCCATAAGACTCTTAAAGAATTTGTGTATGATCTGTAGGGATTTAAATTCAGTTCCTTCAAGCATTGATAAATGGTGACAAGTGAAACGTGCCTGTATCTTCAAATTAAACGAGGTAATGGATCATTTTTATTTTATGCTTAGTTCATTCCATATGAGATCCTTGGGTTCTAAATGGGTGTTGTGTATCACTAAAGATGATGTCACAATGTCAATTTGGTGATAAAATTTTTTATAATATTGACGTTTCATGCTCCAACTACACACCTGGTAGCAACAGGTGGTATTAAAGTGATTGAATGCTAAATTAAGCCAAGTTTAAATTAAATTTGCATGGATTCAAGTAGAGGGCATATATACAATCCCAACACCACTAACAGTTCTTCGATCTAAGATCATATGGCTGAGTTATCACCTTCCAAATATAGAATAAATTATTTTTGGGCTAAAAAATAAATTTATATATATATATAATATTTTAATCCAGATGAACAATAACTTGAGGTTGATATTCATTCGAACACTAGAATTTTCAAAGGGGGTGGTTGAGATGGTCTTCCATGACTAGTTTTGACATGTGTGTGTGTGTGTGTGTGTGTGTGTGTGTGTGTGTGTGTGTGTGTGTGTGTGTGTGTGTGTGTGTGTGTGTGTGTGTGTGTGTGTGTGTGTGTGTGTGTGTGTGTGTGTGTGTGTGTGTGTCTATATTTGTGTGTGTGTGAACAGTATCTGTGAGAGAATAGTAATATGTGGGTGAGTAGTACCCATGAGTAAATAGTATCCACATGTGAATATTACTTTTAAATAATATTCAGAACCCCTTCAGGGGTTTTAAGTATTAGGGAGGCCCAAAAAAATCAAGAAAATTTCCAAAAAAATAATTTTTTTATAATTTAATAAAATAATTTTCGGAACTATGCGATAAGGTGCTTGGGAATTAAAATTAGTTAAAGTTATTTTAATTAATAATTTATTCCCTTAAGTTAAATTATCTGAAAATCTCATGTTTATTATGTGACTACTTATCATGAGTGAGACCAACCAATGTATTTCTTGGTTATTGATTTATTTATTTAATTATTACAATATTGTGATGTTTGTAATAATTATTTAATAAATGGTTTGTGCATCATCTCTCTCCCTCATTATATGTATAAGGGACTAGGTGTTCATAATAATAGTTATTTATTTGTATCTCGTATCCCTGAGACCCTATCACCAATGTGTGAGTATATTTATGTATAATTACATGGAAGAAAAATAATAAAACATGGATCCTATCGAGACTTGGTGAAATACCAAACAATACGTAGATACATTGGATGGGGTGATAGCTGCAACTCGAGTCAGAGATGACTCAAGGAGTTTCCCTTAGGGTCTTGGTTAATCCATTATTTGATCATGGATTAACCAGTGGTAAACTATCATGATTAGTTTATTTATTTATTTATTTTTGTATGGTTTATTGTTTTGTGGATGTGTTATGTTTACATAATCACATAGAATAGAAAATGAGCATTCATAGATAAAATAAATTAATATGTAGTGAATGTTTTATATTATGCATTGTTAAGTTATGATTGAGATCACATAGAACAAGAATATTAAATAGAAAATTATTTCATTAATTGAAAATAACTAAAATCCCACAAAGAAATATTAAGTTATAATACCTTACATCACTTGAGTTTGAAAAAAAATCATACATTTTAGGTGATGGTCATCTCTAATTGAGGGTACCTCTTACTAATGGGGTGTTATTATGAAAGTGGTGGGTAATCTTAATAAGTTGGAAGGAAATGAGTATCCATAGATAGATTTTTATAACATTAGAGGTAAGGTGTTAAGTAATACAAGGTTATTATTTACAGAATAAGAGACTTCACTCAACAGATAAAGTAGCCACGAGTTAATGTGGTTATCCATCCATATACCTACCTTGAAACTATTCAAGTGGTGGTGTATCCATATCTTGGAATATGATGAGAGGTTTTAAGGATCCTTTCCACTATAATACTCAAGCGATTGAGCATTCTGAATTTAGTAGTGAGGGTTGTTATGATTTGATAAAATAGTGGGAGATATTTAATGATTAATTAATCATGAATGGCTATCATTAATCAAGATAAGTAATAATTTTTTGAAAGCTAATTTGTTATAGATCAAATGGAAATCACCACCATAATTCAATCTAACTATGATCAATATTGTATAAAGAAAATATTTTGACCGGACATAACTTTCAAGAGTGGTACAATCACTTGCGCATAGTACTACGATAAGAGAGTAATCTTTATATTCTAGAATCCCAACTTACTACTGATCCCCCTATATGAGTGATTGATATGGATGAAGAAAAGTATAATATGCATGTGGGAGATACACTAGATATCCAATGCATTATGTTTTCATCAATTCCTAGTGAGATGTAGAAAATGCATAAGGAAGAAGATGTCTAAGAAATTATATCTCATATCCAAATGGTTTAATAGGATAGATCTCAATAAGAAAGATATGAGATATCTAGTGCACTACTTAGGTTTAGTCTCATATAATGGATTCATATAGTACCTCATGTACTCAAAATGATTAGGTACATTAAGATACTAGAGTCCATTGGATTCAAGTTGAACCAAGAACTAGAAACCGAAATCATTCTTTCATATTTACCACCTAACTTATTGGCATTCATCGTTAATTATAACATGAAGAAGTAACTTTAGGACATATTGGAATTAGTTCACCAAGAATATAAGGGCATATAGAAATTTAAATCAACTATACTTATGGTGAATAAGAGGAAAAAAGGAAAGGATGAGGTTTCAAAGGATAAGTCTGAGACAACCAATGCACCGCCCCTCTAAGAAGTCAATGGTATAGAGGGTGAAAAATGAGCAGGAAACAATCTGATTTTATTATAGAAATAAGGTTTTTTGGAAGAATAATTACATAGCTGGAAAGAGGAAGCAAGGAGATGATTTTTCTTCAGGTATATTTGTCATTGAATTAAATTTTTTATATCTAAAACTTGTGTACTGGATAATTCATGTGTCTCATACATTTTTATTCAAATACAGGAACCAAGTATATTTAAGAATATTTAAAAGGATGAGGTGGGTCTCCAAGAAACAAATGGTATGAGAATGGAAACATTTGCAATGGGGTATTATCATCTTCCTTTTCCTAGTGGTTTAGTTCTTGTGCTAAATTTTTTTCATTATATACCTTTTATTAATAGAAATATAGTCTCAATATCGAGACTAGACACTATGAGATTTTATTTCAAGTTTGGAAATAAATGTTTTCACTTTTATAAGAATAACATATGTTATGGTATGGTTAATCTTATAAATGAAATGTATATACCTAAACTAGAGAAACATGTTTTGGAAATCAGTGACAAATCTAGTGAGAATGACTCATATTCTACCTACATGTGGCACTTCAGGATTGCTCATGAAAATGAGAAGCATTTAAGTAAACTACATCAAGCATGGTATTTAGACTCTATTTATTTAAAACCCCTAGATGTATGTGTTGGTCGAAGTAAGATGGGAAGATAGAGGTTGAATTTCATTTTAAAAATTAAAGAAAATAAAGTGATTCAATTATAAAATTAATAGATAAATTGAAATTAAACAAGTAAGCACAATATATATGAATCAAAAGAGTAAGAAAAGCAGAAATTAAAAAGTAATGGCAACATAATTTGAAAAAGGAGTTCAGTAATAACTCAATATTATTCCCTGCATCTTCTCCCCTTAATAGATTAAGAGGTTTTAGATTAATCCCTTAACATAAAAGGTATTCAAGAAACCTGAGAATATTGTCCCTTAAATTTAGAGGTATCCATGACACCCAAGATGGAATACACTTTATTTTTAATTATTTATAGAAAGAAACTTGATGTAAAGAAAAGACACTTTATTTTTAGGTAGTTTTATAAATAAACCCAAATCCCATACTTTAATGGTAGTGAGAACCCATAATAAGATGAAGAAGAAGAAGAGAAGAAGTTTTTATTAGAGTAAAACCCTTTATAAATCACTATCTAATATCTTAGAAAGATTAGAAGAATATTAATGAGATAAAGAGAGAAGAAAATATGAGAGATAAGTGGAGGATAAAAATGAAGCACAAGATTATTCTCAAGAGAAATAAAAAGAATCTTTGATTCGCATCTTATTAATGTTTGGTTTGTATCTATTGACGTTCATGCCTCATTGGGGTTTTATTTATAGCTAAAAAATGTTCCTTGTTCATTATAGAGAATCTCGAGTCAAATAGAGCTTTAAATGGTGATTCAAAGTGGTAGGATCCACCAAAAATGGCTAGTTTTACTGGGCTCACCAACTACCTAGATAATCCCACTGACTAGAAGCTAGGACCACTGGTTGGATGGTGTTCCTCCATTGGGAAGACAATGGGATTGACAGTGGCTTAGTTCCACTGTTCGGTCGATGGCTCTACTCTGACTAGCCATTGGTACTAACCAGTGAGGTTCTTCAAAGAACCCCACCAAACTCCTTTTAAGCTCATCAATAAATCATTCAACTTCCTAACTTTATACTTAAACATAAACACTGAAATATACTCAATTTAAATTATTAGAATAATAAATGGTGTTTTGATCATTAAAATAAAGTGAGGTAGAAAAATCTCCCCCATTTGATGATCACAAACACTTATAATAAAATTAAAAACTTAAGAGATAAAGGAATGTGAAATTTTTTAATAAAAAATAATTCTAATGAAATTTTAAAAACAATTTCAATATTTCATAATGAAATTAAAAAAATATATTTTGAAGATATTTTCAACAAAAAGAAAAAATTAACCCATATATTTTAAACATTCATAATGAGTTGTAAAGGTAATGTGAATTATAAAAAGCATATTTCTCGGGAGTTTCAAACCAGGTGTGTGATAAAGGGTCACTACTCATGTCTAGGGTGAAGATTGGGTTAATACCCAACCACCCCTTTTCAAGGGTTATTGACTCTAGGTGAATCTGCACTAAAACCATGTTCACTTGTTTGTATCCAGAAAGAGATTTCTTTTCTTAGGAAAGTTAAACTTAATTTACTTTACCAAAATAATACAATACATCCCCCCCCCTTGATATTAAAATATATATATATATATAAGAGATACATTTCACCCCATTTGTGATTATCAAAAAAACAACTCATACACATGCAATTCATTTAAAAGAATTAAATATCTCCCCCTTTATAAATATCAAAAAAAATCAAAGATTGAAATATAATTTAAAGGACAGACATAATTCAAAAAAATGAGATAAATAGATTTATAAAATAAATAAAGGAAAATAAAAATCCTTAATATTTTCTAATCTTAATGTAAATTTCACAATAAAACCATTCTTAACTCACCCTTAATAAAATAAAAAACATTCTAGAGTGGGGTTTTTGGGAAAATATTAACTAATTAAAAGTTCATGCTAATAAAATCTAACATGGTATCTTCTTTTTATAATTGGTTTCCCAAAAAGTGGTTCCTAGGGTCAATGTGCTTAGTTCATGGGTGTTGAACTAAATTTCTAGAGATATTAAAGGCACTATTATTATTATACTTAATATGAATATGATCTTAATTCATTACATAATCGAAGAGAGTGTGTTTAATCTATATAATTTTAGAAAATCAACTCCTCATGACTATATATTCTCATTTATACATAGTAAGAGAAAAAAAATTCTTTTCACTAATCTTGGAGATAAGGGATTTTCTAAGTAGGTGACAAGTTCCACTTGTAATTTTCCTATCTAATTGGCATCCTCCAAAATTAGAATTGGAGAAACTTGTAAGATCAAAAAACTATCATGTGGAAAAAATAAACCAAAAATTTTAGAACCTTTTAAAAATCTAAAAATTATTTTAAGATCATTTAAATGAGATTCTTTAGGATTGGATTAAAAATGATCACAAAGGAAAACACTAAACATCATGTTCGGTCATATTGCAGTGTGATAAAGAAGGATCTCAATCATACCTCGATAAATCTTATTGTCAACCGGTTTAATGAATTCATCCAATGTTAGCATTCATAAAGTACTCGTAGGTGTACTTATTTCCCTTACTTGATCATTTCCAAAATGTTTTAAAATCTCATTCGATTATTTACATTGGTTTAGAAAAATATTGTACTTATTTTGAGAAATTTGAAAACCAAGAAAAAAATTTAACTCACTCATAAAACTCATTTCAAATTATTTTCTCATTAAATTGGATAATTCATTACAAATGGATTATTTTGTAGAATTCAAAATGACGTCATCAACATAAATTTGAATTATTAATAAATCATTTTAAATAGATTTTAAAAACAAATTCGAATCATATTTTCCCATTTTAAATTAATTTTTAGAAAGAAATTTGGTTATCCTTTCATAATAAGATCTAGGGGAATGTTTAAAACCATAAAAAGTCTCTGTTAACATCAAAAAATGATTTTGAAATTTTGAATCTTCAAAACTGGGCAGTTTTTCAACAAAAAATTTATAAATAAAACCATTCAAAAAATCACTTTTAAAATCCATTTTAAAAAAGTTTAAAATTTTAATGGGTGACAATGAAAATAATATTCTAATGGGTTCTAGTCATGGGATGGGGAAAAAGGTCTTCGGAATATAATTTTCAAGAAAATCGCATTTCCCTCAAAAATTAGAATTTGAGAATAATCATGAGATTTAAATATTTTTCAAATAAAATTAACATATGATTTAAAAATAATAGATAGAAAAATAAATTAAAAAGAGAACTCCCCCATAAGATATACTTTCCCTATGAGATGATTAGACAATGAATGCATCCTCTTTGAATAGATAGGGAATGATCTTGTCATAGTGAACTCCTCCTATATAAAGCTTTAAACTATAAGGATCCACATAACATATTAAAGATATTCAGAGAATTAGGAATAAAATTTATGCAAAAAATTTAATAATAAAGATTCCCCTTTAATCTAAAGATAAAAATATATGGTGAATTTAAAGAATTTTAAAGGAATCGAATATAAAGAATATTTAAAATCATATTTAAACAAAAAAAATAATATAGTTTTAAACATGTAATAATAAGACTATTTTAAACATGTAATGATAAGACAATTTAAACATGTAATATATAGGTGAAAACATTAAGTTTTTATCCCCTGTATAAAATAGTTAAAACATCTTAGACATTAATAAATATTAAAAAATGAATGGGAAAAAACTCTTTGTATTTAAAAATTCCAACTTTAGGGATTTGGCCTTTATTCTTGAATAACCACCAAATGGTCTGACATTTTTGATTAGTGTCCTATCCTTGAAAAATATCAAGCAAATATGCCTTTTGGTACCCACCTAGTTTTGTATCCTGTAATGTTAGCTAAGAGAGACCTCAGAACCCATATTTGTTTTGAATAAGATCTTCTAAAAAATTATTAGAGGGGAGATGAAAACTTTTGGGTCTTTCATATTGATCATTTTTTACAAATACATTCATAAATGATATAGTTAGTTTTATAAAAATAATTACAAAATTTATTTTTTGAGCATCATATTACAAAATTAGTATTTTTAGAGGTTCTAGATTGATTTGAAAAACCATGACCAAAACGGTTTTTTACATGTCTTTGGGAACCCAAAATTTTATTTTATTTTTGTTCACCTTGGGTGAACTTAGCAAGATAATTCCTATTCTATTTGATTTTAGATTCTAATTTTTCAATATTGGGTTACTCCTTTTATTTCATGGATAACTCCTCCTTCTCTTTTGAGAGTTGATCTTTTTCAAAAAATACTTGATTATACTTCACTTTAAGTTCATTGAATTTTGAGGTGAGTTCCCAAAATACATCTGATAATTGATCTCTAACATATTTAATATCCTCACAACTTAGAGAATCTGAATAACTTGAAGAAGAAGAAGAAGAAGAAGAATTAACCTCATTACTTACCTCAATTTCATCCATTAAACAGTTTGCATCATCGACACTTAATTTGGTTGAGTATAGGGAATTATCACTTGCTTTACATGTGGAAACTTTGGAGGACTTCTTACTTTCCTTATTTTCCTTCATCCTATATTTGAATTTAGGGAACTCTGGTTTGATGTGTCCCTTCTTTTTTGTATTCAAATAAAGTTACCACTGATTCTTCTTGTTCATTCTCTTTCTTGGTATGATGAGAAAAAAATCCTTCCGATGAATTTGTTCATATTCTTGGCTTGGTTTGAAATATTTTCATCACAATAGAAATAATTATAATTGATTGCCTTAAAGGAAATAGTATTATTTTCCTTGACTTACTTGGATTCCTTTTTGGCTTTTCATTTCATGGTAATCTCATAAGTCATGATTGATCTAATAAGTTCTTCCACTGATATGTTTTTAATGTCCTTTACTTCTTGAATTTCCATTACTTTGGGTTCCTAAGAACTTTTCAATACCCAAAGTATCATTTTCACAATCATTTCTATAGAAAGATCATCACTAAGAGATTTTCTACCATTTCAAATTTTAATAAAGCGAGTAAACATCATGTAAATTAATTTATTTCAATGCATACTAAAACTTTAAAAATATTGACAATACATATCAAGTCTAGCATATGTGACTTCATAGGTACCTTCATGAGATACTTTAAGAAATTTAAAATTTTCATGAAAAGTTTTACAAGTGGAACCATAATTAAATTCATTATGTTCTAAACCACAATAAAGTGCATTCATAGATTTCCCATCAAGTTCAGAGGCCAAAATATCATCGGGAGTCCATTTGTCCTTTGATTCTTTAGAGAGTGTGTAGCCATGCATCATAATTTTCAAAATGGTATAAACCATACATCTAATAAAATTAGACATGTGAGTTTTTCAATAACTATAACTCGTTCCATCAAAGTAAGGGGCTCGACCTATTGAGTTTCTTTTAGGCGAACCTTGGGTGTCAATGGTAAAATCCATCTTTTAAAGATTGTTCCATAAAAACGATTAATATTTTTTAAAATAGAATTTTGAAAAAAAGGTATCCTCTGATACCAATTATTGGTTGGAGTAAGATGGCAAGAGGTAGGGTGAATTTCCTTTTAAAAATCAAAACTAAATAAAGAGATACAATTGTATGATTAATCAATAACTTTAAATTAAACAAGTAAGCATAGTATATATGAATCAAAAGAGTAAGTGAAATGGAAATTAAAAGGTAAAGGTAACACAATTTGATAAATTAGTTCAACAATTACTGAAGATGAGTCCCTATGTATCCACCCCTCAATAGCTTGAGAGGTTTAGATTAATACCTTAACTTTAATGATTGTCATGAAACTCAAGAAGAAAGTCCCTTGGATTTAATGGTATCCAAGACACCCAAGAAAGAATAAACTTCTTTTTTAATTATTTGTAGTAAGAAACATAATAAAAATAATTGACACTTTCTTTTTAAGTGGTTTTAGCAAGAAACCTAACTCCCTCACTTTAATGACAGTGAACACTCAAGAGAAGAAAATAAAGAAGAGAAAAAGGGTTTATTAGAGGAAACCCCTTTAAAAATAACTCTCTATTCTCTCAGAAGGATTTAAAGAATAATAATGAGAGAAATAGAGAAGAAAATATGAGAGAGAATTTGAGGGTAGTAATTAAGCATAAGAGTATTCTCAAGAGAAATAAATAGAGACTTTGATTCGCATCTTATTGATGTTTGGTTCATATATATTGATGTTTATGCCTCCTTGGGATTCTATTAATATCCCCCCAAACCCCTTTGGTCGTTTTGGAGAAGTCCTGAGTCAAATAGGGCTTTAAACAGTGAGTCAAAGCAGCGAGGTCCACCAAAAATGTCTAGTTTAAATGGGCTCACTAGCTAGTGGGACGATCCCGCCAGCTAGCTACTAGGTCATGGCAGAAGAAAATGCTTATGTTGTAGCCATCGGCTAGCTGGTTCTCCTCTACCGGGTGGCCGGTGGTCTTGACAGTTTTATGGTTCCATGGGTCATGCCACCATCTGGCTGGTAGCTCTGCACCGGCCAGTCACTGGTGCTGAGCAACGAGGGTCTTCAAAGAACCCCTCTTAAATCCTGTTAATCCCATCAATCAATTGGTCAACTTCCTATCTATATTCTCAAGCATAAACATTGAAATACACTCAATTGAAACTATTAGAACAATAAATGGTGTTTTTTATCATTAAAACAAAGTGAGTTTCAATAGTATATTACACTTGTTTACAAGAGAAAATGACTAGAGCACCTTTCAATGGGAATAGAGAAAGAGCTATAAAACTACTAGAATTAATTCATACTAATGTATGAGGTCCATTTACAATAGAGGCAAGGGTGGATTTTCCTACTTAATTACCTTTACTGATGAATTTAGTATATATGATTATATCTACTTAATGATGTATAAGTCAGATTCCTTTAGCATGTTTAAGGAATATCAAAATGAAGTAGAGAATTAGCTTGGTAAAAAGATAAATAAATTGTATCCATACCACAGTGAAGAATATCCTAACTAGGCATTCATCGGTCACTTGAAAGAGTATTGAATTGTTTCCCAACTCACTCATCCTTATACACCTCAATGGAATGGTTTGAGTGAAATGGGGAATTATACCTTGCTTGACATGGAAAGATCAATGACGAGTCAGACAACTTTACCATGATCCTTTTGGGGATATGCACTACTGACTGCAGCATATACACTTAATCAAGTACTAATTAAGGTAGTAGATGGGATTCCATATGCGTTATAGTATGAAAAGAAACTTGTTTTATCTCATATACGTGTATAGGTATGTGAGGCATTTATCAAGAAAATACCTAATGATAAACTGGCTTCCCAAAGCATGAAGTGCATCTTTATAGGTTATCCTAAGAAAAATAAAGGATATTACCTATATATCCATTCAAATAGAAAGGTGATTGTGGCGAGGCATGTCATATTTCTAGAGATGGAACACATTCCCAATGATAATAGTGGGAGTAAGATTGACTTCGAAGAAGTCAATGCTCCATATACACATGAGTTGGTACGGGGACAATCTCCACAAGAGACAGTGAGAGATGAGGAAGTTCCCAAGGCACAAGTACAGCATAGGTCAACTAGAGAGATTATAGAACCAGAGAGATATGATCTTCTTATCACCGAGTTAGGTTACACATTACTCCATGATGATAATGAACCTCCAACCTACATGGAGGTAGTAGATGTCAAGGGTGCTGCTAAATTGAAAAAAGCTATGCATTTTGAGATTGAGTCCACGTACCAAAATCAAGTTTAGAATTTGGTAGATCCGCTAGCCAATGAAAACCCCATTGGGTGTAAATGGGTATTCAAGAAAAATATGGACACAAATGGTCAATTAAGTACCTATAAAACATGACTGGTTGTGAAGGGTTTCAAGAAATTTCTAGGAATAAACTATGATGGAACCTTCTCACCGGTTGCAATGCTCGAATCCATCGGAATATTACCTGAAATTAATCCTTCCATGATTATTAAATTTGGAAAATGGGTGTCAAAACTGTTTTTCTAAATAGGAAGTTGGTTATAGACGTCTATATAACATAACCCGAGGGGTTTATAAGATCAAAGAGTGTCGATAAAGTATGCAAGCTGCATATATCCATTTATGGAATGAAGTAGGCATCGTGATCATGGAATGATCATTTTGATAAATCCATAAGAGAATTTGGTTTCATCGTGAAAAAAAGAAATTCATGTGTCAATAAGAAGGTTAGTGAGAGTGCCATCATTTTCTTGTTATTATATGTCGATGGAATATTAATTATGGGAAGCTAAGTGAAAGACTTACTGGTAGTGAAGAATTGGTTAAATTAATGCTTCTATATGAAAGATTTAGGTGAAGAAGCCTACATTCTAGGGATCAATATCTATTGATATAAATCTCATAGGCTGTTTGGGCTAAGTCAAAGTGCATATACTTACAAGGTATTGAAAAGGTACAATATGGAATGGTCAATGGAGGATTATTACCCGTGTCACGTTGTATTCATCTATCCAATAAAATGTGTCCACAAACATAGGAGATATAAAAAATGAGTAGTCTCTCTTATGCTTCGACTATGAGATATATCATGTATGTAATGTTATATACTAGGTTTGATGTTGCCTTTTATTTAAGCACAGTGATCAAATATCAAGTTAATCTAAGAGTGCTGCATTGGGAAATTGTAAATATTATCCTGAAATACTTGAGACATGCAAATGATATGTTTCTAGTGTATAGAGGAGGTTAAGAGCTAGTAGTGAGGGGATATACTAATGCTAGCTTCCATATAGATCAAAATGTTTTAAAATTGCAACCAAACTGTGTACTTTACTTGAATTGTGGTGCAGTGAGCACGTGAATCTAAGCAATTTGTGGTCGTCGATTCTACAATGAAATCCGGGTATATAACATCTTCTAATGCAACTAAGGAAGTAGTCTGGATATGCAACTTTATCTCAGATATTGGTGTTGTACCTAATAGTGCAAACTCTGTTACGATTTATTGTGATAATACTGCATTGTTGGTACTTGCTAAGGAGCCTATGTTACACCAAAAGACAAAGCATATACTTTGAAAGTTTCATCTCTTGAGGGATTTTACTTAAAGATGTGAAGTTGTTGTTAGTAGAGTAGTCATATATGATAATGTGGAAGACCTCCTAATTAAAGTCATATTTTAGATGTGAGAGCTTGCGGGTTAAGAGTAGTTGGCAGTTTGCTTTAGTGCAAGTGGGAGTGTTGTGATTGGGTTCCTTAAACCCAACTCTTTTATGTACTTTAATTGCTATTATACGTATAGAGTTTGATATATACATGGGTTTTCTCTTACCATGATAGTAACATTACTTTTGCATGTATTATATAATTGGTAATGTTCTTAGATTACATGTTGTATCGAAAGGTTATGGCGGTTCCCAACTATAATGACAACCACTAGATACCATGACAGCAATATTATATATATGTCATATAGTCTATATGATATCTGACTATCATGTGTAAAGGGCTCATAAGCATTCAAATTTCATCACATGAAGTTTGCACTTTTTGATCTTAGGTGGTTGGAATCATGAGCACCGACCCACTAATAGGTACATCATATGTTTTATGTATAATTGGTTGTTATTATCTATGAGCATGTGTATCAGTATCTTAACTTGAGAGATCATTATCAATATGTATCATTTGATCGCATACCTTTATACAAGACTAAAACCATAGGGTTTATGTTGTAGTGAGCTAAGTTTATATCTTAGGCTCAGTTAAAGTGAACGTTAGTACCTCCACTAAATTCATGGAATTTGCTCCTTTCGAATTTCCATCATAAATAACGATTAATGAATCTCACCATTTTCCCGGTTAAGGATAGGGCCAGTATCTCGAAACGAGTGAAAGCGAACTAGGGGATAAGATAATTGGAGCTACTGCGTTGAATTTTGTTAATTGTATTTTAATATTGTTTTCAGAAATATAATATACGTGGTTTAAAATTTTATTTTGATTAATTAATTAATTAATTAATTAAAAAAAAAAGTGGTTGAAGGCGCCGGAGAGAAAGCCGGTTGTTGAAAGCGCCGCCACGAGGAGCGGTGTCGCTGGAGAGAACCGCGGTTGTTGAAAGCGCTGCCACGACGAGCGGTGGTCGCCGGGAGAGCACCGGTTGTTGAAAGCGCCGCCGCGGGGAGCGGTGGTCGCCGAGGAGAGACGCGGTTGTTGAAAGCGCCGCCGCGAGGAGCGGTGGTCGCCGGAGAGAGAAGTCGGTGTAAGCCGCCAAGAGGAGCGTCGGTCGCCGGAGAGAGAGCTCGTGTGGAAAGCCCATGGCGGATCCTGTGATTTTCAAAACAAAAACACGCAAACGGTGGGAGGATTCCTCCCTCGGAAAGCACATCAAATAAAAATCTGCCAGACTGCGTGCCCTACAAATATTAAATTCAAGGGCAGCCCACAGCCCCACCCCCTCGCCATTACCGCACCCACTCACAAAACCCTAATAAATACCACCTATTCATCAACAGTAGCGTTCCACAGTGATTCAGGATCTGAATCCAACCAAAATTCCGGTGATGGATCCAATGGCCATCATTGGATGGACGCGAATTTCAACTTGTCACTGCCAGAAGCGAAGGGATCGCGGCTAGATTGGGCGCGTCCCCGCCATTCGTCTTCCCGGCTTTCGAGGCGGCGGGCTTGCCGAACGCCCTCAGGGGAGACGCCAGCACCCACCCCCAGCTCCTCGCCCTGCCCTGCGCCATCCATGGCGCCGCACATGCCTTCCCGTCGCTGTTGCTGCTGCCGGAGGAGGGAGCCCAGTGCGAGGACGAGGAGGGTGAAGGCGCCAGGTTGAACCCCCCGAAGATGCCCCCGCACCTCACGCGGCGGCGATGCTCGCCGGCGACGGCGCCTTTCGGCCTTCCCTCCCTCTGCGACTCCACGCGCCGCAGCGCGCAGTCGCCGAGCCCCGTCGAGATGCGCTCGAAGAAGTCGCCGGAGAAGCTCCTGTTGCCGCATCCGACGGACCTGGATCTGGAAACCTTGCGGCCGAATGGAGACGAAGATGAGGCGTTGGGGCTCTCACTCTCGTCCGCGGATTCCAGAATGATCTTCTCCTTGTCATTCCGGCCGGGATCCCTGGGAGCTTTATCCATCTTCCGGGCGGACGAGGCGGGTCTGGGGTTGAGATAAGGGAAGGGCCAGTTGCGGAAAACCCCACCGGATCTGTTCTGAGTGCCCTCATGGTCCAGGAAGCGTCCATGGGTGGGCGTAGCCGTGGAGTTGCTCCGCCTGAGACTGACGGCGCAATGATGGCGATGATGATGATCCAGCGGCTTCTCCTTTTTCTTCTTCTTTTGGGACAAACCAAAAAGGATCCGGGCCCGCCTGGACGAGGCGTCGCAGTGCTGGCGAGCGGGCAGGGAGAGGGCGGTTTCAGATCTGAAAGTGCAGGGGGAGGAAGAGGCGGAGGCGGCCGGCAGGAAGGAGGAATCGAAGTTGGGAGAGGAAGAGGAAGAGGATGAGGAGGAGAGGAGCTTCCCGAGCCTTTCCTGCAGGCAGAAGGCGCAGATCCCGCCCGGATTGTTTCTGAAAGGATGGTCGCTGCACGCCATCCCCTCGTCCCCGACGTCTTGCTCGCCTCCTTCTCCCCCGCCGCCTGCCGCGCGGTTCAGCCCGTCCGCCGCCGCCATCATCGCCATAGGAGCCGGAGAAATCCTCCTCTGAACTCCGACGCCCGAAGCTCGATTCCTTCTGCTGGTGATAAGGGTGGGGCGAGCGAAGAAGCCTCGGGAAGGAGAAGAAGGGGACGGGTGAGGGGTCTGCGGAGGCACGTGAGGAAGCAGACTGGGCAGTTTAATTTAGCCGCAGAAAACGACAAAGCGGGGAGGCGCTTGCCCCAAACGACCCCCGTCGGTTTCGTTTCCACCTACTCGGATGTAGTCAATGTAAATCTGAAAATTTTATTAAATGTTGTGAAACTAATGTCAGTTTGAATATTGTAATTAAAAAATAATTTCATCACACCACATTTGATATAATTAACTTTTAATTCCACTAAATTTGATATAATTAACTTCAAATTACACTATATAAGTCAGGTTGTGCTCAGATAAAATAATTCTCAAATATGTTAGATGTCATTCAAATGTCTCAAAATATGAAAAGAACAATATTTGTTCGATAAATTCATATTATGACCTAAATGACCTGTTGCAATAACAATAAGATGTAATACTTCATGACCAATAAATTTTTTATTATCCTCTCATGGTCGAAGATGGTTTTTATCATGATCAAGATACCGTACAATCATACATTTATTTAGTGGACGACACTTATCCATATAAAACTTTTTGTAGAACTTTTGCAATATATTTATGATTCACTACTGCATATATGAGACTTTACGGTGCTAGAAATAGTCTATGTCATCATTAAAAAGAAGTTGATGTTGTAAGTGTATTTAAAATTCAACACCTTTTATCAGTGCTATAAATAACGTTGATAAATGCATTCTTCATCAACGCTAAAAAAAACATTGATAAAAAACACTTTATCAGCACATTCTAACACTGATAAAGTGACGTTTTATCAACGTTATTTCTAACATTGATTAAATCCCGACTACAGCAATTAAATTTACATCACAAAAACAATAAAAAAACAATATACAATGATTATAAACATTTCAAACATTGGTTTGTACCATTACATTAGTACGTACAATTTATCACAAACATCAACAAATTCAAAAACATTAATGTTCTGTTGTTTTTGGACTCTGACCCCCTTTCAAAAGAGTGATCATACTACCAGTTGTCGAACAAATCACCACAGCTCAAGCAAAAGAGTGGTCGTGTATAAAAAACAACTCTCATGTTAATAATACTATAAAGAAATAAATTAAATATAAATATGCAGTATTAAAGCATTAATAAAATGTCACTTTTAAAACGAAAACATACATTTCAAGTCATATCGAACACACACTGTGTCAGATTAATGTGTGGTAAATTCACACACGTCGCAGATGATTTATGGAACATTGTCCTAAAATATCATGAAAATCCAAGCACATTTGCTCAGTTTTAAGCATGTGACGTGTGTTTTGAACTAAAATGACAACTTTAAACTAAAAATGCACACTTCGATTTATACCGAGCACGCTGTGTATCGAATTAACGTGTGATTGATTACTACACGTCACAAATGATTTATGGATCATTGTCCCAGAGTATCATGACAATTCAAACACATTTGCTCGATTTTCAGTATACAACGTGCGTTTTAAATTAAAATGTCAATTTTAAATAAAAACACACGCTTTTAATCATATCGGGCACACCATGTACTGGATTGATGTGTGGTTGAATTCGACACATCACAAATGATTTAAGGATCATTGTTCTAAAGTATCAAGACAATCAATGTGCATTTGCTCAGTTTTCAGTATGCGACGTGTGTTTTGAACTAAAATGTCATTTTTAAATAAAAACACACTTTGAGTCATACCGGTCACACTGTGTGTCAAATTAACGTGCGTTTGATTTATACAAGTCACAAATGACTTAAGGGTCATTGCCCTAAAGCATCAAGACGATCCGAGTGTGTTTGCTAGGTCTTCAGTGAGAGACACACGTTTTTAATTAAAATATCATTTTTAAACTGAAAACATGAACTTTGACGCATATCAGCCACACCATGTGTTTGATTGATTTGTGATTGATTTTTACACATCACAAATGACTTATGAATGGTTATCCTAAAGTATCAACATAATTTGAGCGCATTTGCTCAGTTTTTAGAGAGTGACACGTGTTTTTAACTAAAATGTCATTTATAAATTGAAAAGTCACATTGTGTATCAGATTGAAATATGACTGATTCATACACGTAAAAAATAACTTATAGATAATTTTTTCAAAGTACTAAAACAATTTGAATGTGTTTGTTTGATTTTGAGTATGTCACGTATCTTTTTAACTAAAATGTCATTTTAAACTGAAACCACACATTTCGAGTCATATCAGTCACACCGTGTATCAGATTAAGGTGTAGTTGATTCTCATGCGTCACAAATGACTTACAGATCATTTTCCCAAAGTATCAAAATAATTTGAATGCATTTTCTTGGTTTTGAGTATATAACGTGTCTTATAAACAAAAATGTCAATTTTTAATACAAGCATACACTTTAAGTCATATCGATCACACTATGCGTCGAATTGACGTGTGAGTGATTCTTATATATCACAAATGATTTAAGGATTGTTTTCCAAATGAATCAAGATAATGTGAGTGTGTTTGTTAGGTTTTTCATGAGTGACGCACTTTTTGAACTAAAAAGTCAATTTTAAGCTGAAAACATGCACTTTGAGTCGTACTGGTCACACCGTGTGTCGGATTGATTGGAGCTGATTCCCACACATCACAAATGACTTACAGATCGTTTTCCCAAAGTATTAAGACAATTTGAGTGTGTTTTCTCAATTTTCAACGAGTGACACATTTTTAATCTGAAAACACCTGTTTCGAGTCACATCGGTCACACTGTGTATTAGATTAATGTACGACTGATTCATACATTTCAAAAATGACTTAGAGGGATCATTTTCCTAAAGTATCAAAACAATATGAATGCATTTACTCAGTTTTGAGTATGTAATGCTTATTTTTAACTAAAATGACATTTTTAAGCTAAAAACATGCATTTCAAGTCATATCGGGTACATTGTGTATCATATTGAGGTACAACTGATTCCTATATGTCAAAAATGACTTATGGATCATTATTTTAAAGTATAAAAAAATTGAATGCGTTTTCTTGGTTTTGAGTATGTGATGTGTGTTTTAAACTAAAATGTTAATTTTAAATAAAAACACAGACTTTTAGTCATACCGGCCACAAAGTGTGTTAGATTGACATGTGGTTGATTCATACACATTACAAATGACTTAAGGATCATTATCCTAAATTATCAAGATGATTCAAGTGTGTTTTCTAGGTTTTCGGTGACTGACACACGTTTTTAACCAAAATGTTATTTTTAAATTGAAAACACGCACTTTGAGTCATACTGGTCACACTGCGTGTCAGATTGACGTGCATATGATTCATACACACTACAAATGAATTATGGATAAGTTTCCTAAAGTATCAAGACAACCATAGTTTGTTTTCTCAATTTTCAGTGAGTGACACATGTTTTTAAATAAAATGTCTTTTTTAAACTAAAAACACACATTTCAAGTCATACTAGTCACACCGTGTATCAGATTGTGGTGCAGTTGATTCCTACACATCACAAATTATATGCGGATCATTTCCCTAATGTATCAAAACAATCTAAATATGTTTCCTCAGTTTTAGTCATGCCACTCATCTTCTTAACTAAAATGCCAATTTTAAATAAAAACAAACACTTCGAGTCATACTGGTCACACTGTGTGTCAAATTAACATGTGATTGATTTCTACATGTCCCAAATGACTTAAGGATCATTTTTCTAAAGTATAAAGATAATTTGAGTGCATTTTCTAGGTTTTCAATGAGTGACAAATGTTTTTAACTAAGTCCAACCATTTGCGGTGGGGTGGTAAAGGTTTGGGGGGAGGAGTGAGGGGTGGGTCACGAGGTCAAGTCCCTGGGCCTGTATGTTTACTCCGATTTTCTTCCTTACGTTGTGTTTTATGGTGGCGGATGTAATCAACCTATTATAGAAACACATTTTTAACTAAAATTTCATTTTTAAACTAAAAACATGCACTTTGAGTCATACCAGTCACACCATGTGTCAGATTGACATGAAGATGATTCCCACACGTCACAAATGATTTATGGATCTTTTTCCTAAAGTATCAAGACAATTCGAGTGCATTTTCTCAGTTTTCCATGAGTGACACATTTTTTTAACTAAAATGTAGTTTTTAAATTGAAAACACTCATTTTGAGTCATACCAGACACACCATGTATTATATTGAGGTACGAATGATTACCAGACATCAAAAATGAATTATGAATCATTTTCCTAAAATATCAAAACACCATGAATGTGTTTTCTTAGTATTGAGTATGTCACATGTCTTTTTAACAAAAATGTCATTTCTAAACTAAAACCACACATTTTGAGTCATACCGGTCACACCTTGTATCATATTGAGGTGAACATAATTTCTGCATATCAGAAATGACTTATGGTCGTTATCCTAAAGTACTAAAACAATATAAATGTGTGTTTTGTGTGTTTTGAGTATGTCACGTGACTTTTGAACTAAAATGTCAATTTTAAATAAAAACACACACTTTGAGTCTTACCGGCCACATCATGTGTCATATTGACGTGTGGGTCATTCCTACATGTAAAAAATGTCATAAGGGTCGTTTTCCTAAAGTATCAAGACAATACGAACATGTTTTCTTAGTTTTGAGTATGTGACATTTGTTATGGACTAAAATGTCAAATTTAAATATAAACATGAAATTTGAGTCATACCGGCCACACCGTGTGTCAGATTGAGGTTTGATTAATTCATACAGGTCACAAATGACTTATGGATCATTTTTCTAAAGTATCAAAACAATCCAAACATGTTTTCTTAGTTTTCAATGAGTGATACATGTTCTTAACTAAAATGTTAATTTAAAAAAAACACGCACTTTGATTCATCTGTAAACTGAAAACACACACTAATGAACATAAGATGATCAAATAAAGAACAAATAGACCTATAAAGATAATAGATAGTACCTGAGTGCATTGTCCTTATCGAAGTCTTCGTTGAGAATTTATTTTACTTTGATCATTTTGTGCTCTTTATGAAGGGTTTTTTTCAGAGTCTAATAACATTTATCAGAACCAATAAAAGTGATTACAAACCCTCATATGGGTATCTCCATGAAAAAATATTAAATTGTGTTAAAAATACATAATAAAGAATACTGTAAAATCGAGAATACTGTATAATGTAGAATCCAATGCAACATCTTTATCTCCATTTGCATTTGATGAATATCACATGAGTGGAAAAAGCATCCCACCTCTGTGATGTATCCACAAGCTGATTCGAATCACTTGATGTTAGAGTGGGATCCACCAACCAACATGACATGCTAGTTGTAAGAACCCGATTCTTATTCTTGAGGTACAAGTTTCTTCTTTTCCTTTTTCCTTAAGTGTTTCTGAGAAAATAAGGAAAATGGAGAAAAATCCCAAATTTTGTGGGTACACGCCGTGTACTTTTCCACACGCCATGTACTTTGGCCGTGTGAGATGAGTACACAGGGCGTGTAGCCCTGTCGGTGATGAAAGGTGTAAAAACCAACTACACACCCTGTAGTGGGTATTTACACGCCGTGTAGTCAGTTGACAGGTGAATAATAAGGCGGTGGAAGTAGCCGCTAGCTGAGCAACCGTACACGTCGTGTATTCGGAAATACACGCCGTGTACTCAGGTCGGCAAGTAAACAGTTTGGCGATGAAAAGTAGCTGCTAGAGGAACAATTAAATGATGAAAAGTACACACCGTGTAATTGAGAGTACACGCCATGTAGTTTGTTTTTTTCGCTTAAAACGGGCAGTAGCCTCCTCTATTCACAGAGGAATCTTAGAATGCCAGAGGAGAGCGGGAGAGACGACCGAAGATTGGAGGATCTCCCGACCGCACATTGGGAACCTGATTCCGTATCCGTCGATCACGTTGGGACTGCACGGGTAAGCCCTCCCTTCTTCTTAAGCCGTTCTTACCAATTCTTTCCCGAGGGAAAGTTATTTGATGTTGAGCGTATAGTTGTTTATCTCAGATTTACGCCTTTCTCATGCGTTTTGGGAGGCGACGTTCACATATACAGATCAGGGGCGATCGAGGTAGGTGGTTTGGTGTTTAAATTCCAACTACTGTGCGTTTTTGTGTACTGCTGTGCTACGGACACATGTTTGGGGTGTCCTATGGCTGAGGCCTTGGCTATTTTAAATACCTAGAATTGTATAGGTAATTGAATGTAATTATAAACTGCTGTTTGGGATCGCTGCTTGGATCTAGGACCACCCCGGGGGTGCGTTCCTCTGTTTAACCGTTTGGCCAGGTTACCCGAGGGTATACCGTAAAATTTATCATGCTTTAAATTGCCTTGAGAGGAATTGTATATAATTACTTGCTTATATATTGGGCTAGGCCCAGTTACTTGTGCCTGAGGGCAGTGTTCTATTTAGCCTGAGGGCAGTGTTCTATTTAGCCTGAGGGAAACTCCTTTCATGCCTGTGGGCAGTAGATTCTGTGCCTGAGGGTGAAACTTCGTACGCCTGAGGGCAATATCTATTATGCCTGTGGGCAATTACCTGCAGGTTTCGACTCTGCTTACCTGAGGGTAAGGTTTGTATGTCTGAGGACAGTGTTATCATGAATATTCACCGTGGTGATTTTTATATGTTATACCTGCCAAGTTAAAGCACATGCTTGGAATGGTTAACTGAATATTAAAAATGGAAATATAACTAGTAAGTTAGTTACTTTTGAGTACTGCTTAGTTTATTGCATTTACTACTACACACTATTGTTGCACCTTTTCACAGACAGTTGGCTACGGGCCTTTGGTGGGTGCCTACTGGGATTTATTTCTCACACCCTGTTTGGGTCATATCTTCGGCCCAAATAGACTATATTACCGTAGGTGTCAAAAGGGGAAAGAGTCCCTATACAGGTACATGATTGTTGCAGAGGAGGAGGAGAACATGGGACTGAGCTCAGGTTCGCGATGCTGCTGAGTTCCTGTTGCACTGTTTTGCTTTGTTGAGCTCTACCTTGTACTTTGTGTTGTATTGTATTATATTGCAGTGTATCCTGTTCTGGCTGTTTTCATAGAATTACTGACATGCTGCATCTCTATATATATGACTGCTGCTTCTATTTTACTCAATTTTCCATTTCAGTTGTATGTTATTTACTGCTTCCACTGTTGCATGTTTATGCTATTTATCTTTTCCGTTGCGCTGAACTTTGACAAATGAGGGCATAGTTTCCCCACTATCAAACCTGGTCCCTCGCTGCTAGTCGGCAACCTTTGGTGTTTGGGGAAATGCGCTTGAGGTCATGTGACCAACCGGGTTTAGGGCCCCCGTTGAGTGACATCCGGATTCGGGACGTTACAAAGTGGTATCAAAGGGTTTCTTTTCTTTGACTTAATGTTTGGAGCCTTAGTCAGTGATAGGACGGACATGGTAGTTAGTAATAATATGTGCCCGGGAGTAGCTAACCCGTGTACAGGGAAAAACCAACCTACCTCGTTATTATAATTATTACTGGTTTTTCAATTTTACAGTTGATTTGATTTTCACCGTTAGGTGATGAACTTGTTATTGTGCTGTTTATATGTTATACATGAGTTTTATTTAGTTGCAACCTGATGAGATGAGGGTATGCCATCTCATGCATCATTTAGGCACATGCTAGAATCACATGTCATGCATTCCTTCCATGCCACGTAGGTGCATTAGAAATTGCATGTTGTTGTGATAGTTGTTGTGCTAGAAAAGAATACTGTTGTGATAGATGCTTTGATAAATACCTGATATTTGATAGGGTATTTTTGTGTGAGGTTGTTGATAGAATGAACACCAAACTTCGGTTCTTGAGGAGTATGGGCCCTCAATAACCAGAATTTGGTGGATCATTGATGAGTTTACTTTGTTATAACATGTGTAAGATGCCAAACTTTGATTCGCGGGGAGTATGGGCCCTCACGGATCGGAATTTGGCACTTAGATGTTTGTTTCAATGTTTTTCTGGGCTCCAGAGTAGTTTCTGAGGCTTACTATTTGGAAAACTCAGGATACACGCCATATAGTTCTATGGACCCATGCCGTGTGTTCTTCTGTTTGGGAAGAAATAAAAACTTGTTAAGTACACACCGTGTACCCTCAGTATATGCCGTGTAGTCTCTTCACGTGTCATAGACCGTGTGGGCGGGGAAATAGGGTAGGTAATGGCTTAGGGGAACACACCATGTACTGATTGTACACGCCGTGTAGTGTTGAACCGGTGTCTGCCCGTGTAACTAACAACACGGATGGAGTAAACCTTAAAACATACATGCTGTGTCTATCTTGAACACGCCGTGTAGTGTCATCAGTGTAGCCGGACGTGTATCGAGCAACACGGGTCGGTCTGGGGATTCTTTGAACACACCGTGTCTTGTTGAAACACACCATGTAGTGTGACCTGGGTACACAGGCTGTGTCACGAACAACATATACTAGTGAAATCTTGGAGAGTACATGCCATGTACCTGTGGGACACGTCGTGTAGGTTTGTTTTTGGAGAGCTGTGTGGCTTAAGCCATGTAGAAGGGCTCGGGCAGGGAAGAAGGATTCAAGTACACACCGTGTGTTAGGACAACACGCCGTATAGTTGGGCTGTTACACAACCAGTTTTAGCTGGAGTACACACCCATGTGAATGGCTTGTGAGAACACACCATGTCATATTAATACACGCCGTGTAGTCAAGTTTTGTAAATATTGAATGCTTTCTTTCTCCTGTTCCCTTCTTGGTGTCCTAGTTGCGGTCTTGATAAATCTTGATCTAAGGTGTGCATTTGACCTTGTAGAGTCATGCCACCGAGACGACCACTGGTTGTTCACCAAGAGAGAGGAGATGATTATACTCCTGATATGGTGGTCCATGGGCTACCAGATGATCCACCAGTAGTGCCAGATGTGGTTCCAACTGTTATACCGGACACAGGCGTAGTTCCGTGAAGGTTTTATGCGGTTCATGCAGACCTTTTAGGGAGCACCACAGGCCACCACATCTATGGCAGAGCTGACTCGTATCTTCCAGCAGCAGCATCCGCCTACATTTTCAGGGGATGGTGGACCGCGGGCTACGGAGTCATGGCTGGATTCAATGCAGACGATATTCAAGCATCTTGAGATGCCTCCAGGGTGGAGGGTCAAGCTCTCTACATACATGCTGCGTGATTCTTCTAAAAGGTGGTGGGATGTTACCACCCAGTCTAATCATCACCGTGACATGGCATGGGAATATTTTCAGGTAGCTTTATATGACTTCTTCTTCCCGGAGACACTGAGGGTAGATAGAGCTTGAGAGTTCATGAATCTGCAGTAGGGCGCGATGTCAGTGATGGATTATTCTGCTCACTTCACCGAGCTTCAGCGTTTTGCACTCGTTCTGGTGGGTGATGAGATGTTGAGGGCCATAAACTTTGAGGATGGTCTTTGATATGACATACGATCACTGGTGAATGTTTTCAGGTGGCCTACAATGCATGCTATTATGAACCAGACACTGATTACTGAGCGGAACCTGCGGGAAGCAAGTAGTGTGGGCTAGGGCGGTTCAGCACCAGTTTTTGGTACTATTTCTATCGGTAAGAGGAAGAGGCAGATGGATTTCTCTCACGATGGCAGTACTAGCCAGAAGAATACTTCAGGTGGCCAGGTCGTGTGCTACCAGTGGGTAAAGAGGGGCACAAGAGGCCACAATGTCTACGTGACCCAGTGGAGTGCCGAGTTTGCGGCAAGATGGGTCATCTGCAGCGCTTTTGCAGGGCGTTTCCACCAGTGGCTCGTGATAGGGGCTCTGTGCAGACTCCGCGTGCGGGAGCAGGACCAACAGCTTCTTACCAGTCAGGAAAATGGAATACGTCAGAGCGTGCAGGCAGAGATGGTGGTCGTGGCCGTGGTAGCCAGACACTAGGATCTTAGTGGCAGTAGGGCGGGACAGCTCAGGGTAGCTAGGCTGTGTCGCAGGGCCATGACACTGAGCAGACATATGCAGTGCAACAGACCCAATAGGAGCAGGATCCCAAACCTTCTACTGTCAAAGGTACTATTTTAGTAGCTTCTATTTTATCTTCAGTACTTTTCGATACGGGTTCTACACATAGCTTCATATCTGTAACCGTTGTGGAGAGCCTTGGGCTATGTGTTTCTTCTTCTTTTGATGTTATGGCGCTAGACGCGCCATTGGGGACCAGAACGACAGGTGTGCGTCAGTGCAAGGAGTGTCCCCTTGAGGTTAGTGGGTGTCACTTTCTATGGGACCCCTATGCCTTGGAGATGAAGAGCTATGATGTCATTCTCGGGATGGACTGGTTGGTACCCTTCCGAGACTTTGTGGATTGCTATCGTCGCAGGGTGAGTTTTACGTCACCATAGGGCGGAGAGAATCTATATAAGGGCGAATGGGATGTCCAGGAAAGCCGAGCTGGACCCAAGCATCATGGGAGAGGTGGAGTGACATCCCAGATTGTGAGTTTATATCTGGATGATCAGGGGACTTTTCAGAAGGATTTCCCTCCAGTAGTTGATTGTTTCAGGGATGTCTTCCCGGACGACTCTTCAGGTCTACCTCTGTAACAAGAGGTGGATTTATCTATTGATGTTGTGCCAGGAGCGGCACTGGTGTCCATTCTGTTGGGTCGGAGAGTGATGGAAAGAGGGGGGGTGAATTGCCTTTGTAAAATAATTAGCAACTTAAAAACAATTTATAAATGCAGTGGAAATAAAAAGGGGCAAGACACAATTTGATAACGGAGTTCGGCTTAAACCAAAGCCTACGTCTCCGCTCCCAACTCAACCGTTGAGAGATTTATACTTCATCTTTCTTTTTAATGGTTGTAGCAAGAAACCCACTAGCCGTTTTAAGGTAGGCTAGATCACCTTCGTACAACTTGCTTTTTTATTATGGTTGTAGCAAGAAACCCAAAATGAAAGTGAGGAAGAAAAGGATGGTTTGTTTTAATACAAACCCAATGAAGAACTAAACAATTGAAATAAATAAATTATAACAAACTAGAGGAAGCCTTGAGCACCAAGAGTGTGAGAGTAGTTGATGTAGAGGCAGCCCAAGCTTCAAGGATGGAAATGGATCACAAGTAGCCTTAGAGATTTGTCGTTAGAGCTTCAAGGGATCAAAATATCATTCCAATGTATCGGGGATTTTTTCTCGGCATCCACCCTCGTCTATTTATAGGAGAAATATCCCCAAATACTTCAATATGGCCGTTGGAGGGATTTCAGAGTCGTTGGGGGTCAAGTGGGCAAGTCTGGTCAAATCCCAACAGCTAGTTTGACTGGGCTTACCGGCTGACCGGTGATTCAGACACCGGCTGGCCGGTGGCACCTGGCAGTGGGCAAGGCCTACTGTCTGGTTCCACCGGCTGGCCGGTGGTCAGGCACCAGCTGACCGGTGGAACCTGGCAGAGAGCATTGCTTCTGCCAGAGACCACCGGCTGGCCGGTGGTAATCCACCGGCTGGCCGGTGGACTCAGAGAGTCCTTTTCCAGTCTTCTTGGGCCAACTCTTTGGCAACCTTTTTCCTATCATCAAAAAAACTTGAAAACAAGTTAGAACACGATGAGAGTGATTGTGATCATTAAAATCCAAGAGAGAGGGGTACCACAATCTCCCCCTATTTTGATGATCACAATCACAAATGAGAAAGCTTTTAAAAAGGATATGCCAAGTAAAAAAGAAATAAGAAACTTGGACATGGAAAATTTTAGAGATCATACAAGAATTTTATAGATGTATCATGTATTGAAAATGATATTAATCTTGAAAGGATTGAAATAAAGAGAATGGTTCATTTTGAAGTTGTAACCATAGGTCATTTAAAAGAAACAACTGAAATCAATAACTTAAAAAGAGCACTTAAAAAGAGCACTTAATTAAATGAAATAAGTAACTATGTAATGGAGAGTTTTTCTCCCCCTTTGGGATTATCAAAATAGGAGGAAGAGTATGAAAGAAAATTAGAAAAACAATAATAAGTAAGTAAGAAATGACAAAAAGGATTGATAGATAAGACAACTTGAATTTTATAAAAGATGAAACGTTACATAGAAAGTTCAAAATACAAATACAAAGACAAGTCAAAAAAACAGGAAAGGCTCTATTCACTCCTAGAGGGCTGAGAGTGACGACGACGCCTGAAGGTCGGAGGAGCTGGAGGAGCCTGGACCGCCTCAAAGCGATGATCAAGAGAAGGAGCTCAAGAGATTTTGAAGTGGACACTTCCTTCTTAGATTTGAAAGAAGATTTGTGTTGCTTGCCAAGTTGGCATGGCTCACAAATCAAATCTTTCTTAAACTTAAGTTTAGGAAGGTCACAGATGAGATTGTTCTTATTAATCTTTATAAGTGAATGAGAGCTACAATGCCCCAACCTTCTATGCCAAAGCCAAGACTCATTGTCAAGAGCACTTAAACATTTAACATTTTGGCTAGCTAAAGACTTTAAATCAATAATGTAAACATTTTGAAAACGGGAAGCAGAAAATATCAATTTGTTTTGAAAATCAAACACATTGCATAAATCATTTTGAAAATTCACCGAAAAACCACTATCACAAAGTTGACTAATGCTAATTAAATTATGTTTTAAACCTTTAACAAATAAAACATCTTTAATTAAGGAGGTGCTACCAAAACCAATGGTACCTATTCCGACGATCTTTCTTTTTGAATTGTCACCGAAGGTGACGTATCCTCCATCGAATTCTTCAAGGGAGTTGAACTCGAAGGGATCACCACACATGTGCCTCGAGCATCCGCTGTCGAGATACCATGATCCTTTCGAAGTCCTACTTCTTTGGTGTTTATCCTACAAAATCAAGAGAGAATAGATTTTGGTACCCATATAAGTTTGGGTCTGGAAAGATTAGCTAAAAGAGACTATTGAACCCATACTTGTCTAGAGGGATACATCCTAAGATATTCATCCGAGTAGGTAATGATTTTGGGGCGGCCATATCTAGAATTTTTACAATTGCATTCATAAATCATATGTTCGGTTTTTCTACAATAATTACAAAATTTATTTTGAGAGCTCCCCCTTACAAAAGTAGTGGGTGCTCTAGAAGAAGTGACTTGCTTGTTAAAACCAAGTCCATGTGTGGTTCTAGCCGAATGTTGAGAACCTAGCAATTTGGTCAAATTTTGTTCACCTTGGGTGAACTTGGCAAGAGATTCCCTTAAATCTTTAATAGTTGAATTCAAAGAATCAATATTTGGAATATCTTGGACTTTAAGGGCAAGTTCCTCATTCTTTTTGAGAAGTTGATCTTTTTCAGAAATTAGAATTTTGTGTTTCTTTTTTAAGGCCAAAAATTTAGAGGTAAGTTCGTGAAAACCTTCCTCTAATTGATCTCTTGCATTTTGGAGATCTTCATAAGACATGTCATTATTAAAAGAAGAAGATGAGGAATAGGAGTCGGAAGAAGATACCTCATCAAGTGCCATTAGGCATTTTCCACCTTCATCGCTTGAGTCGCTTGAAGACATGGAGTCATCGCTTGCACTCCATGTTGACGCTTTGAAAGCCTTCTTGTTTTTCTTTTCCTTTAACCTTTTCTTGAAAAGAGAGCACTCCGGTTTGATGTGGCCTTTCTTTCCACATTCAAAGCATGTAACTTCTTTTTCTGCTTTTGGCTCTTCCTTTCGTTCCCTTTGAAAATTCTTCTTTTTCTTCATGAACTTGCTCATTTTTCTTGCAAGTTGAGCAATCTAGGATTCGCTATCATCGGAGGAGCTTTCTTGATTTGCTTTGAATGCTATGTTCTTTTTCTCCTTGAAGATTTTACCTTCTTTATCGGCTTGCCTCTTCATGGTAATCTCATAGGTCATAAGTGATCCAATGAGTTCTTCAACCAGCATTTTCTTGACATCTTTCGCTTCTTGGATTGCCGTCACCTTTGGAACCCATGATCTTGGTAGGACCCAAAGAATATTCTTGACCATCGTCTCTACAGAAACATCATCTCCAAGAGACTTTCTCCCATTACACACATCAGTAAAGCGAGTAAACATTTCCGTAATAGATTCGTGTGGGTGCATGGTGAAACTTTCAAAGTCTTGACGATACATATCTAATCTAGTGTCTTTGACTTTGTTAGTGCCCTCATGGGTCACTTCCAAAAGCTTCCAAATTTCATGAGAAGTGGTGCAAGTAGAAATACGATTAAATTCATTACGGTCTAACCCACAATGAAGAGCATTCATGGCTTTGCCATCAAGCTCAAAATTAGCAATGTCTTCGGGGGTCCATTTAGACTCATCTTTGCTAGAGAGAGTGTAGCCTTGCATAACAATTCTATATATAGGATAGCCAATACTTCTAAGAAATGTAATCATGCGAGTTTTCCAATAAGTGTAGTCGGTTCCATCAAAGAATGGAGCCCGAGTCATGGAATACCCTTCGGGTGCTTGTGAGGAAGAAGCCATCACTATGGATTTTAGGTTTGTAACCGGTTAAGGTATTACACAAACTTCCCTCTAATACCAAATGTTGGGCCGGAGAGTGATGGCAAGAGGGGGGGTGAATTGCCTTTGTAAAATAATTAGCAACTTAAAAACAATTTATAAATGCAGCGGAAATAAAAAGGGGCAAGACACAATTTGATAACAGAGTTCGGCTTAAACCAAAGCCTACGTCTCCACTCCCAACTCAACCGTTGAGAGATTTATACTTCATCTTGCTTTTTAATGGTTGTAGCAAGAAACCCACTAGCCGTTTTAAGGTAGTCTAGATCACCTTCGTACAGCTTGCTTTTTTATTATGGTTGTAGCAAGAAACCCAAAATGAAAGTGAGGAAGAAAATGATGGTTTGTTTTAATACAAACCCAATGAAGAACTAAACAATTGAAATAAATAAATTATAACAAACTAGAGGAATCCTTGAGCGCCAAGAGTGTGAGAGTAGTTGATGTAGAGGCAGCCCAAGCTTCAAGGATGGAAATGGATCACAAGTAGCCTTAGAGATTTGTCGTTAGAGCTTCAAGGGATCAAAATATCATTCCAATGTATCGGGGATTTGTTCCCGGCATCCATCCTCATCTATTTATAGGAGAAATATCCCCAAATACTTCAATATGGCTGTTGGAGGGCTTTCAGAGCCGTTGGGGGTCAAGTGGGCAAGTCTGGTCAAAGCCCAACGGCTAGTTTGACTGGGCTTACCGGCGGACCGGTGCTGGGACACCGGCGGGCCGGTGGTCCAGACAGAGAGCAAGCTCTCTGTCTGGTTCCACCGGCCGGCCGGTGATTCAGACACCGGGGGGCCGGTGGCACCTGGCAGTGGGCAAGGCCTACTGTCTGGTTCCACCGGCTGGCTGGTGGTCAGGAAACGGCTGACCGGTGGAACCTGGCAGAGAGCATTGCTTCTGCCAGAGACCACCGGCTGGCCGGTGGTAATCCACCGGTTGGCCGGTGGACTCAGAGAGTCCTTTTCCAGTCTTCTTGGGCCAACTCTTTGGCAACCTTTTTCCTATCATCAAAAAAACTTGAAAACAAGTTAGAAAACAATGAGAGTGATTGTGATCATTAAAATCCAAGAGAGAGGGGTACAACACATTCCTCCTTATAGGATGGCTGCACCTGAGTTGTAGGAGCTCAAGAGACAGTTAGAGGAGTTGCAGTCAAAGGGTTTCATCCGACCTAGTACTTCTCCTTGGGGTTTGCCGGTCCTTTTTGCGAAGAAGGTAGCGGTACCCTCAGACTCTGTGTGGATTATCGGAAGCTGAACCAACTGAAGGTTAAGAACCGATATCCCTTACCGAGGATTGATGATATTTTTGATCAACTTCGAGGAGAATGAGTGTTCTCGAAGATTTACTTGCAGTCTGGATATCATCAGTTGCATGTTAGACCATCTGATATACCTCTCACAACCTTCAGGAGTAGGTATGGTCTATATGAGTACTTGGTGATGCCGTTCGGACTCACGAACGCACCAGCAGTTTTCATGGCTCTGATGAATCGTGTGTTCCACCCATATCTGGACTCTTTTGTGGTAGTTTTTGTGGAAGATATCTTGGTGTACTCTCACACATGACATGACCATGCTACCCATCTAGAGATCGTATTGAGTACACTGATAGAGCACCGACTACATTATAAGCTCTCCAAGTTCCACTTTTGGATGGATCAGATACACTTCCTGGGTCATATTATCTCAGAGGCAGGAGTTGCAGTAGACCCAGAGAAGGTGAGAGCAGTAGTTTCCTGGGAGCAGCCTAAGAATGTGTTTGATATATGGAGTTTCTTGGGGTTGTCTGGTTATAAAAGGTGATTTATATAGGACTTCTCCTGCTAGCATCACCGTTGAAGGGTTTAACTAAGAAGGGTTTGAAGTTCGTTTGGTCAGAAGCTTGCGAGACAACCTTTCAGAAGCTGAAGGGACGATTGACATCAACACCAATCCTAATACTTCCAGAGCAAGGGAAGAGCTATAAAGTATACTGTGATGCATCAGGTATTGGGCCGGGAGCAGTGTTGATGTGGTGTGATCGAGTAGTTGTGTACGGGTCTCGGCAGTTGAGGCCACATGAGAGGCATTACCCGATGCATGACCTCGAGTTGGCTGTAGTTGTTCATACGTTACGCTGTTGGAGACATTATCTCTTGGGAGATAATTTTATGGTGTTTACGGACCACAAAAATTTTAAATATATCTTTACCCAATGTGAATTAAACTTGAGACAACGAAGGTGGGTTGAATACCTTCAGTCCTTCGACTTTGAGTTTTCCTATACACCTGGTAAGGGTAATGCAATTGCTGATGCACTGAGCAGGAAAACTCAGACACAAGCAGTTCATGAGGCCAGTGGTGAGTGACAGCTTATGGATTTATTCTTTGAGATGCATTTGGAGGTGCACGATAGTCAGGGGAAAACCTATCTTTCTTTCTTAGCTATGAATTCTACCCTCCTAGATAGAGTGAGGATGAGACAACTATCGGATTCAGAAGGCCTAGTTCTACGGGAGTCGGTGGCAAGTGAGGTCCCTCCTCCTGGTTGGGCGATAGACGATGATGAGGTACTACCTTTCTATGGATGAGTATGGGTTCCAGGGGATATACGCGAGGAGTTGATGCAGGAGTTTCATGCTTCAGCTTGGGCAGTGCATCCTGGAGTTACCAAGATGTACCATGACTTGAGACATCAGTACTGGTGGCCGGGTATGAAGAAGGAAGTAGCTGGTTTTGTTACGAGATGTTCCACCTGTCAGCAGGTGAAGGCAGAGCATCAGAGGCCAGCTGGACTGTTACAGTAGTTACCCATTCTGGAATGGAAATGGGATGATGTCGCGATGGATTTCATGATTGGGTTGCGGAGGTCACCTCAAGGCAATGATGCTGTGTGGGTTTTTGTGGACAGAATTAAAAAGGTAGCTCACTTTTTGACGATCAAGGAGACCTTCAGTGTTGATGAGATCGAGAAGATGTATATCTGAGAGGCCGTACGTCTTCATGGGGTCCCTCGTTCTATCATTTTAGATAGGGATGCCCGTTTTACATCTCGTTTCTGGTAGAGTTTTTAGAGGGCACTGGGTACATAGGTGCTTCTGAGCACAGCTTACCACCCTCAGACTGATGGCCAGTCAGAGCATACTATACAAGTGTTTGAGGATATGCTGCGTGCATGCGTCCTAGACTTTGGGGGATCTTGGGAGATTCACATACCCCTGGTCAAGTTTACTTACAATAACAATTTTCAGGCAACTATTGAGATGACACCATACGAGGATTTATATGGTAGGCCATGCCGATCACCTTTGTGATTGTTGGAGGCAGGTGAGGTAGCTTTACTGGGACCATGTCTCTTGCAGGAGACTTCAGAGCAGGTCCAGTTGATATAGAAGCGGATGGCTACTGTGCAGTCTCGTCAGAAATCTTATGCTGATCGCCGCAGACGACCCTTGGAGTTCGTGGTCGGGGATTAGGTTTTCTTGCGTGTTTCACTGAGGTTGGGACACAGGCGAATCGGGAGACAGGGTAAACTTTCACTGAGGTATGTGGGTCCGTTTGAGATTCTGGAGAGAGTCAGGTCGGTTGCCTATCGGTTGCAGTTACCACAGAGGTACCTAGCCATGCACGACGTCTTCCATGTATCTCAGTTGCACCGTTATCACTTAGACCCGTATCATGTTTTTCAGACCAAAGAGGTTGAGCTTTAGGTTTATGTGTCCTTTGAGGAGCATCCGATTCATATTGTTGATAGGAGCACGAAGGTTCTCCGAGGCTGGTCAGTTCCTCTCGTACGGGTGCTATGGCAGCATGGACGAGTGTAGGATGAAACCTGGGAGCGGGAGACTAACGTACGTGCTCAGTGGCCAGAGTTGTTCTGAGATTTATCTTCACCACCCTTAGGAGGGAAATTCAGGGACGAATTTCACTAAGGGGGGAAGTTTGTAATAACTCGGTTCTTATTCTTGAGGTACGAGTTTCTTATTTTCCTTTTTCCTTAAGTGTTTCTGAGAAAATAAGGAAAATGGGGAAAAATCCCAAATTTTGTGGGTACACGCCGTGTACTTTTCCACACACCGTGTACTTTGGCCGTGTGGGATGAGTACACAGGGTGTGTAGCCCGGTCGATGATGAAAGGTGTAAAAACTGACTACACACCGTGTAGTGGGTATTTACACACCGTGTAGTCAGTCGGCAGGTGAATAGTAAGACGGTGGAAGTAGCCACCAGCTGAGCAACCGTACACGTCGTGTATTCAGAAATACATTCCATGTACTTAGGTCGACAAGTAAACAGTTTGGCGGTGAAAAGTAGCCGCTAGAGGAAAAATTAAATGATGAAAAGTATACATCATTTACTTAAGAGTACACACCGTGTAGTTTGTTTATTTTTCTTAAAACGGGTAGTAGCCTCCTCTGTTCATAGAGGAAGTTTAGAACACCAGAGGAGAGCGGGAGAGACGGTCGGATCTTGGAGGATCTCCCAACCGCACACCAGGAACCCGATTCCATATCCATCGATCACGTTGGGACCGCACGGGTAATCCCTCTCTTCTCCTTAAGCTATTCTTACCAATTATTTTCTGAGTAAAAGTTATTTACTGTTGAGAGTATAGTTGTTTATCTCAGATCTATGCCTTTATCATGCGTTTTGAGAGGCGACGTTCACATATACCGATCATGGGCGATCGAGGTAGGTGGTCTAGTGTTTAAATTCCAACTGCTGTGCATTTTTGTGTACCGTTGTGCTACGAACCCATGTTTGGGGTGTCGTATGGCTGAGGCCTTGGATTTTTTTAAATACCTAGAATTGTATAGGTAATTGAATGTAATTATAAACTGCTATTTGGGTTCGCTGCTTGGATCCAGGACCACCCCGGGGTGCGTTCCTCTATTTAGCCATTTGGCTAGGTTACCTGAGGGTATACCATAAAATTTAGCATTCTTTAAATTTCCTTGAGGGGAATTGTATATAATTGATTTCTTATATGTTGGGCTAGGCCCGATTACTTGCGCCTGAGGGCAGTGTTCTATTTAGCCTGAGGGCAGTGTTCTGTTTAGCCTGAGGGCAACTCCTTTCATGCCTATGGTCAGTAGATTCTATGCTTGAGGGAGACACTTTGTACGCATGAGGGCAATATCTGTTATTCCTGTGGGCAATTACCTGCGGGTTTCGACTCTGCTTACCTGAGGGTAAGGTTTTTATGTCTGAGGATAGTGTTATCATGAATATTCACCTTGGTGATTTTTATATGTTATACCTGTCAAGTTAAATCACAGGCTTGACATGGTTAACTGAATATTAAAAATGGCAATATAAATGGTAATTTAGTTAATTTTGAGTACTTCTTAGTTTATTGCATTTACTACTGCACACTTTTGTTGCACCTTTTTACTGATAGTTGGGCACGGGCCTTTGGTGGGTGCCTACTAGGATTTATTTCTCACACCCTATTTGGGTCATGTCTTCGGCCCAAACAGACTATATTGCTATAGGTGTCGATAGGGGAAAGAGTCCCTATACAGGTACATGATTGTTGTAGAGGAGTAGGAGAGCATGGGACCGAGCTCAGGCTCGCGATGCTGCTGAGTTCCTATTACACTATTTTGTTTTGTTCAGCTGTACCTTGTACTTTGAGCTGTATTGTATTGTATTGCAGTGTATCCTGTTATGGCTGTTTTCATAGAATTAGCGACATGCTGCATCTCTATATATATGACTACTGGTTCTATTTTACTCAGCTTTCCATTTCAGTTGTATGTTTTTTATTTCTTCCGTTGTTGCATGTTTATGCTATTTATCTTTTTCGCTGTGCTATACTTTGAAAAGTGAGGGCATAGTTTCCCCACTATCAGACCTGGACCCTCACTGCTAGTCGGCAGCCTCTGGCATTTGGGGAAATGCGCTTGAGGTCATGTGACCAACCGGGTTTGGGGCACCCGTTGAGTGACACCCGGATCCAGGACGTTACACTAGTGCCTCACATATAAAGGAGGAAGATGAAAGAGAGCACAGAGTTCCTAGGATTCATTGGTCGAATATCCACATACACAACCATCATATGGCTGTAGGGTTTATATAGAACCTGAGGACACTCCTGAGTGGTCTCCACATTAATTCATGCATTTATAACAAATTTATTAACACCTCAACTAATTCATGCATCATATGAATGAATTTATTTAACTTCCATATGTTTCATCTAAATATGAAATGATTTTACTTAATGGCGGCTTATGTGGGTGAAACACAAAATGATAACTGTTTATCATTTTATTTCAATTGTATATTACATAAATAATATACCCTTATGTGTATGAAAATCATAATTTTCATGATATATATATATCAGATATATATATATATGGCTTTAGGGAATATCTCCATTAATCTCCCACTTTCACTAAAGCCTAATATACTTTGTGCCATTTTACCCTATATTGTATCATATACAATAACTTGTGAAACCATGTCCAAACTCCTTTTGGATATATTCTAAAACATTTTTGGAAAGCTATCATTAACTTAACCTTGTATCACATCATATGAAATACCTTGTGAAAACCAATAAAAAAACTTTTGGATCAACTCTAAAACACTTTTAGAGTAGCTCTTTGAGTTAAACTCAATCCCCATTCAGTCAACCAAAAAGCGTGACCGCATGGACCTTTATTGTGTTGAAAACAAATACGAATCTCTAAATCTATATATGTAGGAAAAGAGATACCTCTAGGAAAGCATCAATGCTACTCAACATGTAGAGGGATCTAGCACGATCTTCATCAAACACATGTATCTCTATACTTATGTCCACCAGACTTCATCACATGAAACATACACTATCATATTTTTCTCTTTTTCCAAGACATCAAGTGGCCATGAGACACATTGTAACGACCCAAAGTTTTATCAATAGAATTACCTTCTTATAATTATTTCTTATAGTATAATCACATAATATTAACTATATAACACAATACAAACTTTATAAATAAATAATGAGTGAAATAAAAGGTATTTCTAGAATTTAAGGAACATACATCGATGAAATAGTAACTTGACGTTTGGAATAGTAATGCGACCCTTATGAATAGTAAACTGAACAATGTAATAGTAACATCACCAATAAAAGTATAAATAAATTCTATCCATATTATAAGTGTCCATATGATATAATTATATCATGGTATAAGTAAATAAATACTTTAAAAATTATTAATCAAGTGTTGGTATTTTTGTAAGTCATGTATATTTAATTAAAATTTTATGATTAATTTAATAAATTAAAACAAAATTTATTGTCATAAAATTTATTCATAAAATAATATTTTTATGTCTTATGATTATAAGATAATTTTATGATACCTTAAATAAATTTTCAAAGTATTAGGAAAGCAGTTTTAATTTTAAAATTTGTATTTTGCAAGTAAATTATGATTTTAATTAAAAATTAAATTTATCATATTTAGAAAATTATTTTTATAAAATGGAGTTAATTTTTGGATTCAACACATCGAAAAGTAGTTAGGATAATTTTTTTGGTATTTTTCTAAAATACTTGAATTTTTGGTGAACAGTGAAATACGATAATTTATGGTATATATACATTATAAGTTAAATACACTATTCATTGAGTCATGGATGATGTAATATGTAACACCCCAAGATTTCATAGTGTGTTAGTTCTTCAAAATAATTCAATAACTTTCACTACATGAAACACCAAGTTCAAGCACACCATGACTTACCAAACAAGCCATTCAAAAGAGGTTATGAATAGTATTAGATAAATTTTAATGTTTATATAATCCTTATAATTTTAGAATCCCTATTATGAGTTTCTTAGTCATAATGCAAGAACAGATTCATTTTCAGTATTTCACTTTTATCAACTTCTAATAGTGAAACCTTTTTAAATAAAATATTTTAAACTTTTTGACTAAATGGGGACATCAAAAATTTAAAATGAAACACCCCAAGCTTCCACGGTACGTTTCCCTTTGAATAATGTGATAGCGTGTGTTGTACGCAACACCGAGTTCTAACACACCGTAACCAATCAAACTAGCCGTTATAAATAGTAATACCTAATTTTTGAAAATATATATATTTTATATTTCAAAATGGACTTCATTTTTGGATTCGGAATATCGAATTTAGCCTAAGGTGAAATTTTGGTACTTTTCGGATAACTTTCATATTTTGATGAATAGTGAAAATTACTAAATTTTAATTAAAAACAACTTTTTTAATCAAAATAATTAATAGTGATAAATTATGAATTTGAGTGGTTTTAAAGTATATTTAGAATATATTTTTACAATTTAATATAATTTTGGTCATTGGACATAATTTTACAATTAAACCGAACATAAACAAGTGTCAATCTTTTGATAGTTATTATCTCTTAAAAACATGCTTTTTGTTTTGACAGCGGGAATTAATTTTAAATTAATTTCTGCCACTTCTGTGTTTTGAATTTAGAAAAATGGATTCCATATTTGGAATCAGGATGTTCAAATTGTGTAAATAGGTAACTTTTATTTTTAGACATTTTGAATAGTTACTGTGGTAAATATTTTATTTACCATGGTTAAAGGGTAAATCCGGTAAATAAGGGTTAAAAAATAATATTATAATAATACAAAATTACCCTAAAACGTGTCCTAACCTTATTCGTGGACACATACCCGACCATGGGCATCCTTGGGTCAATTTGGGGACCCCTTGGAGCCACTTGTATGTGGTAGGGACACTTTATATTAATAAAGTTAAAATAAAAATAAAAATGGCATAAGCTTACATCTTTTAGAAGAACAATTTTTACATAGGGTTATACATGTTGGATTTTCAATTATAAATATTCATTAGAAAGCTAAAAAGATTTCCTACATAATGATATTTTATTTATAATTTTTAGACATTATATAATTTATTTTATTTATGACACAATGATGATGCAGTAATTACTAAAATAGTGAAAAATAAAAATAATTGATCTTATAAATACCCAAATAATTATAATATGAAACTTTTAATGAATTAAACTAATTTTCTATGATAATATGATATATTAGGATTGATTTAATTGACTTTGTTCGAAGTAATAAATCTGTTAGGAGTTTCACAAAAATCAACTATTGAAGAGTGTCAAAATTGACATAAAAGAGTTCTTAAAACAAATATTATATTATTAATTGATATTAAATTCCTAAAAATCTAAGGTTCGGCCAAGAGACTTATATCATGATAGGTTAATCATTAATGGACCACTTGGGGGTCTCTTGGATGTATATAGTAAGTTTATTAACCATAATATATAAAATACAAAGAGACATTGTAAAAGTGAAACTAATTAACTTAGAGTTAATACTTAAAGATAAGGTTAATATAAGTACCCAAACCTGTCTAAATTCTATTGGATGAGTTTCTTTCGACCTATCCCCACCTCATCCTTTGAATAGTCAACTTTGGAGCCTTTAGAAACCGAATATGAATTTATTATAAATTAATATTTCTAGCTTTTCCAAAGGTGCCCCTCACCCCTCTTATAAAAGGGCACTCCTCCTTCTCATTTCTTCACACCTTCAAAGCCTTTTGGTTCGGCCAAACTCTGCCCAAATACTCTCCCAACATCCCTCAATACAACCTAGAGGCCTTAGTTTGATCCGAAATCCAACCTAAGGAGCCCTTTTGATCAAATCAAAAGGAAGAACCCGAAGAAGAGGTAATGATTTCACCACCCTTTTCTAAGTTCATTTCTTCTTCCACTTCTTCTTCCTTTGTTCTTACCATTATGAAATAATAACTCCAGTATCTCACATATACTGTGATGTTATTATAAATATGGTACAATCATATTCATTATTCTATCCACCCTTTGAATAACATGTCACCATACGTGCGTACGTACGGCTTACCGTCTCCACGTCGTGGTGTAATTGTTATTCAATATAATATTATTTGGATGGGTATAATAATGATGTGTAACTCATGTAAATAATAAATATAACATGTTAATGATTCTGTATATATGATATACCATCCATTTATATATTATTTTAATATCAAAAGAATGATATTGTCGCTCGTGCGTACGTACGGACTACCGTCTCCACGAACGCGATGAGATTCATTCTCCATCGTAACCATTAAAGCGTAATTATCATTTTATGATTTAAAAATGATGTTTAAGGACTTGATATCATTCTGGATATGAATAATATACAACCTATCCTTTACAAACATGTCTTACGTAACAAAACATATGAAAGAAAACAAGTAAGTTAACACCCGAAACAACGATAATACTAAGATATTATTATCAAATCAATATTAAAAGATCATATATGATATCATATTAATGTATATGATTCTTGTATAATTTAATAACAATTATTTCACCATTATACAGGAGGTTAACCTACCCCAACCAAGGAAAAAGTACAAGGTAAGGGTTTACTTTACAACCTCTTCATTATCCAAGGTTGTTTATACGTAATAATCTACTGGGATCTCATTATCATCCACATCCATGTTTCTTCAAAATGTATTTCAAAACATTTTTAATATTTAAAAGAATATGGGTTAAAGTCATTTATACCCTTTTTTGACTTTTTATAAGAGGTTTATAAGGGAATCTTTCCGTCGTTTTCCAAACAAGGTGCTTTTTAACCTTTTCGACAGAATTAAGTTAAGAATGTTTTTTTTAACTTATATGGCAGGTGCGGTTATTCTCTGCCATTATTATAACTTTGAAGCTTCCCTTACACACTTGTATGGATATTTTCAAAATAAAGGTTTTATTTTATAATTATGTGATTTTTAAATGATTTCAAAAAAATAGATATTTCTATCAAGTATATGAAAATCCAGTGCAAATGTATACGTATTTAACGCAAGCTCCAAAATGTTTTTAGAAAACCTGACTCTCGAGTGTGCTAGACAGGAAGGGATTGGGAGTGGACCCATCATGGCCTGTAATTAGTCGAGCAGTCTCAGAACTAGTTATTTTGTTTTCATAAGCTTGCATAATGTTTTCATAAAAACACTGGAGTATATTTGAGTAATTTTAAACGTAAGTATCTTCTAAAAAAATTGCATCGGTAGGTCTCATGAGACAAACTAGTGTCTTGGCACAAGGCCTTGACAAAATCTTATTTGTAGCCTTGGCACGAGGCCTTGGCTATGTGGTTATGATAGTCTGGCATTATGCATTCCAACATTATGAAAGTGGTTATTGATTTTTGCATGTGATTATTCGATTAGTAGAATATCCATGTGAATAAGTAAATGGCATTATTTCATTTTACTTTTGCCATACCATGTTGAAGTTCAATTTTAAAAGGCTTTTGTTTTAGTAATGCATTGCCTTAAATGTTTATTCTTATTTATGAAAGTTTCCGCTATATTGTTATCCTTACTGGGCATTTGAGCTCACCCCTTTTCTATGTTTTATTTTTCCCAGGATGTGAAGAAGTAAATTATGAATGACCTGCAGGGATATTATGAGGGGATAGTAGTGTGGATTATGGAGACATTATGTTGTTGTAGTAGTTTTTCATTTTATGATGTAATGTAAAACTTATGAATATATCTAGTGTTTCCAAGGCTACTAAACCAATCGGTCTTTCGAGATTTGATCTTTCTTGTGATCATGCCAATGTTATGTAATAATGCACCGACTCTGGGTAGCTGGGGTCGGGGCGTTACAGTTGGTATCAGATGAAGTTTAGTACAAACCTTGGAAGCTAGATTTAGATAAACTCTGATTAGAGCACATAGACCTAAGATGAACTTTGAGGATTAGTATAGAAGAACTTCTTAGAATTTTGGTATTGTAGAGATTTTGTGAGTCTTCCGAGCAATACATCCCTGTCTGGATACGAGCAGGTAGAGGCGGCTCTGGCACAGATGTACCTAGGGGTAAAACCCGAAAACACCGCTTTGAGCTAGACTCGAACGGGAACTGGTGCACGACAACGGGCCTTGCTGCACTCTTGGTTACGACACTCCCGGGGGATATGCTTAGGATAACTCTCATTTTATTTACAAATCATTATGAAGGGTTTATGAGTATATACGTCCTCAAAGGAAACATTCTTATGATTATGGATTATATCCATAAATAGTTCAATTTATGTTAATTGTTTTATAAGTATGGGATTATGTATTTTGATTCATAAACTGATCTAGTGTATGCCATTGTTTAGAAATGGCGCCCAGTAGAAGGAATGAGAACTCCAGCAATGCACATGATCCAAAGAGAAAGAAGGATCATATCTTTCATGGTCTTAAGCTAGAATTTATAAGAGAAATAGTCTCCCATGTATTATCATCATATGAAGAAATAATATCATGTGTTGATAAGATAAGTAAAGAGTTTACTGAGTCCTATGGCTTTGAAGGGAAGCAAGAGAAGAAAAGGATGGAAGAGAGAAAGATGGATAAAGGGAAGAGGGAAAAGAAGAATTTTCCCATATGTGGTAACTGTGGAAAGAAACACCCTGGAACTTGCCTGAAAGGAATGGGAGTTTGTTATAAGTGTGGAGAAAAAGGGCACAAAGTACGTGACTGCAAGGGTAAGAAAATGGTTTTAAATGTACAATGCTTCATTTGCAAGGAGTTTGGACACTACGCGAACCTATGTCCCAGTCATCAGACTATGCCGCAAATGATGTTATTGGATAATAATCAAGTTATGATACTACCACAGATGAAGAGGAATGATTAGAGTTCTTATGTTGATTATGTCAATTGAGCTTTGTATCAACAATGTACTTGTTATAATAATTATGGAGTATATAAGGATTGTACTGCAGTACTATTTCATTAAGGACTTGAGATTGTGTGGAACAAATAAAAGTGACTCAATAGCAGGATAAATTTTTGGATAATATATGGTTGAGAGAATGATAAACCATAATATGGTTCTGATACAGAGTTAGTGATTTTAGAATAATACATGATTGATTTGGATAAATTATGTTAGATATTCTTGACTACCTTAAAACTGATTAATGATTTGTATATTCCATCATTTTTTTGGGGTTTAAAACATTTTTGGATTGATGAAGTATATACAGCATTCTATATGGAATAGGGGAGCATGAATATAATCAATAAGGAATATGGTAATTCAAGATGTTTCAGTTTATTAAAAGAATACAAGATGAAGGTATTCATATGCTATTACGGGGTAAAAAGGATCTATATTATGTTTACCTTCCTTATAAATGTTAGACTGTGAGTTTGGACAGAAGTATTTTGGATAGTTCTAGTTTGAATTATTTTGGATTGCCATAAAAGGACAACCCGGAGGTCGGGCGGCAACCCGTCGCGTCCGGCAAGGCTGCGAGACTTGAACCCGCAACCGAAGGGCGACAAGGGTGTATCACCTACCACTGGCCCATGAGATGTCCTGGATTAAATAATGTAGTTTTTATTAAAAGATCTTTTAGATGAATTATAAATTCGTTTATTTTGGAACCCTATACGAATAGTGTAAATAGAATTTTTTTACATTCTATTATCTTTTAGAGTGAAAGATGAGTATGTGGTAGAAATTTATTAATGGATAAAACTATAATTATAAAGTAAGTATATCTCCTTATGATCTTAGCCAATCTCATAAATAAATTCCTCAACATTAATAAAAGGAACTTAGAACAAAAATGTTGTCCTAGATGGTACCTTAAATCATCACTAATTTATGGCTTTGGGATTGTTGGCCTTTTCATAGCCATGTTCTCTACCACTCCCCATCAGATAATTGATGGTTAGATTTTTCTTCCATATCCATATTTTCCTACATGGAACCCTAGTATGTGTTATATTCGGTAATCTTCATACTTTCGACTATTTATTTTAGATAGAGGCCTCATTAATTCATTTTTCGATGTGGGATTTCAACTAGGATATTTTGAAACATCAAAAATGTGTTATCCTAATACCCTATGTTTTGTTGAACCGATGGTATTTCAAATCATCATAGATTGATGAATTTAAGGACCTCAATTTTATACTTGTTTGTGATTGATGACCTCAATCACTACCTATAAATATTTACGTTTTTCCTCCAATTATATGTCTCTAAATGCCACCAATGTTCTCCTAATCGAGATCATAATTTGGTGGTGACCCTTTAATTTCTCTTTTCCTCATATTAAGACTAAATTTTAGTAACCCAATTTCCGATGTGGGGTTTCCCACAAATATATTATCTATTTTCCACCTTTTATTTTCGAAGAACAATTTCAAATTGCGAGGACGCAATTTATTGAAGGAGGGGAGAATGTAACACCCCAAGATTTCATAGTGTGTTAGTTCTTCAAAATAATTCAATAACTTTCACTACATGCAACACCAAGTTCAAGCACACCATGACTTACCAAACAAGCCATTCAAAAGAGGTTATGAATAGTATTAGATAAATTTTAATGTTTATATAATCCTTATAATTTTAGAATCCCTATTATGAGTTTCTTAGTCATAATGCAAGAACAGATTCATTTTCAGTATTTCACTTTTATCAACTTCTAATAGTGAAACCTTTTTAAATAAAATATTTTAAACTTTTTGACTAAATGGGGACATCAAAAATTTAAAATGAAACACCCCAAGCTTCCACGGTACGTTTCCCTTTGAATAATGTGATAGCGTGTGTTGTACGCAACACCGAGTTCTAACACACCGTAACCAATCAAACTAGCCGTTATAAATAGTAATACCTAATTTTTGAAAATATATATATTTTATATTTCAAAATGGACTTCATTTTTGGATTCGGAATATCGAATTTAGCCTAAGGTGAAATTTTGGTACTTTTCGGATAACTTTCATATTTTGATGAATAGTGAAAATTACTAAATTTTAATTAAAAACAACTTTTTTAATCAAAATAATTAATAGTGATAAATTATGAATTTGAGTGGTTTTAAAGTATATTTAGAATATATTTTTACAATTTAATATAATGTTGGTCATTGGACATAATTTTACAATTAAACCGAACATAAACAAGTGTCAATCTTTTGATAGTTATTATCTCTTAAAAACACGCTTTTTGTTTTGACAGCGGGAATTAATTTTAAATTAATTTCTGCCACTTCTGTGTTTTGAATTTAGAAAAATGGATTCCATATTTGGAATCAGGATGTTCAAATTGTGTAAATAGGTAACTTTTATTTTTAGACATTTTGAATAGTTACTGTGGTAAATATTTTATTTACCATGGTTAAAGGGTAAATCCGGTAAATAAGGGTTAAAAAATAATATTATAATAATACAAAATTACCCTAAAACGTGTCCTAACCTTATTGGTGGACACATACCCGACCATGGGCATCCTTGGGTCAATTTGGGGACCCCTTGGAGCCACTTGTATGTGGTAGGGACACTTTATATTAATAAAGTTAAAATAAAAATAAAAATGGCATAAGCTTACATCTTTTAGAAGAACAATTTTTACATAGGGTTATACATGTTGGATTTTCAATTATAAATATTCATTAGAAAGATAAAAAGATTTCCTACATAATGATATTTTATTTATAATTTTTAGACATTATATAATTTATTTTATTTATGACACAATGATGATGCAGTAATTACTAAAATAGTGAAAAATAAAAATAATTGATCTTATAAATACCCAAATAATTATAATATGAAACTTTTAATGAATTAAACTAATTTTCTATGATAATATGATATATTAGGATTGATTTAATTGACTTTGTTAGAAGTAATCAATCTGTTAGGAGTTTCACAAAAATCAACTATTGAATAGTGTCAAAATTGACATAAAAGAGTTCTTAAAACAAATATTATATTATTAATTGATATTAAATTCCTAAAAATCTAAGGTTCGGCCAAGAGACTTATATCATGATAGGTTAATCATTAATGGACCACTTGGGGGTCTCTTGGATGTATATAGTAAGTTTATTAACCATAATATATAAAATACAAAGAGACATTGTAAAAGTGAAACTAATTAACTTAGAGTTAATACTTAAAGATAAGGTTAATATAAGTACCCAAACCTGTCTAAATTCTATTGGATGAGTTTCTTTCGACCTATCCCCACCTCATCCTTTGAATAGTCAACTTTGGAGCCTTTAGAAACCGAATATGAATTTATTATAAATTAATATTTCTAGCTTTTCCAAAGGTGCCCCTCACCCCTCTTATAAAAGGGCACTCCTCCTTCTCATTTCTTCACACCTTCAAAGCCTTTTGGTTCGGCCAAACTCTGCCCAAATACTCTCCCAACATCCCTCAATACAACCTAGAGGCCTTAGTTTGATCCGAAAGCCAACCTAAGGAGCCCTTTTGATCAAATCAAAAGGAAGAACCCGAAGAAGAGGTAATGATTTCACCACCCTTTTCTAAGTTCATTTCTTCTTCCACTTATTCTTCCTTTGTTCTTACCATTCTGAAATAATAACTCCAGTATCTCACATATACTGTGATGTTATTATAAATATGGTACAATCATATTCATTATTCTATCCACCCTTTGAATAACATGTCACCATACGTGCGTACGTACGGCTTACCGTCTCCACGTCGTGGTGTAATTGTTATTCAATATAATATTATTTGGATGGGTATAATAATGATGTGTAACTCATGTAAATAATAAATATAACATGTTAATGATTCTGTATATATGATATACCATCCATTTATATATTATTTTGATATCAAAAGAATGATATTGTCGCTCGTGCGTACGTACGGACTACCGTCTCCACGAACGCGATGAGATTCATTCTCCATCGTAACCATTAAAGCGTAATTATCATTTTATGATTTAAAAATGATGTTTAAGGACTTGATATCATTCTGGATATGAATAATATACAACCTATCCTTTACAAACATGTCTTACGTAACAAAACATATGAAAGAAAACAAGTAAGTTAACACCCGAAACAACGATAATACTAAGATATTATTATCAAATCAATATTAAAAGATCATATATGATATCATATTAATGTATATGATTCTTGTATAATTTAATAACAATTATTTCACCATTATACAGGAGGTTAACCTACCCCAACCAAGGAAAAAGTACAAGGTAAGGGTTTACTTTACAACCTCTTCATTATCCAAGGTTGTTTATACGTAATAATCTACTGGGATCTCATTATCATCCACATCCATGTTTCTTCAAAATGTATTTCAAAACATTTTTAATATTTAAAAGAATATGGGTTAAAGTCATTTATACCCTTTTTTGACTTTTTATAAGAGGTTTATAAGGGAATCTTTCCGTCGTTTTCCAAACAAGGTGCTTTTTAACCTTTTCGACAGAATTAAGTTAAGAATGTTTTTTTTAACTTATATGGCAGGTGCGGTTATTCTCTGCCATTATTATAACTTTGAAGCTTCCCTTACACACTTGTATGGATATTTTCAAAATAAAGGTTTTATTTTATAATTATGTGATTTTTAAATGATTTCAAAAAAATAGATATTTCTATCAAGTATATGAAAATCCAGTGCAAATGTATACGTATTTAACGCAAGCTCCAAAATGTTTTTAGAAAACCCGACTCTCGAGTGTGCTAGACAGGAAGGGATTGGGAGTGGACCCATCATGGCCTGTAATTAGTCGAGCAGTCTCAGAACTAGTTATTTTGTTTTCATAAGCTTGCATAATGTTTTCATAAAAACACTGGAGTATATTTGAGTAATTTTAAACGTAAGTATCTTCTAAAAAAATTGCATCGGTAGGTCTCATGAGACAAACTAGTGTCTTGGAACAAGGCCTTGACAAAATCTTATTTGTAGCCTTGGCACGAGGCCTTGGCTATGTGGTTATGATAGTCTGGCATTATGCATTCCAACATTATGAAAGTGGTTATTGATTTTTGCATGTGATTATTCGATTAGTAGAATATCCATGTGAATAAGTAAATGGCATTATTTCATTTTACTTTTGCCATACCATGTTGAAGTTCAATTTTAAAAGGCTTTTGTTTTAGTAATGCATTGCCTTAAATGTTTATTCTTATTTATGAAAGTTTCCGCTATATTGTTATCCTTACTGGGCATTTGAGCTCACCCCTTTTCTATGTTTTATTTTTCCCAGGATGTGAAGAAGTAAATTATGAATGACCTGCAGGGATATTATGAGGGGATAGTAGTGTGGATTATGGAGACATTATGTTGTTGTAGTAGTTTTTCATTTTATGATGTAATGTAAAACTTATGAATATATCTATTGTTTCCAAGGCTACTAAACCAATCGGTCTTTCGAGATTTGATCTTTCTTGTGATCATGCCAATGTTATGTAATAATGCACCGACTCTGGGTAGCTGGGGTCGGGGCGTTACATAATAACACTTGGTTATAACTCACATGATCTAATTAATATTTTTAGTCTCAAGAATTATCACTATTTCTTGTCTTAAGAAAAATAATAAACTAATGAATCAAACATTGAGAAAACTCCCCTCTCATCCACTATAAAAACCATCCTCACCACCTCTTCTACTCACACCTCTCAAGCCTTTTTACTTGTCCAAATTATGATAAAATCTCTCCCTACTCCCCTATCCCACGTAAAAAATCTCTTGGTCTCATCAACATACCAAAACCTCTCCCACAAGGAGGTTATCAAGAGGAAAGAATCAAGAGGTAAAACCACCTTCTGTTTTCTTTCAATTTATTTTCATGTTCCTTTGTTTTCTTTTCTATCCTCACCTATACTCAAACAAATGGTATTATAACTCCATTAACTTACATGTACTATATTTTTTTATGCTAATATAATAATTCATCATCATCTCTTCTTTCCCCTCCTTTTATACTAGAAATGAAAACACCATATGAGATGTGTTAATTTATCACATTCAAGGACGACGAGTTTTCAATTTCTATTACCGTCTTCAATTATGGTCATGAAACCATTTTTATGTTTGAAAAAAATTATTATATATGTAATATATCCTATTTAATGTTCTTTAATCTTTTTTTATAAATGATATTATTTTATAAAACAAAATGAGTTTGTTGTGATTGAAAAATCCCCAAATTAATCCAAGAGATTATCATTAAAGTTTTATATAATGATTCATCCTCACTCCAAATAACCAAATGAATTTTATAACCATTTAACCTTTTGGATGATCATTAATAACTCATAAATTCAATTTTGTATTTTAATTTCCATTTTTCAAGAACTTCCACACTCTTATATAAGCGACCTGATCATGAAAATTAAGAAAACGAGCACTCATGAATGATGAAATTGAACTCTATAACTCATCAAAAAGTAAATAAATGGAATTAATAAAGTTTTAATTGATCAAATACATTTATAAATGTTTTTTTTAATTATTAACTAATGAATCAAATTTTATTATACAGGACATTAAGATCAAGTGAGGAATACCTTCGAACTTAAGGCAAAAGATTCTACCTGAACCTCCATTATTCCTTTGGGTTATTCTCACTCTATATTTACCCAAATAAACTTCCCATTTATTTTTTATGAACATATTTTTAATGGTTTTTATATGTTCCAACTCATGTTTCAATATCCACTCATCCTTTTTCTTCAGGGATATACATGTTTTTAAAAGGTTCCCCACTCAATTCTTCCCGAAAAAGTAAGTCTGTTTTAAAGAAACTTACTGAATTCTTAATCATTTTAAAGTGAGCTTCATAATGTAATTTAATCCACAATTATTTTTATAAAACCAATATTTTTATTATAAAAAACTTCTTGGTTCACTTATAGTTTTATATAAAAGATTATACCCTTTTCTGTTTTAAATGATCTTTGATATTTTTCTAAAACCGCACTAAAATGTTTTAATTATAAAGTTTCTTAAATACTATTTTTACATGTTATCACTTAAATTTGACATCACTTATCATGATATAATCCTATTATACTTTATTATTGTCCATGAATGATCTAATTCCTTTCCTTCATGGACAATTTTATGATATACCCATTGGTTACGCTTTATGACATGATTATGATACCCATTTCTTTCCATGGGTACCCTTATGTTTATGTATGATAGATTATGTATGATTATATATGTGGAAATAATATTCGTGAACATGTTATGATGGGTGCTCCAAGATAGAGATCCAATGCATTGGGTACAGTTTATTCGTATGAGACATTATGTGCAATGGTCATAGCGGTTAGCCTTGACTCATGCTCTATATAAAACGGTCTTGGTGGTTAGACTTGAATTGTGATACTATATGTGAAAAAAGCCTTGAATAATGATAAATTAATGTTTTATATTTATGTAATATTACTATGATTCCATGTTTATATTATCCCATGTTTTATATGTTATTATTCCATAAGTTCAATCATGTTCCATGCCATTTTATATCATTATGTCATGCCTTCTAACCCATGTGCTAAAATTTATTCTTATGATTATTACCTTATAGGGTTTCTATATCACCCCTTTGTTCATGTTATCCATAGGTTATCATATGAATATGTATGAGAATAATGGAAGTTAGGATCTCTTTATGAAGATTAAATAAATAAATTTTTTATTTAGTCCCATGTTTTCAGTTTTATGTACCTAATCTTCCAAGACACTAGAATTTACGATCCCTGGATTGTAATTTGAAGTTTAATTATGCTTAAAATCATATAATGATGTGTGTAAAAGGATATTATCACTATAGTTGGTATAAAAGGAAAAGTTTAGTTATTTTTGGAGATTAGGAATAGATCACTTTTGTAAGAACCTTAGGGATAAGACTAAGTCTAAGAAAACATTCCTAAATTTTGGTAAGTATAGAGTAAGTGGTTTATCAAGAAAATACATCCCTTTATAGATACTAAAAGTGGAAGTGGTTCTGGAATAGATGTACCTAGGCAAAATAACCCTGACAAGGTGTTCTGGGATTGACTCGGGGTAACCTAGTACATGACAACGAGCCTTACTGTGCACCTAGTTTGATACTCTTGGGGTATATGCTTTGGTGAATTAATAAGCTCATTATGAACCATTATTAAGGGAAAAAATCCCATAAGAAAATATGTTAGGAATAAATCATAGATAACATAGATTTAAACCTAAGGAATCACAAGTTAGGATATAATTTTCTTTTACAAGTTTATCCTTTTATGTTTAAATTTTCTTTTTTATGCTTATTAGTTAAGTATTCAAGTCCCCTAATTAAATTTTTTTTCTTAGTTAATGGTGGAAAATAGAAGAACATGTGACAAAAATCAATGTGATAGGGAATGTGATAATTTTTCTAATGATATGCTAAATATGATGAGAATGGGTGCTCAAAACATTATGACAGTACTTGATCAACTGGATCAAGTTACGAATAATAACTTGAATCATGTAAAACACCCTCCATATCCAAGGAAATAGAAAGTAGACATCTAATCCTTCATGCATCAAAGGCCTCCCATGTTTAGTGGATGTTTTGATCCCATACTTGTAGAATAGTGTATTAACTCTTTCGAAAAGATATTCTCTATCCTCCAGTGCTCAGACGAAGAGAAAGTTGTGCCGACGGTCTATCGTTTTGACGAGGAAGCTGATCATTAGTGGACACTGATCAAGAATAAAAAGTCTAAGGAGGAAATTGATTCCATGTACTGGAAGAAATTCAAGAAAATGATTTTCAATAAACATTTCCCCAAACTCTCCATATCAAGATATAAAGAGAGTTACTCAAATTTAAGTATAAGGAAGATGAGTCTATCAGGGTGTATGAAGAAAAATTCAAAAGGATTGCAAGATACACCTCCATATTTTTCATGAACATTGAAATAAAGGTGGATCGCTTCTTTAGCAGACTAAATTTGAGTCTATGAAAAGAGTTGGTGATTTGTGACTTTGACAGTTATGAGGATATTGTTCATTGTTCCCTCATGGTTAAAATGGATATATGAGACTCTCAATTTTATCACGGGCCTGGTGAAAAAAACCCAAAAAATGGAGTCCAATATGGGTGGTTCAGAAAATAAATCCCATGATGGAAATAAGACCAAACATCGCACATGTCAAAATTGTGGGAAGAATCATCCTAGGAATTGCCTAAAGGGAACCGAGAATTGCTTCAAATGTGGAAGAATGGGAAATCTGGCTAAGAAATGTTGAAGGGATATAAATAATATCTCTAATGTGGAAGAAGAAAGGAAGGTTCAGATCAACAATCAACCTATGGTGTAGTGTTACAACTACAAGGAACATGATCATTATGTGAACAATTTCCCTAAGCTAAGGGATATCATAGGAAATCAACAACAACCTCAAAGGAAACAAGGAAGAGATTATGACACCACTACTATTGAGTTATCTGTGAGAATAACTAATGGGGAAATTATTGTATCTGAAGTATATAACTTCTCTTTAGTTAAAGTTTGTGGACTGAACCTACCATTAAATCTTTTCATACTCCCTATGGTGGAGTTTGATGCTATATTGGGCATGGATTGACTATCTCTATACAAATCCAACATCGACTATTGGGAAAGGGAGACCACTCTTCACATCTTGGAGCATCCTCCAATATTTTACAAGTGAAATGAGGAAGATGAATCTACATCAAAATCATTGTCTCAAGTGTGGATATTTTTTCCTTAAGATAAATAATATCTTGCTCAAATGATTGAGATAAAAGAGAGAATCATGCTCGAAGACATGCCCATCGTGAGGGGTTACACTGATGTATTCACTGAAGAGTTGCATGGTCTTTCTCCTGATTGAGAGGTTGAGTTCTCAATTGAAATTATTCTTGTATATCTACCTATATCAAAGAAACATTATAGAATTGCCACTATTGAGTTGGAAGAGCTGAAGAAGAAAATACAGGAGAATCTGGAGAATATTTTTATACACTTGAGTGCTTCACCATGGGGCGCACTAGTCCTCTTTATTAAGAATAAGGATAGATCAATATGACTTTGCATCGATTATCATGAGATTAATAAAATCATGATAAAGAACAAGTATCCCATGACTCATATAGATGACTTGTTCGATCACCTTTGTGGGGCCAATTATTTCTCTAAGGTGGAACTCCAGTTAGGATATCACCAATTAAAGGAGAGGAAGGAAGATATTCACAAGATTACCTTTCGAATGAGGTATGGACACTATGAGTTCATATTTATGCCCTTATAACTCACTAATAATCCAATAATATTCATGGATTTAATGAATACAATCTTTAGAGATTACCTCAACAAATTTGTGGTAGTCTTTATTGATGATATTATAATATACTCCAAGAGTAAGGAGAAACATGATGAGTATTTGAATACTGTGCTGATGACTTTGAAAAGGGAGAAAATTTATGCAAAGTACAGTAAATGTGAGTTCTGGATGGAGGAATTATCATTCTCGAGGAATGTTATCACTAGAAAAGGAATGTATGTAGACCCTTCCAAGACAAAGGCAATCAAAGAGTAGCCTGGGCCAACATCTGTAATGGAGATCCATATATTTTTGGGACTGGATGGGTATTACCAATGATTTGTGAAGAAATTATCATGATTTTCAAACCCAATAATTAAACTGATATAGAAGGGAGTGAAGTTTGTCTGGACTCAAGAATGTAAGGAAAGATTTAAGGAGCTCAAAAAGAGGCTTATCACTGCGCCATTACTCACACTACCGAAAAGTAAAGAACTATTTGTGGTGTATATTGATACTTCAAATAAGGTCCTAGGCTGTGTACTGATGCAAAATTATAAAGTGATAGACTATGTCTCAAGGAAGTTGAAAATCCATGAGAAAAACTATCCCATGCATGATCTAGAGTTGGAAAATTTGATCTTTGCATTAAAAATATGGTGGCATTATCTCTATGAGGAGAAGTGTAAGATATATACTAATCACAAGAGTTTAAAATATATATTCACATAGAAGGAGCTTAATATGTGCTAATGAATATGGTTAGAGATCATCAAGGATTACAACTGCTCAATCCACTACCATCTCGGTAAGGCAAATAAGGCAGCAAATGCTCTAAGTAGAAAAGATCTTGTATCTTTATCAATGATGAGAATAGAAAAGGATCCAATCTTCTTAGACTTGAAAAGGATGAGCATGAGAATAATTAAGGAATGAAAATCATAAATCCTTTCTCAAATGATTACTCAACCATCCCTTTTAGAGAAAATAAAGGATGCTTAAATAAATGATGTGGAAATTCAGAAAAGGGTGGAAGCTATCAGAAATGGGAAATCCTTTGAGTTCAAGATCAGAAAGGATGGATTCATAAGATTTGGGTCATGATTATATGTACCATATGATCCAAAGATAAAGAAGGATCTTCTGAATGAGGAACATAGCTCAACCTTCTCTATTCACCCAAGGACCACAAAGATGTATCATGATCTCTGAGAGAATTATTGGCGGGACAATATAAAGAAGGAGATTGTTGAGTATACATCAAAGTTCACGGTATGTCAGCAAGTGAAGGATGAAAGGGGAAATTCTAAGGGGATGATGAAACCACTACCCAAACCAACATGGAATTGGGAGAACATCACCATTGACTTTGTCACTGGGCTTCTAAGGAAATCTAGAGGAAACAATGTTATATGGGTCATTGTGGATCGTCTTATAAAGATAGATCACTTTATCACAATTCGAGAGGACTTATCATTGGATCAACTGGCATATATATATATCAAAGAGGTGGTAAGGCTGTATAGAGTACCACTATTTATTGTATTTGATAGAGATCTAAGATTCACCTCGAAGTTCTGGAAAATTCTCCAACATCCTCTAAGCACTGAACTAAACTTCAGTTCGGTCTATCATCCTCAAACTGATGGCCAATCAGAGCAAACTATTCATACAATGGAAAACATGTTGAGAGCATGTTCTATGGAATTCAAAGGAGGATGAGACCAACATCTTCCACTGGTCAAATTATCCTACAACAACCATTTCCACTCTACCATCCAAATGGTTCTACATGAATCCCTTTACAGGAAAAGGTGTAGAACACCGACATACTGGGATGAAGTCGGTGAGCGTAAGTTTCAAGGACCTGAAATGGTTGAATAAATGGCGAAGAAGGTGAAAATCATTTAGGAAAACATCAAGTTAGCCCAAAGTCGACATAAGAGTTATGTATACAATCATTGATGGGACCTTGAGTTCAAATTCAGAGACATGGTATTCCTCAGAATATCTCTATGGAAGAAGGTCATGATATTTGAGAAGAAAAGAAAACTAAGTCCCAGGTACATCGACCCCTTAGAGATTCTTGATCATGTCAGAGCTGTGACCTATCGACTAACACTTCCACCTAACATGTCTAAATTAAACATTGTATTCCACATATCCCTCTTAAGGAAGTATATACCAGATATTTCACATGCACTATCTTCAGAGGTGGTACAGTTGGAGAATGATCTTTATTACGAGGAGCAGCCAGTGAAGATCTTGGATCATAGAAATAAAGTTCTACGCAACAAGACTAATCACTTGGTCAAAGTATTATAACAGAACCATAAGTAAAAATAGGCAACATGGGAACTGAAGGAAGAAATGAAGGAAAAATACCCACACTTTTTTTCAACTTAGAATGTAAAACAAAATTTTGAGGGAGAAATTTCATAAGGGTGGAAGAATGTAACAACCCAAAGTTTTATCAATGGAATTCCCTTATTATAATTATGTCTTATTGTATAATCAGATAATATTACATATATAACACAATACAAACTTTATAAATGAATAATGAGTGAAATAAAAGGTATTTCTAGAAGTTAAGGAACATCTACCAATGAAATAGTAACTTGACCTTTGGAATAGTAACATGACCCTTATGAATAGTAATCCAGGAAATGTAATAGTAACCTCACCAATGAAAGTATAGATAAAATTTATCCATCTTATAAGTATCAATATGATATAATTATACCATAGTATAAGTAAATAAACATTTTAAAAATTATTAATCAAGTGTTGGTATTTTTGTATGTCAGTATATTTAATTACAATTTTATGATTGATTTAATAAATAAAAAGAAAATTAATTTTCATAAAATATATTAATAAAATAATAGTTTGATGTCTTATGATTATAAGATAATTTTATGAGACCTTAATTAATTTTTCAAAGTGTTAGAAAAATAGTTTTAATTTTAAAATTTGTATTTTGCAAGTAAATTGTGATTTTAATTAAAAATTAAATTTATTAAATTTAGATTTTCTTTAAAATGGAGTTTATTTTTTGGATTATACACATCAAAAAATGTTTAGGGTGTTTTTTTGGGATTTTTTTGAAATACTTTATTTTTTTATGAATAGTGAAATATGGTAATTTACAGTATATATACATTATAATTTAAATACACTATTCATTGAGTCATGGATGATGTAAGAACACTTGGTTTGAAATAACATGATCTAATTAATATTTTTAGTCTCAAGAATTATCCCTATTTCTTTTCTTGAGCAAAATAATAAACTAATGAATTAAATATTGATAAAACTCTCCTCTCCTCTATTATAAAAACCACCCCTCACCACCACTTCTCCTCAAACCTCTCAAGCCCTGTGTGTCTTGTACAAATTCTGATCAAATATCTCCCTAACCACTTATCCCATTTCCAAGATCTCTTTATCTCATAAAAATACCAAAACCTCTCCTCTAAGGAGGTTCTCAAGAGGAATGAATCAAGAGGTAAAACCCTCTCCCATTTTCTTTCAATTTCTTTTCAAGTTCTTTCGTTTTCTTTTATATCCTCACCTATCCTCATCAAAATGGTATGATAACTCCAGTAACTTACATTTACTAGAATTATTTTTATTCTAATGGAATAATTCATCATCATCTCTCCTTTACCCTCATTTTATACTAGAAATAAAAACACCATCTGAGATATGTTGATTTATCACATTCAAGGACGATGAGTTTTCAATTTCTATTACCGTATTCAATTATGATCATGAAAAATTTTTTATGGTTGAACTAGATTATTATATATTTAATATATCCTATTTAATGTTCTTTAATCTTTTTTAAAAAATGGTATTAATTTATAAAACAAAATGAGTTCGTTGTGATCGAAAAATCGCCAAATTAATCCAAGCGATTATCATTAAACTTTTATATAATGATTCATCCTCACTCCGAACAAAAAAATTAATTTTATAACCATTTAAAATTATTTATGATAATTAATAAATCATAAATTTAATTCTGGATATCAATTTCTATTTTTCAAGAACTTCCATACTCTAATATAAGCGAGCTGATCATGAAAATTAAGAAAATGAGCACTCACGAACGATGAAATTGAACTCTATAACTCATAAAAAGGCAATAAATGGAATTAATAAAGTTTTAATAGATCAAATAAATATATAAATGGTTATTTAATTATTAATTAATGAATCTAATTTTATTATCCAGGACATTAACATCAAGTGAGGAACACCTTCAGACTTAAGGTAAGGGATTCTACCCGAACCTCCATTATTCCTTCGGGTTATTCTTACTCACTATTTACCCAAATGAAATCCCAATTTCTTTTTATGTACATCTTTTGAATGTTTTTATATGTTCCAAATAATGTTTCAATATCCACTCATCCTTTTTCTTTGGGGATATACATGTTTTTAAAAGGTTCCCTACTCAATTCTTCTCGAAAAGCAAGTCCGTTTTAAAGAAACTTACTGAATTCTTACCCATTTTCAAGTGTGATCCAAAATATTATTTAATCCAACATTATTTTTATAAAACAACTATTTCTATTATGAAAACATTCTTGGTTCACTTCTGGTATTATATAAAATATTATTCCCTTTTCTGTTTTAAATTATCTTTGATATTTTCCTTAAACCACACTAAAATGTTTTAATTCTAAAGTTTATTAAATAATCTTTTTAAATGTTATCACATAAATTTGAAATAAATTATCATGATATATGACTATTATACCTTATTATTTTCCATGCATGACCTAATTCCTTTCCTTCATGGACACTTTTATGATACACCCATTAGTTATGCTTTATAACATGATTATAATACCCATTTCTTTCCATGGGTACCCTTATGTTTATGTATGATTGATTATGTATGATTATTTATGTAGAAAGAATATTCATGAACATGTTATGATGGGTTCAACTATATATAATTCCAATGCATTGGGTAAAGTTTAGTCTCATGAGACATTATGTGCAATGGTCTTGGCGGTTAGCCTTGACTCGTGCTCCATGTGCAACGGTCTTGGTGGTTAGCCTTGACTCGTGATACTCTATGTACAACGATACTTGAATCATGATAAAGTCATGTTTTATGTTTCTTAAATATTACTATAATTCCATGTTTATATTAACCCATGTTTTATATGTTATGATTCCATATGTTCAATCATGTTCCATTCCTTCTTATATCATTATGTCATGCCTTCTTACCCATGTGATAAGATTTATTCTTATGATTATTCCCTTACTGGGATTCATAGATTTTAACGAATCACAAATTATCATTGTATTGAGAGTACAACGAGTAATTACTAGGCCTTAAGCGACATCCCCAAGATGCCAAAGGTTGTTAATAAATTCTAAAGGGTTTCAAATACACATGGGAGATGATTTAACCTTTAATAAATAAATCAATAAACCTACCAACCATAACCAAACATTCACTATATGATGCATGAACAAATGGAAGACAACTCAACAACTTCATGTATCTCAAAATCACATCAAAGTAAGCAAAAATAGAAGAATAACCAAGTATCAAAGTACACAGAGGATAGACTACACAAGACTCTCCAAAGACCTCAAGACTCCATGCTCCACAAGATCCAAGATCCAAAATCTCTGAACAACCCAAACATCACGAGGTATTGCTAAACACATGTGAAACATTACCTTTTCCCTTGTTCCGGAAGATAGCATCTAAAAAATCACCAAAGTTCCAAAGTAGGGGTGAGTATAAAAATCAGTAGGTTTTCCCCAATGACTTCCCTACTCATGCCACTAGAATAAAAGAGTTAGTAACAATTATATAAAAAAGTTTATATAAAACAATTTCTCAAAAACATTTTATAACTAAATATAAACAAATTTACAAAACCATTCATGACCAAAAGCATACAAGTGCAATTGAAACCAATTTTTCCAGAATGATATTTTTCCAGAAAAATAACTAAACAATCTTTACAACCATTTGACAATATCCCTTTATCAGTATACCCAACCATTCCTCAAACCCACACAACCAACCATGCATTCTAAGTTATGACAGTTCCATACTCATGAGTGGTTTCTTGTCAATCTATCAAGTCATCACAAGGTAATTGTTTCCCATGTGCCATTAACCCTTTGGCACCGAGCACAAGGTCATATTTCAACTAAGCCCTATGTATGAAATTCCCATGTGCCATTAAACATTTTTCATTGAGCACAAGGTCATATTTCAACCAATACCCATATATGAAACATGAACACACACCATATATTCCCAATGATCATACCAAAACAACCCTTTCAATAAAAACACCTTTTTGTTGAAAACCATTTCCATCAAAACCATTTCAATGCCAAACAATTTCAATTCCAAACCATTTCAATAAAACTCTATTTTTATTGAAAACCATTTCTATTTAAAATATATTTTTATCAACCATTTAGAAATTCTAGAAAATCTATAATTTAAAATCATCATTTTAAATTCATGAAACTAAACCCCCTTTTGCACAACTATTCACCAAGATCACACAATTTCACAAAAACCATAAATCATCACAAATGAAGATTTTTCCATGAATATAACAATCAATAAACTAATTTGAATCAAATAAAATAAATTCTATTAAGAGGAGATGAGATTGAATCCACCTATCTCAGAGGTTTTGATGAAACTTTGACAACAAACGAAGAACACACAACAAAGCGGGTCGATTATACAAGAACGACCTTAGTTCTCTTATTCTAGAAAGATCAAGACTCAACATTGAATTATTTGGAATAAAAAAACGTATATCTACCCACTATAGGTTCATATCTAAGAAATAATGGAGATCAGAGAAGTAGATCTAAGTAGATCTTAGAAAACATGACAAATCCGGAAAGAATGGTGACATACCTCAAGAATCGGGCTCGAAATCACCAAGGGAAGGCTCTAGGTTGGATCCAACTCATGTGGGGAGGGTTTTACAGCCTTATAGGGAGAGTAATCTATAAATAGGGGCGTTTTTAAACCAAAAAAATATATATATAGAAAAGACGAGTAAGCTCCTAGAAAATAGGATCTAGATTTGACCTCTGCGCAAGGTTTGACCACACAGTTTGGGAAAACCATGTATGGATTGTGCGACCTTCCTTTTGGTCCCAAAACACCTTATAAAACCCCCAAAATCTCCCATACTTCACCTTTACCCTTTTTATGGAAACACATTTTTTTATGGAAACATCCCACTTTATGGAAACACCCCACTTTATGGAAACAACCAAAATTATGGAAACACCCAACTTTATGGAAACTATATATTTTATGGAAAATCTATATTTTATGGAAAATCTATATTTTATGGAAACTCTCTATTTTATGGAAACTCTCTATTTTATGGAGACTCTCTATTTTATGGAAACTCAATCAAAGACATACTAATTAAAAAAATGTGAGGAAAGGGGTTATGTACCTGAAACTGAGGGTACTACATAGATCATCATTTTTTTCATGTTATACTCAGTTTATCATATTAATATGTATGAGAAAAATGGAATTTATGATCTTATTATGAATATTAAATAAAGAAATGTTTTATTGAGTCCCATGTTTTCAGTTTTATGTACCTAGTCTTCCAAGACACCAGAATTTATGATCCTTGAATTGTAATTTAAAGTTTAATTATGATTAAACTAATGTAATGATGTGTGTAAAAGGATAGGGTATCTATACACATAGCATGTCAATCCCATATAGACATCTCATATATTCTCGATTCTCTGAGTGTAGAATGGTCTGATCAATGAATACATCACACGTCATTCATCCTTATGGATAAGAACATCACATGTCCCTTATCCAAATAGATATATATAATATCTAGTTGAGATTTCACACTCTCACAATCTATCTCAATATAGGGCCCCGATTTCATACTCATCATATGAGAGGAAAAATCCCATCTTGGTTAAGCTTCAACTGATGACATGATCATCAACATACCCAACCACCCTCGTATTAGCTAAGTCAATATATATAATTGTGTAAGTATGGTATCAAAGTATTAGGGTTCTTATACTAGTTATATCACAAACATTAGGTAGTGGGGACCCAAATATAATCCATGAACCCCTAATATACCAAAGAAATTTGTATGACACTCCATATGGTATAATTAGTGGGTCATCCAGTACACACAAAGAATCATATTCTATGTATTGTGTCTAATGAGCATATTTTGTGTCTCTATACATGAATCTTACCCATTACAACCTTAAAATTTCTTCATAACCTGTAACACTCCATGACAAACATTAGTTAAGGATAAACTCAAAGTCACACTTTAAGAGGTAAACTATCATTACACTTCACGAAATGTATATATATATATATATATATATATAAATTTATGTATCCAATGTGAAATAATGATAAAATATACTTTTACTTTAATATAATACATTTTTATATTCTTAAATTCTTTAATAATATTTTAAAAAACCAACATAAGTACTGATTTTTCATATCATATATGATAAAATGGAAGATTATCCTTATGTTTACTACACTTTTTGGGTTTTTTAACACATATTACATCATATGTAATATATTTCAAATTGGAAGAGTGGACTCTATTCAAGATAAATCTCATACACTACTTTCAGGACTCCACATGTGTCTCGAGGCTAATACCGAACTCGCTGTAGTGGAAATGGATTCTTTAATAATTTACAGTTCCCTGTTTCACCTTTAGGCTATCCACTAGTCCATCACATATTTTATTTGCAGATGCAAAGGCCTTATAAGAGAGCACACTGAAGTTATTCATGTCTGGCATGGGGGAAACAAAGTTGCTAACTTTCTCGCCTCTCTAGCCACCCAAGGCACAAGTTTTACTCACTTCTCTAACCTAGGTTCACTTTCTATTGAGGGAGTTAACATTATATGAGGTGATTCCCTAATTTTTCATTATTTCATCCCTTCATATATTCTTCTGGGATCTTGTAATTCCACTTTTACCTAATAAAAAAAATTCTAATTGTTGGTTAAGATAGTTTTAATAATAACAAGATTTATGAATCATATTCCTAACTTTTTAACTTCTTGAACATATTAAAACATATTAACTTTACAACATCAAATGTTATGATGTCAACTTATGTTATCTACTTAGAAATATTTCTAAGTTCATCACCATCTTATTTGGAACCCCGTTCCATAAAATTTTTTCCTTTAAATACTGTAACTACTTACATTATTATTTACTAATACATCCTAACTCCATTATTAATTAAAATTCACTTTAAACTTAGATTTTTGCAATACTTTATTTGTTAACTTTGAGATTCTTTAATCCCAAACACACTCCTACTATCCTCTTAAACATTATATTATCCTTAGAATATCTTGATAAGATACACATACCCTTTTGTGTTAAGAAATAACATTTATTTTCTTTTAGTAGGAATATTTAACAAATAAACTATATGATATATGATATTTTATGTGTTTGGAACATTTTATTTGAAAATAAAACTTTATTAAAATATACCAATGATGGGCACTGAGAACACATTCCCTTATATTTTAACAAACATCCAGATAAAATTTTATCCTGGATAAAAACATTTATCCAAATATTATTCTCAAAACATTTTATAGAAATTTTTGAATCATAAACCATGTGCATACAATTAATAATCTCATACTTTTTCACAATAACCCTTTGTAATAAAACAACTTCTCTTATCACATAATCAAATCGAGGTGAAAATACACATATTTTACTTAGATTCATTTGATATTGATAAAATCCATTACATTCAAATCCTTTATGAAATAACTATTTAATACATCTCATGAATATAAAATTCAATTATTGATTCTTCCTTTTATTTTTAACTCTTGTATATTTACAACACTTTTAAAATATATATTCCATATCATATACCTTTCAAAAATGAAGAATTAATTTCTATAACATCCTTACCTAACATGGAAATTCCATGGAGTTTCACAAACTCCTTTAGGTATTCCGAATAATCCCATCATATAGAATTATTATTCCTCCTTCCTAACAACCCTAGGTTTCAATGACCTTTATTGGATTCTTGAATAAACATTGTTGAACTTTTCAACCAACTTTTCTTATTCTAGTTTGAACTTTTACCTACATATACTATCTATACAGTACATTCAAACCTACAAATCATATGCCTAGTTCATATATATTCCCAACACTTTGAGAATATATGGTAAATGTTATTTTAATTAAATAATATTGTCAAAACATTTCCATAAATGAAAATATGATAAATTCACTAATTAGAACCAGATATTTTTAGTCTCCCCTTAAATAATTCTATAGAATTAAATAAATAATAAAACATGTGTATTAAAAACACCCATATAATTTTAAATAAACAACTATTGTTTACATTCTATTATCAAGTGTTAAATGAGATAAAAACACACATCATATAAAAATTTTATTCATGCTTCAAGCATCCAAGCTATCAGTGTAGAAACTCATTTTTTCCATTACTTGAAAACAACCTTCAAGCTCTAAACTTTAATTCTTTTCTCATTTTGACCTTATGTATATTTAAAATACTTATAAATCATACAGTTAGTATCATATATCTTTCATAATAATATAATTGATTTATCTAACCATTAAATCTTTAAATAAACCCTGAATTAATCACTCCATGATTCCATAAGAATCTATATCCACTTGTTGAACAATTTTAACACTTGTTCACTGAGGAATGAACTATTCTAAAACATAGAATTTTTCCTTAATAACTTTTCTAAAGTCACTAGTCTTAGGAGTAACTTAAATTAATATTCTCTTTATAAGGATTAATATAAAAGTTTAGCTTTATGAAAATTATTATAATATCTACACCATAATATTTTATCAGACGATTATAATGTATTATTGACCATTTCAATAAGGAATTTATTAAACAGTCTCCCACTAAAATGATAAACCCCTTTTAAAAATCCATCATACTCATTAGTGGGCCTAGATCCATATTTTACTAAGGAAATGAGTCTGCTATGGTGTTTCGCTCACAACTTAGTTATTTAGGTAGGGAATCATCCCAATCATATTATATATGGTTTTGGATAATTAAGTAAACAAATCTTTTTCCAATCTATCATATGGATCTCAACTCTATTACTTCAGTAACCTAATACTATTAGAGTCACTCATCTAGTGTAACCCAAAATAAACACCAAGAACATGCTAACAATGGACAATATAGGGGTACCCAACTATGGAATGACCTAACCAATGATATTCTAATGTCACCCATCATTTTATTCCTGAAAAAATATAATCTAAGGGCACCCATCTATGTTATTACCTACCCGGTTGGATGATTTAGGTCTTGAAAAGTGTCATTCTAGAAGAAATCACACACTTAGTATTTTAAGATGATTTTAATATCACAATCTTATCTCATGTTATTCCCTTTTATGTATGACTTCTTCTAGTAATTTATTCTATAATTCTATTCCCTCCACCAAACCAATATGTTAAAACCATATTAATGTGTAACTCTTTACACAATACACAAGTTTGTGTTACTCACCCAAAATTTTAAGTCAAGTATATTCATACACATCTGAATGCATCATATGCATAAGGTATATGAAATCTTCTTTTAAAGGCATAAATTTGTATGATATTGAAAATCTCCACATGATTAAGACTAGGGTGATAGATAACCAACCACATTCACTAACCTAAACAAGACATAGTCCTCCAGGTAAGTAGGTAGTCTAACCTCAAGTACCTCTACTCAAGGATACTATACTTAAGAGATAATTAAATTCATCATAACTCTAACACCTAATATTCACAAAATATATTCAATAAAATATAATAAATTTAATTACAAACTAAGGTTAAGGTAGATGAAAAACTAAATTCATTATAGAGACACTCATAACATGCAATTCAAGGATCTATCCTAAAAAAGTTTAACATTTTAAACTAAAGAATAAAAAATATTTACATTTATTAAAAAATTTAATGAATATGAAAAAATTATATAATAAACTTTAAATAAATATACAATTCAAATATTTAAATATGAGATAAACATTTATGAACAATTCATAAATAAAATATAATTATGAACATTTTATAATTTTAGATTTATATGATAGACATTCTATAAAGTTGAATATAAAACCTTTATATTCATTCAAATATGAAATATTTCATATTTATCATTGTATGATATTTATATAGAGACCCAAGAATTTTACACATATTGTTACATTATTTTTAACATAAATATCCATTAAATAGAACCAAATGACCTAAAGGCTAAGTGTCTTTAGAAGACTAAATTCATAATACATCATAAGGAAACTAACACATAAAATATTTATTTTATTCTCCTTAATGATCTCCTAAATCCCTTAGATATCCTAGAACTTTATAGGATAACTCGGGGAATACATAAAACAAATGGGTGGGCTATAAATCATAGTAAAGGAATAAATATTGTAAGGAGGCATAACATGCGAGTCAAATAACATAACATGATATCATAAAAGAACAGTACCATGAATAATCACATGGGAGAATAATATAAATAACATGGTATCATAAGATCATGACCACATGAGAAATTTGAAACAATATATAACATGACATATACATAAGTTAAAGCTAACCACTGATATGACACCATATGATGGACAAAGTCCCATAATAGATTATGTTCAATCCCTAATCACATACATAAAATATCATTAGACAAAACAATTACCCAATTAATTGTATCATTATATGGGTTCACCCATAATAACATGTACATGATTATGTTTTCCACAAAAATAAATCAATCTTAAGGTATAAACATAAAAATTACCCATGGAAATAAATGAGTTGCATTTGAGAAAAAAACTTGTGGAATGTATTACCCCATAAAAGGATGGGAGAATAATATATGTGTGTATATCAGAGACAAACATAAATAATTTTTAATCATTCTATAATATAATATATAGAGAAAAAATTAATTATATAGAGAAAGTTCATAGCCCAAAGAAACAGTGTGGTTTGGACAAATCTCTTACCTTATGTCCAAATATGTTTTTCACTTGCACTTAATGTCTTAGAAAATAAAATTATATCCATTAATTACTTAATTAATAACCTTTTAAATATATATTTCATTTATAAAATTTTTATTATGTACATTTTTAACCATTTCAATGAGATATAATGTTTAATTTTGTTATTCTGAGAGTTCTCGTTTCATGGTTCCAAGGTTGGATCACTTATAAATAATTATTGAAGTTCTTTTCAAATGGGAATAAAAATAAAAAAGTAAAATTAAATGGTATTAATGACCTTAAATAAATTAAATTGGTCCCATATATCCCTATGTGTTCCTATATAGGTAAAAATCATTGAGTAAAAATGTTAACATTACATGGTTAGTTCATTTAGAAAGTTTTACTGACTGCCACAAACTATACATGTTTTAATTAATATTATGGGCATATATTAATTATATAATAATAAATAAGTTATAATAATATTATTATAATCTTATTTAACCATAATAATAATTTTATGACTAGCCGTGAAGGTGTTGGAGGAAAATGAAATACGTTATTCAAGGAGGTGGTGAACTAACCATGTTGTAAACAATGCTTTCGTTTTAGAAATGGTAGAAGGAAGGGTTTAAGATGGATATTACACCATAATAATAAAATATAAATATATTTAGAATAATTATGTTACTATGTTTAGGTGGATTGATATTATATGGTGTGGTAGAATAATAATTTTTTTTGAAAGAGATTAGTTGAGAATCTTATCGCTTCCTTTAGTCGCCTCCTCTTAAGATTCCCCTTAAGGCTCCTTAAAATGATATTTGTATGAGAACATAAGCACTAAGATGTGGGGGAGATTTTTTGAAAGATATTTGGGTAGAAATCTAGAAAAATTCGATTCTTATAAAGTGCAAGGATAAGGGGTGGTGAGAGGTGATATTTATAAAGGGGAGAGGAGGAGTGTTTTTGAATATTATATTCATTAGTTTATTATTTTTCCTCAAGAATTTAAATATTATTTATTCTTGTAAATATTAAATGGTTCATTTGAGTTTGAACTAATGGGTTATTACATCATTCATGACTTAAAAATTAATGTATTTATCTTATAATGAAATTTACCGTATATTGATGTATTTTGATATTCACTAAAAAACCAACTATTTTACAAAAAATATCAAAAAATAACCCTAACCAATTTTCAACATTTAGTTTTGAAAAAAGAAATAAATTTTATGAAAATAAATTTCTAAATATGAGAAATTTATTTTTTAAATAAAATCCTCATTTAATTGAAAAATACCAATTTTAATATTATTTGAAAGATATTGTTTTCTCATGGAATTGTTCAATTTGGATTGAGAAAGAGCATTAAAATATCCTAAAAATTATCTTAGTGCAAATAATGACTCTTTCACCCTACCTTATAAAGATATATCATTCACGAAGTCCCTTGCTAGATCTGAAACTGCTTCAGTTGAATCTAACAAAACTCCCTCCGTTAAATGTTCGGGGGATGGTTCCATCATAGTGGTTGCTGATCCAGATGTGATAAAGAAAATAATAGAGCTTTGTAAGTTCTCGGTCCTAGGTCATATCTCTTATGAAAAATGTGTCAAACCTTGGTCTTACATTGATATGAAAGATATAATCTCACACTGTTGGAACTCTACAAAATAGAGGTTAATTCCTATCAAAGAAGGATACTTCCATGTCATACTTGAGAGGAAAGAGGATCTTGATGTGGCTTGGTGTGATAGAAACCTCAAACTCAAACCATGATTTTTTCGGCTTTCTGAATGGGATCCAAACTTTAACCCTTTTAACCAAAGGCATTACATTGGTCAGGTTTGGACCAGGATTCATCGGATCCCCTAGGTTTATTGGTATTCTAAAATCCTCAATGTCTTGGCTTCTAGAATAGGCACCCCCCTGAAGATTGATCAATGTACCATCAATGGTGACATTGGTCTGTATGCATGGGTCTTGATCGAGATCAATATGGAAACACCTCCACAAAAAAGAGTCTCTCTAGTTGAAAATGATTATCACATGGATGATAGATTTGAATTTGATAACCTACCTCAATTTTGCGAACACTATAAAATGGTGGGTCATGATTTAAAAAATTGATGAGTGATTCAAAAGTTGGTCAAGCCAGCTAATAGCACCAGGGCCTGTAAGGAGGTATCAAGAGGTAAGAAGATTAGTCCATTGGATAATGGAAAAAGGTAATTGAATGGGGATGATAAGGGATTGAAATGGGACAAGCCTGTCGATACAATAATGAGAGGCTATGGCACCTGCCATCAGGACAATCCTGTGCATGCACGGGATAGCCTAGCTGAACAACAATGTGAAGGTGGATAACTGATTTCACAATGAAGATGCTAGAGAGGAGAAGTTCCAAGTAGTTAGTCTGAGTTGTATGTAATGTTTGAATCCTATGGGAAATCAATTCCTCTAAAGGCCTACGGTCCATGTAATACGTACACCTACGGGACTTGTAAGGGTTCCACCTCACCCCTTGAAAGGTGGATTATCAAAATCAATAAAAAATGAAGGCCTTCAGGCCATTGGGTGGATGGGATGCATTGGTTGACGAGGAAGAACAATAACAGACTTTATCAATTTGTAGTATTGAGACTTTACACACTTCACTTGAGTCTGAAAAGAAGTGAAATCACACAATGGAATGTATCAGCCATATTTTGTCCCTCTCATCAGATATTCTCTCTACTGCTTTTTCTATTTAAGTTGAAGAATATTTGCTTTATCACATTTCTACTAATTTAAATTTATTTATTCAACTTTATAATCCCCTAGTTGATATTCCAATGGGACATCAACAAACTATGTAGATAAAGAATGATTCAGGTGAGACCCATGTCCAATAATTAGTGGAAAATACAACAAAAGTCACTCCTTTCAAGAAACTAAAAGGGGAAGTTATAGTCCCATCACATTACCACTTTGATGAGGATCTAAAAGGGACACAATCTACTTATAATTCCATAAAGGTAGGATCATATAGAAAATAAAAAAGGGTGCAATAATTGGAGATAAAAGAAAAGTGGGGTTTTACCCCCAAACCAAAATCAAAATAAAGATACTTTTTTAGAACTGCTAGAGAATAGCCAACCATGGCATGAAAGGTTCCCTTAGGCTCCTTATAGGTAGGTAAAAACATGATTTAATTGGAATATATGATCGAAAGAGAAGCTACTCTAGCCAAGGTACCCCTATTTCTACTAGAGGGTACTCAATTCTGGAAACTTCTTGGACTGCTTCCAACCTAGACATACTTTGGATTTTAGTTCAAAACATTATGGAAAATCCTACTATAGTTCAAAAGGATGACAAGATAATTACCTAAAGATTATATAAATCCAACCAGAAAATTTTCTGCTCAGTTTTATATGCCTCCAATAACTACATTGATATTAGATCATTATTGATGTATATTAAAGGCCTATCCAGAAATATTGCAAACTCATGGGTCATTATTGGGGATTTAAACTCAATCCTTTATGATAATAATAAAATCAGAAATTTTTTCAACACTGCCTCTATTAAAGAGTTCAAATCCTATGTTGAGGAAGCTATTTTGATAGAAATTAACCTCATTGGTTCCAAGTTCACCTGGTACAGAAGGAAATTAAATGGAATGAGATCAAGTAGAATTGATAGGAACTTTGTGAATGATGTCTCTCTTAGAAATTGGAGACAAGTTTCTTATGTTACTTTGTCTAAACTTAACTCTAATCATCACACCATCCTAGTAGTTTTATTGATAATGAGAATAGGTGGCCTATTGCTTTCAGATTCAACAATTATTGGAATACTCTTCCAGAATGCACTAAAAATTTCCAAGACACTTGGGCCTCAGATGAGTTTAATTCCAATCCTATGGTATGAATCTCTAAACTCAAAATGATCAATATAAAAATGAAATATTGGAGAAAAATAAGGTTCAAATTTCATGATGAAGAGATTTCTAACCTTGAATGTACTCTTCATGATCTCTAAGAATCAATTACTAGGAATAATTTCTTTGGAGACATTGGTCAATAAGCTGTGATGTCCTGTAAGTTACAAAGTCTCATCAAGATCAAGGATAACATCAGAAAGGACATTTTTAAAATCACGTGGCTTACTAATGGGGATAGAAACACCAAGTTCTTTAATGCTCCTGAAAGGGTTATAAGGGCCAATATTCTTCTCTCTTTAATAAAATATGGAGACTGCATCCTTGATCAAAGGTAGTCTCTTTCCATCCAAATTGTTTCATTCTACATGAATATTTTTAATGGCCCACCAAGGAATGCGAGGTTAAAGGATAATATCATTCCCAAAATGATTACTGAGGTTGAAAATTCATTTCTTACCTATATTTCTCTAGATATTGAAATCAAGGAATCAATCTTTAGTCTTAATAGATAAATTTCACCTGGACCAGATGGATTCACAAATAAAATTTTCCAATTTTATTGGGATGTAATTTTGAATGATTTTTGCAAGCTTTTCAAGAACTTCTTTAATGGTGGATCCTTCACTCAAGGATTCAATGCCTAGTTTATTTCCATGATCCCAAAAGTGGAGAATTATAGTGATATCACCCATTTCAGACTAGTTTCTCTTGACAACATAATACAAAAATTCATTACAAAGATTATTTCCAATAGAATTGATAATATCTTAGATAGAATCATATCTTGGAACCAATTTGGATTTTTCAAAGGGAGAAACATCCATGACTACTTGCTCACTGCCTTGGAATGTGTTAATCTTCTTAGAAATCCCACTAGGGGAGGCAACATTTCTCTTAATCTTGAAATCAAGAAATCATTTCACACAATTGACTGAGGTTTTATAGGTAATGTTCTACACAACTTTGGATTCAACATGAAATTTATTTATTAGATCAAATCCTTGCTTGGGTCTTCTCATATATCCATTATTATAAATGGGTCCCTGGAAGGCTACTTTAAATGCTCCAGGGGAGTGAGACAATGAGATCCTCTTTAAACTATCAGCTTTTCCATTACAGAGGATTATCTCAGTAGGCTTCTTCTTCATGTGAATGATAAGGGTGAAATAACAACTATTAGGGAAACTAGAGGAAACTCTCCTCCTTCAAATCTATTTTTTGATGATGATATTATTATTTTTACTCAGGGACATAGGAGGACTATAAAAAACATAAAGAGTTCCCTTTTTCATTATGAATGTGTGTCAGGTCAGGATATTAGTTGGAACAAATCCTTCATTTATTTTGGAAAGAATATTCTAGCTTCTAGGAAATCTTATATCATTAATGATTTGGTAATGAGGGAAGGATCTATCTATTTTACTTGTCTTGTAGTTCCCATATTTTGGGTAAGACCTCGGGGTTCTCATTTTACCAATGTTTTGAGTCATACTAGAAGAACTCTAGCCTCTTGGAAAGAAAAATCCCTTTCAATGGAAATAAGAGTTTGTCTTGTTAAGAATGTGGTGGTCTCAAAGATGGTCTATTCATGGTGTATTCTTGGACTATATTTTTTTATTAAATCCATAAACTCGATGATGAGTAATTTTTTTTGGAGTGTCAGAATTTTGGAAAGAAAAATCATTACATACTCTAGGAAAAGTATTGAATTCTGTATATCCTTAGTATAAGAAATCTTGAATTTTCAACCAGTTTTTCTTGCTAAATTTATGTAGAGGTTAATAAATAATCATTCTGAATTCTTGGGATTCCTCTTATCAATATTTTTATCAAATATTATAGTAGGAAACTTGAGTTACATGGAGTCCTCTATTTGGCCTTCTTTGAAGAAAGTATTTCAGAATATTTACATGCACTCTCACTAGCTTTTTAACATGAAATCCACTCTTATATTTTGGCATGATAGCTGTAATAGAGCTCCATTAATTGAATAGATTACCTAATATGATCATGATATTGATCACAACATACCAATTAAAGACCAAATGACTAATTTGGATCTCCTGCATGATGATATTTCTTTAATTATTTCTAACTATGATTTTCTCATGTAGGAGGGTATAGTCATATGGGAAATGTCTCCAAATGGAATGCTAAACTAAAAGGAATTTTATATTCACCTACTTAAAGGCAGCTACAAATGTATTTGTGATTTCAACAAAAATGGCTTTTACCATCCATTTAAACTGCTCTAGAGACTCTCTACCAATAAGGTTCCCATCAATGCCAATCTCTAACAGGTTGGTATATCTCTTTATTAAAAGTGTGTCCTATGTCATCAATATAGGGAGGATGTTGATCATCTCTTTTTATGCTATCAAATCTCTTATTCTATTTGGAAATTTGTCTTTTATATATCCGAGATTCATCCCTTAAATGTTGACTCTTTTTGGAATTTCCTTCTTCTATTCTCAACATTCATTTATTCAGGAAACTTATAGTCCTATTCAGGGTGGCCTTTGTGGAGATGATTCATATTATATGGAGAATAAGAAATAAGTCCATTCATGATTAGAAGATCTTAAATTATCAAACTACATTTAGCAAAATTTTAGTGTCAGTTTAAAATTCCAACTCACTACATGATGAACACTCCAACAACACGGTGAGGGACCTCACTTTTATGAGGTGACTGAACATCAAAAGTAACTTTCCTAACCCCATGGAACATGTAAGGTATTTTAGAACCCCCCTTCTTTGACTGGATTAATTGAAACACTAATGGGGACTAGAGGGGAAATATAAGGCCTTTAGGATATGGGATAATTTTTATAGATCATAATGGTGATGCAGTGGAACTCCTCCATGGTCCTTGTGGCCATGTCACTGCCCTAGAAGTGGAAATGATTGGTCTTATCAGAGCTTTCTGCTTTTCAAGGAAAAGAAACTGGAACAACATATGGTTTGAGTGCGACTCTACTACTATTATTCAATATATTGGGATGGGAATGATTCACCTCTCATGGAAGCTGACAACGAAATGGTCCAACTATCTGGATAATATTTCTTATATGAATTACACAATCATGCACATATTTTGTGAAGCAAATCACATTGCCGATGGTTTTTCAAATAAAGGAGTGATCGAAGAGGTGTTATGTTACTCTAACACTATCCCTAGTGACATTATTCATATATTTAAATGGGTAAAATGTAAAATACCCTCCTTTAGACTCTTCTAACCTTTCTTCACTCTTATTTGAGATCCTTTGAGCTCTCTTTTCTAAAAAAACCAATTTTAATATTATAAGAAATTTCCCGAACCTTTGAAAAATTACTTATGGAATCATAAAATTATATTATCATTATAATAAAACATAATATTAATTTATAAAAACATTTTATTAAAATAAAATTTCTTTTAAATCAATATATTTATAATAAAATTTCAATTAAAACACTTATGCTTTATAAAAATAAAAACACATAATTTTTCATTTTTAAAACATTTATTTACCAGTACCATGATATAAATATATCATATTTTCATTTTATAAGATACCTAAACACTATATTATACTTACATAGGTGAGTATAATATTCTCATAGTTATGTTACTATTCCTATGATCAGATTACTATTCCAACACCCAGATTTGTAACGATCATATGGGTTACCTACTTTTTATAAATACCTCATATTTCATTAATTATTCATTAAATTATATTTCTCTCAAGGATATATATTTTATTTTTCAAAATGAATATCTTATTACTATCATTCTACTTCATTTCTATAGTGTTGTTCGTGAGTGTTGTTATTCTGGTGGATCGAGTAGATCCAAATTTTCATATTTTAGTTATCTTGTTTTCTATTTTTTGTCACATTGTAATACTTTAAATTCCGATGACTATTTTTATTCTCTAAATGTAATTTTCAAATTAATATAATTTTTTTGGTTTCATCATGTAATGAATGTTCTTTATACTACATTACTAAATATGACACAATTATAAGAAGGGAAATTCCATTGATAAAATTCTAGGTCATTGCATTCTTCCTCCCTTTCACACCCAAAAACTAGTTTTATATAATAAGGTGAAAACATTTGATGTTAATTTTTCTTCATGTATTATTCTAATTCCCATGTTTCCTCCTTGTACTTATGGTTTTTTTATAGTAGTTTGACTAGGTGAGTTGTCTCATTGCATAGAAAGTTATCTCTATGATTCAAGATCTTCATCGACTGATCCTCATAAGAGAGATCATTTTTAGATCTACCACATATTAATTATGTGTATGTGAGGGATATATTATGTACTTTCTCAAGAGGTATGAATGGAACACATCATTAACTTGAGAAAGGGATGGTAGGAGTGCTAGTTGATAGGCCACAACTCTGATGTGATCAAGAATATAAAAGGGTTGATGTACCTAGGACTTAGCTTTCCTCTCTTCCCAAGGCCCATGAATCTCTTCCATGGACATATATAGATAGATACTTTTATCTCCAACCTAAAACTTCGAGTCTCTTTAATTATTGTCAGTATAGTTCTTCTACTGACTTTGAGTAGCCCTGATGTGATACCGAATAGTCTTGACCTTTTTTTACCATTCTCTTGACCATTTCTAGTCCTAGAAGATTTTATTCACCAGATTCATCCAAAAACGCCAATGTTCTACATTTATTCCCATAAAGGGATTCATATGGATCCATTTGGATGCTTGAGTGGAAACTATTATTATACGAGAACTCAACCAGAGGAAGATGTTTATCCCATTCTCCTTTAAAGTTCATCAAGCATGATCTCAACATGTCTTCCAGTGTCCAGATAATCTACTCAGATTGTCCATAAATTTGGGGGTTATAATCTGTACTAAAGTTTAATTCAGTTTTTAGATCATGTTATAGACTCTTCCAGAACTTAGTGGTAAATCTCAGATCTCGATCAGATACAATCGATAGTGGTGTTCCATGCATCCTCACCGCTTATCTGATGTATATCCTTACAAGTTGATTGAGTGAGAAGTCCTATCTAATTTAAATGAAATGAGAAGCCTTTGTAATATGATCCACAAAAACCCATATAACATTATTTTCCAATGATATCTTTGATGATCAATGACAAATTCCATAGTGATGTTTTCCCATTTCCATATAGGTATGAGTAATGGTTTTATAAACCACTTAGACTTTTTTCCTTTCAACCTTCACCTGCTGACATACTAGGAATTTTGATATATGATCCACTATATCTTTCTTCATATTGTACAAATAATAGTTATCTTAGAGATCTCGATACATATTCATGTTCTATGAGTGTATGGAGAAGGTTGAGCTATGTGCATCATTTAGAAACTCCATCTTTATCTCATGATTTGACAGTACATATATCCATGACCCAAATATTAAAACTCCTTATTCTTCAATTTTAAACACCTAGGATTTTAATTTTATTATAGATTCCACCTTTTCACAAACCATACAAGGTCGACCCCAAACCAGTCACCCAAGATGATCCATGGCATGGCCTGAAGGGTGTTCCCGATCCCCACGGGCTGACAGCTAGTGCCAGACATCAATAGAGTACACAAAGGGAATGATTTCGTCCAACAATAAATAAACAAACCGAATAGTGGAAATATAACAAATAATCCCAATATGAACAAATAAATAATTTATTCAAACCAAATATATTTTACACAATATGAAAATATACAAAAAACTACACAACCAAGACCAAACTACACCTGACAACCACAATGACATCTCCATGTGACCTCGAGGGTCACTCTCCGATACCAAGAACAACCATCACCCGCAATTATTGAAATAAAGATAATACCTATACCATAATCCAAAAACAATAAATAAATATAGGCTTGAGTATTAAAACTTAGTAGGTGTACCCAAACAAATCTATTCCCAATGGACTTCCTTTAAAATGAAATAAATATCAACTTCAAGTTTGAAATAAAATATATAAAAGTAAGAATTTTCCAAAAATTTTCCATATCAAAACAAATCATGATACATTTACCTTTTTAATCTACAAAACTAATTTCTTTTATAGGAAATAAACCATTAATATTTTCAAGGGGTGAAGTGATGCTTTTATTTCAAAAAAAGTACAAGAGAATATAAAATATTTTTGAGAGAAAAAATTTCCATAAATATTTTAAAACCAATTCATCACTTCCCAAGGAAATACGCCACACATGAGAGAACTACGATAATGGAATAATAAGGGAAATTTATATTAAGTATACATAATTATCTAACCAACAAGTATCTCAATAATCACTATAATAAACTAAGTGCTAATAGAAATAGTAGAAATCCCAGGAGCTCGTGGATAATCTAGAATATACTAATACATGATGACTCATCCCAGAAAGCATGCCTTAGTCAATGACGTAAAATATCCCAATACGCTCGGCCACACACCACATGGCACAACCTAAGGATCCCCACACCATAGCAATAAAACTCAATATATCCCCATGCTATGGGCCACTAGCTAGTGTGTAATCTAACTAGTGCAACAATCATTCTCAAAAAATTCAATATTTATGAAAAGTTATCCATGTCAAAATGTATAAAATAGGGTGACCCAACCGATGTCAACTGAGCATCCAATCACATACACATATATAATAATGTACACAACATGCATCACCCGATTCACCCTAAGGATCTATCTCATGCCACAGAACAAATAGATCTCAAAGGAGTCCATACTGAGGATCTCCCATTATCATAATTGATTAAAATGATTCCACAATTAATAAATATATCCATTAAACATAAAAAAGGATTGATAATCATCCAATTGAGGTTTTCATAATAAAAACTTTCACCACTTTAACAAAAGTTCCAAATGGGCCTCAAACTCATTTCACAAAACCATCAATTTTAGAAGAAATAAACCATGTTTCCAAAAGGTGAAAAAAACCACTTTCCATTTAATAACCATTTATAAAAAAATTCCTTTAAGTAATTCATACCATATTTAAAATCCAAATCCATTTTTATTAAAATTACAAATAGGCCACAATCCATCATCACATGTCAAACCACTTTCAAAAGACAAATACAAACCTCTTTTAAATCAAAACCACTTAAAACCATTTCAAGAAAACCCAATTCATCATTTAACATAGCACATATTTATTAAAAATGAAAAACCATGCTTTACATACCATGAATTACTCCTAAAATACAACTGGGCATTTCATCGAACACTTGATGTGAAATATTTAACAAAACAAGGACATATAATTTAAAACAATAATAAAATCATCACTTTTAACACCAAAAAATCAATAAAAATATCATACATCATTATTTATCATATAAGGAAGGTTTAAAAAGCTTTAAACCAATGAATCTTAAATCATAAAGGCAAGTGAAAAGGGAAACCTACCTTAAATTTCATGTGCTTCAATAACACCCAATCGAAATGACTCCAAAAAGGTTCCAAGAAGCAAGAATATCCAAAAAAACCTAAGGAAAACCCCCAATTCAAACCACCCTTAGTATCCAAATCTTCCAAACATGGTCATTATAGTTAAAAGAGTAAGGGATAAAGGAATAAAACCAAAGGAGAAAGATAGAGGAGCCCTAACCTTTCAAACTGGGAAAATATTTACCAAGAAACCACCTTGAAATCCACTTGGAGGGGCTTGTAGGAGATAAAAACCACCATGGGAGGCATTTTGGTTATAGGGTTTGGATGGGGGAGGATAAGGGAAGAAACACCAATTTAATTTTATGAGAAAAGCCCAAAATACCCTTTCTCGAGTGGGTTGCATGATTAGCTCACACTTTTTAACAAACCGTGCACAAACCAAGTGATTTCCCACTGTCTAGCACTGCACGAGATGAAAACTTTGGCTACATGTTTAGTTAAATCGTGTGAACAAACCGTGCGACCCCTGCACACTTAGCTTCATAATTAAACTAACCATGCACCTTAATGGTGAGACCTGGAAAAAGTCCTGAAAAAATCACCATTTTTACCCCAAAACTCATCTAACTCAAGGGAAAAAACTATTTAAAAAACATACCCCATAAAAATGTGACACTAGGGGTGTTAAAAACTCATTTTCCAAGTCACCTCCTCTTCAAACCATTCATTCAAAAAAAAATATGTCAAAAAACCACCCAAAACCCCCACAATGTAAAATTTAAATATAGAACACTCAAAAATCGAGAGAAAAATCCAAGAGCCAGAAGATAAGTTGAAAAAAAGGACGAAAAAAATCCAGGTGTGACACACCTTCTTATATATTTCAATATAATCTATTTGAGAATACTTTATCTTCTTTAGAAAGTATATTTGAGCAATCATATGGGAAAGGAATTATGATGATACTTCCTTTATGATCCCCATGTCCATCCTTTACAAGTTTATGAATATTAGATTCTTATCAATTATAGGATCCTTTTCACTTAGATAATATTCCACTTTATTTACTTTTATAGGATGGTAGTGGATTAAGAAATAATAGTCTTTAATCAGATATAACCATATTTACTGGAACATATTAATCTCTTTTTGTGTGAATATATATTTTAGGGTCTTATAGTATGTATATATTTCAGACTTCTCCCAATGGAGATAATTCCACCATATTTTCAATGCGAAGATCAGTGTATCCAACTCCAAATCATGTTTTGGGTAGTTCTCCTCCTGAAATTTCAACTAACTTAATGAGTAGGTTATCACATTGTCATTTTGAATTAGTACATAGCCTAAACTCTTATACCATAGAAATTTCCCAAATTGAGGGCAACATGATAACTGGTGTAGTGATAAGCCTTATTTTCAATTCCTTGAAGCTCTCTTTACATTCATCAGTCTAGAAGAAAATTTCTCCCTATCGAGTCATCTTGGATAATGGGTTTGAAAATTGTGATAAGTTCCTTAAAAATCATAAGTAATACCCAGTTAGACTAAGTAAACTATATATCTCTATTACATACACTGGTCTGGACCACTCTTCAATCACCTTTGTCTTAGAAGGGTCTATAGATATCCTTTTTTTGCTGATAACATGCCTTAATAATGATACTTCTTCCATCCAAAACACACATTTACTATAATTTTTATCTAAATTCTCATTTCAAAAAGTTTTTAGCAAAATATTCAAATTCTGTTCATGATCCTTGGTCTTGCCCAAATTTACCCAATATTTTAGGGTTAAGCGGCTGCTTATAGTTTAGCTTGGGTCGTCGATTCCTTAGATACCTAAGAAGTAACCTACAGACACATACATTCTAAGGAATGTTTTTGGCTATTAAGTGTCCAAATTTGGGTTTATTTTATATGGGTTTAAGTGAACACTAAAAGTTTCAAGTGAATTCAAATTATGAGAAGGGTTGATCCTAGGTTATTACAAGGGGTGGATTGGATGCATTTTTTTAAAAAATATTTCAATTTCTTATATTTGAGACGGGTTTATTTAAAGAGATCAAACAAAATCATCACTTACTAGTTTAATTACTACACACTCTAATACTAATCACCTATACACTTTAAGTATCGAAGTTTTGAGCACTCCAAGGTAAAGGTTTGTATTAGCACTTGAAATGTGTGACCTTAAATTCAATAAGTATGAAGAGGTTTTAAAATCATCAAATAAAAATATCATTTAAAAGAAGTGATTAGCCATTAATGGAGTGAGAAATAAAACCCAATATATCCCCTTTATACTCCCTTGGATCAACCCATAAGTGGGTTAGACCTCTATTGATCCTATGATTTCAATGGAAGTGGGAAGTAGACTCATGAGGGAGGAATTGGAGAAGTAAAAAAACAATGAAATAATGATCACTCCACCGTTGTGTGATAATCTCACAAGGTTTGGTGTGAACAAGTTCACACCTTGAACCAATGGTATAAAAGTGATATGAAGAATAACAAAATAAGAGGATAATAATAACTTTTATTAATAAACTAAAGTGAATTGAACAAATTACATGTTAAAGTCAAACTCGAGACAACAAAATCGCAGCATAACATTACAATGAAAGGAAGCTCACAAAGATCATAAAATCCTTCAACACAACTTCCTTAAATAGGAATTTTGGGAGCCTTTGGTTGATCCTCCAATAGTACAAAGAATCCCACTTTATTATGGTAGGACTAGGGTGGTGGAAAGTAAGGGAGAGTGGAATTCTTTATCCTTGAATCGAAGTGGCATCCAACTTGAATCCACCGAACATACATGCCTAGATGGAATTATAGATGGCTGAATTAGAGTGGAAAATAGTATAAAAAAGTGAATCTCCGAATGTTTCCTATATCTCTATACAATTTCAGCCCAAATTAATTTGTGGTTGCTGAGATATGATTAAATTGGTGGGATGTTTTTTTGGGCCACAGAATCTAGCCCAGAATTTATATCTAACTTAGGCCGCCCGAATAACCACAATTTAGGCCTAATTATCACTATCTCATGAATAATTATATGATTATATATATTTCTTCTATAATACCAATAAATTTGGGATTCAGTGGGTCTGTATTGTGGGCCCCAAATTCTCATCAGTGGGATGGTGTCCAATCTGCCTTCTCCAGAATCCTTTCCTTTCATCACCAAATATCCCCATCATCCTTTATAGATCCTCCATCGATCCCTGAATAAAAAATGTTCATATTTAAGTTTATATCAATTTCCAAAAATATAAAATTAAAATATGGATAATTACATTCCTTAAAATCAGATGAATCATTGGGCTTAAATTGGTGTACATTAGGCATGAAGTGCACAAATGATGAGTATGGATGTTCAAAATTAAAATCCACTAACTCAGGCCCACAAGATCAAAAATTAAAATTTAATACCATTAAAATGTAATTAAAATATTTGTTTTTATTGGATAATCACACTACAACTTGAGATTTTCTAGTCCCGAGTAAAATGTATCTCAACAATATGAAATTTGAATTCCATTTTACAAAAACATTTTAATACACAATGATAACCAAAAACCCTTATAACAAACAATCATGAAACCCATAGAAACATTTTAACACAAGATAGTTTCATAAAAATATCCCAATCCCAATCCCATTCCTTTGTTCAAATTCATCACCATATTTCATCCAATATCAATTAAGAGTGATGATGTGTTGTGCATCACATTAGACATGGGGGTCATATTTATTCAAGAGAGAAATGATGGAAGTTTTAGGTGGAATCACATTTCAATATTAAGATGAGTATTAAAATTTTTTTATTATATTTTTTATTGTTTTTTTTTCAATTTTTCCATGGTAATTGAAATTTCACTCAAAAGATTCAACCCCTATAGCGAGACTTTGCCGATGACTCCTAGGCTCAAAGACCTTAGGGAACTAAGTGAAGCCCACATAATTAGGAATCATATTGAGTTAACTCAGTAAAAAACAAATTTAATTACCACAAATAGATATAAAATTACTAACTCTGGTCCAAATAACTATGGAGTCACGATCCCCAAGTGTCGAAAGCCACGCATTAGGTCATTTTATTTCTCTATGCGCTAATTTATTGTTTTTTTATTGAATACTCATATTAAAACTAAAATGACCACAAAACCTATGATATTTATTTGGGGGACCCCATGAACTAAAACTAATACCCCACTATCCAAAGGACGTGTGTTGTGATCTCTTTTTTCTATTTGGATGAAAATATAAATGATGAAATTTCACATTAGACAGCCACACTTTCCAAAATCTATGGTCATGAAATTATACATGGATTAAAATTAGAATCCGGTCATGCTAAATTATTTGATATTCAGTTTCAAAGTTTTCAATGTGTATTATCATGTTCAAAGTTAAAGAAATTTTTCCTTCCATTTACACACATTTTTTTTTCAAATCATTTTTTTTTCACAGAAAAGCAATTTTTTTTACACAAAAGCAAATTTTTTGTTTCATATACCACCAAATTAAAATAAAAATATCCCCAGTGTTTAAAGAAAAGAAAATTTATAAGGGGTATAGGTAGATAAGGGGAGTTCAAAAAGGAAATTGAAAACGAGGATCATGGAATGAAGTCACCTGGTGGTTGAAGTTAAAATTCTTACTACTCCCTTTTAATCCCTTGATCTCCATGTCACTCTAAGAATTCCCTAGTGGAAGAAAAACAAAACAAAACAATATATATATATATAGATATATATATTTATTCATCTAATAAAAAAAAGTAAAATATAAGTATATATACAAAAATTATAGAATAAGGAAGCACTATAAGCTGTAGGTCAGTGGTAAGCACGCGCCCCTATCACCCTTCGGTCCTGGGTTCGAGTCCCCATGGCTTTGACAGTTGTGATGGTGTTTTCCCCATGACCTACGATGTGGCCTTTTAATTTTATTATTATTATTATATTTTTTTTATTTTAACCTACAAACACATAAAAATAAAATGAACTGATGATACATTGTCTTCTTTTTAAATTTCTGGGAAAGGTATTACTCAAGGATCACACCATGTGACATGGATGAATATGACACTCCCCTTTCATTACCATCCATACTCATAATAGAATAACAGGTCAATAGTCTATTTTTTTAAAATATCAAAATGATTCATTAATCCTATTTAAAATATAAAATTGATTAAAACAACAAAATGATTAGGAACTTGAAAACCATGGGTTTCCTCCCATGTAGTGCTTTGTTTAACATCGTTAGCTTGACTTAGAACCTTAATTATTTAAGTATTTTCCTCATCTAAGGTTGGTTCACACAAGTTTTTATCAACTTAATTTTTTTGGAATGGTTCAATGAATGGTTTGACTCTATGAACATTAACTTTAAAGGTTTGACCATTGGTGGGATCTTGAATTTCTACAGCCCCATAGTGGTACACCTTATGCACTATGTATAGACCTAACCATATAGACCTCAACTTTACTAGGTGTAAATTAAGTTTATAACTATAAAAAAGAATAGGTTTACCCGGTACAATGTGTTTGGTTTTAAGATTTCGAGATTGGTAGGCTTGTACTTTAGCTTTATTGATCCTTGAATTTTCATAAGTCTCCATCCTAAGTTCCTCAAGTTCATTGAGATCTAATTTACTTTTTGTTTCAGCCAATGAGAGGTCAAAATTAATTTTCTTAATTTCCCAAAAAGCCTTATGTTCAATCTCCACTGGAAAATGGAATACTTTACCATAAACCAGCATATATGGGGACATTCCTAAAATGGTTTTATATACGGTTCTATAGGCCCAAAGAGCATCTAAGAGTTTGCTCAACCAATCTTTCCTAGATGGATTAACAATTTTCTCAAGAATTTTTTAATTTCTCCATCGGCCAACTCATCTTGACCATTGGTCCGCGGGTGGTAAGAAGTGGAAACTTTGTGAGAAATTTCATACTCTTCCATGAGTTCTAAGAATGGACGATTACAAAAATGAGTTCCACGATCACTAATGATATCCCTAGGAATTCCAAATCTAGAGAAGATGTTTTCTTTTATGAATCTAATCACAGTTTTATGATCATTGGATTTTGTGGGAATTGCCTCAACCCGTTTTGATACATAATAAATAGCTAAGATAATGTAAAGATATTCCCTAGAGTTTTGGAAGGGACCCATGAAATTTATTCCCCAGCAGTCAAAGATTTCAATTACTAAGATGAAAGTGAGTGGCATTTGATTCCTTTTTGTGATGAACCCTACTTGTTGACACTTAGGAAAACTTTGAAAAAATGTATAGGAGTCCCTTGAGAGGGTGGTATAGAAGAGACCATACTTAAGAACCTTAGTAAAAGTTTTCTTATAGGAAAAGTGACCTCCACATGCCTCACTATGATAGAATTTAACGATGGACACTTGTTCAGATTCTGGGACACACCTCCTAATGACTTGGTTAGGGAAGAAATTATAGAGGTATAGATCATCAAACACATAGTTCCTAACATTATAAAGAAATTTACTTGGAGCTTGAGTCCCTAATAATTTTGGAATGAACCCTATAACTAAGAAGTTGGCTATGTCGGCATACCAAGGGCAGTCACTCACAGAGTATAGGTGTTCATCAGGGAATGAATCAGACACAAGAAGGTGATTTGAGTTGTCTTTTAATTACATCTTAGAGAGGTGATCATCTACAACATTTTCAAAACCCCTTTTTTCCTTGATTGTGATGCCAAATTCTTGTAAGAGAAGGACCCACCTAATCAGTCTAGCCTTGGCATCTTGTTTTTTAAAGAGGTATTTCAGTGCAGAATGGTCAGTGAACATAGTGACTGGGGATCCAAAGAGGTAGGACCTAAACTTCTCTAAGGAAAACACAATAGAAAGTAATTCCTTTTTAGTGGTGGTGTAGTTTATTTGGGCATCATTTAATGATTTTCTTGCATAATCAATGACATAAGGAGTTTTATCACAATGTTGTCCTAACACAACTCTACAACAAAGTCACTATAATTACACATAAGTTCCAAAGGAAGGTTCTAATTTGGATATTCCATAATGGGAGGAGAGGTGATATAGGACTTGAGGGTTGAGAATGAATCCTCATAGCTTTCTATCCAAAAAAATGGAGCATCCTTTTCTAGGAGAGCACAAAGGGGATGAGAGATTGAACTAAAGTCCTTGATGAATCTTCTATAAAAACCAGCATGTCCTAAGAAATACCTCACTTCCTTAATAGTTCTGGGTTATTTAAGGTGACTAATGATGTCAAACTTTTATTTATAAACTTCAATCCCCCTACCCGAGACTATATGGACAAGGACTAATCCCTATTTAACTAAGAAATGGCATTTTCCCAGTTTAGGACCATATTTGTTTCTTCACATCTGGAAAAAACTGTCTCCACATTCCTAATACACCCCTCAAATGTATCCACAAAGATATAGAAGTCATCCATTAATACCTCAAGAAAATCCCCTACCATTTCTGATAAGATTTCCATCATGCACCGCTGGAAGGTTCCAAGGGCATTGCATAACCCGAACAACATGTGTTTGAAGGAAAAGGTGCTGAATGGATAGGTGAATGTAGTCTTCCATTGATTCTCTAGGGAGACCTCAATCTGATTTTACCCCAAGTACCCATCTAAGAAACAATAAAACTCATGAACTTCCACTCTCTCAAGGACTTGGTCAATTAATGTTAAGGGTAAATAGTCCTTCTTGGTGAATGAGTTTAGATTCCTATAGTCGATGCAGACTCTCCATCCACTACTCAACCTAGTTGGAAGAATATCTACATCCTTATTGGTTATCACTGTGATTCCTACCTTCTTGGGAACCACTTGGATTGGGATCACCCACTCACTCTCAGCTATGGGATAAATGATACCAGCTTTTAACAATTTCATAATTTCTTTTCTCACTACTTCCATGAGATTAGGATTGAGTCTCCATTGAGGTTGACGCCATGGCTTTGAATCAGACTCTAGAACAATCCTATGAGTCCCTATTAGTGGTCTAATCCCAGGAATATCAAACAATGTCCAACCAATGGCTTTCTTATGTTTCCTAAGGACATCTAGAAGCATCCTCTCATTATTGGATTTAAGAGAAGAAGAAATGACAATAGGATGTGTTCCATTTTCTCCTAGGAAGGCATACTTAAGTACATAAGGAAGTTATTTTAATTCAAGATCAGGTTGGTTTAAAATTTCATCATAATATTGGGACATTGGCTCAATATCAATTTCTATTTTTAGAGTTTTAGATAGGATTGATTCCCCGCGTGTAGAAGTTTCAGCTATAAGATTGGTTTGATCAGATTTAGGGAATTAAGTTTGATTGGTCTCCATGAAAGTGGTTTTCTAAAAGGTTTTACTGATTGTTGGACCTAAGACTTCATCATAAGAGAAATTTGAAAATGATTCAATCCAAGGAGATAAACTTCCTTCATGTGAACAAAGTAAATCAATCTCATTATGACTTAAACATCCATCAAATATTCCTTGATGTTCTATGGATTCATTATCAATGATTCCTTTCATGTTTACTTCATGAATGTCCTCATCATCCCCTATTTGCGAGCTTTCATTATAGATGTTCAAGTCTAGACTCATGTTTCTAAAGGTAATGGTCATGTTACCATTTCGGACTTAGATAAAAGAGTTGATTATTGCAAGGAAGGGATGACCAAGGATAATTGGGGTTTGTTCCTTATTCCCTAAGTTAGGATTGTTTTCAAGTACAATGAAGTAAGTAGGGTAGATGAAGTTTTCTACTTTTTACCAGAACTTCCTTTAAAATCCCCTTTGAAACCCTAATGCTACGATCATCAAGTTGAAGTGTGACAGATGTGGGTTGGATATCTTCTAGGCCTAACTGGAATTACACAGCATAAGGAATGATATTGACACTAGAACCTAGGTCACATAAGGCCTTGGAAACTTTTCTCTCTCTTATTTCAACATTTATGTAAGGGAAACCCAGGTCTTTCATCTTTGGTGGAAGGGTTCCTTGGATTGTTGTGCTAACATTTTTTGCTACAAGGACTTGGTTCTTATGTGAGAATTTCCTTTTAAATGTGAAAAGGTCTTTAAGGTATTTTGAGTATGCAGTAATGGTTTGAATATCATTGAGGAGTGGAATGTTCAACTTGACTTGTGCGAATATTTCCCTCAATGTTTCACTCAATTCAATCTTGGTTTCCTCCCTCATGCGTTGAGGAAATGGTGCAGGTTGTGGGGTTGTTTGTTATAGAGTTGTTTCTTTTACATTGTTATCAGTTTCCTCAGTTTGATCTTGTGGTTCATTTGAATTTTCATTAGATTTTTAATCTTCACATGGTTTCTGACTTATTTGTTCAGGTTTCTCAATTGATTTTCAACTTCTTAAAACTGTCACATCCTTTAGTTGTTCATGAGTTATTTGAGTGAAACTTGAATCTACCCTTAAATTTGAGGATGGTACCGCCTGAGTAGGAATGGGTGACTTTTTAGTTTTAATGGTTTGAAGTTATTGTTTTAGGGAAGATACTTCTGAGTTCATCCTTTACATTTGTTTGCACAATTGTTCTAGTAGGATTTGTGGAATAATTTGGGTTGGTGCTTGAGAATATTGGTTTATCCCAAGGGGATATTTTGGAGGAGGGATGATTTGTTGAAAATGGACCAGTGGTTGTTGGTATTGGATAGGTTGGGTTTGGAACTAGTTATGGGTTTGGTAGTTCTGATGGGGGTAAGGATTTTTTCCCTGTGGTTGGCTATGTTGTTGGTTATCTTTCTAGCGGAAGCTTGGGTGGTCATTATACCTTGGGTTGAAGTTGTTTTGGTATTGAGAATTTTTAAAGTTCAAGGCATTTAATTCCGTTGTGGGTCCTCCTAAAATAACATCCTTTATGGATGGAATGGTTGGGTATTTGTCTATATTATGGTCATGTTTGTCACAAATTGTGCAATCAGGGTCTACAGTTTGGATTTCACGGACTTTCCTAAGGTCTATATTTTCAACCTTCCTAGAGAGTGCTGTGAGTTTATCCCTAAGTCTATCCTATTATCTAATTATATGAATTATAGTAGTTATTTTTGGATTTTTAGAATAAGGTGAAGTTCCCCATGTTTTGTTTTTTTTTCAGAAAGGATTTCCAGATACTCGTAAGCATCATTTGGGGCTTTGTTTTTAAAAGTTCCATTACACATCATGTCAATGAATTGTTTGTTCCACGGACCCAACCCTTCATATAAAATTCTAACATGTTTGGGTATAGAAAAACCATGATTTGGAACCATGTTTAGGGTGTCTTTGAACCTCTCCCATGTTTCATATAATGACTCTCCCTCTTTTTCAAAAAAGTTTTTGGATTCTCTTTTTAAGTGCAATTGTTTTGTGGTGGGGAAAGTATTTTTTGTAGAATTATATTTGTAATTGGTCCCAAGAGTTAATAGATGATGGTATCAAAATTTTTATCCAATTTTTAGCTCGATATTTTAAATAAAAAGGAAATAGCCTCATATTAGTTGATTCTAGTTGATGTGGGGGACACATGGTTTCAACAATGTCATTGAACTCCTTAACATGAAGGTAGGGCATCTCAGACTCCATTCCATGGAATGTGGTAAGATGGTTTAATACATGGGGTTTAAATATGTAATTGGTATCTCCTAGGGAGTTGTGTCTAATTCATGTGGGGTAATTATTCCAGGTAGGTTTGAGGTAGTCATTCATGGTTTGATCAATTGCATCCCCAAGTTTGGGGCTCCCTCATTTGGATTTCCATTTTGGTTCCCACCCGGGTTTATGAGTTGGTTTCTTTGAAGACCTTCCATTGAAATGGGATCAATTTTTTACTCGGGGGTATTAGGAATATTAGGATCTAATTTAAAGAGTTCCCTTGGTGTACTTGACTCCCCAACCCCAGGACTATCCACCCCAACTAGACGGTTTTATTGGTCATGGGTGTAGGCGGACATGCGCCAAAAGAAAAAAAAACAAGAAAGGGAAAAGATAAGAGAATTTGGATGAGAATAGAATAAATGGGGGATAATAGAATGGTAATTTATATGAATTACTTGGGTCCCCAACAACAATTCCAAAATTTGGTCTCACCCAAATTTACCCAAGATTTTAGGGTTAAGCGGCCTCTTGTTGTTTAGCTTGGGTTGTCGATTCCTCAGAGACCTAAGAAGTAACCTACGGACACGTACATTATAAGGACTATTTTTGGATATTAAGTGGACAACTTTGGGTTGATTTTATATGGGTTTAAGTTAACACTAAAAGTCTTAAGTGAATTCAAATTATGAGAAGGGTTGATCCTAGGTTATTACAAGGGGTGGATTGGATGCATTTTTTTAAAAATATTTCAATTTATTATATTTGAGATGAGTTCATTTAAGGAGATCAAAAAAAAATCACCACTTACTAGTTTAATGCCTAAAAAATATAATACTAACCACCTATACACTTGAGGGATCAATGTTTTGAGCACTATAAGGTAAAGGTTTGTATTAGCACTTGAAATGTGTGACCTTAAATTCAATAAGGATGAAGAGGTTTTAAAATCATCAAATAAAAATATAATTTAAAAGAAGTGATTATCCATTAATGGAGTGATAAATAACATCCAATCCAGACCCTTTATACTCCCTTGGATAAAACCTTAAGTGGGTTATCCCTCCATTGATCCTATGGTTTCAATAGAGCATGAAGTAGACTCATGAGGGAGGAATTGGAGAAGTAAAAAAAAACAATGAAATAACGATCACTACACTATTGTGTGATAATATCAAAAGGTTTGGTGTGAAAAATTTCACACCTTGAACCAACGGTATCAAAGTGATATTAATAACAACATAATAAGAGGATAAAAATAACTTTTATTAAGAAACTAAAGTGAATTGAACAACTTACATGTGAAAGACAAACTTGAGACAACAAAATCGCAGCATAACATTACAATGAAAGGAAGCTCCAAAAGATCATCAAATAATCAAACACCAATGACTTAAATAGTAATTTTTGGATCCTTGGGTCGAGAATACAATAGTAAAAATCATCCCACTTTATTATGGTAGGCCTAGGGTGGTGGAAAGTAAGGGAGAGTGGACTTCTTTATCCTGGACTCGAAGTGGCATCTATATTTCATCCATCTAATAGATGCACCTATATGGAATTATAGATGGCCGAATTAGAGTGGTACATAGAAGAAAAAAGTGAATATAAGGATGTATCCTATATCTCTGTAAAATTTCAGCCCAAATTAATTTTTTGTTTCCAAGATATGATTAAATTGGTGGCCTGTTTTTCTGGGCCACAAAATCTGGCCCATAATTTATCTCTAACTTGGGCTGCCTGAATAACCACAATGTAAACCGAATTATCACTATCTCATGAATAATTATATCTTTATATATATTTATTCTATCATCCCATGAAATTTGGGATTCATAGGGTCTGAATTGTGGGCCCCACATTCTCATTAGTGGGATGGTGTTCAATATGCCTTCTCCAGAATCGTTTCCTTTCATCGCCAAATATCCACATCATTCTTTATGAATCCTCCATTGATCCCTAAATGAAAAAATGTTCATATTTAAGTTTAGATACATTTCCCAAAATATAAAATTAAAATATGGATAATTACATTCCTTAAAATAAGATGAATCATTGGGACTAAATTGGTGTACATTAGGCATGAAGTGCACAAATAATGAGAATGGATGTTCAAAATTAAAATACACTAACTCAGGCCCATAAGATCAAAAATGAACATTTAATACCATTAAAATGTAATTAAAATATTTTTTTTTTATTTTCTAATCAATCCTTCTTTATTTTTTTTATATTATTATATCATCTATAAAGAAGTCCACAAATTTATCATGGAAATCTCTAAAGACTCCATTTATTAACTCCATAAATATTTCTAGAGCATTAGTTAGTCTGAAGGGCATCAATATGAACTCATATTGTCAATAGCTTATTCAAAATCTATTTTTGGGAATATATTTCTTATTCACCATTAATTGGTGATATCCCAACCAAAGGTCCACCTTAGAGAAATACTAGGCCCCACACAATTGATTGAACAAGTAATCTATCCATGGCATGTGATACTTGTTCTTTATCATGATTTTATTGAGCTCATTATAATAAATGAAAAGGCACATTAATACATACTTTTTCTTGATGAAGAGGACCGTCACCCCCCAATATAAATCACTTGGGAGTGTAAAAACCTTTTCCAAAATCTTTTGTAACCACTTATTTAGCTCTTCTAACTCATTGGTGTCCATTCTACAAGGATTCTTTGATATCAGTAGAGATACAAGTATAATTTCAATTGAAAACCCAAACTCTTGGTCAGGATGAATACTAAACAAATATTTAGGGAATACATCAATATAACCCCTCAAAATGGACATGTATTCAATAATGATACTCTCCTTTATCTCAATCATCTGATCTAGATATTCTTGATCATAATAAAATAATATCCACACTTGATATGAAGATTCCAAAAGATATTAAACCTCCACCTTTAATTTGTAAAAAATCTAAGGATAACTCAGGATGTAAAGTGTGATTTCCATATCCCAACTGTTGATGTTGGATTTATATAAATATATCCCATCCATGCCCAATACAACATCCAAATCTAATAAAGGTAGTAGAACAAGATTTGTTGGGAGGTTTAGCTCACAAACATTGATTGGGGATGAGTTATATAATTGGGATGCAATAGTTTCTCCATTTTCTATTCTTACAAATAGATCAACCATTATATTTTTAGGTGGTGTTTGAATAATTCTAACAAAATTTCAAGATATGAAATAATAAATATTATTAAAATAAAATTACTTTCTCTATTATTGAATTAATAACCAGCGTAACTATCACCACATTATTGTAGGGATCCAACTCATTTGTAGTGATAGAATATGCCATTCCTTACTCTCTAAAACTTATAGGGTGTTTTCATTGATTTTATCTGATGAAACATGGATTAGGGTATTGGTTCGCATAATAAACATGTTCCTTGTAGTAAAAACAATGGACTACATGATGAGTGTTGATCTAAACCTTCTTTTCCTCTAGAGAACTAGTGGGATTCTTCAAATCCCTTAAACATTGAGTATCCCGGTGCCCCTCTTTTCCACACTTGAAGCATCTCACATTTCCCTTTAGATATTTTTTGGGATGATTATTTCCACAATTTTCACATGTGGGATGTTGGGTTTTCTTTCCTACATGAGATTTATGTACTGATCATACTAAAGAAAAATCCATTTTACACTTTTTATCCCCAGGCCCATGAGACCATTAAGAGTCACTGATCTTCATTTTAATGTCTCAGTTTTTGTAATTTAAAACTTTGGAATATTTTTAAGAATATTTAGAAATCCAAACACTGAGATGACATGAGATCTAGAGGCCTGGTGAGCCCAAAATTGATATTTTAAAAATTTTAAATATATTAATAACATTCATACATAGTTTTCATGAAAAATTAGAATAAATCCTAAATATATTCTTGGACTGGAAATCTAAGACCACTGTTGAGTTCATAATATAGGATTTACCCTAGGTGTGACATAATCTTTTTCGTCATTGGGCGTTTGGTTAAAATCCATTACAATCACAAATAATGAAATAAAATAAAATAAAATATTTATTTATTATGCTGACACATTGAACTGATTTTTCCTCTATAAATATGATATTATGACCAATTCATAGGTTTAGCCTCATAACCTTGGGAATTGAGAGGAGAGTATGGAGGGACGTTGGTGGGAATTAAGATCATGGACCGATGATCGGAGTACTATAAGGATCACCAATGTCAACTCGTCTTGTGGATCCCATCAACAACAATGATGTGAAATCGTTATTTATTAGCAATTGATCCAGATCTAGGTATAGATTTTGTTTTGTGTGGATTAATATTGATTTTATTTACTCATGAAAAATATGAATTAATCATCTATATAATTAATTCATAGAATGATTGTTCAATTTGGGTAATTACATTATCTTCATGAGGTATATAAAATGATATTTTTTGTTTTATCTCTTTCTCCTCATTCATCACCCTATGATAATGAATCAAGGCCAACATGATCATTGGTCATGGTCCATTACTAATTTTTCTGTTTTGTGCATTTTTCTCCCCGTTCTACATGCATTCATTGTTGAAAATGTCTTTTAGCCTATGATTCTAAGAATATCTGGTGAAAAATCATTGTGCATTCGGTCTTTGGTGCAATGGATCGCTACTACAGGTTTGGGATAGAGATTTGAAATTACAGTTGTGGTGTAAGACAATGATAGTATATCCATAGACATATCAGGATTTTGTTTTCGTAGATTTGGCATGAATTAGTGGTGATCCATAATGACGAGTGTCACCTAAGTGGAATACGTGGACAAAATCTAGTGAGAAGGTGATGGTGGGACTTAGTTAGATCATATTTGAGTTCCTTGAGAAGAATCAGTGGCAGTGGTGTCAGAATTAGAAGATGCATGAAGTCTTATATAGGATTTTTGAAAAACACAAACTACATGATGTTTAGTTCTACGAACACACTCTACATACTCTCCTCTATGAGGATCTAGGGTTTCCACACAAATATAAGTATCACACACTGTGTGACACATGTCACATGATGTGTGATATTTTTTTTTGACCAGCTTGGCATGTATAGGGTGTACATGCCCATGAAGCCATGTCGTATTACACACCATGTGTTCCAAGTCACACGCTATGTATCACATAGAGGAAAACTTTTCATGTACCTGAAGTATACTCCTAGGTGGCCATGTGGCCCTACACATTGTGTACTTGGAAAGTACATGGGCATAACTTGATGTACATGGGCATGTGAATACATCACGCCGAGTGCTAGGGCGACGCCTACTTGCCGTGTACCCTCAGAACACACCTTTTATTGTGGAAAAGTGCACTCCATGTGAGAGTGAGATACAAGTAGTGCTAGGATTTGTGAGACATTCCATGTACCCCTAGAGACACACCATGTACTCATTTGAGGAGAAGTTTGATTCCTCTTTCTTCTTATTTCATCTTCATTATGATCTTGTGTGAGTTTCCTTGGAACAATATCAGTTGAGTGTGTTCCCTCGGTCTATTCCTACGAGGGTTCGGTACAACATCCCTTCCTCATCATAGGAGGGTGACCCCTCTACAACTTTATAATGATCAATGTAGTGTGGGTGAGTTCCCTTATTCTAGAGTGAGTTGTCCTAGTCTGCTTCTACAGGGTTTAGTATGGTGTATAGTCATGATAATTGGACCTCAAACCCCTCATCGACTTAGAGCATGTATCTTTCCGAGAGGCCGAAAACTATCCTCACGTCCTTTTTGTTTTCCCTAGGTAGGGTTTGTGGAATTGGAGTGACCAAAACTTATACGATAATTGATTCCCTATCTAGGTGGATGTTTCTAGTAGGGTCTGGTGTCCCCCCATTAAGCCTTGGGCATTGAACCCTAATCTATGATTGAGATCCGATCTTTTCAATGGGGTATTAGTTCAATGGAGTGTGTAACCCAGATAATCCCTCTCAATTTTCTATGTGATTATTTGGAGTGAGTCATCTTAGTCCTCTTATATGGAGGTTAGTACAACATATGGCCCCAAGCATTGGAACTCATACCCCTCAACGACATGGATCTTGTATCCATCAGAGAGGCTCAAAGCGATCCTCACATAATCTGTGTTTTACCTAGGTAGGTTTTGTGGAATTAGCATGACCAATAATTACATGGGTGTTGATCCTCTATCTAGGAGGATGTTTCTAGTAGGGTTTGGTGTGTCCCCAATGAGCACTGGGCATTGACCCTCTATCTGTGTATCGAGATATGATATTTCCAATGGGGTATTAGTTTGATGGAGTGTGTATCTTATATGAACCCTCTCAGTTTTATTTATTCTTATTCTTATCTAGATTTTAAAAGTGTTACCTATGGGATGAGTGTCATCTGTGGTAGTATATCTTAGGGATAAGTTCCTCCCATATGAGCGTGACCTCTAGGATGAGTGTTGTTAGTGACAATACAGCTTGGGGAGTGGTTCCTCCCTGACGAGAATTACCTTGAAACCTTGAGCAGATCTATGGCTGGAAGTGATTGAGACCCCTATGACTCATAGTCTTTTATTAGTATATTTAATATATCCTTTATTATCATTATGTATCATATCTTTTTTAAAATACCCGTGTTTGATGAGCAGACTACTCTTGATGCTTTCTATTTGGAATTTTTGGCATTTCCTATTGGGTATTTTTATACTCACCCCTACATTGGGTATGCCCATACATGTCATGTATTATATAAACTATAGACCTTTTTATAGAGTTCTTGGAGGTCTAGGAGTAGGCGGTGATTATTTTTTGAATAGATAGATTGAGGTTTATACGAGTGTTTCATTGACAACAGTCCCCCTCGAGCAGGCCATACTTTATTTTTCCATTTTTGGGTAGGCTTATATTTGGCCCCTTTTATACTTTATAGCACTTTATGTCATACTATGATTGTGTTATTATAGATATATGGATTAATTTTTATCATTTGGTTTATATTTTATTATTTTTTGGGACTGAATATGTGTGTGTTCATATAGGTACATTAGGAAAAGGCTTCCCATTTTAGATATACCTCATTGATGCTTGTTGTGATCTCCTGGCCTATGGAGGCGGGCTTGGGGTAGTTTTGGATCAGCCTTCTATCTTCCATGAAGGTCTTGAAGAGTGGTATTAGAGCTGGTTTCCATCATAGGACCAGAGTTTTTAGTTTCTTTTTTCTATATGTGAGGTTTGGTTTGGGCACTAGGGCAATAATGTTAAAATGTTTTGAGTTTATATTTTAGGTCATGGACTCTAGTTTTGGTTAAACAGAAAATTTATCCATTCACTAGGACTCTTATAACCTTCTTGTTTACTTGGTACATGTATTTACTAGTTGTAGGGAAAAAATCAGTACACGTATCATATAGGAATGGGTTTTGGTTTCCATATATTTTATAAGTTAACTCACCAGATATACTCATTTATCATGGTATGCCTTGTATCCTTTCATGATGCATTCATGATAAAAACTAAATAGGTTTCTATTTAAGAGTAGAGAGTATGACCCGATGAGTGATGAGGCCTCTGTGAAGGTGATTGATCATGAGAAGGTATTCCTTTAGGATAGACAGTAGGTAACACTTTCTCCCACTGATTAGTTCGTAGACCCACCTCCAGTGGTTAAGATGAATGTATCATGTTAGGATAAGTTGTGGATGTCTCTTTTAGTATTGGATAATGATGTTTAGGGTTTAAGAACATATATTTATCTTTCTAGGTATAGATCACCTATGGTCCAGGGTCGGCAGGACCCACCAACTACAGGCGTGAATTAGAGGTGCCATCGCAGGAGGCATCATCGTTCACACAGACCTAGGGGATAACTCAGTCCACCAAGGAATGATAACTTATATTCTTATGATGAGTATGGTCATGTCATGTGAAATTTTTCCACCCATAATTCTATAGTTAGAGAGTTGATTTACAAACCTCTTAGGTAAGTGGTTGGAGCAAGGAGTTATATAGGGTGACAAATGTGATGGACGAGTTGGGGGAGCAGTTGGAGGTGGTGGGCACTTTTTTTTGATGACACCACCCCCAACACCACATATAAAACTCTAGGCTTGTGAACCTATTGGTCAGAGTCTTGGATAACCATAGAGACTAGAGTTTTTTTACCCAAAGTCTTGATAAGTGTTTGGATGTATGATTTGTGTTCCTTCTACTTTTTTTAGTACCGTTAGACACAAGTATGAGACACTCTTATACCTCATTTGTTTTATTATTTTATAGGGAGATATAGGGAATTATTATAGCCCTGTGTTGGTGATGCTTTACATAACTTTGGACATGCAAGGAAGACAGAAAATTCCCCCACTGAGATGAGTTCTTGAGACATGATCCAAAAACCATGTGAGAAAGTCAGTACCAAACAAAGAATATAGTGTTAAGGTGTGGTGGATGAGTTTCTCTAAATTGTATGTTTGAGGTTTTTTATTATGATAAGGTGTTGGAGTAAGCCCTAGTTTTGGTAAATAGGTGAGAAATGAAAAGGATGAGTTCTTGGTAGTAGGAGCTTAAAGAGGCTTTAAGTGTGGTTTGAGGAACAACATGTGTCTTCAATACCCGAGTTATAGTTTTTAACATGTAGTCATGATCCACTTATCCCTGAGAATATCCCCTATTCAATACTTAGTGATACTATTGGAGGATTTTTTCTGGACCCATGTGTTTGAGGCTCTCATAGATAGGATCAATGATCCCATGATTTTTCCTTCAGTGTGACCTGACACTCAGAGGAGAGTGAAATCCTCAAATGGAATATATTCATAGTGGTGGTAATAACCTATGATTTTTCCCTCAATATGGACCAGTTTCTAACCATCCATGCTAAGTTGGTCACTTCTAGTGAGTGAATAAGTGATTTTGGTTTGTTGGGATGGAGTTTTACTATTTTGATAAGGAGTGAACCCAGGAAGATCAGGATGCGCTCATGTGAAAAAATTTATGACCGACTTCTTATCAGTTAATTAGTGATACCTTTGGATGAGTGGTGGTGGAGTATAAGGATGTATTTTATAGGGATGTGCTGGTTTTATCTCCACACTGAAATTTAGGCTTCTGAAGTACTAGAACCAGGGAACACCCTTGATTTTTGAAACAATATATCTGATGGAACCTGTTAATATTCATAATCTAAAGGCATAATTAGGAGTTTGTAGAGAAAGGGGTCTTGTAAAACCTAGTGTGATAACCTAGGCATCCTGAGTTGTTCTCCTGATAGGATAATGAGTGCTTGAGGTTGGGTATTAATTGGTGTTACTTGAACCAGGTGACATGAGGAAGAGTATACACTCCTAATAATCATTGAGTTCTTCAACCTTTGGTTTGGGGTGAAGTGGTTCTTAGAGTTTGACCTCAAGACAGGTTATCACTAGCTATAGTTTTGGATTAGAATATACCACAAGTGTCTTTACAAAGCCACTATAGATGTTTTGAGTTCGTGGTAATACCATTTGGCATGTTTTATTACTTTTTAGAGTTTTAAGACTTGTGTTATGGATCCTTAACCCTTTATGGATTATTTTTTGGTAGTATTCTTCAATGAAATCCATGTGTTCTAGGAATCTGAGTTGGATTAGGTGAGACACCTTAGGATGGTGTGGTTTAATTCTAGTTGATAGTTGTTACCCATATACTTCTTCATATATCCAGGGAGGTACAACTTAGGGATATCTATTGTGATATTTTTCATGACTAGATATCCACTGGATATATTCCTGATGAATTTTACAAAGGTGGGAAGCTCATCATTCCTTTTCGAGGATGGACAATGACACTAGTCAAACTGTGGAAGGAGGTGTTGAGGAGGTTATTTTTCCCTTAGCAGTACATCTAGTGGAGGTGAGTATGTACTAGGATCTCTTGGAATTGGTTGGTAAACCAAGGGAGTTACAACAAGTTTTCAAGCTAAAACTATATAGTCTCTCCTATATGTGGGTTATGACTATTAGATATTTGTGGAGAGTTAGAGACACATTTTCATGAATGTGGTAGTCTAGATTCATGGTATTTTCTTAATGATCATTTCATAATGTAATGCTTACTTTATGGAATTATTATGGAGAGGATGCATGAAGTATTTGGGGTCTCATTAATAGTTGATCACAATGTTTTACCCTAGTTAGCTGGCCATGTAAAGTGGACCTTTTAGGTTCTAGTAAACATGCTTCGTGTTTGCATGTTAGTTTTGATCCATAGCTAGGATGATCATCTACCATAGGTTTAATTTTCATATCATAATGATTATTAATCTACCACTAGAGTATCACCTTTTTAAGGACATGTATGAGGGACCTTTTGGGTCACTATCATTCTAGTCAGAGATAGTGGGTGACAGCACTTGAGCCCTAGTTTTGGTGCAAGTGATGGCTGTGAGGGTGTAGTTTATCCAGGGGTGGATGAGGACTACCTAGAAAACATGAAATGTTATTTATGGACCAATGATGAAGGCATTTAGACTTCAAGAGTTTTGGAGTTTTATCTAGGTCAATAGGATATCTTTGGGGTTCTTAGGCCCATTATTTTTTCCTAATGTTGTGTCAGGTTAGCGTAGTGGTGTACCACTTAACCTCATAACCACAATAGTTTTGGTTTTTTTTTGTGTTATTAACTTTTCATAGCAGAGGAGGTATGAGCACGATGCATTTCATGATACAGAACTAAAAAATTTGGGTTATAAGAGTGGAGTTTCCTTTTTCAAGGAGCTGGAGGCATTGAGAATCGGTAGGGAAAGGACCTTCATGGGAAAGTGTTTTACTTGGGTGCATGTTTGTTGGAAACTTAAGAAACTGATGAGGAAGATAATGGGAGTGAGATAACCAATTGAGAGATTAGCATTCCAATTTTTTTTAGTTTGTACTTTTTAGGGACAAAAAGTTTTGAATAGGGGAATAATGTAATGTCTTAGTTTTTTTGTTTAAGAATTGGAATATTTCTAGGAATATTTCCAGAGCCAAGTGCTAAGACGTCATGAGATTATGAGACCCTGTGAGCCCAGAATTAATATTTTAAAAATATTAAATATATTAACACAAACACACACACAATATACTTGAAAAATTTGAATAACTCCAAAAAATATTCTCAGATCTGAAATATGATACCACTTTTGAGTTCAGAATGCATGGTTTACCCTAGGTGTGAAAAAAATCTTTTTTAGAGTAGGATGTTTAGTTAAAATTCATCATGGGAGAAAATAATTAAATAAATTAAATAAATAAATATATTTATTATATTGATGCAACAAATAGAATTTTACTCTATAAATACGGTGTTATGACTAATTCGTAGGGTTATCCTCATAACCCTAAGAATTTAGAGGAGAGCACAGAGGGACGTTAACGGGCATCAAGATTGTGGATTGATGATCAGAGTACCATAAAGATCTCCAATGACAATTTATCTTGTTGATCTCATCAACAACAATTAAATTCAATCATTCTTCATCAGCACTTGATCCAAATCAAGGTAGGTATTTTTTTTGTCTGGATTTATCCCATTTTTATTTACCCATGATGAATGAAAATTAATCATCTAACTAATTAATTCATAGATCAATTGTTTAATTTGGGTAATTTATTTATCTTCTTGAGATATTGGAATTGATATTGTTTTGATTTATTTATTTATCTTTGTTCATTTCCCTATGAAAATGAATCAAGTCCAACATGAACATTGGTCAAGTTCTATTACTAATATTTGTGTTTTGTGAATTTATATCCCCATTCTACATGTGTTCATCATTGGAATTTTCTTTTGGCCTATGATTTGAATAATATATAGTGAATGATTGTTTCACATTTAGTCTTTAGTATAGTGGATCACTACCATAGGTTTGGGATGGAGATTCAATATTATGGTTGTGGTGTACGATGATGCTAGTAGATCCACAAATGGATTAGAAGTTTGTGTTCACATATTTAGCATTTAGTATTGGTGAGGTGCAATGGAGGGTGTCTTCTTATTAGTGAATGTGGCTAGAATTTGGTGATCAGGTGAATATGGGACTCATTTGGACTAGATCCGAGTTCCTTGGGTGGAATCAGTGGCAGAGAAATCAAAATTAGAAGACACATGAAGTATTATATGGGTTATATGAAAAACCTAACTACATGGCATGTATTTCTATAAACACACACTTCATAACACCCTATATGAAACCCTAGGGTTTCCACACAGAGATTAGTATCACACAATGTGTGACACTTTTTCTACTAGCTCGACAAGTATAGGGTGTAGATGCCTAGGAATCCATGTAGTATTACATGCCATGTCTTTCAAGTTACACATCATGTATCACATGGAAGATGGCTTGAACTATATAGGGATTACACACCCAAGTGGCCATGTGGTCCCACACACCATGTACTTGGGGAAGTAAACGAGTAGGACGAAGTACACGAACACGAACTGGTGTACATGGGCATGAGAAGATGACACATTGAGTTCCAGAGAAACATATAAATGTTGTGTATCCTTGAAACATGCCATGTATTATGGAACAATTCATACTATGTGAGCATGATACACAGACAGTTCTCAGATTTTTGAGACACACCATATACCCCTAGGGACACATCATGTACTCCTTTGAGGAAAGTTGGAGTCCTATTTCTTCTCAGTTCAGTTTTTTGTGAGATTTTGTGTGATTACTTAGACCATTATTGGTTGAGTGTGTTCCCTTGATCCATTATTATGAGGGTTCAGTGTAGTATCTCGTCCTCATCATAGGAGGGTGACCCCTCTACAACTTTCTAATTATGAGTGTAGTGTGGGAAAGTTCCCTTATTTTGGAGTGATTTGTCTTAGTCCCCTTTTATGGGGCTTAGTACAATGTATGGTCTTGAGTATCGGAGCTCATACCCCTCAGAGACTTGGAGCATATATCCCTCTGAGAGTCTCGAAGAGATAAGCATGTCCTTCATGTTTTCCCTAGGCAAGGTTTGTGGAATTGGCAGACTAACACTTACACAGGCATTGATCCTCTATCTAGGAGGATGTTCCCAGTAGGTTCTGGTGTCCCCCTAGAAAGTCATAGTCATTGAACCCCATATATATATCTATATCTGATATTTCTAGTGGGTTATTAGTATGATGGAGTGTATATCTTGGATGAACCCTCTCATTTTTATATGTGCTTCTTTGAAGTGAGTTATCTCAGTCTGCTTCTAAGGCGGTTAGTACAACATATAGTCCTGAGCATCATACCTTATACCACTCAATTAATTGAATCATGCATCCCTTTGAGAGTCCTAGAGTGATCCTCTTTCCCTTCATGTTTTCCCTATGTAGGATTTGTGGAATTGGCATGACCAACAATTACCTGGGTGTTGATCCCCTATCTTGGAGGATGTTTCCAATAGGGTCTGGTGTCCCCATAATGATACATAAGCATTAAAACCTATCTATGTATTGAGATCTGATATTTATGACGGGGTATTATTATAATGGAGTGTATATCTTAGATGAACCCTAGAATTTTACTTTGTGCTTATTCTTGGATAGACCTAATGAGCATGGCCTATGGGTTGAGTGTTGTCAGTGGTTATATAGCTTGGGGATTAGTTCCTCCCAGATGAGCATGACCTCTAGGATTATTTTCATCAGTTTTAGTATAGTTCAGGTAGTGGTTCCTCCCAGATGAGCATTACCTTGAAACCTCATGTGGATCTATGGATGTAAGTGTTTGAGACCCTTATGAATCAGAGTCTTTTATGAGTATATATAAGATAAACTTAATTATATTTATGTCTCATATCTTGTTTGATATACCAATTTTTGATGAGATGACTATTCTTAATGCCTTAGGTTTGGTGTTTTTGGGATTTCCTATTGGGTATTGTTATACTCACCCTTTCATGGGATCTTCCTAAACATGTTTTGTCTTATGGAGATGACATACATTTTTACAGAGTCTTTGGAGTACTAGGAGTAGGTAGAGATTAGTTTGGGCTAGAAAGACCAAGGTGTATACCAATGTTTCATTGAACACATTACACACTTTTTGAGATGGTTAGACATTATTTTTCTAGCTTTGGGTGGGATTGTATTTGAATCCTTTATATTCTTTAAAATACTTTATGTCATACTCTGATTGTGGGATTATAGATTCATGCATGCATTGCTATCAGTTATTTTTTTTATTTTAGTATTTTATGGGATTGAAGATGTGTGTGTGCATATATGTACATTTAGAAAAGGAATCCCAGTTTGGATATGTCTTCTTAGTGCTTTTCCCTAGCCCCTAGCCTATAGAGGTGGATTTGGGGTAGTTGCGGCTTGGCCATCTGCTGGCTAGGTAGACCTCGATGGGTTAGGTCATGACATTCATCTCAAACTTTAGGGAATAATGAAAAATATCTTCATAGATTTAAAAGTATCGAATTTTTTTAGACTTGGATTTGACCCTCTAAATAAATGGTCCACATTAATTTCGATGTTGATGATAAAGTCGAAGGTATATTGTGCAAGCCTTGTGAATTTTTCCTTGTACGAACCAATAAACCCATATTTCTTTTTCTTCAGTATGAGGAAATACCTCTCCATTTTTAAATGTTTAGTTTTGGGAAAATATTTATTGAAAAATATTTTCTTTAATCCTTCCCATTCCATGGAATCAATTTCCTCCTTGGACTTTGTGTTCTTGATCAGTGTCTACCACTGATCGGACACCCCTTTAAAATTATAGATATCCAACACACCGTTATCTTGTTTTGAGAATTAGAGGATAGAGAATATCTTTTTATTAGAGTTAATACACTATTCCTTGATGGGGGGATCATAAGACCCACTAAAGGTAGGATGAATTTGTCTAATAAAGGACTCAACCACAACTTGATCTTTCTTAGGAGGAGGGAATTCCACACGATTCAAGTTATTATTCATATCATAAGTCATCTAGTACAATACTACCATGAAGTTCCCATATCCCACTCCCATAATGTTATTCACATCATTAGGGAAATCATCACATTTCCTAACATGTTGGTTATTGACACGATTCCTCCAATTTCTTGCCATTAACTAAATAATGAAAAAATGCTGAGATTAATTTAACTAATAAACATATAAAAATGGAAACTATGAGATTAGAAAGAATAAATTATAAATAAAAATCATATTATATCTTATGAGTCTCTAAGTTTTAATCTATGTTATCCATGGTAATGTTTCCTATTAGGTTTTATAACCTAAAAATCTATTCAAGTCCTTAATAATGTGTTTTAAAGAGTTTATGAATTTACCAAAGCATATACCTTGGGAAGGTAAAAATAGGTGTGAAGTAAGGAATCTTTGTTGTACACTAGGTGAAAATTGATTCAAATCCCAATGTAACCTTTTTGGGGTAATTACCCTAAGTTATAACTATAGAAGATCCACATCCACTTGTAATATTCATATAGGGATGTAATTTCTTGTAAACCACTCGCTCTATACTTCACCAAAATTACAGGATATTATAGTATACTTAGATGTATCCCTAGGGTTATCAATAAATTGTTCTATTCCTAATCTAAAAAATAACTATTCCATCCTCTAATACTAACTATAGTGACCCAGACCTTTTACATATATTATTACATGATTTTTAACATAAATATCTATTAAATACAACCAAAGGATTTAAAGGTATAACATCCTTGGAAGACTAGGTTCATAATACATCAAAAGGAAACTAAAACATAACATCTTTATTTTATTCTCATTAATTATCTCATAAATACCTTTGATCTCCTAAAAATTCATAGGATAACATGAGGAATACATAAAAGAAACTAGTGAGCTATAAAGCACAATAAGGGAATAGACAAGGTAATGAGGCATAACATGCAAGTCAAACAACATAACATGATATCATAAAAGATAAGGCTCATGAATAATCAAATGAGATAATAACATAAATAACATGGTATAATAAGATCATTGAAACATGGTAAAGTGGTAGTAATGTATACCATGATATAAATATAAAACAAAGCTAACCACCGAGACAACATCACATGGTAGATAGAGTACCATAATGGATTAAGTTCACAATATAATCCAATAAATAACATATCATAAAATAAAAACATTATCTAATAAATTGTATCACTATATATCCACGCCGATCATAACATGTGCTTATGTGTGCCACAAAAAAAATCAATATTAAGGCATAAACATAAAAATTACCCATGTAAAAAATGGGTTGCATTTGAGAAAAGAACTTATGGAATATATTACCCCATAAAATAAAGGGATAATAAGATAATTATATATGTAAAATAAATATATACATAACTTATAATCATTCCATAACATAAAATAGAGAAAAAATTAGTTAGAGAGAGAAAGGTCATAACCCAAAGAAAAAGGGTGGTCCAGAGAAATCCTTTACCTTATGTACGAATCGGTTCTAAACTTGAACTTAACATCTTGGATAATTAAATTAGATTCATTAATTACTTAATTAAAAATATTTTACATATAAAATTTATTTATTATATTTTTATTATGTACATTTATAACCATTTTAATGAGATATAATGCTTAATTTTTTTGTTCAAGAGCATTTGTTTCATGGTTCCATGGTCGGATCACTTATGGATAATTATTTAAGTTCTTATCCAATGGCACTAAAACTAATAAAGTGAAATTAAATGGTGTTAATTACCTTAAAAATTTTTAAATGGTACCAATTATATATGTGTTCCAACATTGGGACCAATCATTGTGTAAAAATGTTAACGTTATGTGGTTAGTTAATTTAGGTAGTTTTACCATCTATCACAAACTAGATTCATTTTAATTAATATTATGAACATATATTAATTATAGAAAATGAAATAATCTATAATATACTTATTATAATCATATTTAACTATAATAATAATTTTATGACTAGCCTTGAAGGCAGTGGAGGAAAACAAAATGCACTGTTCATAGAGGCGGTGAACCAACCATATTGTAAACTACACTTTGATTTTAGAAAAAAAAAATTAAGGGAGGGTTTAAGATAGACATTGAACCATAATAATAACATATATTTATATTTAGAATATTATTTTATTATGTTTAGGTGGATGGAGATTATATGTGGTGCTATAAGAGAATAAAATTGATAGAGATTAGTCGAGAATCTTACATCTTCCTTTAAACTCATCTTATTAATATAGCCCTTAAGGCTCATTGAAATGGTCTTTGGATGAGACCAGCATCACTAGGATGTGGGGAAAGGTTTGGGAAGAGATTTGGTCAGAAATTTGGAAATATCCAAGGCTTAGAAGGTGTGTGGAGAAGGGGTGGTATTTATAAGGGTTGGAGGTGAGTGTTTTTGAATATTGTATTCATTAGTTTATTATTTTTCCTCAAGACTATAAATAATATTTATTTTTTGATTATATATATTAAATGGTGTATGTGAGTTTTAAATAATGGGTTATTACATCATCCATGACTCAAAAATTCATTTATTTAGCTTATAATGCAATTTAGCGTATATTGTTGTATTTTACTATTCACAAAAAAAACTATTTTAGAAAAATACCAAAAATTAACCCTAATTTTTTTTTAAAAAATTTAGATTCCAAAAATGAAATCCATTTTATGAAAATAATTTTCTAATTATGATAAATTTAATTTTATAATAAAATCCTCATTTAATTGAAAAATACCAATTTTAATATTATGAGCAATTTTTTGACCCTTAGGAAAATTAATTATGGTATAATAAATTATATTATAATTATAATAAAACATAATATTAATTTATAAAACAATTTTATGAAAATAAATTTTCTTTTAAATCATTATATTTATTATAAAATTGAAATTAAAACATTTATGTTTTAAAAAAATGCAAACACTTAATTTATCATTTTTTAAACATTTATTTACTTGTACCATGGTATAAATATATCATATTTTAATTTTTTAAGATACCTAAATATTATATTACACTTACATAGGTGAGGATAGTATTCTAATAGCCATGTTACTATTCCAATGGTTAGATTTGTTGTAGTCATATGGGTTCCATACTCCCTATAAATACCTTACATTTCATTAATTATTCATTAACTTATATTTCTATCAAGGATATATATTTTAATTTTCAAAATTAATATTGTATTAATTTCATTTTTATTCATTTCTATAGTTTTGTTCATGAGTGTGGTTATTCTGGTGGATCAAACAGATCAAAATTTTCATATTTTAGTTATCTTGTTTTTTATTTTTTTTTCACATTATAATACTTTAAATTATTATGGAGATTTTTATTATATAAATGCAGTGTTAAAATTAATATAATAAAACATTATTGTTTTAATCATGTGGTGCACATTCTTTATATAATAATACTAAATATGTCAGAATTATAAGAAACACAATTCCATTGATAAAATTCTAGCATGTTAAAATTTCTATTTCAAATATATGATATTTTATGAATTATAAACAATTTATAGTTTAATTTATATAATTTAATGTTTTTTAAATAATATAAATATCATATAATTAATCATTATTAAAACCTTGATCATATCAATCATTCAATTTTTCACGCGACTTATATAATATCCAAATAAGGCCCCTTTTTATTTTGAACAATTAAAAATAAATAATTATGAACAATTCATAATTTAAATATGAAAATTATATATTGTAGACTTATTTCATAATTTATAACCCCTTATAAATTATTTTTTATAATTTATAAATAAACACTTTTATTTCTATATCATAATAAGTTCTATGTAATTTGTTAAAAGGTATTTCAAATATTAATATTTAATATTTGGGAATATAAACGTTTCATAAACATTTATTTAATTTAATTATAAACAATTTATAATTAATTAGTTAATTTATAAATTCCTTATAAATTAAATATTTCCAAAATACCTTTTATAATGATTTATAAACATTTTATAATTTATTAAAACAGTTAAATAAATTAAAAACAATTTTTGAAATCTTTACTATTTTCCCTTATATAGAATCCCTATTCTTCTTAAGTGAAACCTCCTTCTACCCTTACGTAGACACACTTCATAAGGGTAAAGTGGTTCTGGATCCCATACATAAAGGTAGAACTACATGACCCTTACACAGTACCGCTGTGTAAAGGTAATGCCCTTACACGAATGATTCACATAAGGGTAAGTCATGATATAGCTTTACACAACTTTCTTGAACCACTACGTAAAGGTAATACTTTTATAGAAAACCCCTTGCATAAAGGTACTACCTTTACGCAACACATTTTCATAAAGGTAGTAATGATGTTACCCTTACACATAGGGTATTCCTTATGGGTAAATAATATCATACCCTTACATAACCATTTACACATAAGAGTAAAATTAGATGATCCTTACACAAACTGATCTACATAAGGGTAAGGATCGGTGAATCTTACACATAACAATTTTCATAAGGGTAAAGCCTTTATTACCCTTACAAATATTAGTTTTGTGAAGGAAAAGAATTGGTTACTTTACATATCTCATCTATGTAAGGGTAAACTCTTTTCTGAAATTGAATTTTTAGTAACCAAAGAATTGATATTTTTTTTCTATCATTTTCTTCATTTCATCGTAAGTTTCATAAAATTTAAGTTTGGATCCATTGACACCACTGAAGGGTTTTGTAAAAGTCTAATAATATTTATTGAAACTAGTGATAATGATTAAAAACCATCGTATGATGATATCCATGCACGAAATATGAAACTATGTTCAAAATACATAAATGAAGAACAATGTAAAACCAAGATACCATATATCATAGAATCCACTACAACATCTTCATATCCATATGTGTTTGATGAAGATCACATAAGTGAAAAAATAATCCCAGCTTTGTGATGTATTAATAGGCTGATTTGAATCACTTGATGTTCAAGAAGGATCCAATAACCTCTATGATATCCCAGCATCTCACATGTAAAGGAGGAAGATGAAATAGAGCTTCGGGTTCCCTGGAGTCTTAGGATGAATATACACATACATAACCATCATATATCTATAGGGTTTATATATAACCCTATAGAACTCCTAGGTGGTATCCTCATTAATTCATGCATTTATAATGCATGTATTAATGCCTTAGATAATTCTTTCATCATATATATGAATTCATTTATCTCTCATTTGTTTCATCTAAATACTAAATGATTTAATTTAATGATAGATTATATGGGTCAAATACAAAATGATAAATTTTTATAATTTTTCTGAAATTTTACATTTCATAAAATAATATTACCTTATGTGCATGAAAATCATAATTTTCATGTAATATATATATATATATATATATATATATATATATAAAAGTCTTTAGTGCATATCTCTACCACTTTATAGATCACAAAATGGTCATAAAAAAAGAAATTCTCAATGAAGTCATTTATTTATAATCATTGTGAAAATTAACTAAATAAGTATTATATAAAAATGATAAAGAAATTAACTAAAAAAATTAGATAAAATGATGATAAAATTAACTTAAAAAGTAGTAGGTAGTCACCTCTTCATGATGTATACATACATTATGACACCATTTATTCTAATAATTTGTTTCTAAAAAAATCTATTTACTCTTTTGAATACATGAACTATAAACAGTCCTAGTAGTACTGAGAAAATATAAATAAATAAATGATTAATAAATATTTTAAGTGAAATTGTAATTATCATCAGAAATACCTTTTTGAGAATATTAGTTTATTAATGAAATACAATATTTTTCATAAATTTGTAAACATAATAACCACAATCTTTTACATTAGTTTGTTTTAAACACCACATAAACATTGAGAAAAATAATTTATATTTTTTGATATTTTTTTGATATTGAAATCTTATTATATATAACCTAATTCTTATCCAATTTTATATTTTGATATGCTTATTTTGCTCATGGACCATCCTCAAACCATGATTTTGATGATATTTAAATACCATCATATCATATTAAATTTTTAATCAAAACATAATATAAAATGTATAACTTAAATATTATTTGTAAAATGGTCCATGTAGTGTATTATATATTGATAAAAGTCATCGTGTGTGATCAATTTTTTGAGAATAAATGAATTGAATCCAAAAAATAAATCTTTTTAGTATCCAAATGGATTGAAATGAGCAACCAATTCTCCCTAAAAAACAATAATAAATAAGTAGTGAAATATATAAAAGTATATTTGATATGATTAAATTGTAGAGTTTTACCCTTACATCATGGGTATTAAGAAGATTCTATCATCTGTAAGTTTGTTTTCAAACATTGTGACTATTTTTTCTACTATTACTAAATATTCCTCTTCTTCTAAAGATTTTGTGTGTGTGGAAGTGATGTGAGGACTAATGAGTCCAAATTTTGGTTCATAGGGGTTTCCTTTCAAATACTACTAATATATATACCTATAAAAAATATAAATAGTATTAAAATGAAATTAACATAGTGGATAAAATATTGGAAAAACAAATTATGAAAACACACCTCATGTATACATTTACTTTCGAGACTCATAGCCATTAATTCTTGATGATTTAATTTACATTCTCATGACCAATAAAGTTTGTAATAACTTCTCCATACATTTTTTCTTTAAAATAAATGATAATCATATCACTATCATTGAACATTATATCCACATGGACTTGTAATATTATTAAATTCATAAGTTTATATGGTGGGTTAAAGGTACTATCTAAATCCATTTTTGATCGATTGGTTGATCCTTTATATTTTTTTTAGTTGAACTTCCATTTATCCTTCCTTTTCTCTATCTATAATAAAATTCCTTGGTTTAGTCATTTTTTTCATTAATTGTTAAATGTTTTTCATATAAAATAAATTGGAAAGGAATACCTCCTTATTGAAATTTATTTTTACAAGATCAAACAACTATGATATAAACGTTCCAATAGCATGATTAATCATTTGAACATCAAGATCATCAAGGGGAACAAGTTTCTCGATGCTCTATGCGTGAGCTATGTGAATCCCCACTATCACTTGACCTTTTGTAAGTTTTTGTGTGTGTAAAATATCTCCTTGGATATTGTACATTGTACCCATCACAACATAACAACGGGTGGGTGAAAATATAAATAAATCAGAATCATTTTCACCTTGTAGAATAATATTACAGGAAATGTGCCAGTGTCTGTATGATTCACATTTCATAAAAATAGTTATGAAAAAATTGATTAACTTCAGTAAGGTATACATTTTAGGAGAATGGATCACCTCAAAGATGGGGGGAATCTTTATGTAATGGTTGTTGTTGTGTCATTTCTTCTATTTGATTCATTCCCATAACATTCTCTAACAAATCAGACTGCTAATTAACTTTTTCTCCTAGAGTAGTTATTTGTGTCTGTATCTCCTCCATTTTCATATCTTTATCCAAATATGTTTGTGTCTATATCTCCTCCATTTTCTTATCTTTTTCTTCTAGAGTAGTTATTTGTGTATGTATCTCCTCCATTTTCTTATCTTTATCAAAATATGTTTGGGGTGCACTCCAAAATCCACACTGCTGATGTGGTCATATTGTCCTGGCCTCTTTAAGGCCATTGAAAGTAGCCATTCATTGGGTAAAACTAATGATGATTGTTATATCTAAACTAGGAAAAAAATATAAGGAAATAAGTAGTCCAATTTAAATAAGAAAAAGTTTTTATTTTTTCATACTTACACATCCTTTCCATAATTTTTTGTGTGCTTTAATCTAGTAGTATTCAATATTTATTTACACCAGCATCCTTCTATAGTACATGACATGTAATATAAGTGGATTCAAATTTTTATTTATCAATATGCATATAAAAAAATGTACACAATTATGTTTTTCTTCATTTTATATAAAGTATTACTATAGATTTAAGAAATATACCATTTTTTAAAGTGAAGAGTACCACATCCTTGCTTTATGGTAGGGGTACATTGGTTTTGATAGAAACTTCTTATTTACAGCACTTAGTTACTATTTCATAAATTAACATTTCTAAGTCAAAGTTATTAATACATGTATTATCAAGCAATTCATTACACACAACAATGTACCTAAAAATATTTATCCCCATGATGGTTGTTAAACACATTCCAGATTTATTGGTTTATCATGTGTGTCTAAATTTATCGTGGGTTTGGGTTTACTTTCCCTTTATCATCCTTGAGATGTTTCTTTGTAAGATTTTTCTGAAAGCCTTTATGAGCCTTTCTAGCGACCATTAACAAAAATTTCATTTGACAGTCATCAAGTATAAAATAAATCTTCAAGGTATAATTAAGAATAAATTAATTTCATTGTTTTATTTTTTTAGTAAAATAAAGAAATTATATCATAATTTTACCCTACTATCTTCCCAAATTAATGACTTAAACATAGGAAAAACGTTGTACCATGTATCTACATCAATCATCATGTACATTCAAGCCGTGACACCAATATAACTAATGAAAATGGACTTATTGGGGTTAACATGATGGGTGTGTGGATTCTCTCCAACCTTGAATTTGATGCCTCTACTTCTAGCCTTAATAATATTTGTTAACACCATCATGATATGATTCTATTATTTTTTATAGGACATAATTTTTTCACCTTCTACCATTTTTTTAGTTTCAACATACAAACCATCCTGGGTCAACCTGACATGTCACCCATGTTGGACCCCCATAATTTAAAGATAAAAAATAACCAAATGAGTCATGAATAATCATAAAGAGATAAAACAATAGTGTATAGTGTGTAAAAAGAGTAAAAATCCATGATACATACAATTCCAACCTAAAAGAATAAACCTAAAACTAAAATAATATAATAAAAAGAATGAGTCTCCTTATGACCATTCATCACTACCAACTCGTCTCACTAAGAAGGCAATGAAAACCCAAATAAGTCTATAGACTACATGACGCCCTTCCCTTTACTTGAGTCCCACCATAACACATCTAAAAATTCCCATGGTAAAAAGTATGGTGTGAGCACAAATCCCAATAGGATTGCATAAAAGAATCTATAAAAATTATAATACCATGAAACCATTAGTTCTATCTTTTAAAAAAATCCAGTTAATAATAAAGTTTCAAAAGAGAATAATTTTGTAAAACATCCTTTTTTTTCATAAAAGTATTTCATATTCATATAAATTAGGAATATGATAAGAATAAATAAGATAACATGAAATCATAAGTAAAATAATCCATGGATACACCATAAGATAAACATGTGAGAAAATAAACATGAAATATACTATCATGTATGAAACCAAGAACAAATGGGCTATATCCTATGGGTATACATACTCAAACACATGAAGTAATAATAATCTAGGAATAACATGAATCCTACTAATATCGAGTCATGCCACAGTCTATCAATATAAACAAAATAACCCCTAGTGGTGTCACAAAACTAAGGTTACATTTTTCCATTTCCCAATGCACCCAAGGTTCTAAATATTCTATGTTTCCTAAAAAACCATTTGAAATCCATACTCACAATTTATAAAAAAAAATCACAGTGAATTATCACTACTCGCATGCTTAAATAACCATTTTTTATTAAAAATAAACTTTTAGGCATTTCATCAAACACATAGTGTGCATAAATATTTCTTCAAGTAAAAATATCTTTAAAAACATGCATCTTAGGAAAAAAATCCAATTTTATGTCAAATTAAAAAAATTCATAAAGAAATAGAAAATAATTCACAAGGACATCAAGTAATTCACGAGTTTGAACTTTTGTATAGAGACACCTACCTTAAGAACAAAGGGAAAAAATTCACCCTTATGAATGAAGACTAGAAATGAGTAGACCAGGTCCTCACGATCCTAGATCTATAATAAAAATAGTAAATTCCTCATAAAACCCACTAGATCTTGAATACATAGCTTCATTGGGTTCTAACGAGAGAAGGGGAGAAGATATCAAGCAAGGATCAAAGAAAAGGAGAGAAAAATGAATAAAAAATAGAACATACCTTGGAGAGATCTGTCAAAAACTAAGGACAACCCCCAAGTAAGGGAAGAAGCCTCTAGAGAATTAGGGTAAGTTTAGTTTAAGTCTAATAGAGATCGGGTGGTGATTAGATATAAAAATTAACAAGGTAAAATAAGTAAATTCCCACTCTTAAGTGGTTTAGATTGTAGTGCACAGTTAGGATGCATGGTTTAAAAAACTACATGCCAACCATGTGTGGCTTATTTACCTTTGAAAAATGAGGTGCATGGTTACTTGTTAAGAGCTAAAAAGTTTTGAAAAATCATGTTCAATCCATGCGATGCCTCTAGAAAAACACCCAAACAATGACACAGTTTCCTTTGCAAGCTGCACAGTTTGACTAATCATGCTAAAACCATGAAAAATTACACTATATCCTCATAGTGTCATACCACATGATTTCTGCATGATTAGTATTAACAGTGTTCCTAAACCACGTGATTTGTCCTATTTTCTCCAAAAATATAATTTTTTAACCCCCAACTCCTAGAAACCTCTAGAATGACATAAAGGATAATCCAACTTCAAACTAAAGCATATCTGTGACCCTGATGGCATCGAAAATCTCCCCACCATAAAAGATTTTCCCCCATAAAGTGTTCAAGATTTTAAACTCCCAAAAATGGAAGGCCATTTCTTCCTCATCAAGAATTCCCACTCCCAAATCTCATGGCTATCCCATACACACTACCATAGTAAAAAACTAGGGGAATTGTTTTACCATGTAGTACCTTGGCTTGGAGATCCATAATCTGAACTAGTTTCTTTATCATAGTGGTGTTGGGATCAAGATAAAAATTTCCCATTCAATCACATGGGAAGGGTCTGGTTTATAGCTTCTCAATTGTTAAATGTAAAACATTTCATGAATCCAAATCAATAAAGATGAAAATTACAATAGATCGGCCACCTTTCCAAGCCATCAAATGATCTCAAAAGGGAAAAAAACCTTAGTTCCAACTTACCTTTCTTACCCAATAAATGGTGTCCTAAGTGAGGAGAAACTTTGAGAAAGATCCGATCACCAACCTCAAACTCTAGAGGGTGACAATGATAGTTCACATTGGAATTTTGATGATTCTAAGTAGTCATTAACTTCTTACGGATCAACGACACTTTTTTCATCATCACTTAAACAAGGATTGGTCCAACTAAGGATAAATATCCCAAATTTTCCCATCATAAAGGAGATATACATGGACACCATACAATTATTCTAAGGGTTTTATCTTAATTGAATCCTAATAACTATTTTTATAGGAAATTTGACCAAAGGTAAGTGTTTTCTCCATAAATCACCAAAATTAAACACACATGTATAAAGAATATCATCAAGGATCTAAATATACTCTCAGTCTTCCCATCAGTCTATAGATGATATGTCAAGATTAATTTCAACTGGGAACTCATCACCTCCTACAAACATTCCCAAAACCTAGATGTAAAGTGTGAGTCTCTATTAGAAAAAATTGGAGAGGGAACTCTATAAAGTCTTATAACTAATCTGACGTACATGTTCTCAATCTTATCTACCTTTATTGTATCCTTGATATGGAGAAAATTAGACGATTTAATAAGTCGACCATTGATCACCAAAATCATATCTTTCTCTCTAAGAGTATGTGGTAAACAAATAATGAAGTCCATAGAGATCCTATCCCACTTCCATACAAGAATAATAAAAGGTTAAAATAAACCAGTAGGACTCTATTGATCCATTTTAATTCTATGATAAGTAAGTCACCATGAAATGAAGTCAACAATCGACCACATCATTCCTAGCCACCAATATTGACATTTAAGATCATGATACATCTTGGCAGTCCTAGGCTGCATTAACTAATAAGATTAGTGTACAATATCCATAAATTATTTTCTCAGATATATATGAATGGTGAACCTACCTCAGAAACACAAAGCATCCATGGGAGAATTAGATCAAACACCCAAGGTCTCCCCACCATTTATTATTTTACTAAAGTATTGTAAATCAATTTCTGTTACCTATTATTTCTAAATCTGATCATTAAATGATGATTTAGAATTTACAGAAGCTATGAACACCTACTCACTAGACTCTTGTACTCACAAGACCATCTCAACAAATAAACTCATTAAAGGCCACTTCTTTACTGGTTCCATCAAGGAATGAGTCAGTAATTTCATACTCTACACATCAACGACCACATTCCCTTTCCTAGGAGTATAAAAAATATCAAAATCAAAAGTATAAATGTACTCAACCCAGAATCTATATTTAAAATTCATATCCCTATGAGTGAAAATATATTTTAGTATATTTTTATTAGAATATACCATAAAACACTCCCTAAAGAGATAGTGGCACCATGTTTTGAGAGTATGTATAATAACTACCTACTCAAGGTTGTGGGTAGGGTAGTTATTCTAATGAGGGTGTAATTGGAAAGATCCATAGCCCACCACCTTATTTACCTACATCAAGACACACCCCAATCAGATAACCAAAGCATTGTAGAAAATGTCGTAACCCAAAATCGGTTCCAGAAGAATCATAACTGAAGAAAAAGTCAACCTATTCTTCAGTTCCTTGAAAGACCACTGACATTTATCGATCCACTTAAACTTAACAAACATATAGGTTAAATCTTTCATCAACGATTCAATATTGGATAAGTCTAGAAAAAACACCTATAATAACCAACCAAGCCCAAAAATATCTTAACTTAAAATACATTATTTAGTTTTTCCCATGAAATTGCCAACAGAATCTTTTCAGGATCCACTGAGATGCCACACTTAGATATGACATGGCCTAAAAATTTCACTTATTGGATCCAAAATTAAAATTTATAAATCTTACTATATAATAAATGTTCTTTCAAGATTATAAGTATGACATCAACATGATCCATGTGTTCCTCATTAAACTTAAAGTACACCAAAATATCATCCAAAAAACATTAATGAAAGAGTTTGAGAACGGATCAATGATATGGTTCATAAACATTATAAATATAACATGGGAATTAGTGAGACTGAATGGAATAAATAAGAACTCAAAATACCCACACCAGATCCTAAACTCTATTTTAGGTATATCCTCTTCTTAGACTCTCAACTAGTGGTACCTTTATTTCATGTTAATTTTTGAAAACTATCAGGATCCTCTAAGTTGATAAAAAAGATAATAAATTCTTGTAAAGGGATACTTATTCTTAATAGTTACCTAGTTAAGCTTTTGATAATCAATTTTGAGTCCTCTAAAACATACTCCAATGTATAAAGACGTCCAATATCAGCTCCTCCTTGAGCTTTCTTCACTACCTAAGTATCCCCATTAGATTGAGAATGAGATCCACCAATATTCAATCCATCAGAATGAACATAAAAGGATTTTGTGAGTGTAGATCCATCCCTACTTCCTTGGGACATCTTTCCAAAAAAACTTCTAAGATGACCAAATTTTCCATAGCGATGAAGTTTCCTGGGAGTTCCAATATAGTTAGCCTCAGTATGACCAAGCCTTCCACATTGATAGAAAAAAACTAATTTCTACCCTAAATAAGTCCTTGAAACTTGCCCTGATGTAATTTTTTTACCCTTATATTTCCTTTTCAATCCAGAAGACACACATTTTCAAACTACCATTGTAAATGAAGATCCACCTAATCCTATTTTCCCCTCTATGTCATCATTTACTATAGAAACTTTATTGACTACCTCAAAAAAGGTCAGATGGAATAAGAGAATCAACATTGATCAAATATTATCCCATGGACCCATCTTGGACCTTTGAGATTTAATGTAATCATTTGTAACAAGATCAAGTTCTAGGTGAACCAACTCCCCGAAATGGGTGGAATACTCTATAACCGAATGATCTCCTTTCTATAAGATCATAAATTCATGGGTATTTGTGACATGTAATGCTTGAAGATATAAATTATTATTGAATATATTCTTGAGAGAATTATAGGTAATATCCTCATGAAACTTATCTTGAATTATGAATTCCCACCATTTACTTCACCATCTCTCAAGCATGTAAGTGGAAACACCGAACTTAGAGTCCTATGGAGTTTTCAAAAAAATGGAGGATCCTTTAAATATGCCCATGATTATCTTCATAGTCCCAGGTTACTTTGTCACCATGGAAAATGGATAGATTCTACTTAGTAAATTTTGATCCACAATCCACCATTTTTCCTTGGTTTCCAACACCCGCTTAACCCAAAGTTTGAAATGTATGGATAACAAATTCCACCAAAGAAGGGGCCATTGGAGGATTTTACACCAGAATTTGTCTCATAGATTCCTCTCATGGATTTTGAAGTTCTCTTCTAGGAGGCATTGTCTAATGAACAAAAAATAAAATAACCAATTAGCTTAAGATAAATTTCCAGAATCAAAATTCCAACATCAAGAATCTAAAATCTAAACCTTAAAACAATAAGAATTTAAAGTAATCATGGATTTTATTAATGTAAGAAAAAATATTAAAAAATAATAGGTTCATTTAAATAAAACCCAAATCAATTTCATTTAAATAACCTCAAGCACCAAGTCTCAAGCTTAGAAAAATTCCCTGACCACCCTTGGAAACTTGAGTTCAGACATGGAAGTGAGCTATACAGGTACCCTTATACACTTACTACCTGAATTGTAATGGTCCCAAATACTATCTACAAAGTACCCTAAACCATACCCAAGTAGTTTCATCAAACTTATGATTGGGTAATGGATTTGATTCCATTTTATAATGAACCAGTATGGTTTAACCTAACACGTCACCCAAGTTGGACCGCCTTAAGGTAAAGATCAATAACAACCAAATGAGTAAGGAATAACTGTAAAGAGATAAACTAACATAGTATAGTCTGGAATAAGAGAACACATCCTTGATAAATACAACACTAATATAAAAGGATAAACCTGAAAGTAAAAAAAGACAAGAGAATATCTGGGTCTCCCTGTGACCACCCACAGCCACCAACTCATCTCACTAAGAAGGTTATGACAACCTAGAGAATCTGATGAACTAAATGACTCCATTCCCTTTAACCAAGTCTTTAAAAACCATATCTAAAAATTACCAATGGGAAAATTATGGTGTTAGAATAAATCCCATTATTATTTTACCAAATAATATATAAAAATTCTAATACCATGAAACCATTAGTTATAGATTTTATTAAAAAAATCCCATTTATAAAGAAGTTTCGAAAGAGAATAATTTTGTAAAACTTAATTTTTTTTTCATAAAATCATTCCATATTCACATAAACAAGGAATATAAAAATTATATGTCATATAACATGAAATAATAAGTAAAACCATCCATGGATATGCCATAAGATAAACATGTGAAAAACTAAACATGGAATGTACCGTCATGTATAAAACCAATAATAAGTGGGATCTAGCCTATGGAAATACGTACTTGGACACATGAAAGAAGAAAAAGGAATGAATAACATGAATGATACCAATATTTAGTCCTATCATAATCTATCTATATCAATAAAATAACCCCTAGTCATGTCACACACACTAAGGTTACATATCTCTATTTTTCGATGCACCTAAGGTTCCCATTGTGTTATGTTTTCCCAAAACAATTTTAAAACCATTCTCACAATTTATAAAACATTTTAAAAGTGAAGAATCACTTCTCCCATTCTTAAAAAGCCATTTTTAGTCAAAATCACATTTGATCCATTTTATCAAACACATAGTGTGCAAAAATCCATTTTTTAAAGAAAACCAACTTTAAAAACATACATATCATGAAACAATTTCACTTTGATATAAAATTAAAAAATTTCATAAATAAACCAAATGAATTCACAAGAACATTAAGTAATTCATGAGTTATAAACTTTGTATAGAGATAACTACCTCAAAAATGGAGGGAAACAACTCACCTTTTAGAACATAGATTAAAAATGAGTAGATTGGGTCCTTACAAGACTATATATATAAGAAACACCATCAATTCCCCACCAAACCCACTATATCTGACATAAATATCCCCATTGGTTTCTAATAAGGCAAGGGAATAAGAGATCAAGAAAGGATCTAAAATTATAAGATAAAACCAGATAAAAAACATAACATACCTTGATGAGATCTATCAAGAACAAAGAAAAACCATTAAGGAAGCAAGGGAATAAGACTATAGAGCACTGGGGGAAGTTTTGTTCAATCCTAACAGAGATTAAGAGGTGATTAGATATAAAAATATCCAAGGGAAAATAGGTAAATTCACACTTTTAAGTGGTTCATATTAGGGTGTATGGTTAGGATGAATGGTTTAATAAAATGAGTTCCAACCATGCGTGGTATCTATACCATTGAAAAATTAGGCACACAATTATCTGGGAAGAGCCACATAGTTTGGGAAAACCATGATCAAGACATGTGATACCTCTATAAAAACTCCCATACAACTAGATGATTTCCTTGGTGAGATGCATGGTTTGACTAACCATGCTCAAACCATGAAAAATTCTATTTCAGTCTCACTGTTCCATATCAAACGATTACCAAAAGGTTAGTACCAACTGTGCACTAAGATTTTTTCTCTAAAAATCTAAGTTTTCAACCCCTGACTCTCAAAAACATCTTGAACAGACCAATGGATAATCCAAGATCAAACTAAAGTATACCTATGACCCTTAGGGTGAAGCATCATCAATATTTCATTACTTAGTATTTGTAGCATCATATTATGGATAAATGTGTTATTCCTCTACATTGGGGGAATCTACATATTGAGAAACCTATTATTTCAAAGGATTGAGAGCATCTTCATGTAAAAAATCTATTATCCACAGAAGTGGTTGAGCATTTAATTTAGATTATATAAATACAGTAGTGAACAAATAATACTATGAGGTAACAAAATGTATATTAAAAAATAATATAACCTAATTATTGAACTCTATCATTTTTTATTTAAATGTTGAAGGGATTGTACCCCTCTATTGAGTATCCAAATACCCTCATTGTGGTCTCTTATAACATAAAAGACCCCATATACATTGGGTCTACCATGAAATGATTGTGACTGCCCAATTAAAGGGTCATCCTTAGTTGAATTGAAATATGACCCTATAATGATTTTTATCGATTACAAAACAATTGAACAATTTATGTTTATAGGATTCAGGATGTAAAATACTTGTACTACATGTGATTCCATATCAAAAGTTAATCCTTGTATAATTACTTATTGAAATCCACTTTCATGAATCCAAATTCATTGATTTTACATACACTCTTGTTATTAATGAACTTGCATTGAAAAATCAATACTTGGAATGTTGTATAATCTAAGTTTTATCTTTGTTTGATGATGAAAAATTATTAAATATTCACATATATTATATTTCTATCCTTGGTACCAGATACATGAATTACTTCATCCATAACCGAACTTCCAATATTTTTTATGGTACTAAATTCATAATGTTCCTTTATAGAGAACATACAAACATTAATTACATAACCATTATAATATATTACATGCAAACTTTTTCCTCTGACTATCCATTGAATCTATTCTAAAATTAAATTTATATTTTCAGTTACTCCTTAAAAATATGGTATTGAAACCATCCTATAAATCATAAACTATGTGTATTAGATATTCATATTTCATACATTGATGGATTAAAATTCCTAAGAATTACTTTGTGGGTTTCAACATATAGTGAAACCTCTAAAATGTTATATAAAATATAAAGGTGAGCCTACTCCCACTCTGTAATGGTAATTGAAACAACATCTAATCTAGAAATTCCTTCACCCAAAAGTTTCCCATTGTGATGAGATTTTGGTAGACCAATTCTTTCCACACTGGATAGGTAGTCAGTATATAATTCCATAGCTTCCTCAATAGTATATCACTATAAAACTTCCATCAGGACTAGGAACCGTGAAGATCTGCATGAGGAATGCTATCCGATCAGCAATGCAACGTGGGGAGCTAGGAGCCTTCAAGATGCAAATGCTAGGGAGGGGATGTTTCAAGTGTGTCAAGTATTGAGCCTTTAAGGTCATATATTGGGTTATGTATGGGCCTTGTTCCTTAGGCCTACATGTCATGTAAGGGTTCCCCTTAAACCCTTAAAAGGGGGATTATCCAAAAATAAATAAAAATAAGTACTTCAATCCATTAGGGAAAACACATCCAATTTACATAATATATAATAATTTTCTTTTCCATAGTTTTAAATTTCATCAAGTATATAACTTTACTACATAAAGCTTTGAAAAATAAATAGATCTTGATTAATGTATATCATAAATTTTTATGAAAAATGAAATATAAATTTACATGCATTAGATCATGTATTAAAACATGATGGTAATGTGGTTTTAAACCTTTTAACTTTAAATAAATCATTGTCATGATATTCTTGATATTTGATAAATACCCCTTTGTAACCTTTATATCATTATAGAAGTTGAAAAACTAACATCTTTCTTTCCTAGAAACAATGTAAGAAGTTGGAGGAAGAAAAGTAAACCTTTCACCCTTCACTAGAACAAACTCTTCCCATATATCCATTTCAATCATGTCAACCTATCCTTAATACTATCCATTATTTTTTTGAGTTCATTTAGTAATGTGTTAATGACACTATCACAAATATTTTTTCCTACATGCATGACATCAAGAAAATGTATAACAAATAAACAATTCCAATATCATAATTAAAAAAAGATATATTTTTCCAAATGGTTTTTATAAGGTTTTTCAAAAAAGGTTTACCAAAAGTGGTGCTCATATCCTTTAATTTTTCAAATAGTTGATCACCTATTGGAAGAGAGGGTGTTGTACCTCATTCTGAATTATCATTGAATGATGTCATCGAAGATCGATATTTATTTTACTGAGGTAGAAATATGATATGTCCTAGAAACATAGTGTTTGAAGAATATTTCAACCTAACTCAGTGTATACCTTGTTCAAAAATGTGACACCCTTGAGTTCCTTTAGTTCTATATCCTAAAAAATTTAATTAAGTAGTAATGTTATTTATCGTCCTATACAACATGAATCTCAATGTGAATTCTTCATTTCTGTAAGAATCATACAAAAAAACACCCAAACCCCACATTAATTTAAAATCTTTAATAAATGGAGACAAATAAATATCAATATCATTACCTAATTATATTGGTATTGATATTAGTAGAGACAACATAATGTATACTCACTTAATGTGTAACCACAATGACAAGTTATAATTTACCAACATAACCTTCCATATACTGCGAGTGTTTCTTTGTAAACCAAAGGGATTAAATCCATATATAGATAAACATAAGATGAAGATTTATCATCTCATTTTTAAATTTAGGATACTCATGATCAATTTTCATTCACTGATGAGAGTTTTCTAGGTGAAAAAGTTTCCCATCTTAATTTTTTGTATCCGCGTTCGATGTAAATTGCCTTGAAATCTCATCGCTTCCATATAGGTGCCTAAACATTGCAATGATTATAAATTTCTGTATAAATTTTGAATTACTTGATTCATATTTATTGCATAGAGATTTCATTTATTAAGTGATCCATTGTCCTTGAAAAATAGTATACATTCATCTGGAATGACATGTATTCTTTTAGAGATCATACCCATTGAATTTAGTTTTTTTTAAAATCATATGTTCAGAAATGAATCACATTATCATGTGGTAGAATATCATTCAAGAGAGAAAGTAGTTTGGTAAATCTAGTGTCACTGTATCCATTTCTATCTTTTTCATTGTAGAGATTATGTATGGCTGACAATGTTGTATAGTTAGTACAACCAACATACAATGGCATTTTTTCACAACTCTTTAACTTTTGAAATAGTTTTTGGAAATCATGAAGTTCATATTCAATGGTTATTATCATTTCCTCAGTACGATATTTATCATATTTCATACCTGTAATCATATTTTCGATACAGTCTTCATCATTGTTCACTATTTTAATCATATCAGATAATCCATAAAACAAAGTGTTACACCAGTCACTAGTTATATTCTATTCTTCCTTATGTTTAGTTCAACATTTATAACAAATCAAATTTTCTTCCAACTCATTAGGACTAATTAGTCTTAAATAACAACAATGTAAACATGGAAAAAAGATTTAATAAGGTTCATATACATGACATTTTTCAAACTTGATGAACACTTTCACCCCATCCACATACTATTTTGTCATGCAATTTACATCCATCCATTTTTTATTTATATACATCCTATTTGACTTAGTAATATTCATATTCATCAAAATAAATAGATTGTAAGATCCCAAATCTTTGTTTCAGGTACGCCTTTCCTTTTTCTGAAGTTCTTAAGAAAAATGAAGTTTTTAGAAAATTTTGAAGTACACGCCGTGTACTTTCTGAGTACACGCCTTGTACTCTTTTCCCGCTCGAAGCTGTGTATTGGCCATGTCCGGGCCACACAAACAGTGTGTAGGGGTGACGTGGAGGCCATTTTTGGCGGAGTATGGAAAGACCTAGTACACGCCGTGTACTCTAAAAGTACACGCCGTGTATTTTCTTTCATTAAATGGACCGGGGTCGCACCTGACACATAGAAGCATCTTCTTCTCGGTCCCGTTCGTCTGAGAGCGATCGTATGACCACAGATCTTCTTCGAGCTTCTGCCTCTCCATCCATTCTCCAATTCGAGCTCTGTCTATTGTGTTGGAAGCGCAACGATGAGTTCTTGCTTCTGCTTGAGCGTTGTTTTCTAATTCCTCCTCCTTTTCAAGATACCGTGGTTTATGTGTTTCGTAAGTTTTCTCAGATCTACGACGTTCTAAGGAGAATCTATCATCGCTGTTCATGTATATAGATCTCCTAGGATTGAGGTTGGTGGTTTGTGCCTTCTATAGAAAGTCTTTGAATATTTTGTGCAAATTCCACCAATACCCTTGAACGGGGTATTGCGTGTTTTCTGTTTTTCCCCTGTTGTTTTCCTGCTTTGCTTGATTGCTTGAGTAGATGTATTCTCCTGTGTATATGGTAGTTTTTACTGTACTCTGGATGATTTCCATGCTCATTTTTCTTTTTTGGCATTTTTCCGGTTGCCATGCCTAGTTGTAGGATAGTGGAACTGTTGATTTGTTATGTTGTTGGGCCTTAGAATGATAGAAAAGTATCTTTGAGGTTTACTTGGACATTATACCCGCACTGAGCATGTTAGTTTCACACAGGACATTGAGAACCTAGTGTAGTAGACCACATGGAGAATATACATAAGGGCTTCTCCAGAGTGTCTTTTAATACGAGGCGAGACCACAGTGGGAATTGACGATGAGTTCTTCCTCAGAGACTTCTCACGCCTAGCAGCACCTTTGACGGGACTGACAAAGAAGGGGGAGAAGTTCTTATGGTCATATTCTTGTGAGTCAGCCTTTCAGGAGATGAAGGGAAGGTTGACGTCAGCACTGATACTAGTCTTTCTAGAGCCAAGAAAGAGCTATACTATCTATTGTGATGCTTCAGGTATCGGACTAGGTGCCGTGCTTATGCAAGGAGATGGATTCGTCACGTACGAGTCTCGGAAGTTGAGGCCACATGAGAGGAACTAACCTACGCATGATTTGGAGTTTACAGCTGTTGTTCATGCCTTACACTGTTGGAGAAACTATCTTCCGGGAGAGCACTTTTTGGTATTTACTGACCATAAGAGTCTTAAGTATATCTTCACTCAGCATGATATGAATCTGAGACAACGTAGGTGGGTCGAGTATCTTCAGTATTTTTATTTAGAGATTGCCTATATGTCAGGAAAGGGAAACGTAGTAGAAGATGCGTTGAGCAGGAGAAATCAGATTCAGGCAGTTCAGGAGGCCATCAGTGAGTGGCATCTTATGGCTCTGTTCTTTGAGATGCATCTGGAGGCGCACGACAGACAGGGACATACTTTCTTATCTTCTGTAGCTGTTACCTCTACACTAATTGATCGGGTTCGGATGAGGCGACTATCAGAATCAGAAGGCTTAGTCCTGCGGGAGAGTGTGTCAGGAGAGGACCCTCTTCCTGGATGGATAGTGGGTGAGGATGAGACCTTGCATTTCCAGGGGCACGTATGGGTGACAGCAGACTTACGTGAGGAGCTAATGCAGGATTTTCATTCCTCAGTATGGGAAGTTTATCCTGGTGTCACCAAGATGTATCAGGATCTTCATCACCAGTACTGATGGCCTGTTATGAAGAAATATGTTGCTGGTTTCGTCATGCGGTGTTCTACTTGTTAGCAGGTGAAGGTAGAGCACCAACGACCAGCAGGCCTTTTACAGCAGTTACCCATTCCGGAGTGGAAGTGGAATGATGTTGTGATGGACTTCGTAACTGGGTTTCTAAGGTCACCTTGAGGGAACGATGCTGTTTGGGTTGTCATCGACAGGCTCACGAAGGTTTCTCACTTCTTTCTGATCAAGGAGACCTTCAGTGTCGATGATCTGGGATGACTTTACATGAGAGAGATTGTACGTCTGCATGGAGTTACGAACTCTATTGTTTCAGACAGGTATGTGAGATTTACTTATCGGTTCTAGTAAGGACTTTAGAAGGCTTTGGGTACACAGGTACTTTTGAGTATGGCATACCATCTCCAGACTGATGGCCAGTCCGAGTGCACAATCCAGGTGCTAGAGGATATGCTCAGAGCTTGCATCCTGGACTTTGGCAGTTATTGGGATAAGCATATCCCTCTGGTGGAGTTCTCCTACAACAAAAGTTTTCAGGTGACTATTAAGATGGCACCATATGAGACTCTGTGTGGTAGTCCATTCCGATCACCCTTATGCTAGCTGGAGGCAGGAGAGGTAGCTTTGTTGGGACCTCATCTTGTTCATGAGACTTCAGAGTAGATAGAGATGATTCAGAAGAGGATGGATACGACACAGTCTCGGCAGAAGTCTTATGCTGATTAACGGAGACGACCTCTGGAGTTAGAGTTTGGGGATCGGGTTTTCCTATGTGTTGCACTGAGGTTGGGACACAAAAGGATTCAGAGACAGGGTAAGCTTTCACCACGGTATGTCGGGTCGTTTGAGGTTTTGGATAGAGTTGGGCCGGTTGCCTATCGGTTGCAGCTATCCCAGAGGTACTGGGACATGCACGACGTCTTCCATGTCTCTCAAATCCGATGTTACTTTTCGGACCGGTCTCATGTCTTTCAGCCCGAGGAGGTTGAGCTCGAAGCGGATGCATCGTTTGAGGAACATCCTATCCGGATTGTCGATCCCAGTATGAAGGTTCTCCGTGGGTGGTCTTTCCCTCCTGTACGGGTGCTATGGAAGCTTGGGCGAGTACAAGACGAGACCTAGGAGAGGGAGGCCGATGTACGATCATAGTGACCAGAGCTGTTCAGGGTTTCTTCTTCTACGCCTCTCTAGGGAAATTCGGGGATGAATTTATTCAAGGGGGGAATTTTGTAAGAACCCGAATCTTCGTTTTAGGTATGCCTTTCCTTTTTCTGAATTTAAAAAAAATGAAGTTTCTGGAAAATTTTGAAGTACACGCCGTGTACTCTTTTCCCGTTCGAAGCCATGTGCTGGCCGTGTCCGGGTCACACACACGGTGTGTAGTCATGACATGGAGGCCATTTTTGGCGGAGTACGGAAAGACCTAGTACACGCCGTGTACTCTAAAAGTACACGCCATGTACATTATTTGTTTTCATTAAATGGACCGGGGTCACGCCTGACGCACAAAAGCATCTTCTTCTAGTTCCCGTTCGTCTGAGAGCGACCGTACGATCACAGATCTTCTCCGAGCTTCTGCCTCTCCATCTGTTCTCCGATTCGAGATCTGTTGATTACGTTGGAAGCACTGCGGTGAGTTCTTACTTCTTCTTGAGCCTTGTTTTCCAATTCCTCCTCCTTTTCAAGATATCATGGTTTATGTGTTTCAAACGTTTTCTGAGATCTACAACGTTTTAAGGAGAATCTGTCGTTGATGTTCACGTATATAGATCTCCTAGGATTGAGGTAGGTGGTTTGTGCCTTTTGTAGAAAGTCTTTGAATATTTTGTGCAAATTCCACCAATACCCTTGAACGGGGTATTGCGTGTTTCCTATTTTGTCCCTGTTGTTTGCCTGCTTTGCTTGATTACTTGAGTAGATGTATTCTCTTGTGTATATGGTAGTTTTTACTATACTCTGGATGTTTTCCATGCTCGTTTTTCTTGTTTTGCGTTTTTCCGGTTGCCATTCCTAGTTGTAGGATAGTGGAACTATTACTTTGTTATGCTATTGGGCCTTATAATGATTACCAAGTAGCTTTGAGGTTTACTTGGAGATTATAGGTGTGTTGAGCATGTTAGTTTCACACAGGACTGTGAGAACCTAGTGTAGTAGACCATAGGGAGAATAGACGTAAGGGATTATCCATATTGTCTTTTAATACGATGCAAGACCACAGGGGGAATTGACGATGAGTGCCTTCTCAGAGAGTCTATAGTTCCTCGATGTGGGCCATAGGTGGAATGAGACGTTGAGTGCTTCCCCAGAGAGCCTTTAGCATGATATGAGACTATAGGGGGAATTAAAGGTGAGTGGTTCCTCAGAGAGTCTATTGTTAGATGAACCAGAGGGGTGAGACTGTGTGTGCCTCCTAGAGGGTTGCTAGTACTTGAGGTTGAACCATAGGGGTTAGGCTGTGAGATATACCCAGAGGGTTACCTATTTTCTACTTGTTGTTGGTTGTTTACTTGTGTACTTATATTCTAGTATTGTGGATTTTAGTTGCTGTGTTCTTTTCTAGTTACTGCTTTCCGCACTTTTACTTGCCTTGTATTCATTGACTATTAGGCACAGATCTTGGGGTGATTTCCTACTAGGATTGTATCTCACAAACTATTTGGGCCATGATTTTGGGCCCAAGCCGACTATGTTGTTGCAGGTATAGATAAGGGCAAGCGCCCTTCTATTTCAGGTTATTGATTGCACAGGAGTTGGAGAGCATGGGACCGAGCTGTGGATTACGATGCTGAGGAGTTTACTTAGTTTTATTTTTCACTTTGTTTTCAGTTGTAATTCAGTACATTGGTTTGTTTACTTCTTTCCATATACATATGTACCATGTTGCATCATTATTATTTTATTCATTGCTTCCGCTGTTCAGTTCAGTTGTTGTATGATGTTTATTGTTTCCGTTATTGTGACTGGTTGTTCTTCTGCTGTATACTTTACCGAATGAGGGCATAGTTTCCCCACTGACTCACCAAGTACCTCGCTGATATTTGTAAGCCTATGATGTTTGGGGAAATGCGCTTGAGGTCATGTGGCGAACCGGGTACGGGGCACCAGTGGTGGGGCTCCGGATTTGGGTCGTTACATGGATACACAAAAGTTATGATCTTATAATAGTAAAAGTATATTATTTACACACACACACATATTTAATATATTTGATATAAATTTTCATTGCATAAATAACTTATTAGAACATATAAAGATCAATAATTATATGAATTTAAAGTATTATAACATGAAATTACCCAATCTAAACCATCAAGTCTGAGACAGAGATTTTCACGAGCTCATGTGCACCTCCTCATATACAATAGGCTACCAACTAGCAGTAAGGGTCTAAACTCTATTAGTGGGGAGACTATAACTCACCATGACATACTAATACCAATAACATAAATAAAAATATACAAACTTAGTGTAAACAAAATGGAAGGAAAAATAACATCAAAATGAACACATTTCATACAAATAATAAATGGGATCCCTATGCGGCAAGAAAAACTAGAGTTTATAGAGTGAAAGTAAATATATAAATAAATAAAAATGTGGAATCCTTTGGAGTACATCTCGGTATTTCTCCCAACTCAATGCTACTTGGCTCAACCATCTTCCATGGACCCCTTTCCCTTTCCTAGATCCCTAGACATGAAACCCGCATGCACATCGAAATGCCCATACATAGTGTGAGTAATAAAACCTAGAAGGACACCACCAATTCATACTTAAAAATTGTGCACATGTATAATATATGTATTACATGGTAAAAATAAATACACAAAGATGCATAAACAATCATATATCGAGCACCCATGTGCTCACCAAGCCACCATGATCCCCGACCATAATTTCTTCCACTCTATTCCAAAAGAATGATAAAATATGTCAGAAGTAATGAATAACTAGCCATAGGGATGAAAATATGCTACTCGGTATTCTGATGGCATAAAGTGTCAATTTAGGATATAAGTCTAGCTAGTGAAAATATACTTAGTATATGAAAGTCATCGAGTTTCGACATGTCAACTCAGTATCTACAAGGCATTGAGTTCCATCCAGGCCATAAGACCATCATTCTCCCACCTTATGTATGGGTCCATTTCCATCACCACCACACAACATGATCACTCCCTCTCCAAGGGTAATCATATCACAATATTCCACCTATCACAAATACAAAAAAACCCTTCATACATGGTAACACAAATAATAGGGTAGAGTATAATAAGACAAGTATAAAAATTAATCATGAGTATATAGTAGCAAACATATATCAAGATGGTCTTAACATCAAAACTAGAAATAAGATACTCTAGAAAACTCATGGACTCAAGCATCATAAATGGGTCTCATGGGATACACCCACACCCACATGTGATCAAGCTCAAGCATGAAAAAAAAAAACAATCCAACATAAGAATCATACCATGGAAACAAGTGTATATAATAGCCCCAGATAGTAAGGAACTTCCCAAATTAAGGATATCGATGAATTATTCCAAATTTCATAAAAGGATCAAAGATCGAACACATTTCACACCCATGGAGAATGAACTCACGCATCAAGGATACCTAACTCGGGTTCCATTTTTTTCAAGAAATAGGTTTATAATGGAGACTTAAGAAGTTTCCATGTTATGAAGGGTAGTTATAGAATCACATACCTTAAGGTTTCCTTCAATGGAACCAATTTTAAGGTATGTAAAATAAGGGGTATCTAATTCACCAGATCTGTTTTCAATTCAAAAATTGTATCATGAATTCCACACCAATTCTAGAAGAAAGCCTCAAGTCTAGTGAGTAATCATTAATCCATAATCATCTTATCAACTAAAAATAGATTCAAGAAGAATAGTGTATCAATATGATCAATATATGATGAATTATCTAGAAACATATACCATTCTTGATAGTTCTATCTCCTATCATGGGGTTATAATTTACACATTGATACCCACACCAATCTAATAAATAACTGTCAATAGATAAAGGTTCTATCTTTAATCCTACATCAAGAAGAGTTCTAGGAAGGTGATCCATTAACACTTACCCATAAAACATTCATATTCGATGGCAGATCTTGATTTGATCAAGGAATGAATTCAAATCACTATATATTCCATTGATCTATGAAGAAAATAATAAAACATCATTGGATTATCATATAAACCATAGATCCATCATATATCCATGCACATATCTCAAGAAGGAAGAAGTATTTATAATTGATATAGAGAAAACTCACTGTTATAGTACCATCAGATTGGTTAATACTTAAAGAGGAAAAGGGATAAGAATGGGAGAGTATAGATACAAGGGGAGAGGTATAAAATTTAGATTAGTTCCATGGGGTTTATAATTTACTATTAATTTAGTTGAAAAAACATGTGGAATTAAAACCCATAGGGTGAATTTAATGCACCCCCAAATTGGGTGCATCGTCTGGTCAGTGACTAGCTACCGGAATTCCGATGTACCTGGCAGAATCACTGGCTGGATGCTTTCCAGCCAGTGGAAATTCTCAGCCACTATTTATCATAGCCTCTATACAAGGATTCCAACTTAAGAACTCAGACCCCTCTTTACTAAAAAAAAACCTCTTAAACACCCTAAATAGAGATAAAACATCATATGATGAAGAATTTATAGACTTTAACATCTCATACCTAAACAACAGACATAGTTTTTATAATTCTCCCCCTCTAATGAATGCTCATAATTGATAAGTACTTTAAAAGGTTCAAATCAAACAACTCAGACCATTGGTCCCAAACATTAGCCTCTCACTCCTAGGTCTCCTCCCAGGTCTATCCATGATTCCATATAATCTGGACTAATGGTGCTATCTTCCCTCAAATAAATTTCTCACACTAGTTTATAATTTGAATCTGGCACTCTATTTATTAGGTTTATAGCTCTAACTAAACATCCTCACAGTTAATAACATGCATATAATTGGGCATGTACCTTCGCAATTGAGACACATGAAACATGTCATGTATACCTTGATAGAGAGAAGGAATATCAAGATAGCACACCAATGTCCCGAACTTCTCAATGATCTAGAAGGTTCCAACATTACATGATGCTAGCTTCCCTTTATTCCTCAAATGTTTGTGGCCTAACCAAGGAGTCACTCTCAGACAAACCAAATCTCCTATATTTAACTCCAAAGGTCTCTTCTAACAGTTAACATGCGACTTCTACCTTCCTAGAGCTATGATCTGCCTCTTCTGAATTAGTTGTACTCTCTTAGAGGTCTCTTTTAAAAAATTTCCCCCCATAACTACTACCTCACTAGCCTCATGCTAACAAAGTAGTTAATGACATGACTTACCATAGAGATCCTCAAAATATGTCATCATAATCAAAGCATAGTAACTATTGTTTTATGTGTACTCAACCAAGGATAGGTGATCATCCCAAGATCCAATGAAGTCTAGGAAAAAATATCAAATAATATCCTATAATGTGTGAATTATCTGCTCAAAATGTTCATCTTTATAGGGATGGTACATTGTTCTCAATCTTATCTGAGTTTCTAAGTCCTTTTGCAAGCCATTCCAAAATCACAATGTAAAATGTGAATCTATATCAGATACAATGATCAAGGTACTATATTTAAGCGTACAATATCATGAACATATATCTTTACTAGCTTGTCTTCTGAGTGGGTATCCCATATTTGTAATAAACGAGAAGCTTTCATTAGCTGATCGATAATAACCCAGGAAACATCACAACTCCTCAGGGTCTTGGGTAGACCCATCAAAAAGTCCATTATGGTGTATTATCACTTTTATATGGGCACTGGAAGTCCTTGAAATAAACCACTAGGACACTGATGCATGACCTTTATTATATGGAAGGTAAGACACCATGAAATGTATATAGTGATGTTTCTCTTCATCCATGAACAACAAAACCATCACCTGAAGTCATGGTATATATTTGTTTCTATAATATATACCAACTACTTAGAATTATTAGAGTACCCCATTATCCATTCTCTTATGAAAGATAGGAATATATATCTCCTCTGTATATGGGTATCATCTTTGTTATTTAAAGACTACCTGGGTATCGAGTCACGACCTACTAGTTGTTCCCTCATCATGATGCACTCAAAGTCAATATCTTATATAGCATTTACCTGGTATAATAGAGAATATGTGACCATAAATAGTGCACATGTTATTGATCCCTGGTCCTTATAACCATTCATCATCCAATCAACCAACAAGATCATCATACTCCACTATTGCTTTGAAGTCCTTTCACCAAGCACCCGATATACCTGTGTTTTTTGGATAAGATAATCTACAAGGATGTTACCTTTACCTAGTGCATAAGAAATATCAAAGTCAAATTTCTAAAATTAATCTACCTTACTCCTGTACCTTATATTTAGGTCCTTATATGTAAAGATATAGAGAAAGATCTTTTGGTCTGTATAGAAAAAAAACCTCTCACCAAATAGATAGTGTTTCCAAAACTTCTAAGTGTGGACCAAGACTGCCAGATCCAAATCATGGGTAGGATAGTTATAATAATGTTTTCACAATTTATGTGACCCATATGATATTACCCCCTCCCTATGCATAATTAATTCTCCCAAACCAATGCATGATGCATCTTAGTAAACAACATAGCCAATCTATAGTTCAGGAAGTATCAACTCTGGAGTTGTAGTCAACCTTCTATTCATCTCAAGAAACCCCTCTTCACACTGGTCCAACCATTTTAACTTCAATCTCTTATTCATCAACATAGTTATGATTTTTTGATAGATGAGAAAAGTCTTGGATAAAATGTAGATAATATCCCTTTAAACCCAGAAATCTATTAATGTCAAACACATTCCAAGTACATGTCTGGGACATCACTACCTCCACTTTATCTAGATCCACATATATACTTGTCTCATACAATACATTCCCAAATAACATCAACTCATGAATCCAAAAGTTATACTTCAAAATATTGACATAAAGATGATGTTATCAAATCATACTGAGGAATATCTTGAGATATTTGGAATTCTACTATGGGGTTGGTGAGTAGATGGGGATGTCATAAAAAAATACCATGGTGAACAAGTCAAGATATGGGTGGGAGATCTTGTTCATGAGATTCATGAACACTATTGTAATATTTTTTAGTCTAAACAACATCACAAAGTACTCTTACAACACATAACTACTCAATAATTCCATATTTGGGATGTCCTCCTCTTTAACCCACAACTAGTGATTGCCTAATCAAAGATCAATATTGGAGAACCATCGAGCTCCATGTAAATGGTCAAATATATTTTCAATATTGGGAACGGATATCTGTTATTCACTATCACATGTATCAAATTCTAGTAATCTATGAAATGTCTAATACTACTATATAAATTCTTGGAGAACAAGATAACTATAGCCCATGGTAAATTACTCTTCTTGATAATGCCCTTCTGCTCCAAGTAATTTAGATGTAGCTTGAGATTCTTCAACTTAGCCAAAACTATATGGTAAGGGGGTATAAAATTGGGTTGTGCACCTAGAATGATCTCTATATCAAATTCAAATCCTCTATCAGTGATAATTTCTTTGAAATTTTCCAAAAAGACATCATGATAGAGATCTAAAAATGGAAGAAAAAATTAGGGGGTGCTATAGATCCTACTGAAAGATTCGAGCCTTTATTATTTTCCATGATCGTTCCAAAATGGCTCATGTCTGGACCAACATTGCCTGATCCTAGTTTCCATTATCTGGTTATCATGAAATTCTCTACCTATGGTGAAGTAAATGACAATCATATTTGATAGAAGTCAATGTGGGCTTAAAAGTAGGTCATCCAGTTCATGAAACTAATCACATCAACGATAATTATTTTCATAATCATAAATTACCATAGATATACATAACTATTAAGGACTATAGGAAACTCTATAAATCACTGGAGATAGTCCACTTTCAATCCCAATAGTGTATCAAGGGAAATTAACTCATAAGATAACTTTACCGGTAATTAAAGTCCAACAAAAAATTATGAATATATAAAGGAATGGAGAGAACCACTATCAAAAAAATAATTAGACAATGTATAAATGATCAATACCATACCTTGAATAGTAGACAGTACATCACCACTATCTAATGGAGTCTGATCCACTGCATAGGCATGGCCTACCTTAGGTCCACAATCCTATCCCTGAGACACATGACCTACCTGAGTTGTCATCATTTGAGATTACTATTGAGGACCCTGGCCGAATCCATTAATCATAGATCACATCAATCCTCCACCCCTTTTGAACCTAGATTTCAAAATCTTGATCAAAACTATAAAAGATTCCCCATCTTGACACACTTTAGACATGATCTCTAAGGTGATGTGTAGAACATGTGATATTATCCAACCCTCCCATAGTTGAAACATAATAGAATTCCTCCTGAGGGGGATAAAGAATCCATAATTTGATCCACCTATATACCACTTTCAAGAAACACATCCATGGTCTTCCTCTTTATGTTACTAGAAGAGGCACTCATCACAATAGTAGGAGGTCCACCCACCTGAACACTGAAGGGTGAAAGAAAACCAACTACTCGATCCTCCTACATGTACTTATTGATAATAAAGGCCTTACATAAAAACTTAAGGCACATCTCTAGATCGAAGGTGTTGAACTAATTCATGATGTTGGGGAAAAGACTAATACCTAACTTCTTGGCCTTCTGTGCATTATTTATAGCCAAAAGAGGAGTAAAGATAAGTAGCTTAGTTAAATGAGTGGAGTATGAAGATACCATCATGGACCTATTTTGTAGCTCCATGAACTCCCATGTTTGGTCCAAATTTAGTGCATCAGGAAATAATTCCCCCAAAAAGGTCCTTTAAGGTCTCCTCGATGATACCCTCACATCTTCCAGCCAGTCCCATCACATCCCACAACCTTTTAGAGGGTCCCTGTAGCATGAACACCACAAACTTCACCTTTCTTTCCTTAGGTGTTTCAACAAGGTCAATGATACCCTCAATGATATCTATCAATTCCTCTAGATCCTATTATCATTTAGTTACTTAAAATGATAGTGTATATTAGATTTGGAAGTCTCTAGTATAATTGAATAGGAATTCAGTTGTCCACTTCCCTAGACAGGAACAATAAAAACGACTCATGGATGAGGTGGGTCCATTGCCTGCACCACTAGAGAAGGTGTAGGATCATGCTCTGTTGTTACCTACTGCACAACAAGTGGAAGAATAGGGGAATCCTACTTAGTGGGATAATTCCGACCCACACCATTTGGTGGTCCCTATCACAACCCGTCCTCGGGGCCCGTGCCGTGACTACCCCAAGCCCGCCTTCCATAGGCCAGGGGCTGGCGACTAGCACCAAGGCGTAAAATCCCAGTAACAGGGAAGGCATTGCCTTTATAAGTAACAACCACACAGAGTCAGCAAGCGGAAAGTAAAGTGCAGAAAAGTAAAGGGGCCGGAAATACAAGCCCAACTGTAAAGTACAACTGAAAAGTAAAGTACAGCAACTGAAGAAAAGACGGCGGCCTCGTGTCGTCCACTGGCAATCCCACCTGAAGGGTGGGTACAGATAGCCTCCAGGCTCCTCGGGTCCCACGTCCGCTCCGAGTACGTCCCGACCAGTGGTCCACCTCCAGGTACCGTCCTGCTCCACGCCCCAACCGTGATCAGCGCTGTCCGTCGTCTGCAACCAACACAACAAGGTGCGGGCATAGCCCGTGCAGGGGTGAGTACAACTACTCAGTAAGGACCCCGAGACCCCCGAAGGTCTCCCGAAATCCACAAAGGATATAGCACAAAGAAAGATGCAATCACGAAGTAACATCTGACTCGACTTAGGTATATGCCCATACATATACCTAAGTCCCCAATTCTAGCTCTGCTCACGAGCTCAGGAACAACTCAATCCACAAAGGAAGCAAGACTCAAATCCACAAGGAGAGTAACAGTAAATCCACATAGGATAGTTCAACACAATCCACAAAGGAGAGTAACAGTAAATCCACAAAGGATAGTAACATAAGATTCAGCTCAACCAGGATTTTCATTATCGAAACCGTAGATGTTGAAGAGCCCCATCTCTGAAGTGTACAGTGGTCCTGTCACGACTCCGAGGTACTGCTCACTAACCTAAGACTGCTGAAGTACTCCTCCTGTCGAGTACCGCGGGTCTGCTGCCAACTACCGGGCGCTCCGTCCGCTGAGGGTCTGCTGCCAAATACCGGGCGCTCACCCAGATAGCCTACTGAGGTACTCCTCCTGTCGAGTACCGCGGGTCTGCTGCCAACTACCGGGCGCTCCGTCCGCCGTGGGTCTGCTGCCAACTACTGGGCGCTCCGTCCACTGGGCTAGTAGACTCACTCCAAGTCGAGTCGGTCAAGCAGTCGTCAGGTCTCAGTCATCTACACGGTCTCCGTACTTTGCACGCACGTCTCCACCGTCGCGGGTCTGTCGCTACAACCAAGCGCACACACTCCGTAGAGTATCGCGGGTCTGCCGCTACAACCAAGCGCTCCACCGCCAAGGGTCTGTTGCTGCATCCAAGCGCACCACCACTGTCAAGTACCACGGGTCCACCGCTACACCCAAGCGCTCCACCCCTTGAGCTGATCGAAGAGGTCATCAATCCGTGGCAGCGGATACTTGTTCCTCACTGTCACCTGGTTCAGGCGACGATAGTCGTCACATAGTCGCAAGCTCCCGTCCGCCTTCTTGGCGAACAAAATCGGGGAAGCCCAGGGTGAAACACTGGGTCGGATAAACCTGAGTGCAGTAGTCGACGCAGTCCACGGAGGATCTCTGCACAGTCGTCGCCGCAGTCCACGAAGGATCTCTGCTCTGCCGTCGTCGCAGTCCACGGAGGATCTCTGCTCTGTCGACGTCGCAGTCCACGGAGGATCTCTGCTCTGTCGTCGTCGCAGTCCACGGAGGATCTCTGCTCTGTCGTCGTCGCAGTCCACGGAGGATCTCTGCTCTGTCGTCGTCGCAGTCCACGAAGGATCTCTGCTCTGTCGTCGTCGCAGTCCACGGAGGATCTCTGCTCTGTCGTCGTCGCAGTCCACGGAGGATCTCTGCTCTGTCGTCGTCGCAGTCCACGAAGGATCTCTGCTCTGTCGTCGTCGCAGTCCACGGAGGATCTCTGCTCTGTCGTCGTCGCAGTCCACGGAGGATCTCTGCTCTGTCGTCGTCGCAGTCCACGAAGGATCTCTGCTCTGTCGTCGAAGTCACAGCCAGCGCTAGGGTTCCCGCACAAAGCGAGCTCGTTTAGGAGGGTCCGCTCCACGAGCCGAGGGGTGATACATCAACTGACACGCAGTCCGAAGTTGATGTATCCAAAAGTTCCGTATCGACAACAGGATCTCAACGCGACAGACGGCGCGTCAAACGGACGCCCGGTCTGAGAGTTATTGGCATTTTCGTCCCAGGGGCCCGGTTGGTTTTTAGGGCAAAACCAACCTGACCGTACTCCGCCTGTATCCGATCCTCGGGCGGGGTATGCCAAAAGTTCCGTCTCGCTTAGAGGAAACTACCACAGCTGACGGTACGTCGTTCGGACGTCCGTAGCTCAAGTTATGAGCGTTTCCGCTCCGAGGGCCCGGTTGGTTTCGTGTACGAACCAACCCGGCCGAACCCAAAGTCTTCCGAAACCTTGAGTATAATATACTGAAACGACCGTCTCGATCCAAGGATCGCGTAGCCGCTGACGGTTCGTCAATCGGAGGTCCCAGGCCCAAGATATGGGCGAAAGACCGTAGAGGGCCCGAAACGGGGGTACTGGGCCCGGGGCGACCCGGCCCGAACCCCCCCTGGGGTCGGCCGAACCGGGTCGGCCCGACCCGGGTCGGCCCGACCCGGCCCGAACCGGCTCGGCCGGGTCCGGTCCGGCCTGGGCGCGGCCCGGCCGACCGGACCGGCCGGCTCGGTCTTCGGCCGAGCGGCCGAAGAGCCGCCGCCGCGGGGTTGACCCGCGGCTTTGAAGGAGACGCGGCCCCCGCGGGGGGCCGCCTGTCACGCGGACGCGGCCGGGCCGCCGCGTCCGTCCCGGTTCCGCGCGGCCGCGGAACCGGCCGCCGTTGCCGCCGCGGCTTCAGCCGCGGCGGGCTTCCTCCACGGCGGCGCGCCGGCCGCCGCCGCCTCCGGTCGCCGGCGCCGCCGCGCCGGCGACCCGCGCCGCCGCCGCCTTCCGCGGGCCGCCGGAGATGCTCCGGTGGCCCGATTTCTTTCCCGTCTGCGCCGTTGCCCCTCCCGGATGCCGACCTTCACTGCGGGATCGACGGATCGCCCCTGCCGCGCGGTTCGTCGTCGTCCGCCATATCCGCACAACAAAAATAGATCGGCGGAGGGTTGCCGGGTCTTGTTCGTTAGACCCGCACCCTCCGCGTTAGTCATAATCCACGGGAGGAACAATAAAACAATCAACAACAATTTTAAATGTTAAAATTGTTCGAAGATCAAGTTCTTTACTTTAAAAGAAATCAAATCACGGGAAGGAAAATTATTCCAATCAACCCTTACCTTATCGTCGTCGTCGGACGAGGGGTCGTCGCGGAAGATGGAGATCGCCGCGTCGTCGCGGAATCGCTCGTCGCGTCGCCAATCTCCGGATCAAGATCAACGGATTTAATTAGTTTAAATCCGTTGATTTTGAAATTAAAAAGGGAGAAGAAAAGATCCGATTCTCACCTTTGTTGCCGAACGAGGGTCGGCCGCGGAAGAAGAGGCGTCGCCGAAGAACGTCGCGGGTAGATCTCGTCGACGTCGCAGATCTTGGAGTGCGTCGTCGAATTCCGGTCGCCGGCGTTCTTCGCGTTCTTCGCGTTCTTCGCGTTCTTCGCGTTCTTCGCGGAGAGGGTGGAGGAACGAAGATTCTTTCAAATCCTTTCCAAGGATTTTTGGGTTGGTCTTATTTTATAAACATGCCAACACACGAAACCGGTTAAGAAACGATCCATCAATTCGTTGAATTAATTCAACGAAAGAAACGACCCATTTAATTCACGAAGAAACAGTCCATTTAATTCACGAAATAAACCGCCCAATTAAATGGTCTGTTAAGAATTAAAGAAAACGCGTCGGTTGACTTTTCAGTTACTTTGACGGGTTTTCGCGGGTGCGTTACTTAGCGAAAGAAACGGCGGGGCTCGTGCGGGTCCCACCGCACAAATATCCTACCAAGGGGGGTAGGATATTTCTGGATAGTATCCTATCCAGTTCAACTCAGTTCAAGCCGTCTTTAAGTGACTTCAAGTGGCTTCCAAGCAGCTTAAGTGAAATAAAATAAAGTTGTCGCACAAACTTTATTTTATTTCTGACTTAAAGCCGTAAAAATTAAAAACCACGTCTGAGCAAACGCAACTCCGGAAGAGGCGTTTCTAAGCAAATACCGGCGCTGCGATTTCATCGGTGCCCTCAGAATTCGATTCCGGGCACCGGTTCAAAAGATAGAAAAACCCGCTCGTCCGTTCACTGAACGTACCCGAGCCAAACTTCGGAAATTGATTCCGGGCACACCGGGCCTCGGAATCAGGTGCCGTCTGAAGCTGCGCTCTTGTAAAATTCCAAAGAAAATTAAGAAAAAAATTTCCTTGAAATTTGCGGGTCTTTACATTACTCCCACCTCAGGGCTTTACGTCCCCGTAAAGATACATCAAAAACTAGGGGAACAAATGGGGGTACTGAGCACGCATTTGAGCCTCCCGCTCCCAAGTGCTCTCTTGGAGGTTCCCGTGCTGCCATCTGACGCGCACAAGAGGAATCGACCGCCCACGTAGGACCCACTCCTGTCGATCCTCGATCTCCACTGGGACCTCCGCAAAAGTCGCCCCATCGTCCACGTCCAGCTCCCCAAAGTCGATGATGTGCGTCGGGTCGTGCACGTATCTCCTCAGCTGAGACACGTGAAAGACATCCTGCACCCGGTGCAACTGAGGTGGTAGAGCCAGGCGATAAGCCACCTCTCCTATCCTGCTGAGGACCTGGAAAGGCCCATCGAACTTCGGAGATAACCTGCCGCCTCGGCCACATCTCCGAAACCTCATCGGGTTGAGACCGTATAAGAACGTGTTCGTCCCCCTCGAATTCAAGAGGTTTCCCTTTTTAGGTTAGAACTGAAACTCAAAACTCCTGCTACCACAAGGGTAGGGTTGACCAACTCAAGAGTGATCGGCCACACCCTCTTATGCCTGAGTTTAACATGTGCTGCCCAGGGTTTCCTTTTCGCCGACCAAGGAAAACCCATTCCGACGTTTGCCTAAAACAGTCAACCGGGGTATGATTTGTGAATCATACCCAGATCAACGTCGTAAGGCCTCTACGCTGCCACCAAGAGATTCCAACCGAAACTCTCGCCTCGAGGTCAAATCACACCGTCGGCGTAAGTGTGATTATCGAGTCTCCTCCCAAAGGTATCTCCAGACGTGAGGGTCAAGTCTACGGCTTACCCGGAACCTCTAGGTCTGGGACATGATTCGTGGAAGGGTTGAATGATCGGTTCCTATGGCAGCTCGTAGTAGACATAATTCGTACCCCGAATCATTCTTAGAGTTCCTGGGTCACACTCCTTGACCGCAATGCAGCTACTCTCCTCCCCAGCCCTCCTGCTCCCTGAGCCTGGCGGGGACTACTAAGTCGGGTGGTCGTAACATGTCGAAATGTACACCACCACATGCTGCTCTCTAAGCTCCGCTTCCACGTCTGCTACCCTGCAGATTCATCTGTCCTTAGCACTTCCTCCTCCTGAAACATTTTACACGCCCGAGTCTCTGAGACTGGCGCTAGTTTCCTGCCTTTCACTGCTAACGTTCACAACCACAAAGGTTCTCTCTAGCATCCTAGCATAGGTAGAAATGCATAGAGGAAAAGTAATGGTTCGGATTTCCCTTAGACACACTTCGCTCAGAAGTTCGAGTCTAAGGAACTGATCACAACGCAACCAACGAGTACTACGATTGATTGGTAAGCCACAATGAGTGCTCTGCTTCCGACATGTCGTACTGTCGAAGCTGTATTAGCTCCAGAAAACTCACAACCACCTCCTCAAGCCAGTCCTCAGCCGCCTACGAGTCAGGCTCACCTCGAAACTTGAGGGATATCTGGTGCTAAAACATATGTAAGGCACTAAGCATGTGATTCTCTGCTACCGGTACCGCCGGTGGTGTCTACTGACCAACAGGTAGTGACATAGCTGGCGCACTACCCGTAGGTACTATCCCAGGTATCGGTTCGCGTACCGAAGCCTCATTACTATAAGAACCAACCTCATGGTCATTCATTGGAAACAACAGAAGCTAAGATCATCATCCGCTCTACTAGTATCCAAGCTAGGCGTAGAACTCTAGCAACCGCCTCCATCCAGTCCACTGCTGCCTGGGAAATCTGTCTCGCCTCGTATCCTCAGAGGCCTCTACTGCTGGAACTCGTGCATCGCGCTCTGCTAGCGTGCATTGTCAGCTAGTGGCATCCTCTGCCTAACGGGTGGTGGTGCTGCTGGCACACCACCCGAAGGTGCCAACACTGAAAAAGGGCCCTGCACCGGAGTCTCGCTGCTCGGTGGGCCATCATCGAGAACTCTCTCGGAACTCCAGCTAACTATCTGCATGGTGACATCCTGAACAGTTGTGTCACGGTCAACGATTTATACCTGGTGAGCTGACCTGGTTTGAGCTGACTTTAAACCTTTTGGGAAACACACACGCAATCAGTGTTTTCGTGCATTAAGTTGGAAATCAGAAGTCAGGGTCCTGGTGTACGGATACGTCGGCCGCCGCACCAACACTGGGCTCCCTGAACTGATAACCACACTCAATACACTAAACACTATTGCTTCACATAGAAAGAAAGGACGATCAGAGTCCGCGGTAGAACCGACCACCTCTGATACCAATTTGTCACAACCCGTCCTCGGGGCCCGTGCCGTGACTACCCCAAGCCCGCCTTCCATAGGCCAGGGGCTGGCGACTAGCACCAAGGCGTAAAATCCCAGTAACAGGGAAGGCATTGCCTTTATAAGTAACAACCACACAGAGTCAGCAAGCGGAAAGTAAAGTGCAGAAAAGTAAAGGGGCCGGAAATACAAGCCCAACTGTAAAGTACAACTGAAAAGTAAAGTACAGCAACTGAAGAAAAGACGGCGGCCTCATGTCGTCCACTGGCAATCCCACCTGAAGGGTGGGTACAGATAGCCTCCAGGCTCCTCGGGTCCCACGTCCGCTCCGAGTACGTCCCGACCAGTGGTCCACCTCCAGGTACCGTCCTGCTCCACGCCCCAACCGTGATCAGCGCTGTCCGTCGTCTGCAACCAACACAACAAGGTGCGGGCATAGCCCGTGCAGGGGTGAGTACAACTACTCAGTAAGGACCCCGAGACCCCCGAAGGTCTCCCGAAATCCACAAAGGATATAGCACAAAGAAAGATGCAATCACGAAGTAACATCTGACTCGACTTAGGTATATGCCCATACATATACCTAAGTCCCCAATTCTAGCTCTGCTCACGAGCTCAGGAACAACTCAATCCACAAAGGAAGCAAGACTCAAATCCACAAGGAGAGTAACAGTAAATCCACATAGGATAGTTCAACACAATCCACAAAGGAGAGTAACAGTAAATCCACAAAGGATAGTAACATAAGATTCAGCTCAACCAGGATTTTCATTATCGAAACCGTAGATGTTGAAGAGCCCCATCTCTGAAGTGTACAGTGGTCCTGTCACGACTCCGAGGTACTGCTCACTAACCTAAGACTGCTGAAGTACTCCTCCTGTCGAGTACCGCGGGTCTGCTGCCAACTACCGGGCGCTCCGTCCGCTGAGGGTCTGCTGCCAAATACCGGGCGCTCACCCAGATAGCCTACTGAGGTACTCCTCCTGTCGAGTACCGCGGGTCTGCTGCCAACTACCGGGCGCTCCGTCCGCCGTGGGTCTGCTGCCAACTACTGGGCGCTCCGTCCACTGGGCTAGTCGACTCACTCCAAGTCGAGTCGGTCAAGCAGTCGTCAGGTCTCAGTCATCTACACGGTCTCCGTACTTTGCACGCACGTCTCCACCGTCGCGGGTCTGTCGCTACAACCAAGCGCACACACTCCGTAGAGTATCGCGGGTCTGCCGCTACAACCAAGCGCTCCACCGCCAAGGGTCTGTTGCTGCATCCAAGCGCACCACCACTGTCAAGTACCACGGGTCCACCGCTACACCCAAGCGCTCCACCCCTTGAGCTGATCGAAGAGGTCATCAATCCGTGGCAGCGGATACTTGTTCCTCACTGTCACCTGGTTCAGGCGACGATAGTCGTCACATAGTCGCAAGCTCCCGTCCGCCTTCTTGGCGAACAAAATCGGGGAAGCCCAGGGTGAAACACTGGGTCGGATAAACCTGAGTGCAGTAGTCGACGCAGTCCACGGAGGATCTCTGCACAGTCGTCACCGCAGTCCACGAAGGATCTCTGCTCTGCCGTCGTCGCAGTCCACGGAGGATCTCTGCTCTGTCGACGTCGCAGTCCACGGAGGATCTCTGCTCTGTCGACGTCGCAGTCCACGGAGGATCTCTGCTCTGTCGTCGTCGCAGTCCACGGAGGATCTCTGCTCTGTCGTCGTCGCAGTCCACGGAGGATCTCTGCTCTGTCGTCGTCGCAGTCCACGAAGGATCTCTGCTCTGTCGTCGTCGCAGTCCACGGAGGATCTCTGCTCTGTCGTCGTCGCAGTCCACGGAGGATCTCTGCTCTGTCGTCGTCGCAGTCCACGGAGGATCTCTGCTCTGTCGTCGTCGCAGTCCACGGAGGATCTCTGCTCTGTCGTCGTCGCAGTCCACGGAGGATCTCTGCTCTGTCGTCGTCGCAGTCCACGAAGGATCTCTGCTCTGTCGTCGAAGTCACAGCCAGCGCTAGGGTTCCCGCACAAAGCGAGCTCGTTTAGGAGGGTCCGCTCCACGAGCCGAGGGCTGATACATCAACTGACACGCAGTCCGAAGTTGATGTATCCAAAAGTTCCGTATCGACAACAGGATCTCAACGCGACAGACGGCGCGTCAAACGGACGCCCGGTCTGAGAGTTATTGGCATTTTCGTCCCAGGGGCCCGGTTGGTTTTTAGGGAAAAACCAACCCGACCGTACTCCGCCTGTATCCGATCCTCGGGCGGGGTATGCCAAAAGTTCCGTCTCGCTTAGAGGAAACTACCACAGCTGACGGTACGTCGTTCGGACGTCCGTAGCTCAAGTTATGAGCGTTTCCGCTCCGAGGGCCCGGTTGGTTTCGTGTACGAACCAACCCGGCCGAACCCAAAGTCTTCCGAAACCTTGAGTATAATATACTGAAACGACCGTCTCGATCCAAGGATCGCGTAGCCGCTGACGGTTCGTCAATCGGAGGTCCCAGGCCCAAGATATGGGCGAAAGACCGTAGAGGGCCCGAAACGGGGGTACTGGGCCCGGGGCGACCCGGCCCGAACCCCCCCTGGGGTCGGCCGAACCGGGTCGGCCCGACCCGGGTCGGCCCGACCCGGCCCGAACCGGCTCGGCCGGGTCCGGTCCGGCCTGGGCGCGGCCCGGCCGACCGGACCGGCCGGCTCGGTCTTCGGCCGAGCGGCCGAAGAGCCGCCGCCGCGGGGTTGACCCGCGGCTTTGAAGGAGACGCGGCCCCCGCGGGGGGCCGCCTGTCACGCGGACGCGGCCGGGCCGCCGCGTCCGTCCCGGTTCCGCGCGGCCGCGGAACCGGCCGCCGTTGCCGCCGCGGCTTCAGCCGCGGCGGGCTTCCTCCACGGCGGCGCGCCGGCCGCCGCCGCCTACGGTCGCCGGCGCCGCCGCGCCGGCGACCCGCGCCGCCGCCGCCTTCCGCGGGCCGCCGGAGATGCTCCGGTGGCCCGATTTCTTTCCCGTCTGCGCCGTTGCCCCTCCCGGATGCCGACCTTCACTGCGGGATCGACGGATCGCCCCTGCCGCGCGGTTCGTCGTCGTCCGCCATATCCGCACAACAAAAATAGATCGGCGGAGGGTTGCCGGGTCTTGTTCGTTAGACCCACACCCTCCGCGTTAGTCATAATCCACGGGAGGAACAATAAAACAATCAACAACAATTTTAAATGTTAAAATTGTTCGAAGATCAAGTTCTTTACTTTAAAAGAAATAAAATCACGGGAAGGAAAATTATTCCAATCAACCCTTACCTTATCGTCGTCGTCGGACGAGGGGTCGTCGCGGAAGATGGAGATCGCCGCGTCGTCGCGGAATCGCTCGTCGCGTCGCCAATCTCCGGATCAAGATCAACGGATTTAATTAGTTTAAATCCGTTGATTTTGAAATTAAAAAGGGAGAAGAAAAGATCCGATTCTCACCTTTGTTGCCGAACGAGGGTCGGCCGCGGAAGAAGAGGCGTCGCCGAAGAACGTCGCGGGTAGATCTTGTCGACGTCGCAGATCTTGGAGTGCGTCGTCGAATTCCGGTCGCCGGCGTTCTTCGCGTTCTTCGCGTTCTTCGCGTTCTTCGCGTTCTTCGCGGAGAGGGTGGAGGAATGAAGATTCTTTCAAATCCTTTCCAAGGATTTTTGGGTTGGTCTTATTTTATAAACATGCCAACACACGAAACCGGTTAAGAAACGATCCATCAATTCGTTGAATTAATTCAACGAAAGAAACGACCCATTTAATTCACGAAGAAACAGTCCATTTAATTCACGAAATAAACCGCCCAATTAAATGGTCTGTTAAGAATTAAAGAAAACGCGTCGGTTGACTTTTCAGTTACTTTGACGGGTTTTCGCGGGTGCGTTACTTAGCGAAAGAAACGACGGGGCTCGTGCGGGTCCCACCGCACAAATATCCTACCAAGGGGGGTAGGATATTTCTGGATAGTATCCTATCCAGTTCAACTCAGTTCAAGCCGTCTTTAAGTGACTTCAAGTGGCTTCCAAGCAGCTTAAGTGAAATAAAATAAAGTTGTCGCACAAACTTTATTTTATTTCTGACTTAAAGCCGTAAAAATTAAAAACCACGTCTGAGCAAACGCAACTCCGGAAGAGGCGTTTCTAAGCAAATACCGGCGCTGCGATTTCATCGGTGCCCTCAGAATTCGATTCCGGGCACCGGTTCAAAAGATAGAAAAACCCGCTCGTCCGTTCACTGAACGTACCCGAGCCAAACTTCGGAAATTGATTCCGGGCACACCGGGCCTCGGAATCAGGTGCCGTCTGAAGCTGCGCTCTTGTAAAATTCCAAAGAAAATTAAGAAAAAAATTTCCTTGAAATTTGCGGGTCTTTACAGTCCCATCAGTCTCCTTCGAGGCAAAATCTTCTGGAACATGAAGAAAACATTTTAAAAAATAGAGTTGTTATGATAAATCCTATTCATTCTATGGGATTGTAGAAAGGTTCTCCTAGGAGTCTAACTATAACCCAAGGTATATTCCACAAATAACTAACTAAGGTACTTTATCACTGCACGTTAGTCGCAGTCACACACACACACAAAACATAATAGTATGATCATGTTCAACTAACTAATACAAATAGATATATCACAATAGCATAGAAAATAGATATATCACACAATCAAGGAATAAAATTCTATCCCAAATAGATAAAACAATCAATTAATTAAATTTAATAGCTATTATATAGAACACAATAGGTACATATAAATGGCATGTGATCCTACATGCCTATTCACGATGAATAATTGCACTAAAATCCTTATAAAACAGTATCATAAATCTGATTAATGGTAAATCAGTGATTCGTTACACATGTGTTGGTTGGACACATGGAAACTACCCTACCTGAGTCCCACATAGCCTATCTACTTTATACCATGTCCTAGGTTACTCTAAAATAAAAGAAGAAACATGTTCCCCGATACTATTTTTTAACACCCCAACTTGAACCATCTAGTTTGAGTCATAGAGTCACATGATCTCATGCACATCTCCCTATATATAAGAGGCTGTTGACTAATAGAGTGGGTCTGAATACCATAAATGGGGAGACTATACCCTTAGTATCATACCCCAACACTAAAAAAAAGATAAAAATATAAAAAATTAGAGTAAACAAGGCATAAGAAAAAATAATTTCAAAAGGCACACATACCATACAAATAATAAACTGGCTCCCTATGTGGAAAACAAACCAAAGTATATAGAGTGAATGTAAATAAATAAATAACTATGGTATCCTCTATAGTACATATCAGTACCACTCCTATCTCTATGGTCCTTAGTTCAACCATCTTCTATGACCCACTTACCCGTTTTTGGATCCTTAAATGTGAATTCTGCACGCACATCAAAATACCCATACTTGGTGTGAATAATAAAACCTAGTAGTAAACCACCAATGCATCCTTAACAATTATGCACATATATAATAGGTGTATTCCATTATAACAATAAATATGTAAGAAAACATTAATAATCATATTTTGAGCACCTCTGTCCTGACCAAGACACCATGAGACCCATCTATACATACTTTATATCTACGCCAAAAGTATAATAAAATATGTCATAAGTAATAAAGAACTATCCACAAGGATATAGGAATTCTAACTAGTATCCTCAAGGTATCAAATCTCAAGTCAAGTTATAAGGATAACTAGTGAACATATACTCAATATCTACAAGGCATCTAGTTTCATCATGTCTACTTGGTATCTATAACGCATCGAGTTTCAGTTGGTCCATAAGGATATCATTATCCTAACTTATGTATGGGTCTACCGTCATCATCACAAATCATTATGTGCACTCCCCCTCTAGGGGTAATCATACCATGGTGGTCCTTCTATCATAAATTCCAAAAAAAACCTACAACAACATGGAAAAGAAATAACATGTAAGAGAATAGTAATAAAACATATCACATTATCATGAGCATATTATAGAAACCATATATCAATATGTGATTAAAATGAAGCATGGTAACTATTTGATCGTAAGAGTATCATATATGATTATACTTAGAAGAGGGGGGGGGGGTGAATTGTAGTTTAAAAAGTTTAAAATAATAAAAAACAATACCTTTTAAAGTAATATTATCAGACTCACAAATCATATGATGGTTATAGTGAAATAATTAGAATCATAGTTGATCTGATTATATCAAAGTATGATTTTATCATAATAAAAATTACACCGATAAAACAAATACTATAGTAATATAAGTACAAAGACTAACTTTATATTACATGCACAATATAATTGTCTTGTAAAAACAAGTAATAAAATATCTAGTGAAAGTAATAATGAATTCCAATCTAAATTAAAATAATACACTCTTTTTTATCCTTAAGAGTAAAGGTAGTCAATAACCTTGAATAAAGTTTCCCCCAATTTATACTTACTATCAAGTCTATCTTTCATTACCAATAAATCCATTGATATGATGATTGGAATAAGATTTGTATTCCTATCCTCATAATCCCTTGATACAATGATCAAAATCTGTCTTCCTAGCCCCAGAAGCCCTCAATCTGATGGATTAGATTGACCTTCTTCCCATCCTCGGAAGCCCTAGATTGTAATAATGATCATACTTAGAATATAAAAGAAATTGTTCTTAAGGAAAAAACCCCTCCATGTATTTCTTAGAATAAAAACTCTCTAAAGTATTAAAAAGAATTTGGAATGATATTTTCATGTAGGGAAACATTTTTATAGATTGATTTTCGAATGTGATCAACTCCAAACTCTTAAAATTACCATCTATTTATAAGAGAATCTCCAACGATCGTATTTGTGAGTTTGTTGCAATGAACTCAGACAGATGGTAATTGATGAATCATAATGTTATGGCATAACTCAATATCTGACATTGTTTTGTTTTAGCATTATTAAAATTATAATAGTATTTCATATGATATAAATAGTTCTTATGTATTTTGATTATAAACTTCAGTCAGTTTGATGGACTTCCTTATTGATTATCAATTTGATGAACTGAGTGAGGGTTATTCCAATGTATAAGTACCAAGGTTAGTATGATGTTTATCAATTTTTTCAATCAGGTAGAAAATACATAAGTCTAACCACTAGTCTAAAAAAAGGTAATTCTGATAGATCAGATTGAGTAAGGTAAAGTTTATATTCATAACACATTAGAATCATTTCTATGTAAGGTAGAAAGTAATGTATTCTACAAAAACATACTAAAATACTTGGGACATAAAAAGTTAGTACAAATAGTTTTAAGAGTGTTTTTTTATTTCCAAAACTAAAATAATGGAAAAGTAAGAAGTAATAATTCTGACTCAACAATCTCTCCCTTTTTGGAATGCACAAACCACAAAACTTAAGTGAATAATAAATTGAAAAACTTACATCCCTTTGTTATTTTAAGAACTAAAAATTCATTCTTTATAACTTAACTCCCCCTAAGTTTGTAACTATTTTTTATTTGGTGGAAAGTATTAGAACAACCATTCCTTAAATAATACCTCTCCCCATTAGGAATACTTCTCCCACTATGTATAGTATCTCTCTTTTAAAAAAAAATCCCCCTTTATGAAACAACTTCCCCCTTTGTGATTTTCAAAAAGGAATGGGAAAGAACCCAAAGTTTCTTGAAATGTTAGAGAATATAACATAAAAATAAATAAATAGAACTAACTAATCATCCAATAATAATATGAAATAACATATAACCAATCATAATTGGAAAAAAATTAAACACAAATAATTTTAATTATAAGTATTTAATAATAAAAAACCATTCAAATATTTTTTAAAATATATGTCAAGAGTTCAAATGAAAAATTTAATATTTCTTTATGGGGTTCATCATGAAGGAATTTATATTTTTAAAATCATGTCGATCCTTTTCAAGCTTCATGATCTTTCCTTATAGGGTGCCCTTCTTCCGAACATCAATTTTCAAGATTTGAAACTCTTCCTTCATAAGAACCAGACCATCTACACAAGACGTCAACTGATTATTATCCAATTAAAAACTATGAACATTTTCTTTCATAACTTTAAATTATTCTATTTGACTATTAGTTGAATCTCCTAATTCTTCAAAAAACTTTACTCTATCAGATATATCTTTAGATAAATTTTTAAAGGATTCAGACATTTCTAAAAAATTTTCTTTACTTATAGAAATTGATCATCTTGTTCTAAAATATTGTAATCTACTTTGTTAAACCACTTCACTATATGATTGTATGAAGAATTTTTAGTTTTGAACTTTTATAGAAAAACTTTCAAATAAGCCTCGATCCTGATCACTGTTTCAATCAAAACTTTGAGTGATTCTAATTTCTCATTCATAGATTCCTGAATAAACTTACATATTGATTCTATATTGGGTAGATATGGAATTTAATCACCCAAAATTTTCAAGTTAAGGAAAATATAGTCAAAACCTTTTTGAGTAATTTTTTTCTTCTGAGTCTGATTGATCGGCCTCAACTTGAGGAGATTTTGGTCCATTGTATTTGATATCGGGTTAATTAAATACCTAAAATTTCTCTTTAAATTTCTGTAAAAAATTCTTATCATCTCAAATTTCAAAAATATCCCCATCCTTATAAGATTTAACTTTATTATAAACTTTCATCTAAGAAGGTTGATCTTTTTCTTCTTCATTTGAGGATAACTTTCCTTCCTCTTTTGTTGATGACTTTTGTTATTCATCTGATGAGGAATTTTTTAGGATCCTTATAAATATCCATCATTATCATATGTAAAAGGAAAATATGATGAAGATGATTTTGATTATGATGATTCATTTTCTTTTGATCCTTTATCTTTCTGGATTTCTTCATCATCATCTTATTTCTTTTCACCATGCTCTTCATCTTCTTCTTCTCCAACTTCTACTTATTATTATAATTATTATTCTTATTCTTCTACTACTTCTTAAAATTATTCTTTGTCTTCAATTTAATTCTCAATATATTCCTCTATGTTTCCTAATGTTCTCAAATCTCCCTTTCCAAAAGATTTAGTTACTGATTCTTTCTAGGGTAAAGTAGGAATTTTTTTTAACAACTTGTTTTACCTTTAACCTATTAGCCACTGAAGGGATTGCTAAAGGGACTACTGAAGTTTCATAAAAAACAAGTCCGGATTCCGGAATAACTTGATCAGTATGATAAATTAGAAGGAATGTATTTTTAGAAGCTTTATCAATGCCTTCCAACAATATTTCTAAAAATATAGATTCATAAAGTCTATTATTTTGCTTCTTTTTTCTTATTATAACTATTTTGGAGTTTAAATTTTTAGATCCTTTGTCTTAGAAAAATCAAGATGAAAGTCTAATTACCTTGGTTTATTTTGAACTTTAGGTAACATAAACTTCTTAAACTCATCATCAGTCATTATTTTTTATTTATTTTGTTTTACAGGTAGGGAAGATTCGGTTTTTCTTTCCTTCTTAGCTTCCTCATTTTTCTTTGATGGCTGGGCATTAGAATCATATCTATCAACCTTTTCAACCAACTTTTTTGATTATAAATCTAAAACTAATTTTATTCTAGATATTGGGTCTTCAACTATAAAAGAAATATTCTCTCTTATTGGGTAGGATTTATTTTCAACCTTGAAAAGCTTTATACAATTCATAATCAACTTATTGATAAAATCTAGAAACATACTAATCTTTGACTTTATAGAAGCACTTTAGATATTCTCCACCATAATGGAAATAAATTTCACCAAGTCTATCTTCCTCATGTTAACCAAATTTTTAAGAAAAAAATCATAAGATTTTAATATATCCCTATCCCCTTTCCTTGGGATAAGATAACATTGAATCGAAAATGAAATTACTATGTTTTATGACGTCATATGAAAATATTTCCTTACTTTTTAATCAAATTAGAACAAAGAATCTTCAGCCTTATTCTTCTTAAACGTTCTAAGTCTATCCAGTAACTTATGAGAGGGTAAATATTCTTCTCCATCAAAAGGAACACCAATAAGATCTGATACTATTTTAAATTAAAGATTCTATATCTTTATAGACATGGTAAAGGAAACTTTATCCTTATCATAATATTTAATGAAATGAACAAAAGAATAAAATTCTATAACCATCTCAGGATAATAAAGATAAAAATATTTATATGGATTTTCTACACAAATAGTTTCTAATCCATAAAATGAAATTAACCTTTTGAGAGTTGTATAAAACTTTTGAAACCAAGATATTTAAATAAGTCTTTCTATGAAAACATACCATTTTGTGTAGTATTATTTGGTCACCATTATAATGGGAACTGAGATTGGGGATCAAACGAAAATGAAAAGAATAAGACTGATGACTTTGAAGGGTGCGAGAGCTTGAGAGTGAAATCTCTAGAGACCGATGTGAGATAGGGGTAGTCCCACCCTTATATAGGAACTGGAGGTGAACATTTATCTTCCGCAATGAAATCAATGGTTGAGATTGAAACCCTTTATGATATGATGACTGAGCTTTAATCAAGGAATGTTTTTAAAGTTTATTTAAACCCTCATGGTTTTAATAATTTTATCATATTTAGAATCATTTTGATTAGAAAAACTTTTTAAAATTTTGAAAACAAAACAAATTTTTTATTAAAAAAAATGTATAACAAAAACAAAAATTACAAACTAAAGTAATTAAATAGTGAAAAAACTAAAATCATAGAAGAGTACCTATAGAAGTGTAAAGTTTCATAAATATGATTAACTTTTTCTTCTTATTTTTTATAAAATAAACAGATTACAATATTTTTTTATAAAGTATGATTATGACAGTTTTATTGTGAAAAATTATTACAATTGTTTTAAAAGGAAAAAGGACTATGATAGTTTTATTATGAAAGATTATTATGATTGAAACTTAATAATCAATAAAATTTTTTGAAAAGTTTTGAGTCTGGAAAGTTTATAACAATTTATGAGTCTGGAAATAAATTTGAGAATTCCGAAGCAAATTTTTTATAAAATTTTGAGTCTATAAAAACTCATTACGATATAAAATTTTTAGAAAAAATTACAATTTAGAAAACTAAAAGTTTTTAAGAAATACTAATTTTTTTGAAAAGAAAAATCATATGTACTCCTATTATGGAAATAAGTATATTAATGTTAAGATATTTGTAAAAAAGAAGTAAATATGAATGATAAATTAAGCTTAATAATTCCTAGAACTATTTAATGTATTCAGGTCTATCAGAACTAAGGGGTTTAGTAAAAATATCAGCAAGTTGTTCTTTCATTCTGATGAATTACAAAATTATATATTCTTTAAGTGTGTGATCCTGAAGGAAATGGTATATTATATCTATGTGCTTATAACATGAGTTATGTGATGGGGTTTTACTAAGGGAAATGAAAATTTTGTTATCACAAAGTATTTGAGTAGTAAACTGATTCCATAGTGAGTGAGTGTGTGTTTCATCCCCAACACTTGAGCACAAAATCTTCCAGCAGCCACATATTCAAATTTAGTAGTGGAAAGTTCTATTAAGAGTTTTTTATTACATGAACAATAAACTAAGTAATATCCTTAGAAATGAAAAGTTTCGTATGTACTTTATATCCATTATACATCCACCAATGTCAGTATCCGAAAAAATTTTTAGTTCAAAAAAATTTCTAAAAGAATAGAATATGCCTAAATCCATAGTTCCCTTAAGACAATGAAATATTTTTTTAACATATTTTAGATGGGATTATTTTATATTGACTTGATATTTATCACATAAGGATACTAAAAACATTAAATCTAGATTAATATCTATTAAGTATAACAAGATTCAAATCATACCTCTAAAAGTATTTTGATTAACTGGTTTCCCAGCCTCATCAAGATCTGATGTATTAGAGGTACCAACAGAAGTACTAATACTTTTAGTGTTATCTTAATAAAATTTCATAAGAATATATTTTATATAACAATGTTGAGATATAAAAGGTACTTCTGGTTTTTTTTGAAATTTGAAAACTAAGGAAACATGTTAACTCACCCATCATACTCATTTCAAATTTAGACTTCATAAGTTCTACAAAGGAATCTGTTGATGATTTTTTAGTTGAACCAAATGTAATGTCATCAACATAAAATTTTAAAATCATAATATTTTTATTAAATTATTTTATAAAAAATCTAGATCTTTAGCTCCCTTACCAAAATTGTTTTGTAAAAAAAATAAAGTATACCTATCATACTAAGCTCTAGGGGATTATTTAATTTTATATAGTTCTTTAGTAGGTTCATAAACATGTTCTAGATTTTTTTTTTATTTTTAAAATAGGGTGGTTTTTCTACATGGAATTCCTCCTAAGTGTATCTATTAATAAAATCACACTTCACATCCATTTGAAATAGTTTTAAATTAAATAATGCTGTAAAGGCTAAAATTATTCTAATAGATTCATGTCTAGCTATCAGTGCATAGGTTTTTTCATAATCTATTCCCCATTTTTGATTATACCCCTTATAAAAAATTCTAGGTTTATTTATAACTATTATGCCATTTTTATCACATTTATTCTAAAAAACTCATTATAGTCCAATTATAGAAGTTACTACAGGTCTTTTAACTAAAGTTCAGACTTTGTTCCTTTCAAAATCATTGAGTTCAGCTTTCATTGATTTTATCCAATCCTCATCACCTAAACACTCATCGAGATTCTTAGGTTTAAATTGAGATAAAAATTATATATATACAATTTCATTTATCAGAGATGTTATAGTCCTAATTGGTTGATCTACATCACCAATGATACTTTCACTAGGATGATTCCTAAGAAAAAACTAACTTATTGGGTTTTCAAAAGTCCGTTCTTCAATAAAATGGTATAAACTATTCTTAATGAATAACTTCAAAAACATATTATTGAGTTATTTTATTATGATTATAACTTTCTAAAAAATGTGGAAAATCAGTTTTATAAATAAAATCTGAGGATGTAGGTTAGGGTTGTTTGAAAACAAAAGGATCAGTTTCATCAGACGTAACATGTATTGTTTCCTCAACAGTATTAAATTTTTTATTTAAAACTCTACAAGACTTAGAATTAGTTGAATAACCTAGAAATAAACCTTTATCAAATTTGGGTGAAAAATTATGTATATTATCTTTATTACTCAGAATTAATACTTTCCATCCAAAAACATTGAAGTAATAAACTTTTAGTTTTCTTCCTATCCACAACTCATAAAGAGTTTTAAAAAGAAAAGGTATATTTAAAACTTAATTTATAGTATAGTGTATAGTAATAACTTCTTCATCCCAAAAAATTTTAGGAACTGAGTATTTAATCAGAATGGTTCTAGTAATATCCAAATGAATTATATTTCTTCTTTTAACTACACCATTTTTCTGGGGTGTTCTAAGTGATGAAAGGTTATGTTCACTACCTTTCTTACTACAGAAATTTTCAAAATAAGAATTTCCAAATTCTATACCATGATCACTAAAAATAGTTATCAAAGAGAGATTTTTATCATTTTTAACTCTGTATAGAAAAGTTTTAAAATAAATTAAGGCTTAGGATTTCTATGTAATAAAATATGCCCATGTGTATCTAGTGTAATCATCAACTAAGACATATACATAGTATTTTCCACTAAAAATTCTGATTTTTATGTGACCAAATAAGTCCATGTGCACCAAATATAAATCATTAGAAGTTGATACTTCACTAATAGATTTTAAACTTTACTTATTTTTCTTACCAAATTTATTAGGGTCACAAACTTTTGAAGTATAAAACCTAAGTTTTGGTAGATCTTTAACAAGTCATTTATTTTTCAACTTAGATAAGGTTCTTAGGTTACAATGTTCTAAAATTATATTCCATAAACAAGATTGATATTACATTTCACATTGATAAGGTAAGTCTTGGATCCAATGGTCTTTTAAGTTTAGTGTGTAAACATTCTCATATTAATTAGAAGAAATAATTAATTCATCCTTGGAACTATGTACAAAACATTTATCATTTCTAAAGTTCACAAGGTAACCTTCATCACATAATTAAATTATGATTATAAGGTTGTGATTAAGTAATAAAATAGATAAAAAATTTGAAATAAGTTCTTTTCTAATAAGAGAAATGTTACCTATACTGATAATCTATGCTTGAGAATTATCTATGAAAGTTACTTTGAAACCTTTCATCTTGATTATATTCCTAAATAAATATTCATTTATGTTCATGTTCCTAGAACAACCACTACCCATGTATCAAATATTTTTGTTGTTGGTACTTTATTTTTTTTTTCTAAAAACAAAAATATTATATTTTCAAAAACCAAACCTTCTTGGGTCCAGTATTATCATAAAATAGTATTTTGGGTAACCACATTTTTATTATTTTGGGAAAATTCCATTTTATTGGAAAAATAATATTTATGATGTTTAAAGATTGGAATATATTTAATGAATAACTCTTCTTCCAGTGACCACTACCATGGAACTTAGTTAAAAAAGGTTCACTTTTAGGAACAAAATAATTATTGTTAAAAATAGGATTTTTATATTTATAACCCCCTGTAGTATTATAACTATATGGTTTAATTTTTTTATACATTTTTTCAATTTTTTCATTAATAGTGGAAAAATTTGATAAAAGTTTTTTCAATATATAAATTTCAGATTTTATTTTGTCAATTAAGTTTTTATCCGTATTAGTAATAGTGTGGGAACTATGTTTATCAAAATTATTTTCTAAATAATTTTTCTCACAAAGAGTTTTCTCAAGGTATTTTGAAATCGAATATTTTTAAAAGTTATTTTTATCAATATCTTTTAAAATATATGATATTTAATTAGTTAAAAGAATTACTGTTGAATATTTTCCTATAAGTTTAACTTTGGAATTATCAAGTTTTTTACAAATATTACAATTTTTCATTCTCTAATAGTTTTGAAAATCTAGAAACTTCATCATAACTAGGTAAAATATTTTCTTCACTAGCTGAGGAATATCTTCATTAGATGATGTATAATTTTTATAATTATTATAATTTTCATTTAAATTCATATAAGTTAGGGATTATTCAGTTTGTAACTTAGGTATTAGAAATTGATTTACCATTGGCTCTTTTATAAAAATCCCAATGTTCCGTTTTTCATAACTTTCATCATCAAAAGATTTTTTAGAAGAATATATACCAATGGAACTTGATTTGTCATAATATTTAATACTTTTCTTTCACTTAGACTTATAGTATTTATTGGTATTTCTATCAGAATTTCTTTCCTTATTGAATTTCCTTTTTAGGTTTGGACAATCAGGTCAGATATGTCCTGCTTTGTTACATCCATAACAAGTGACCTCAGAATCCTTCTTATCACCTTTATCATTATGAATTTTCTTATATCTATATTGAAAGAATTTATTTTCAAATACCTTATTCATTATTTTATCCAGATTAGCTAACAAATTTTTTGAAGGTGGTGATGAACTTGAATCAGATTCAATAACAACTTTCTTCTTTCTTGAATATTTTACTACTTTCTATGATGATAAAACTATAGAAGGTACAATAGATGTTGTAGAAAAAGTAAACCCCCCATTTTTTTTCTTTTTCATAATCTCTTTTTAATATTCCTTTGTACTGCATAGTTTACCAATTAGGTCATCAAGAGTAAGATTTGTAATCTTTATTATATCATCCAACACAGTTCTTTTTGATTCCCACTCATTGGGAATCATGTCTATAATATTTTCAACCAATATTTCATCATCAAGACCTCTTTCCCCATGAGATTTTAAAATATTTATAATATTAATGAAACATTAGTGCATCTTGGAAACTATCTCACCAGGTATAAAATCAAAGACTTGGTAATCATCTCTAAGCATAGCTCATCTTGTTTCCAAAACTTTGGATGTACCAAAGTTTGTTACTTCCAATTTACTAAAAATAAAATTTGAAACTTCATAATATGATATCTAAATGTAGTTATTCCTCATCATAGAGCACAATAAAGTATTTATGACTTTTTAGTTTATCTAATATTATAGCTTCTCAGAATTAGTAAAACCAGAAACATCTTTATCATAAATCTTGTACTTTCTAGTAAGCATTAAGAAGTTATAAAATCTCTTATTGATCAATTTTTTATTCTATCTCTCTAATATTAATATTAATTCCCATAAATGATAGGTGGTAGAATAGGATTCATATTATCAAGAGATTCAATATTCATAGAAGATATATTAAAACAAAAGAAAATATTTCTTCAAATACACATTAGTGTAACAAAGTTTACAAACAAAAAGTTTATTTCAAAACTTAAAGAGCTTGCAATAAGTAAAGAAAGAAAAAACTCATAAAGTATACAAGAATTAGAAAACTTATATGATACCAATTGTTGTATCATTAGAGTAGATTAGATGGATATACTTACAAGATTGGGAGGGGGGGTGAATTATAGATTAAAAAGTTTAAAATAATCAAAACACAATACCTATTAAAGTAATATTATCAAACTCATAGATCATCTGATGTTTATAGTGAAAGAATAATAATCCCAGTTGATATGATTATATAAAATAATAATCAGTATACCAAATAATCATCAATAGATTATGGTTATATCATCAATTCTCTATCAAGAAGAGGCCTAGGAAGATGATCCGTAAACACTTACTCGTAGAACGTTCGTATATGATGGTAGATATTGTTTTGATCAAGGAATGATGTCAACTCTCTATATCCAAAATTTATCTATGAAGAAAGGAAGAAAATGTCACTGGATAATTTTAGAAACCATAGATCCATTATCATCTCTTAATAAGGAAAAAGGATTTGGCATGGATCTAGAGAAAACTCACCATTCTTGTGCCACTGGATTGGGTCAAAGTTTGAAGAGGCAAGGGGAGATGAATGATAGGCTGATTACAAGGGGAGAGGTTTAAAATTTAGGTTAGTCCAATGGGATTCAAAATTGGCTATTAATTTAAGTGGAAAAACTTGTATAATTAAAACCTATAGTGTTCATTTAATACACCCTTAGACTGGGTGCACCGACTAGATTGTGATTAGACACTGGTAGGCTAATGTGCCTAGTAGAACAATTTGAGTTATTCTAACACCACTAGATAGATGGTGGGGTCTATAGAAATTTTTAGATTTGAAAAAGTTCCACTAGCTAGTCGGTGGAAGTTTTTGGCCAGTGTTCAACCTAACCTCTACACAATGCTTCATTATTAAGAACCCATACCACTATTTATTAAAAATTGAATTATTAAACACATGAAAGAGAGAAAAAAAATTACGGGAACAAAGAATTTATAAACTTGAACTTCTCATACATAAAAAACAAGCGCAAATATTACTTAACACTTATTTTTTATTATTATAAAAATTCACATATCATAAATCATTATTATTATTTGAAATGGATTCATCAAGAGAGATAATTCACTCCCTATCACTATCAATGTTCGCAAGAAACCTATGGATTTATAAAACTAGATAATTATTAGGGTATATATAATAATATTTCACTATGAAAAATAATATCAAAACAAATTACTTATTTTTACTATGTTTCCACAGTGTTTGAAACAAAGTAATCACATCGCTTATGGTTATTACATTTTTAAATTTATGGAAGTTATAATATTATAATTTTTCATTTTATAATAATCAAAAATTAAAATTTTAATATACCATGAGATTTTGAAAGTAGTTAATATTTTGGTAAGAATGAGAAAAAGAATTATTTTAAAAAATAACCCAAATTTTCAAATTTAAAAACCATAAAGAGGATGTATTTAATCACAAAAATAATTCTAATGAGTAATGGAATTAAAAAAATAAACAAACTTGTTTAACAATATTGGGTGAATTATATTAATTATAATAAAAAAAATGTTTATAATTTTATTTGGGAATTTAAATTATTGTTATGAGTCTTTCCATTAAAAGGATTGGGTGAAAATATTATATTTGGTGATGCATTTTAGGGAAGAAAACGAGTGAATTTTTATTGCCTTTTCTTCTAATTTCATGAATTGAATCTTAAGATATAAAAAACCTCTTTGAATCCTTTATTTTTAAACATCAAACCACCAAACTAAATCTCCTAATAACCCATGAAAAAGTTTTTATGATTGAGAAAAAAATGTTCTATTTAAGTGGATATGTACATACACTAAAAAATTATGCAAAGTTTTCATGATCTCAAGAAGGGGAAGCTTTGCAAACATATATTCTTTTGTAAGGGAGATACATTTCGATATGAGGTAAGAAAATTTGCAAACATATATATTTTTATTAATTTAGAATTAATTTTGGTATATTCTTACACTTCAAAATAATATTCTCAATGATTTTCTGGTGTAAAGTGAAAATACATATGATTTACTTGGAATTTCATGGGTAATGGATGAATAAAATGGGATGTCTACACTCATGTGTGATTAAAGTGAGTTTTTCTCGACTCACATCATACGAAACACACTCCCAATAATTATTTGATATTTAAACACATTTTAAAGGATCACGAGGTATTAAAAGGAAGATAAAATCAAAAAAAATCATGAAAAACACATGAAAGACTGATTGAGATTCCTTAAAAACAAGTTCAAAAACTCTTACATTAGATTTCGAGGTTCAATTTATACAAAAAAATAAACTTTGTCTATAGTTTACCTTTAGTTCCATGAGACCTTGAGTGTGGCGCGATGAAGATTTGATTTTCTAAGGTTCTTTTATAAAGAGCGCAAAGGGTTTTATCGGTACTTATCAAAAAGTGCTAATAAAAGTGTGTTTTATCGGTGCTTTCTTAGCCCTGATAAATCATCACTTTTATTAGTGCTAAAAAAATGTTGACAAAAGTATTATTTCTTAGCACTTATGTTTTAGCACTTATAAAATATACTTTTATTTGTTCTTAAAGTAGGAATGATAAAAATGTAAAAAAATGAATAAAAATAAAGAAATAAATAATTTTAATTATATAAATAGTAAAATTACTAAAAATAAAATATACTAACTATTTAAATTATAAAAAATAAAAAAATAAATTTAAATGAATTCATTATATAAATTACAAACATATTGAAAATATTAAAACTTAATAAATAAATATGTATAAATAAATTCTGAAAATATTAAAAATTAATAAATATTAAAAACTAATAAATAATATCGAATTATTGAATGTTAAAAATGAATAAATAAATTTGAATATATTATAAAATATTTAAAAAATTGAATTCATAATATTAATTACATAAATTACAAACACATAAAAATGAAAAAAATGAAAAAATGAAAAATATTAATTATATCAATAACAAAATTGATAAACATTAATAATATTAACTATTTAAATTAGGAAAAAATTAAAAAAAATCATTTAAATAAATTAATTATAAGAATTTAAAACATATTAAAAATATCAAAACTTAGTTAATAAAAATAAATAAATACCATTCATATAAATTAAAAACATATTGAAAATATTAAGACATATTAAATAAATATGTATAAATAAATATGTATAAATAAATATGTATAAATAAATATTAAAAAATTATTAAATTCCCAAAAATACAAAAATTAATAAATATTAAAAACAAATAAATAATATTAAATGAAGTAATATTAAAAATGAATAAATAAAATTTAATAGAATACAAAACTTTAAAAAAAATGAATCCATAAGATTAATTACATGACTTGTAAACTCTTAAAAAAATGAAAAAAAATGAATGAATAAATCATATATATTATATAAATAAAAAAATTATTAAAAAATGAATTATATTAATGTTTTAACTTACAAAATATTAAAAAATTATTTTAAATAAATTAATTTTATAAATTTAAAATATTTAAAAAATATTACAACTTAATAAATAAAATTGAATAAATATTAATCATAAAAATAACAAGAATATTAAAAATGTTAAGATTTAGTAAAAATATATGCTTAAATAAATATTAAAAAATAATTAAATTTCAAAAATATTAAAAATTAATAAATATTTTAAAATGAATAAATAATATTATACAAAAGAATAATAAAATGAATAAATAAAACTTGATAAACTACAAATATATTTAAAAAAGTGAATTTATAACATTAATTACATGAATCACACGCATAAAAAAATGAATAAAAATGAATAAATAAGTAATATTAATTATAAAAATAACATAATTATTAAAAATGAATTATATTTATTATTAGAAATATTGAAATTAAATTGAATTTATAGAAATAAATTATATAAATTTCAAAGATAATAAAAATATTAAAACTTAACAAATAAAAATGAATTAATATTAATCATATAAATTATAAACATATTGAAAATATTAAAACTTAGTAAATAAATATGAATAAATTTTAAAAGATGAATAAATTCCAAAAATATTAAAAATTAATAAATATAAAAATTGAAATAAATAACATCAAATGAAATAATATTAAAAACAAATAATTTTTTTTATAAATTACAAAAGTATTTAAAAAAAGTGAATTTATTAAATTAATTATATAAATTGCAAACACATAAAAAATGACTAACTATGAATAAATAAAAAATAATATTATTTCTAATTATTGATGTATGTATTGTATTGATTTTATATAAAAAATATACTTAATTATTAACTTTTAGAATTTTTATTAAAAATTAAAAATAATATTATTTAATTAAATTTATATTTTTTTAAAATATAGAAATAACAATCAAAATTGAATATTTTACCAAAATATTAAATTATAATATAATAAAAATGAATAAGTATTTTTTTATTGAAAATTCAAGGAAATGGATAAGTGACCCTAACCCCTTTTATTAATAGAAAAAATGTATATGTAGGGTTAATGGGGTCAAAAGAAGCATAATAATCCCTCATCAAAAGAAATCATTTCTTGTGTTTTCCTCTATAGACCATGTTCCTGGGGTGTTGACCAGTACCCTATAGATATCGAACTATAATCTACGTATTGAGTTTATAAGGAAAATCAAGATCACCATGTGATGATAAATCAGAAGTGTCCTCCAGAATGATGCATGACTTGTATTTCTAGGACATATTACAGAAATCCATCTCTAGATTGGATCAGAAGCTTTCTTTGAGGTTGACCAATAGAAATTTTAAAACTATGATGTAATCATTAAAGAAAAAAACATTTGGTTCCATTATATCAAACATAAAATCCATATATGAGTATAACCATTCATCAATATCCTCCTAGATTACTTGAGACAAACTTTCACTCATGTGGTCTTCCATGGGAATTTTTATGTGGGGACTTTTATCCGTTTCTTTCTAGAATTCCTTTATCGAAGCCTTGCAAAAGGAATCATATATAGTCTTCATTAATACAGATAATTTTGGGGGATAAGACCAATCCTCATTTTTTGCCTCATCACCCCTTATCCTTATTGGATAAGATTTTGTTGGAAGATCAAATCGAAAAGAAAGTTCATGATAAATTTTCAAATCCAAGTATGCACAACCTTAAATTTTTGAATAAATCCAAGTACGTCTACCCTTTAGTTTTGTGAAAAAATATATGTATGTCAATGTGTTTTTTTTTAAAAATCCAAGTATGTACATGCATCATTACTCATGAAATATAAAACCATAACCAATTCATTGGAGGGAGATATAGGACCCCACCCATCATCATCCATACATATGAGTGACACTTCAAATAAAATCATTCTTCTTGACATAAATAACCCATGGGAATAAAAATGTCTTTCATAACTTTTCCAAATTATATCACATAAAAAATGATTATTTGATACAAAAAAATGATCACCCAAAAAGAGCATACATTGGGTGATTTATGAACCATTACTTTATTAGAGAAGAATCAATTTAAAATGAAAGAGAAATCACAAAAAGGTTTTTTCTAAAAAAATATTTCTTAATATCATCTTATAAATATCTGATATTATAGTCACATTACTCCAATCATTTTTTTGAAAATGAAAAGGAAAAGTATTAATTTTTTTAAAAATAATTCTAATAAATAGGACTTTAAAATATATAAATTATATGTCAAAATACAATAAACAAGGTAAGAATATATGATCATTTAAATGAAAAGCCTTTAAAATATTTTTAAACACCTTTATTAAAAACCCAAATCATTAAAAGGAAATAAAAAACTTGGTTTAAAAATAAAGGGAAATATAAGGATAATTGGAGATAAAAAAACTTGAGCTTCCACTAAATAAAAGATAATATTTGTGGGAAGTTAATATGAAGATATATAGGGAATAATAAATTAAAAGAGATAAGAATTATTTAAAAAAATTTTATTTCCAAAATAAAAAAGATTCATCAAGGAAGAAGAATTTGGTGTGAAACATTATTTCCCCATAAAATAATGTGGAAATACAACATAACATTATCACAGGTTTTATATGACCATACTTGAGTAGGTTTTATAAAATAAAAGTTATTATAGACCAATGGAATTATTTGAGTCATGAAAACCCATTAACTTTACTCTAATATAGTCGAATGTGCTTTAACATTCTATATTAAAAAATAACTATATTAATCACCTTTTTCAAAACCTTATTCATTTAAATAACCTTTTATAAAATTCCTTTATAAATATTCAATATATGTTTATTATTTAGTTATAATCCATTTTAAAAATCAGGTGTCAAAAAACTCGATCGTTCTAAACTAGTTTTATAATGATGATATTGTTATTCATTATTATCCCAAAATTCATCATTCTGAGATCATACTAGGTAGTGAAAAAATGTTTTAAAATAATTTATAAATTTATAAATTCATTTATTTAGTATTTTGGTAATTTTTTCTGATGATGGAATCGAAGACGGTCTCATTTTGGTGAGTTTAATAAATAAAAGTTGATATATTAATAACATCATTAGATATTGTTATAATAACACCAAAATAATTTGAAAACTTTTATTAAATTAATATTACATTTTTTATTAGAATATAATATTTCTTAATCATCCATGACATAAACATTACAACATCTCCCATGTAGGTGGTAAAAACGACCAAAAAAGAGTGCATTATAATGATTAAACGAGTAAGAGAAAATCATTATATAATGTTAATAAAACTTTTAATGAATCTTGAACATATCATAAGTATCATATATATTCATTAAAATATTTCCGATATCCATCTAATATGGGTGGTTATTAGAAATGAAATTCATTGTCCATGGAGGCTATGATCCTTATATACACACGATTAATGATCCGATTTCTCAATGAATGGGAGGAATGATAGCATATGAAAAATGATCATTTCATAATTTTATTTGTGAAAGAGGAAAACTATTTATTTATAAAATATATCTTTAGTACTATCCTTGAGATATGGTGATGGAAAAAATATATCACGTCATAGAGGTGGTAGTTTATATGTTCGCATGATCAATGTGATTTTATTTTCTTAGTGGATGGAAAGGATTGAATATTTGTTGTCTAATTTATATAATTAACTTTAAATATGATAATTATACTTATTTCATTATATTAAAAAGTTTAGAAATGATTTTATGAAGGAGTATAATAAAATAAAATACAAAGAGAAGGCAATACTCACATTGGAAGTTTGAGTTTTCTCTTAGAAAACTACTTGAAAGTGAAGGAATTGAGAAAAATTAAGGTGACCAGAAGCTTATTTAGAAGGGAGAGGGTTCTAGGGGGATAAAAATTTATATTTTCAATGAGGAATTATATGGTTAAGTGTAACTTTGAAAGGGTATAAGTGGTATGATTTTATAAGAGAAGGAAATGCAACTTTTGAAAACACACATCATTTTTTAATAATGTCATAACACTATTCAAGGGATAATGGATCAAAAGTATATAAATAGGGGTGTGGGACAATATAAGGTCTAAAATACTCTCATAAATTCATTTTAAGATAAGGTAAGTGTGATTTAAGGCTTTTTTTTTAAATTTGAACATTTTACCCAAATATACTTTTACCTTGGTAATTAAAATTTAACCTTACAAATTATCATTAATCAAAAAATTAAGATTGGATCATTTTACATAATTTTAAAATTTTGATTTAAAATTTTAAAATAATTTTAACACCTAAAATTTATAAAGGTGTTAAAACTTAATTTTAAAATAAATACACATAGTCACGTAAAAATGGTTTTTAGAAAAACAAAATGTTTTTAATATTTAAATTTATATATAAGATAAAATTATATTTTATACTGATTTAATGAAATAAATTTATTTATTTTAAAATAGATAAAAGTTAGTAGGATTTCAAGGAAATAAATAACTGAGTTTCTGTAACACCACAGGTAAATAAAGAATATGAAATTTTCATATTTATCCATATTTGTGAATAAAATATTAATATTACTTTAAAGGGGACGCTATGCTCGATGACGTACCCAATACGCAACAACGATTTTCTTGGGAATCTTGCGTTGCACTCTAATAATAATATAATATTATTTTAAATGGTAGTTAATGCCTAGCCGTTGTAATGGTGAGAATGAACAGAAATAACTAAAAAATGATTATATATGTTTGTCAAATATTTTTACTTTTATCCAATAAATGTTAGAGGCTTAAAATGTGAATGAATCCAATTTTAAGCGTAAATATTCTAATATTCTTTAAAAGGTCGATTAACCACCTTTTGATGGCGAACGCTTTTTAAATCCACTTTTTGACATTTTCATACGTTATATTGGACCAAATAAAATTCTTCTTTAGAATCAGTACATCAAAATTTACATTGTGTAAATTTTTGGTATTTTCCGATAAAGTTCATTTTTAATGAATAGTGAAAAATGCTGTATTTTAATTCAAAACCTCTTTTTAATCTAATTTATTTATATGATTATATTATCTTTTGAGTTGGTTTTAAATTCCAATTATAATATATTTTTACCATTTAATCCAATAGTGGTCATTGGAATTAATTTCACTTTGAAATTGGACTTAAACTAGTGTCAATCTTTTAATAGATATTGTTTCTTAAAATCACGCTATTTGTTTTGACAGTGGGAATTAATTATTAAATTAATTAATTCAACTTATATGTTTTTAATTTTGTAAAATAGACATCATTTTTGAATTCGTAATATCAAATATAGCTTAGGGTGAATTTTTGGTATTTTTCTGAAAAACTTCAATTTTTGATGAATAGTGAAACCACTATGTGGTAGTTAAAGAAACTGATTTTTCGTTTGAATGAAACATTTCCACTTCTGTGATTTTATTTTCAAAAATCCGACATACATGGTAGTCATTAAGAAGTAAAATGTGGTTCAATGAGATTAAAATAATTTTTGGTGAATAGTAATTTTTAAGTTTTATTAATCGCGATTAAAGGTAATTAATGTAATTTAAGGTAAAAATAATGTTTTAATAATATTAAATGACCTAGACACATGTCCTACCCTCATTGAATGTGTCATGGACGACCAAGACAATCCATGGGTCTACTTGGGGACCCCATGGAGCCACTTTGGTAGGAAAATGACATAAATAACTTATTATTTAAAGTTAAAATTAAAATGTCACAAACATGTGTTGTTTTACTAAAACAATTTTTACATGGGGTTATACAAGTCATATTTTTGACTATAAATATTCATTATAAATCTAAAAAGATTTCCTACATCATGATATTTGTTTTATAATTTTTAGACACTAAATAAATTAAATTATTTATGACACCATGATGATGCAGCGATTACCTCATTATTTAACGATTTAAATAAAATGAAAAGATAATGTAAAATATAAGACCTAAACTTGTCAAAAACCTATTTTATGGGTGGATTTCTAAAACTTATCACCTTATCCTAGAAATATATCCTTTTGGGACCTTTAAAATCCGAAAAGCATTATATAATAAAGTAATATTTTTTAACTTTCCAAGAGTGCCCCTCCTCTCCTCTTATAAAAGGCCCCCACCTCTACCACCTTACCCACACATCTCAAGCCTTTGGCTCAGCCAAACCCTGACTATTTCATCTCTACACATCCCTCTATTCATCATTGAAGCCTCACTTTGGGAATAATCCTTTCCAAGGAAGCCTTTGAGCTCAAATCAAAGAGAGTTACCCGATTTAAAGGTAGTGTCCTCTCTTGTGTTCTTGTGTTTTATTTTGCTTCTCCAACCCTCTAAACTCTTTTTATTCCTTTATTTTGTAACAACACCAGTATATTCAATATAATAGGATGTTTTTATGTGAATTATTAGAGCCACACTTACACAAACCTTCATCTAATGGTTAAAGAACATACTATTTCTGTGGATGGAGAATTACTGCCTCATGAAACGATGATTGTTCAATATTCTTTTAACACCTTCAAAGGTGGCCATTAAGATGTCACTATATTTATATATTATATATAATATTTTTATGTTTTACTTAAGCTTATGTATTTTTAATTTATGGAATACCTTTATGGTTTCCATTATGGGTAAATGCGATATCTTCATTTTAGGAAGTGCGGACTACCGCCCCCTCAAAGTGATTTGATTCGTTAATGCCATATGTGGGACGTATAAAGGATGGAATTAATGATATTACATATGATATCCTAATGTAATTATTATATACCTTTATATAATTATTATTTCATTCCATTTAATACAAAAAAAAAAAGAAATGAATGTAGCGTTCATGCGTACATACGACTTACCGTCTCCATGAACGGTACATTTCATTTCTTATCTCCAAATGTTATGAACTATTATAAGTAAATATATATAATGGATATATATGTAATATATTACATATATATTATGGATATAATTATATAATTATAATATATATATCTCTCATTTTTGTTTTAATTCCATTAATATGACAAAAATGAAAGTAGCGTTCATGCGTACGTACGACCTACCGTCTCCATGAACGATGATTTTAATTTTTTATCTCCAAATGTTATGGAATAGTATAGAATGAATATATATGGGATATATATGATATTTAAAACATTAATACTATTCTGGATATGATGTATCTATAATAACATGGAAAATTATTTTCCAACAAGTTCAATTTTTACTCATGTACCAAACATTGACAAAAACGTCTGATATGAACTCACTTTATTAACCAATTATTATAAAATTATAATATGTGATATGAACTGAATAATAATCTTTAAATTAGGTCCTTAAGAAATTATAAATTGACCAAATTTTATTATTCAGGAGATTAAAGAACGATCAAGTCATATCGGACACGAGGTAAGGGATCTTACCCCTCCCTTTCTTTTTAAGTACTCTCCTTTATGTCACTTATTTTAAGCACCTATTTGTTATGTCGGGGGGATGTTATTTTATATTCCTATTAATTTAAATTTTATTTTAATATGATGAGAGACCCTATTTGATATCATCAATACATTTTTGAAGTCTTAAGTGGCTCCGTTAGGCTGCCGAGTTTCCGTAAGGGATTTTTCATCTCACTTTTATTCCCACGAGATTTATGATACATTTGCCACCATTTCCTTTGAGTGGTGTATGTACTGCCTATTATTATACTCCTTTTTTAATATAATTCCATTTATGGGTATTTAAATATTCATTTTATGACACTTCTTCAATGGGGTGTACGTTTCAAAAGTTACCCAAGTCGGTAAGGGAACCTTTCACCCTCCTCTTTTTAAAAGACTTCTTTTGTTATATCTTTTAATTCACATACTATTATGTTGGGATATGTTCTTCTATATCCTTATTGATGTAAATTTTATGTCCAAGTGATGAGATACCCTTTTTATGTCTCATCAACTCATTTTCTGAATTTGAAAGTGACGCCGTTAGGCTGTCGAATTTTACCGAGGGAACTTTTTAACCCAATTTCGATTTCTTTAGGTTCAACATGTAGTTATTGAATATGTCATCCTTTGAATATTTGTGAATGACCTTTTATTGGTTTACACTTAATATCCACTTTTATTGGGTGTATTTATATTTGTCACACAAAATTTTGAGATTGATTTATCCTTAATTTAAGGATACCTTCTTTATAAGGGATTTCATCACATTTTACATTTCTATTGAGACTTCATTGTTGTTATGAACCAATTCACTATTATATGGTGTATATACTGTCATTTGGAATATTATATCATGAATCCATTTATTCTCATGTTATTATAAAGTTCTTATTAAATGTTATTCTTCAATTATTGTATTCAAGTGTCTCTAATTTTTGTAAAAACCCTTTAACCAAAATATCGCTTTAAATGTTTTAATGATTTTTTCTTATTAATATCCATGTTTTCAAAATGGTTTTAAGGATTTATTTATATGGATATTAATGGTTTAAAATGTTAAAATCTTCAAGGTGGTATGGGACACTTTGATTCAAAAATCTCTTTATTAAATGTTTTAAATGGTTTTGAAAATGGGTTTTTTTGAATGGATTCATTATTTCAATATCCTAAAATGTTATATTGGGGTTGAAATGTGGAAATGTTATGTTTCCTTTATGAATGTTTTATGTGATACGTTTATCTTATGGTTCTTGGGCATTGTTATTAAAATGGATCGTTCTGTGATAAACTAAGGGCGGGTGAGCCCGATATAGATCTCCAATGCATTGGGTAACATGAAGGGGTTAAACGTTAAGGTTTCTCCGAAGAGATTTAGGGAATATACTGTGATGGGTATTCCAAACGTAACCAAGAGGGTTACTACCTACTTAAGATTGTTATGAATGCCTCAAGTTACCTTTATGACTTATGATTTCTATGTTTTATTCATGATTTGATGAGGTATGTTAAAGTGCTTATGTTTTATGAGTAAAGTATGATTTCATTGATTCTTATGTATACATGTACTCATATTTCCATTCCATATTTTTATATTCCTTACTGAGATTTTTATGCTCATCCCATGTTTTTGAAATGTTTTACACAGGACTTAAAGATGAATAGGGTCAAGGATGAGATCAAGGAAAGACATGCTATCTAAAACATGGAATTAGACATGTTTCTTTTAAGAGTTTTTTTATTGTAACTTAGTAGAAGTGTCTACTTTGTAATCTTTTGAGATGTAATAGTTATGTACTAATTCTATAAAACTCTAAACCTGAAAATATCCTCAATTTGAATTATTCATTTAATTCAATATTAAGTAAGGTTTAAGGCTGAGGCCTTATAGTTGGTATCAGAGACCGGTTTAGATAACTTTAGAGGTTAGGGTATTCTCTAAGCATAAGTGACATTACCATAATGGTTAGGATTTCAGAAAGAGTCCTAGTTTTAGATAAAGTGAATGAGTAAGTATATCTTAGTGTTTATCTTCCTCATTAGTACATGATGGTTTTGTTGATATACTCACAATGACTTTTCTGTTTTTAGAAAATGGATGGATCTAGCAGGAACCAAAGTGACAATGGGTTTGAAGGAAACTATGGTGGTTCTCTGATTAAGAGACTGGATGAAATGGGGGATTCAATGAGGAATCTCATGGTTGTTCTAAACCAACTATCAAGGAGTCATGATCAACCACTTGAACCTTGGTATGTTCTGTAATGCATCATGTACGAGATGACCAATAAATGTGGAAGTTCAGGTAATAATTATAAAGGTAACCATTAGGTTTTATAGGATCCTTACTTTTTAGGAAATTATGGGTTACTCTATGATATGATGGAAAATGAAAGGAATGAGATAAAATTGTGGTTAAAATATGTTATGATTATTTTTGAAGATTTTATCTCATTTTGGGGAATGTTTTAAGAATTACATAGTGTTGGAAAAAGGACAACACACAGACCGTGTGACAACCCGTCACGTCGGACAAAGCTGCGGGAATCGAACCCACAACCAAAGTGCGACTGGTATTTTTTGCCTACCACTAGACTACATGAAGTCCCTGGTTAGTTTGACTAATTATTTTTATTTAGATGATTTTAGGAATCTAGAGTAAGTTTATTTTGGGCTATCTATGGAAATGATTAACCTATCATGGAGGATATGTGATTAGGTTAATTACTTTTCAATATGAGAATTTAAGAGCAACTGATGTTATTTTGAGATAAAAGTTAATTTGTACCTTGGAAGACTATGTGATTAAAACCTTCAAATATTTGGGTTTCAATCTTAGTTTGGTTTACTTTGAAGAATTTTATGGATAATTTTTTATCGAATAGTCTTCGTTGAACTTTGGGTTTTTTTGGAAAAATTTTGGAGATTAAGAATAGATTTTCTTTTCATAAAAAATTATACTTTTGTGGATTATCTGATCTCATACCAACAATTTTGGTTTTGGTTTTTGTCTAAAGACATGGAAAATATATAGTTCTCTTTTGTGGATTAGGTGATTCTCAAGAAGTTGATTATAGTACTCTTAATGGGAACAAGTCTTTTTAAATACTAGTCTTTTAGAGAAAATATGAGTTTGATTAAGGAATCTAGAAAAAGTTGAAAGTCTACCTGACAAGTAAGTATGTTTCATTATGATTAGTTAAGATCAAAAATAAATTCCTCAATGAAGAGTAACTTAAAACAAAAATGTTGTCTGTTAACTTTTCCTACTGGGGAATCGAATATTGTTTAACCCACCACAAGTTTGTGATTTTCTTATGGTTAACTTTCTCCTAGACATGTTTACTATCACTCTCCCTTAGAACATGACCCTTTGTTTTTTCTTCAATGTCCATGTTTTCCTAAATGGAATCCTAGTATGGGTTAAATTGGGCGACCTTTGTAATTCTCCTTCTTTATTTTAAAGTGATAGTTTTACTGACTCTTGTTCCGATATGGGATTTTCAATGAAGTTTCCAAGCCCAATTTTAAAAATTGCGAGGAGGCAATTCCCAAAAGGGGGGAAGGATGTAACACCCCAGGTAAATAAAGAATATAACATTTTCATATTTATCCATATTTGTGAATAAAATATTAATATTACTTTAAAGGTGACGCTATGCTCGATGGCGTACCCAATACGCAACAACGAGTTTCTTGGGAATCTTGCGTTGCACTCTAATAATAATATAATATTATTTTAAATGGTAGTTAACGACTAGCCGTTGTAATGGTGGGAATGAACGGAACTAACTAAAAAATGATTATATATGTTTGTAAAATATTTTTACTTTTATCCAATAAATGTTAGAGGCTTAAAATGTGAATGAATCCAATTTCAAGCGTAAATATTCTAATATTTTTTAAAAGGTTGATTAACCACCTTTTGATGGTGAACGATTTTTAAATCCACTTTTTGACATTTTAATATGTTATATTGGACCAAATAAAATTCTTCTTTAGAACCGGGACATCAAAATTTACATTGTGTAAATTTTTGGTATTTTTCTGATAAAGTTCATTTTTAATGAATAGTGAAAAATGTTGTATTTTAATTCAAAACCTCTTTTTAATCTAATTTATTTATATTATTAGATTATCTTTGGAATTGGTTTTAAATTCCAATTATAATATATTTTTACCATTTAATCCAATAGTGGTCATTGGAATTAATTTCACTTTGAAATTGGACTTAAAGTAGTGTCAATATTTTAATAGATATTGTTTCTTAAAATCACGCTATTTGTTTTGACAGTGGGAATTAATTATTAAATTAATTATTAAAATAATTAATGCAACTTATATGTTTTGAATTTTGTAAAATACACATCATTTTTGAATTCGGAATATCAAATATAGCTTAGGGTGAAGTTTTGGTATTTTTCTGAAAAACATCAATTTTTGATGAATAGTGAAGCCACTAAGTGGTAGTTAAAGAAACTGATTTTTCATTTAAATAAAACTTTGCCACTTCTGTGATTTGATTTTCAAAAATACTACACACATGGTAGTCATTAAGAAGTAAAATGTGGTTCAATGAGATTAAAATAATTTTTGGCGAATAGTAATTTTAAGTTTTATTAATCACGATTAAAGGTAATTAGTGTAATTTAAGGTAAAAATAATGTTTTAATAATATGAAATGACCGAGAAACATGTCCTACCATCATTGGATGTGTCATGGACGACCAATAAAATCCATGTGTCAACTTTGTGACCCCATGGAGCCACTTTGGTAGAAAAATGACATAAATGACTTTTTATTTAAAGTTAAAATTAAAATGTCACAAACATGTGTTGTTTTTACTAAAACAATTTTTACATGGGGTTATACAAGTCATATTTTTGACTATAAATATTAATTAGAAAGATAAAAATATTTCCTACATCATGATATTTGTTTATAATTTTTAGACACTAAATAAATTAAAATATTTATGACACCATGTTGATGCACCGATTACCTCATTATTTAACGATTTAAATAAAATGAGAAGATAATGTAAAATATAAGACCTAAACTTGTCAAAAACCTATTTTATGGGTGGATTTAGAAACCTTATCACCTTATACTCGAAATATATCCTTTTGGGACCTTTAAAATCCGAAAATCATTATATAATAAAGTAATATTTTATAACTTTCCAAGAGTGCCCCTCCTCTACTCTTATAAAAGGCCCCCACTTCTACCACCTTACCCAAACCTCTCAAGCCTTTGGCTCGGACAAACCCCGACCATTTAATCTCTAAACATCCCTATATTAATCATTAAAGCCTCACTTTTGGCAGAATCCTTTCCAAGGAAGCCTTTGAGCTCAAATCAAAGGGAGTTACCCGATTTAAAGGTAGTGTCCTCTCTTGTGTTCTTATGTTTTATTTTGCTTCTCCAACCCTCTAAAATCTTTTTATTACTTTATTTTTTAACAACACCAGTATCCTAAATATACTAGGATTTTGTTATGTGAAGTATTAGAGATACACTTACACACACCTTCGTCTAATGGATAAAGAACATACTGTTTCTGTGGATGGTGAATTACTGCCTCACGAAACGATGATATTTCAATATTCTTTTATCACCTTCAAAGGTGGCCATTAAGATGTCACTATATTTATATATGATATATAATATGTTTATGTTTTCTTTAAGATTATGTATTTTTCATTTATGGCAAACCTTTATGGTTTCCATTATGGGTAAATGCGATATCTTCATTTTTGGAAGTGCGGACTACCGCCCCCTCAAAGTGATTTGATTCGTTAATGCCATATGTGGGACGTATAAAGGATGAAATTAATTGTATTACATATGATATAATACTGTAATTATAATATACCTTTATATCATTATTATTTCATTCCATTGAATACAAAAAAAATGAAAGTAGCGTTCATGCGTACGTACGACTTATCGTCTCCATGAACGGTACATTTCATTTCTTATATACAAATGTTATGTACTATTATAAGTACATATATATAATGGATATATATGTAATATATTACATATAAATTATGGATATAATTCTGTAATTATAATATATATATCTCTCATTTTTGTTTTAATTCCATTAATATGACAAAAAATGAAAGTAGCGTTCATGCGTGCGTACAGCCTACCGTCTCCATGAACGGTGCTTTTAATTTTTTATCACCAAATGTTATGGAATAGTATAAAATTAATATATACAGGATATATATAATTTTTAAAACATCAATACTATTCTGGATATGATTTACCTATAACTACATGGAAAATTCTTTTTTCAACAAGTTCAATTTTTACTCATGTACCGAACATCGACAAAAACGTCTGATATGAACTCACTTTATTAACCAATTATTATAACACTATAATATGTGATATGAACTGAATAATAATCTTTAAAGGAGGTACTTAAGAAATTATAAATTGACCAAATTTTATTATTCAAGAGATTAAAGAACGATCGAGTCATGTCGGACAGGAGGTAAGGGATCTTACCCCTCCCTTTCTTTTTAAGTACTCTCCTTTATGTCACTTCTTTTAAGCACCTCTTTGTTATGTTGGGGGATGTTATTTTATATTCCTATTACTGTAAATTATATTTTAATATGATCAGAGACCCTATTTGATCTCATCAATCCATTTTTTAAGTCTTAAGTGGCGCCGTTAGGCTGCCGAGTTTTCCTAAGAGATTTTTCATCTCACTTTTATTCCCGTGAGATTTATGCTACATTTGCCACCATTTCCTTTGAGTGGTGTATGTACTGACCATTATTATACTCCTTTTGTAATATAATTACATTTATGGGTATTTAAATAGTCATTGTATGACACTTCTTCAGTGGGGTGTACATTTCAAAAGTTACCCAAGTCGGTAAGGGAACCTTTCACCCTCCTCTTTTTAAAAGACTTCTTTTGTTATATCTTTTAATTCACATACTATTATGTTGGGATATGTTCTTATATATCCTTATTGATTTAAATTTTATGTCCAAGTGATGATATACCCTTTTTATCTCTCATCAACTCATTTTCGGAATTTTGAAGTGACACCGTTAGGCTGTCGAATTTTACCAAGGGAACTTTTTAACCCAATTTCGATTTTTTGGGTTCAACTTGTAGTTATTGAATATGTCATCATTTGAATATGTGTGAATGAATTTTTATTGTTTTAAACCTAATATACACTTATATTGGGTGTATTTATATTTGTCACACAAAATTTTGAGATTGATTTATCCTTAATTTAAGGATACCTTCTTTATAAGGGATTTCATCACATTTTACATTTCTATTGAGACTTCATTGTTTTTATGAACCAATTCACTCTAATATGGTTTATATACTATCCTTTGTAATATTATATCATGAATCCATTTATTCTAATGATATTATAAAGTTATGATTAAATGTTATTCCTCAATTATTGTATTCAAGTGTCTCTAATTTTGGTAAAAACCCTTTAACCAAAATATCTCTTTAAATGTTTTAATGATTTTTTCTTATTAATATCCATGTTTTAAAAATGGTTTTAAGGATTTATTTATATGGATATTAATGGTTTAAATTGTTAAAATATTCAAGGTAGTATGGGACACGTTGATTCAAAAATCTCTTTATTAAATGTTTTAAATGGTTTTGAAAATGGGTTTTTTTGAATAGATTCATTATTTCAATATCCTAAAATGTTATATTGTGATTGAAATGTGGAAATGTTATGTTTCCTTTATGAATGTTTTATGTGATACGTTTATGTTATGGTTCTTGGGAATTGTTATGAAAACGGGTGGTTCCGTGATAAACTAAGGGCGGGTGAGCCCGATATAGCTCTCCAATGCATTGGGTAACGCGAAGGGGTTAAACGTTAAGGTTTCTCCGAAGAGATTTAGGGAATATACTGTGATGGGTATTCAAAATGTAACCAAGAGGGTTACTCCCTACGTAATAATGTTATGAATGCCTCAAGTTACCTTTATGCCTTATGATTTCTATGTTTTATTCATGATTTGATGAGGTATGTTAAAGTGCTTATGTTTTATGAGTAAAGTATGATTTAATTGATTCTTATGTATACATGTAATCATGTTTCCTTTTCCATATTTTTATATCCCTTACTGAGATTTTTATGCTCATCCCATGTTTTTGAAATGTTTTACAGAGGACTTAAAGATGAATAGGGTTAAGGATGATATCAAGGAAAGACATGCTATCTAAAACATGGAACTAGACATGTTTCTTTTAAGAGTTTTTTTATGGAAACTTAGTAGAAGTGTCTACTTTGTAATCTTTTGAGATGTAATAGTTATGTACTAATTCTCTAAAACTCTAAACCTGAAAAGATCCTCAATGTGAATTATTCATTTAATTCAATATTAAGTAAGGTTTAAGGCTGGGGCCTTATAGTTGGTATCAGAGGTCGGTTTAGATAACTTTAGAGGTTAGGGTATTATCTAAGCATAAGTGACATTACCATAATGGTTAGGATTTCAGAAAGAGTCCTAGTTTTAGATAAAGTGAATGATTAAGTATATCTTAGTGTTTATCTTCCTCATTAGTGCATGATGGTTTTGTGGATATACTCAGAATGACTTTTCTGTTTTTAGTAAATGGATGGATCTAGCAGGAACCAAAGTGACAATGGGTTTGAAGGAAACTATGGTGGTTCTCTGATTAAGAGACTGGATGAAATGGGGGATTCAATGAGGAATCTCGTGGTTGTTCTAAACCAACTATCAAGGAGTCATGATCAACCACTTGAACCTTGGCATGTTCTGTAATGCATTATGTACGAGATGACCAATCAATGTGGAAGTTCAGGTAATAATTATAAAGGTAACCATTAGGTTTTATACGATCCTTACTTTTTAGGAAATTACGGGTTACTCTATGATATGATGGAAAATGAAAGTAATGAGATAAAATTGAGGTTAAAATATGTTATGATTATTTTTAAAGATTTTATCTCGTTTTGGGGAATGTTTTAAGAATTATATAGTTTTGGAAAAAGGACAACACGCAGACCGTGTGACAACCCGTCGCGTCGGACAAAGCTGCGAGAATCGAAACCACAACCAAAGTGCGACTGGTATTTATCGCCTACGACTAGACTACGTGAAGTTCCTGGTTAGTTTGACTAATTGTTTTTAGTTAGATGATTTTAGGAATCTAGAGTAAGTTTATTTTGGGTAATCTATGGAAATGATTAACCTATCATGGAGGATATGTGATTACGTTAATTACTTTTCAATATGAGAATTTAAGAGCAACTGATGTTATTTGGAGATAAAAGTTAATTTGTACCTTGGAAGACTATGTGATTAAATCCTTCAAATATTTGGGTTTCAATCTTAGTTTGGTTTAATTTGAAGAATTTTATGGACAATTGTTTATCGAATGGTCTTCGTTGAACTTTGGGTTTTTTGGACAAATTTTGGAGATTAAGAATAGATTTTCTTTTTATAAAAAATTATACTTTTGTGGATTATCTAATCTCATACAAACAATTTTGGTTTTGGTTTTTGTCTAAAGAAATGGAAAATATATAGTTCTATTTTGTGGATTAGGTGATTCTCAAGAAGTTGATTATAGTACTCTTAATGCGAACAAGTCTTCCTAAATACTAGTCTTTTGGAGAAAATATGAGTTTGATTAAGGAATCTAGTAAAAGTTGAAAGTCTATGTGACAAGTAAGTATGTTTCATTATGATTTAGTTAAGATCAAAAATAAATTCCTCAATGAAGAGTAACTTGAATGAAAAATGTTGTCTGTGAACTTTTCCGACTGGGGAATCAAATACCGTTTAACCCACCACAAGTTTGTGATTTTCTTATGGTTAACTTTCTCTTAGACATGTTTACTATCACTCTCCCTCAGAAAATGACCCTTTGTTTTTTCTTCCATGTCCATGTTTTCCTAAATGGAATCCTAGTATGGTTTAACTTGGGTGACCTTTGTAATTCTCTTTCTTTATTTTAAAGTGATAGTTTTACTGACTCTTGTTCCGATGTGGGATTTTCAATGAAGTTTCCAAGCCCAATTTTAAAAATTGCGAGGACGCAATTCCCAAAAGGGGGAAAAGATGTAACACCCCAGGTAAATAAAGAATATGACATTTTCATATTTATCCATATTTGTGAATAAAATATTAATATTACTTTAAATGGGATTCTATGCTCGATGGCGTACCCAATACGCAACAACGAGTTTCTTGGGAATCTTGCGTTCCACTCTAATAATAATATAATATTATTTTAAATGGTAGTTAACGCCTAACCGTTGTAATGGTGGGAATGAACGGAACTAACTACAAAATGATTATATATGTTTGTCAAATATTTTTACTTTTATCCAATAAATGTTAGAGGCTTAAAATGTGAATGAATCCAATTTCAAGCGTAAATATTCTAATATTCTTTAAAAGGTTGATTAACCACCTTTTGACGGCGAACGCTTTTTAAATCCACTTTTTGAAATTTTAATATGTTATATTGGACCAAATAAAATTAATCTTTATAATCGGGACATCAAAATTTACATTGTGTAAATTTTTGGTATTTTTCCGATAAAGTTCATTTTTAATGAATAGTGAAAAATGTTGTATTTTAATTCAAATCCTCTTTTTAATCTAATTTATTTATATTATTAGATTATCTTTTGAATTGGTTTTAAAGTCCAGTTATAATATATTTTTACCATTTAATCCAATAGTGGTCATTGGAATTAATTTCACTTTGAAATTGGATTTAAACTAGTTTCAATATTTTAATAGATATTGTTTCTTAAAATCACGCTATTTGTTTTGACAGCGGGAATTAATTATTAAATTAATTAATGCAACTTATATGTTTTTAATTTTGTAAAATAGACATCATTTTTGAATTTGGAATATCAAATATAGCTTAGGGTGAAGTTTTGGTATTTTTCTGAACAACTTCAATTTTTGATGAATAGTGAAACCACTAAGTGGTAGTTAAAGAAACTGATTTTTCATTTAAATGAAACTTTGACACTTATGTGATTTGATTTTAAAAAATCCGACATACATGGTAGTAATTAATAAGTAAAATGTAATTCAATGAGATTAAAATAATTTTTGGTGAATAGTAATTTTTAAGTTTTATTAGTCGAGATTAAAGGTAATTAGTGTAATTTAAGGTAAAAATAATGTTTTAATAATATGAAATGACCAAGAAACATATCCTACCATCATTTTATGTGTCATGTACGACCAATAAAATCCATGGGTCAACTTGGGGACCCCATGGATCCACTTTGGTAGAAAAATGACATAAATAACTTTTTATTTAAAGTTAAAATTAAAATGTCACAAACATGTGTTGTTTTACTAAAATAATTTTTACATGGGGTTATACAAGTCATATTTTTGAATATAAATATTCATTATAAATCTAAAAAGATTTCCTACATCATGATATTTTTTTATAATTTTTAAACACTAAATAAATTAAAATATTTATGACACCATGATGATGCAGCGATTACCTCATTATTTAACGATTTAAATAAAATGAGAAGATAATGTAAAATCTAAGACCTAAACTTTTCAAAAACCTATTTTATGGGTGGATTTAGAAACCTTATCACCTTATACTCGAAATATATCCTTTTGGGACCTTTAAAATCCGAAAATCATTATATAATAAAGTAATATTTTATAACTTTCCAAGAGTGCCCCTCCTCTCCTCTTATAAAAGGCCCCACCTCTACCACCTTACCCACACCTATAAAGCCTTTGTATCAGCCAAACACAGCCCATTTAATCTCTACACATCCCTATCTTAATCATTTAAGCCTCACTTTGAGCAGAACCTTTTCCAAGGAAGCCTTTGAGCTCCAATCAAAGAGAGTTACCTGATTTAAAGGTAGTGTCCTCTCTTGTGTTCTTATGTTTTATTTTGCTTCTCCAACCCTCTAAACTCGTTTTATTAATTTATTTTGTAAAAAAACCATTATCTTAAATATACTAGGATTTTTTTATGTGAAGGATTAGAGATACACTTACACACACCTTCGTCTAATGGTAAAAGAAGATACTGTTTCTGTGGATGGTGAATTACTGCCTCACGAAACGATGATTTTTCAATATTCTTTTAACACCTTCAAAGGTGGCCATTAAGATGTCACTATATTTATATATGATATATAATATGTTTATGTTTTCTTTAAGATTATTTATTTTTCATTTATGGCATACCTTTATGGTTTCCATTATGGGTAAATGCGATATCTTCATTTTAGGAAGTGCGGACTACCGCGCCCTCAAAGTGATTTGATTCGTTAATGCCATATGTGGGACGTATAAAGGATGAAATTAATGGTATTACATATGATATCCTTCTGTAATTATAATATACCTTTATATCATTATTATTTCATTCCATTGAATACAAAAAAAATAAATGAAAGTAGCGTTCATGCGTACGTACGACTTACCGTCTCCATGAACGGTACATTTCATTTCTTATATCCAAATGTTATGTACTATTATAAGTACATATATATAATGGATATATATGTAATATATTACATATAAATTATGGATATCATTCTGTAATTATAATATATATATATCTCATTTTTGTTTTAATTCCATTAATATGACTAAAAATGAAAGTAGCGTTCATGCGTGCGTACGGCCTACCGTCTCCATGAACGGTGCTTTTAATTTTTATCTCCAAATGTTATGGAATAGTATAAAATGAATATATACGGGATATATATGATATTTAAAACATCAATAATATTCTGGATATGATGTACCTATAACTACATGGAAAATTCTTTTTCAACAAGTTCAATTTTTACTCATGTACCGAACATCGACAAAAACGTCTGATATGAACTCACTTTATTAACCAATTATTATAACATTATAATATGTGATATGAACTGAATAATAATATTTAAAGGAGGTCCTTAAGAAATTATAAATTGACCAAATTTTATTATTCAGGAGATTAAAGAACGATCGAGTCATGTCGGACACGAGGTAAGGGATCTTACCCCTCCCTTTCTTTTTAAGTACTCTCCTTTATGTCACTTCTTTTAAGCACCTCTTTGTTATGTCGGGGGATGTTATTTTATATTCCTCTTGCTGTAAATTTTATTTTAATATGATCAGAGACCCTATTTGATCTCATCAATCCATTTTTGAAGTCTTAAGTGGCGCCGTTAGGCTGCCGAGTTTTCGTAAGGGATTTTTCATCTCACTTTTATTCCCGTGAGATTTTTGCTACATTTGCCACCATTTACTTTGAGTGGTGTATGTACTGACCATTATTATACTACTTTTGTAATATAATTCCATTTATGGGTATTTACATATTCATTGTATGACACTTCTTCAATGGGGTGTACGTTTCAAAAGTTACCCATGTCGGTAAGGGAACCTTTCACCCTCCTCTTTTTAAAAGACTTTTTTTGTTATCTATTTTAATTAACATAATATTATGTTGGGATATGTTCTTCTATATCATTATTGATGTAAATTTTATGTCCAAGTGATTAGATACCCTTTTTATCTCTCATCAACTCATTTTCTGAATTTTGAAGTGACGCTGTTAGGCTGTCGAATTTTACCAAGGGAACTTTTTAACCCAATTTCGATTTCTTTAGGTTCAACATGTAGTTATTGAATATGTAATCCTTTTAATATGTGTGAATGACCTTTTATTGTTTTACACTTAATATCCACTTATATTGGGTGTATTTATATTTGTCACACAAAATTTTGATATTGATTTATCCTTAATTTAAGGGTACCTTCTTTATAAGGGATTTCATCACATTTTACATTTCTATTGAGACTTCATTGTTGTTATGCACCAATTCACTCTTATATGGTGTATATAATGTCATTTGGAATATTATATCATGAATCCATTTATTCTCATGATATTATAAAGTTCTGATTAAATGTTATTCCTCAATTATTGTATTCAAGTGTCTCTAATTTTGGTAAAACCCCTTTAACCAAAATATCAATTTAAATGTTTTAATGATATTTTCTTATTAATATCCATGTTTTCAAAATATTTTAAAGGATTTATTTATATGGATATTAATTATTTAAATTGTTAAAAGATTCAAGGTGATATGGGACACTTTGATTCAAAAATATCTTTATTAAATATTTTAAATGGTTTTGAAAATGGGTTTTTTTGAATGGATTCATTATTTCAATATCCTAAAATGTTATATTGTGATTGAAATGTGGAAATGTTATGTTTCCTTTATGCATGTTTTATGTGATACATTTATGTTATGGTTCTTGGTCATTGTTATGAAAATGGGTGGTTCCGTGATAAACTAAGGGCGGGTGATCCCGATATAGCTCTCCAATGCATTAGGTAAACGAAGGGGTTAAACGTTAAGGTTTCTCCAAAGAGATTTAGGGAATATACTATGATGGGTATTCCAAACGTAACCAAGAGGGTTACTCCCTACATAAGAATGTTATGAATTCCTCAAGTTTCCTTTATGCCTTATGATTTCTATGTTTTATTCATGATTTGATGAGGTATGTTAAAGTGCTTATGTTTTATGAGTAAAGTATGATTTCATTGATTCTTATGTATACATGTACTCATGTTTCCTTTTCCATATTTTTATATCCCTTACTGAGATTTTTATGCTCATCCCAAGTTTTTGAAATGTTTTACACAGGACTTAAAGATGAATAGGTTCAAGGATGAGATCAAGGAAAGACATGCTATCTAAAACATGGAACTAGACATGTTTCTTTTAAGAGTTTTTTATGGAAACTTAGTAGAAGTGTCTACTTTGTAATATTTTGATATGTAATAGTTATGTAATAATTATCTTAAACTCTAAACCTGAAAAGATCCTCAATGTGAATTATTCATTTAATTCAATATTAAGTAAGGTTTAAGTCCGGGACCTTATAGTTGGTATCAGTGGTCGGTTTAGATAACTTTAGAGGTTAGGGTATTCTCTAAGCATAAGTGACATTTCCATAATGGTTAGGATTTCAAAAAGAGTCATAGTTTTAGATAAAGTGAATGAGTGAGTATATATTAGTGTTTATCTTCCTAATTAGTACATGATGATTTTGTTGATATACTCACAATGACTTTTCTGTTTTTAGTAAATGGATGGATCTAGCAGGCACCAAAGTGACAATGGGTTTGAAGGAAACTATGGTGGTTCTCTGATTAAGAGACTGGATGAAATGGGGGACTCAATGAGGAATCTCATGGTTGTTCTAAACCAACTATCAAGGAGTCATGATCAACCACTTGAACCTCGATATGTTCTGTAATGCATCATGTACGAGATGACCAATCAATGTGGAAGTTCAGGTAATAATTATAAAGGTAACCATTAGGTTTTATATGATCCTTACTTTTTAGGAAATTATGGGTTACTCTATGATATGATGGAAAATGAAAGGAATGAGATAAACTTGTGGTTAAAATATGTTATGACTATTTTTGAATATTTTATGTCGTTTTGGGGAATGTTTTAAAAATTATATAGTTTTGGAAAAAGGACAACACGTAGACCATGTGACAACCCGTCGCATCGGAAAAAGCTGCGGGAATCGAACCCATAACCAAAGTGAGACTGGTATTTATTGCCTACCACTAGACTACGTGAAGTCCCTGGTTAGTTTGACTAATTCTTTTTATTTATATGATTTTAGGAATCTAGAGTAAGTTTATTTTGGGTTATCTATTGAAATGATTAACCTATCATGGAGGATATGTGATTAGGTTAATTACTTTTCAATATGAGAATTTAAGAGAAACTGATGTTATTTGGAGATAAAAGTTAATTTGTACCTTGGAAGACTATGTGATTAAATCCTTCAAATATTTGGGTTTCAATCTTAGTTTGTTTTACTTTGAATAATTTTATGGACAATTGTTTATTGAATGGTCTTCGTTGAACTTTGGGTTTTTTGGACAAATTTTGGAGATTAAGAATAGATTTTCTTTTTATAAAAAATTAAACTTTTGTGGATTATCTGATCTCATACAAACAATTTTGGTTTTGGTTTTTGTCTAAAGACATGGAAAATATATAGTTCTCTTTTTTGGATTAGGTGATTCTCAAGAAGTTGATTATAGTAGTCCTAATGCGAACAAGTCTTCCTAAATACTAGTCTTTTGGAGAAAATATGAGTTTGATTAAGGAATCTAGTAAAAGTTTAAAGTCTACGTGACAAGTAAGTATGTTTCATTATGATTTAGTTAAGATCAAAAATAAATTCCTGAATGAAGAGTAACTTAAAACAAAAATGTTGTCTGTTAGATTTTCCTACTGGGGAATCGAATACCGTTTAACCCACCACAAGTTTGTGATTTTCTTATGGTTAAATTTCTCCTAGACATATTTACTATCACTCTCCCTCAGAACATGAACCTTTGTTTTTTCTTCCATGTCCAAGTTTTCCTAAATGGAATCCTAGTATGGGTTAACTTGGGTGACCTTTTTAATTCTCTTTCTTTATTTTAAAGTGATAGTTTTACCGACTCTTTTTCTGATTTGGGATTTTCAATGAAGTTTCCAAGCCCAATTTTAAAAATTGCGAGGATGCAATTCCCAAAAGGGGGGAAGGATGTAACACCCCAGGTAAATAAAGAATATGACATTTTCATATTTATCCATATTTGTGAATAAAATATTAATATTACTTTAAAGGGGACGCTATGCTCGATGGCGTACCCAATACGCAACAACGAGTTTCTTGGGAATCTTGCGTTGCACTCTAATAATAATATAATATTATTTTAAATGGTAGTTAACGCCTAGCCTTTGTAATGGTGGGAATGAAAGGAACTAACTACAAAATGATTATATATGTTTGTCAAATATATTTACTTTTATCCAATAAATTTTAGAGGCTTAAAATGTGAATGAATCCAATTTCAAGCGTAAATATTCTAATATTCTTTAAAAGGTTGATTAACCACCTTTTGATGGAGAATGCTTTTTAAATCAACTTTTTGACATTTTAATATGTTATATTGGACCAAATAAAATTCTTCTTTAGAATCGAGACATCAAAATTTACATTGTGTAAATTTTTAGTATTTTTCTGATAAAGTTAATTTTTTAATGAATAGTGAAAAATGTTGTATTTTAATTCAAAACCTCTTTTTAATATAATTTATTTATATTATTAGATTATCTTTTGAATTGGGTTTAAAGTCCAATTATAATATATTTTTACCATTTAATCCAATAGTGGTCATTGGAATTAATTTCACTTTGAAATTGGACTTAAACTAGTGTCAATCTTTTAGTAGATATTGTTTCTTAAAATCACGCTATTTGTTTTGACAGCGGGAATTAATTATTAAATTAATTAATGGAACTTATATGTTTTGAATTTTGTAAAATAGACATCATTTTTGAATTCGGAATATCAAATATATCTTAGGGTGAAGTTTTGGTATTTTTCTGAAAAACTTCAATTTTTGATGAATAGTGAAACCACTAAGTGGTAGTTAAAGAAACTGATTTTTCATTTAAATGAAACTTTTCCACTTCTGTTATTTTATTTTAAAAGATCCAACATACATGGTAGTCATTAAGAAGTAAAATGTGGTTCAATGAGATTAAAATAATTTTTGGTGAATAGTAATTTTTAAGTTTTATTAATCGCGATTAAAGGTAATTAGTGTAATTTAAGGTAAAAATAATGTTTTAATAATATGAAATGACCTAGAAACATGTCCTACCATCATTGGATGTGTCATGGCCGACCCAGAAAATCCATGGGTCAACTTGGGGACCCCATGGAGCCACTTTGGTAGAAAAATGACATAAATAACTTTTTATTTAAAGTTAAAATTAAAATGTCACAAACATGTGTTGTTTCACTAAAACAATTTTTACATGGGGTTATAAAAGTCATATTTTTGACTATAAATATTCATTAGAAAGATAAAAAGATTTCCTATATTATGATATTTTTTTATAATTTTTAGACACAAAATAATTTAAAATATTTATGACACCATGATGATGCAGCGATTACCTCATTATTTAATGATTTAAATAAAATGAAAAGATAATGTAAAATCTAAGACCTAAACTTGTAAAAAACCTATTTTATGGGTGGATTTAGAAACCTTATCACCTTATACTCTAAATATATCATTTTGGGACCTTTAAAATCCGAAAATAATTATATAATAAAGTAATGTTTTATAACTTTCCAAGAGTGCCCCTCCTCTCCTCTTATAAAAGGCCCCCACCTCTACCACCTTTCCCACACCTCTCAAGCCTTTGGCTCAGCCAAACCCTGCCCATTTAATCTCTCCACATCCCTCTATTAATCATTAAAGCCTCACTTTGGGAATAATCCTTTCCAAGGAAGCCTTTGAGCTCAAATCAAAGAGAGTTACCCGATTTAAAGGTAGTGTCCTTTCTTGTGTTCTTATGTTTTATTATGCTTCTCCAAAACTCTAAAATCTTTTTATTACTTTATTTTGTAAAAACACCAGTATCTTAAATATACTAGGATTTTTTTATGTGAAGGATTAGAGATTCACTTACACACACCTTCGTCTAATGGTTAAAGAACATACTGTTTTTGTGGATGGTGAATTACTGCCTCACGAAACGATGATTTTTAAATATTCTTTTAACACCTTAAAAGGTGGCCATTAAGATGTCAATATATTTATATAAGATATATAATATGTTTATGTTTTCCTTAATATTATGTATTTTTCATTTATGTCATACCTTTATGGGTTCCATTTTGGGTAAATGTGATATCTTCATTTTAGGAAGTGCGGACTACCGCACCCCTCAAAGTGATTTGATTCGTTAATACCATATGTGGGACGTATAAAGGATGAAATTAATGGTATTACATATGATATACTACTGTAATTATAATATAACTTTATATCATTATTATTTCATTCCATTGAATACAAAAAAAAAGAAATGAAAGTAGCGTTCATGCGTACGTACGACTTACCGTCTCCATGAACGGTACATTTCATTTCTTATATCCAAATGTTATGTACTATTATAAGTACATATATATAATGGATATATATGTAATATATTACATATAAATTATGTATGTAATTCTGTAATTAATATATATATATATCTCATTTTTTTAATTCCATTAATATGACAAAAAATGAAAGTAGCGTTCATGCGTGCGTACGGCCTACCGTCTCCATGAACGGTGCTTTTAATTTTTTATCTCCAAATGTTAGGGAATAGTATAAAATGAATATATACGGAATATATATGATATTTAAAACATCAATAGTATTCTGGATATGATGTACCTATAACTACATGTAAAATTCTTTTCCAACAAGTTCAATTTTTACTCATGTACCGAACATCGACAAAAATGTCTGATATGAACTCACTTTATTAACCAATTATTATAAAATTATAATATGTGATATGAACTGAATAATAATATTTAAAGAAGGTCATTAATAAATTACAAATTGATCAAATTTTATTATTCAGGAGATTAAAGAATGATCGAGTCATGTCAGACACGAGGTAAGAGATCTTACCCCTCCCTTTCTTTTTAAGTACTCTCCTTTATGTCACTTCTTTTAAGCACCTCTTTGTTATGTTGGGGGATGCTATTTTATATTCCTTTTTCTGTATAGTTAATTTTAATACGATCAGAGACCCTATTTGATCTCATCAACCCATTTTTGAAGTCTTAAGTGGCGCTGGTAGGCTGCCGAGTTTTCGTAAGGGATTTTTCATCTCACTTTTATTTCCGTGAGATTTATGCTACATTTTCCACCATTTCCTTTGAGTGGTGTATGTATTTCCCATTATTATACTCCTTTTGTAATATAATTCCATTTATGGGTATTTACATATTTCTTGTATGACACTTCTTCAATGGGGTGTACGTTTTGAAAGTTACCCAAGTCGGTAAGGGAACCTTTCACCCTCCTCTTTTTAAAAGACTTCTTTTGTTATGTCTTTTAATTAACATAATATTATGTTGGGATATGTTCTTATATATAATTATTGATGTAAATTGTATTTCCAAGTGGTGAGATACTCTTTTTATCTCTCATCAACTCATTTTCTGAATTTTGAAGTGATGCCGTTAGGCTGTCGAATTTTATCAAGGGAACTTTTTAACCCAATTTCGATTTCTTTCGGCTCAACATGTAGTTATTGAATATGTCATCCATTGAATATGTGTGAATGACCTTTTATTGTTTTACACTTAATATCCACTTATATTGGGTGTATTTATATTTTTCACACATAATTTTGAGATTGATTTATCCTTAATTTAAGGATACCTTCTTTATAAGGGATTTCATCACATTTTACATTTCTATTGAGACTTCATTGTTGTTATGCACCAATTCACTATTATATGGTGTATATACTTTCCTGTGGAATATTATATCATGAATCCATTTATTCTCATGATATTATAAAGTTCTGATTAAATGTTATTCCTCAATTATTGTATTCAAGTGTCTCTAATTTTGGTAAAACCCCTTTAACCAAAATATCGCTTTAAATGTTTTAATGATTTTTTATTATTAATATCCATATTTTAAAAATGGTTTTAAGGATTTATTTATATGGATATTAATGGTTTAAAATGTTAAAAGCTTTAAGTTTGTATGTGACACTTTGATTCAAAAATCTCTTTATTAAATGTTTTAAATGGTTTTGAAAATGGTTTTTTTTGAATGGATTCATTATTTCAATATCCTAAAATGTTATATTGTGATTGAAATGTGGAAATGTTATGTTTCCTTTATACATGTTTTATGTGATACGTTTATGTTATGGTTCTTGGGCATTTTTATGAAAACGGGTGGTTCCGTGATAAACTAAGGACGGGTGAGCCCGATATAGCTCTGCAATGCATTGGGTAACGTGAAAGGGGTTAAAAGTTAAGGTTTCTCCGAAGAGGTTTAGGGAATATACTGTGATGGGTATTCCAAATGTAACTAAGAGGGTTACTCCCTACGTAAGAATGTTATGAATGCCTCAAGTTACCTTTATGCCTTATGATTTATATATTTTATTTATGATTTGATGAGGTATGTTAAAGTGCTTATGTTTTATGAGTAAAGTATGATTTCATTGATTATTATGTATACATGTACTCATGTTTCCTTTCCATATTTTTATATACCTTACTGATATTTTTATGCTCATACCATGTTTTTAAATGTTTTACACAAGACTTAAAGATGAATAGGGTCAAGGATGGGATCAAGGAAAGACATGCTATCTAAAACATGGAACTAGACATGTTTCTTTTTATAGTTTTTTATGGAAACTTTGTAGAAGTGTCTACTTTGTAATATTTTTAGATGTAATAGTTATGTCCTAATTCTCTAAAACTCTAAACCTGAAAAGATCCTCAATGTGAATTATTCATTTAATTCAATATTAAGTAAGGTTTAAGGCCGGGGCCTTATAGTTCCCTATCTGAACACTTAATTAGAGGAAAACATCAAAAACTATTTTTTATTAAAGTAACATTTTAATTTAGTTTTAAAAATATTGGAAATAGGATTATAAGTTAAAATAGTATTTTATTACTTAAATAAATATTTTATTAATTTTTTTAATCTTCTAGGGTAATGTTACATAATTATAAAATGATAAAAATTATAATTTTCTCAAAAAATATATTTTTTACTTAAATAAATGTTAAATAAAACTCAAAAATTAATACTATGTATTTCGATGTGAGGAAATAAAAAATGAATTTCATTTTATAAAATTTAAATTCCAAAATATTAAAATTTAGATTTTAAAATAAAATTCACAATATAAATAAAATTAGATTTATTGAAAATAACCTTTTCAATATTAACTCATATTAATCATTTACCTTTTAGATATTAAATGGTTTACCATATTAGTATTTATTATAACTTTATTAATAATTTTATCTTAATATTTTGGGGTTTTTTGTCATTAGGTGTACTATATAACCCATGTTATTGAACATAACATCAATTTAAAAAGTTTATAATTTCATGTCATTACATTCTACACCCCTTAAAAGAATTTCATCTTGAAATTTTATTACACAAAGTAAAAAAAGAGAGGTTATATTTCTGTCATCACATATTCAGGTTCTCACATAGATTCCTCAAACTTATGATTCCTCTATAGAAATTTGACCAGATGAGTGGTCTTATTTCGTAACACCTTATCTATTTGTTCCAAAATTCTCGATGTTTGTTCCTCATATGAGATATCATATTCCAGTTTCATAGATTTTGAATTCATTACATACGATGGGTCTAGAATATGCTTTATCAAAAGAGATACATGGAATATGACTTGTAATTGGGAGTGATAAAGAGGTATTTATAAGGGATAATATACTACTCACCATAATCAAGGACCTCTAAGGGGCCAATGTACATAGGGATTAACTTCCTTTTCTTCCCAAATATAAAAAACCATTTCCATGGAGATTTTTTTAGATATAACTTATATATAACTTTAACCACTAGATATAATCAATGATTATCTACATAAATATTCTATTGAATTTGTTCCACTTTTATATTCCACTAAATGGTTTTAACCTTCTCCATCATTTCTTAGACAAGGTTAGGACCTATCAATTTCCTCTCTTCTACTTCATCATAGCATGTTGGTGTCTTATATCTCTTACCATACAAAACCTCATATAGTGCCTCCTGAATGCGTTAATAAAAACTATTGTCATATGAAAACTCTACCAGGGGGATATATTGATCCAAAAATACTTGTAAATACATCAAATAAGTTCTCATAATATCCTAAAGATTTGGAATTATCCTCTCAGATTGACCAAATGTCGGATAATGATATAAAATGCTAAGCTCATCTCTATCTATAACACTTTCCAAAGAATTATCTAAAACCTTACGGTAAACCCTATATCCCAATCAGATACAATGTATAGTGTTACTCCACATAGTCTTACAACTTTACTTATATATATCTTGGATATTATTTTAAGGGATAAATTTTTTTATGGTAACAAAACTTAATGACTTTGTAAGGAAATGAACTACAACCCGTATGGAATTGTGACCTTTAGATTTTTTTGGGGCGTCCTATGATGAACTACATGGTGATGTTTTTATATTTACATATATGTATGTGTAATGGTTGCATCATACCTTAAAGATTATGTTACTCTACCTTAACTTTTTGACATACCAAGAATTGAGATAGATACTCCATGATTTCCATCTTCATGTTATCCCACCAGAAATTTTTCTTTAGATATATACACATATTTATGCCTCCAGGATGGATAGAGAAGGATGTGATATGTGTACCATCCAAAATTTCCTTATTTATTTCTAGTATATATGGAAAACATATATGGGTTACAAACCATATAACTCAATATTTGTCAAAGTTGTACTCTAGAATACTCACTATATTTTTCTGTAGCTCTAAATAATATTTCTAGGCTTCTTTGATCTTAATGTGAATGGATGGTTGAGTATTCTCTTGGGAAAGATAGTATTTATCTCCTACCATTATGAATTAAAGATTAATCCTCTATAGATCCATGAGTATTGGGTCTTTTTCAATCCTTATCATGGATAGAGTAGCATGGTCTTTTCCACTTAGAGAATCAGCCACCTTGTTTTCCTTTTATGGTAAAAATGCATCAAGCTATCAAAATATTTTATTAACTCTAATATTATCATTTGGAACATTTTTAACACCTTATATGTGAAGATATATTTCAAGATATTATGATCTGTGTATATACCACACTTCTCACCATAAAGGTAAATCCACTAATTTTTAAATTCAAAATTCACCGCCACTAATTCCAATCATGCATCAATTAATTTTTCTCATGATTTGTTACTTGTGAGGAGGCATAAGAAATTACATTTTCATTTTTCATGAGAAGTTATCCCAATAATTTCAATTATGGATCACTATAAATTAAAAACCCTTCACCACTATAGGGTAATGTAATCATAGGTGCAATGACTAATATCTTCTTAATCTCCCTGAAGCATTCATCATATTATATTTTCCATAGAAGCCTCACTACATTTTGGTTCAACTTGGTTAATGTATTGGATAATTGGGATTGGTTTCTCAAAAAATACCATTAGTATATAGTTAATCCAAGAAAAATTAGGATCTTAGTCATAGAGGTTAGTCTCAACAATTTTTCAATTATTTCTATCTTTGATGTGTCCACAAATATACCTTCACCAGTGATAACATGACCTAAGAGGGATAATCATTTCAACCAAAATTAAAACTTTCTGAACTTGGTTTATTATTTATCCTTTCATAAGGTCCTTATAACCATTCCAAAATTCTCTTCACGTTCTTCCTTTCACTTAAAATAAAAGATAATTCTATCAAAAAAGAGTACCATTTTTTTTCAAAGTAATCTATAATGACTTTATTAATAAAATCTATAAATATAGAATGATAATTTTTAATCCCAAATGGAATCATTATAAATTCATAGTTTCCATACCTTTTGTGGAAATATATCTTGGGTATATATTCTCTCTTGACCCTCAATTGGTGATATATGGATCAAAGGTCAATCTTTGAGATAAAGTGATCTCCCATGACCTAATTAAACATGTCAACAATATAGGGTATATGATACTAGTATTTTTATCATTATTTTTTTAGTTCATTATAGTTATTGAAAATATGCATTGATCCAACCCTATTTTTTACAAATATGACTAGTACACCCCATAGTGAGGCACTAGGGTGTATAAAACCCTTATCAAGATTCTCTTATAATTGCTTCTTCAATTCATTTAATTAAATGAAATATATTATATAGAGGCTTTGATATAGTAAATGATATAGAGATGAGTTCTATTGAGAATTAAACCTCACTTTCCAGGGGAATACTATGATCATAGAAGAAATTAAGAATTAACCTTATAATATCTCCAAAGAGTGTCTATCTAGGTGTGTAATATAAGTCCCAATCATTGTCCATCAGAGTGATGATAGGTTCAATACTCAACTAAATATTTTCTAGGTGTTTACCCCATGGCTAATCAATTCCATAACTGCATCCAATTTCCAGTATCTAGACAGGGATGTATTTCTAGGAAAACCACATAATTTCTATTTATCCTAAACATCAGGATGTTATACAATACTTAGATTAATTCCTAGATTTCTCACTAAAGTTTTCTAAACTAATCCCCAAAATAACTAAACCTTTATTTTGATACCAAATATGGAGACCCAAGATAATCATATATAAATAATACATTTATTTCATGGTTTAATTAATACATTCCAAAAATAGTTGCATAAATCAAAGACCAAAATGTTTAGTTTTTTTGAAGACTAGAGACATAAAAATATTATTTTATTAAACTTATGAACATTTCCCTAGAACCACTCTCCTCTAGATCCTCTTCTAGATATATCATAATCCATAATCATCTTCTTAACATATGGAATGGAAACATAAGAAGGGGTGAACTTGAATTCTCAATAAGAGAAACATATCAACCAGTCATAACAGTTAGATCTTAAATATGAGAGAAAACATGAGTAAGGGAGTAATACTAGACAAAAGATCATGATATCATAAGTGAAAAAAATAACTCGACTGATCATCAAGGATCATGACATAGGAACATAAGAACAAATAAAGGTCATTAAAAACATGTCTTAGGAAAATAAAATGAACATGAAATAAATATATAATAAAGAAAAATATCTTTAGAAAATGGAAAATCATTAACTTTTGGAATAGTTTAAAAATAAGGAACATTTTAGAGAAGTTTTGGTACACAAAAATCATAGGAAATTTTTTTGAAAAAATCTAAGTTTGTACACCCTTTAATTTTTCGAAAAAATCCAAGTATGTACATACTTTAGTTTTTTGAACAAATCCAATTATATTTATGAATCATTATCTCCTAATACATAAAAAAATAATCAATTATTTTGAGGTTGATATATTAACCCACCCATCACCATCTATACATATGATTGTCGTTGAAAATCAAATCATTTATCTTATCATAAATAACCCATGAGAAGAAAAATGGGTTTCATAACTTTTCCAAATGATATCACATAAAAAACATGATCATTTAATACAAAAAAATATGATCACCCAAAAAGATCACATATCAAGTGATTTATGAATATTTAATTTATTGTATAATAATACTTTGAAAATGAAGTATAATCATAAAAATTATTTTTCTAATTTTTTTTCTTCATATAATCTAAAAAATATGTTATTTTTAAGTCCCATTATGAAAACCTTTTTTTTGAAAATAAAGAGGAAACATCCTAAAATATTTATTTGAAATAAATTCCAAAAAAGTGACCTTTAAAATAAATAAATCATATGAAAATATGAGATGTAGAAGGGAAAAATATATGATTTTTGAAAGGAAAATCCTTTGAAATATTTGAAAATGCCTTTATTGAAAACACACACTATTAAAAATATATCTAAGACTTAGTTTTAAAATAATGGGAAGTATAAAGATCATGAGAGATAAAAATAATTATAGTTTCCACTAGGGAAATGAGAACATTGGCAGGAAGTAAAAAAATTGGATATGGAGGGAAGAATCCATTAAAATATATGGGAATTATTCTCAATAAAATTTCATTTCCACAAAACAATAGATTAATCAAAGAAGAATAAATTGGAATGAAATATAATTTCCCCCCAAACAAAGGTTTAAATAAAATGTACCATTATAAGGGTTAGATAAGATCATACTTGAATATGTTTTAGACAAAGAGAATTGATTATGACCTAAGGGAAGGATTTGAGTCATGAAAACCCCTTAACTTTACTCCCTCTTAGTTTAATGTAATATATCCTCCTGTATCAAAAAATAATTATCTTAATAAAATATTTTAAAAACTTATTAACTTCTATAACCTTTTATAAAATTCTTTTTATAAATATTTAATACATATTTATTAGTTAGTTATCCTCTATTTTAAAAACTAGGTTTCATAAAACTTGATTATTTTAAACAAGTTTTGTAATGACAGTGTTGTTCTTCATCATTCTCCAAAAGTTTATCATGTTGGAGTTGGTGCTATAGAACCAACTTTTTGTACTTTTTTTTACATGTACATTGGAAGATTTGAATATTAATAAAATATTTTATTACATATTGTTCATTGTTCTGCATGACTTTAATGTAATAATATCCAAGTGTATACATTACATTGATAAGGTCATAGTATTCCCCTTTATAATGTGAACCTTGAAATTTCATGAAAATATTCTTGAATAATGTTATATAGTTAGATAACATAATATGAGGGTGCACATAGAATATTGACTGTCAAGTGGGAGTACTCATAAGTAGATGTAGTTTCTTCTCATAAAGTTCACACTTGGTAATCTCCAAGATGGGAGATTATGGGAACAAAACCTCCAATAACAATTCCTCATGTTTTTTGTTATCATATATTCCTATCTATGAGTGTGTGTAAAGGTACTTAGAATTTAATATTATAATTAATTCATATTATAACTCACACACTTAGATGCATTTCGTAAACCATGATGATATAGTTCATGGGGAAGGTTGATATGTTGGGTGCATCATGGATGACACGTTATTAATGGGTAAGTTGAGTAAGGATTTTATACCTTACATATTAATAGAAGTTGATCATGTGAATATATAATATATATTTATCCATAGGATTATGGATAAAATATTTGTTTTATTTATTTAATATTTAGGAAATATTTATTCTATGGATTTTTGATAAAATATATATTTGAGAATAAAATATTTATTTAGGCATTCAATAAATGTTGATTAATTTGAGTGGAACAAGATCATATCTAGCAATGAATATTAATTTACAAGCTAGTAAAATAATATTTATCAATTGGGTGAGTTTTCCCATGATATAAAATAATAATTATAATATTATTATATGGGATGGGGTTTGCTAAGGATTATAATATTATTTAAGGGCTGGTATACAATTAAATAACATTTTAAACTAAATCACATCTCTAGAAATAGATGGTTATATCTATTGTATAGGGTTAATCGAGAATTGCGAATCATTATGCACAACTAAATTCTCTCTCAAATTTTTCCTTTCACCTTCTCAAGTGTGAGAATAACTCCTTCATTCCCAAAGGATCTTTAATTGGTGAAGATGAAAAATACAATATGATTGATTCACCACACTAGCACCATAAAATGAATTAGCATCATTTAACGGTCAAATTAAAATGTGTGGATCGCCACTAAAGGGATTATACACTCAGATCATCCTCATGTAATGATGCTAGAACAAAAAGGGTTTCAGAAAATCAAAATAATCTATAAATAAATATCATAAGATGAGTTAACTTTTATATCAATCATAAATGAATTTATTATAAATTTATCATGAAAAGATCCTCTCTAGGTTCTGGGTTTTCTGTTATGTCAATATCTGATGAAAAAATATCATTGTTCATGGAATTTGCGTTATGTAAAATATTGTGAATAATCCATCATATTGATAAAACCTTTATTGTTAGCAAGGAATATAATTCTTTTTCTTTGTCTAGAGCCTTCAAGTGGTATCAGAGTGGTCAGGTTTCAAATTTATAATTATTTATTAGATTATTGATATATATGTGCAATATTGGTTAGATTTTCATTTAAAGAATTATTCATTCTTTAATCTATTTTAATTTACATTCCTTCAAAAATTTAATTATCATAATTCATGATTTCATTTTCTTAAAGTACTAATAATATATGATGAATTACCGGACATGTCATCGGGAAGTGCCAAAAATTTTGGCTGGTAAAACTGGGTTACACGACATGTAGCCAGAGAACACATTGTGTAACCATGTGAACTACATCAGATCATTTCATGGGATATACGATGCACTAAGAAGAAATTAAATGAGGTTCATTAATTATACACCACATGTTTATTAGGATAACTTGTCACATGATTTGTCAAATTACATGGTGTTTTGATAGCATACATGTCATGTAGTATACACGGTTTAACGATGAAATTCATGAAAACATTGTGGTCAAATATATAGTTAAAACTACATGAGGCTGATATCCTAGAGAAATAATTACATACACAACATATACCTTGTAAACCATTGATCCCAGAGTTCATGGTTCTGCACATGAAAATGCTGTGTATTTTTTTTATGAAAGAAACTGAAAAAATATACAACATTTATTACATTCTAGGAACTTTTCTAGTCTAGGTTTTAGAAAATAGACAATTACATTACAAAATATTGAAACTTTATGAAAATATAATAAAACAACTAAAATTCTTTAGGTGTTCTAAATTCGTAAAATAAGCGAACATCTTCAGAAAAATATATTGAACCTGTGGAAAATAATTTTTAACATAGGGTGGGCATTTAATTTTCCCATTAATGGGTTTTAAAATCATTTACAAATATTTTAAAAAATTTCTCTTAAATAAATAAATACTTAGAAATAGGTTTTCAAAATATTTAAATCTAATAAGTTTATATAATTTTGAAAACCATTAATTTCTAAAGTAATAATATTTTGAAATAAATCTTGGATTTCTCCATTTGAAAATAATAATTTTGATGGTCTAATTATGATACTCAAAAGACCATAAGAAAACCACAAGTCCACTTAGCTGTATCTCATATTGGTAAATTACCCCTTAAGGTCATGAGTTCACTCACCATACCATAACTTAACATTCAATACTCTAGTTCCAATTTTAATAAAAAATTTTAATAGTTCGATTTTCTTAGTCATAACCCAAAAACATTTCAAAACAATACATACATAAATTCTTTTCTTTAAAATAAAATAATAATACATTCTTCTTAACATGTCATTAACAGTTTTTTGAGAATTTATAAAATTATATTTAGGATACATCCATACTTATAAAAAATTATTCATATTTAAGTGTTATAAATATAAATGCATAATAAAATAAATGAATACTTAAATAAAAATTCGTGGAATGTCGATGATAACTTAGATGACGAAAATATCTAATTTGTAAATGACATACATGGATGTTAAGAGTCATTTTTAAACATGAAATAATAGCTTTTATTTACGATTATCTCATAAAATGATAACATTTATCATTTATAAATAATATATATATATAAAATAATAACCATAAGATGATTATCTTCTCCCATGGAGATTTTATTTACAAAATAAACAATTTAAGATAAAAAAATTTAAAGTAAAATTTAAGGTAAACAATTTAAAGTAAACAATAGCTTAATAGATAATTATTTAAACCATTAATTCCTTGTGTGAAGTATGATTTTTCCTAGAAGAGTTTAAATTCAATATTAGAAATAAAATTATGTTTTCTAAATAGATTTGAAAAACCTTACATGTTTTTATCATAAATTTTGAAGGTATAATTATACTTTGAAAAATAATCAAATTTTATAAAATTAACATAAAACCCTTGTTTAGAAAATAAATTATAAATATATATAATAGAAATCCTTACAGAGCATAGAATGATGATTTTGAAAATAAAATTTAAATCAATACCTTATATTATAAATATATATATATACACATGTAGACACACACACACACCCAGACATATATATGTATATGAATATTTATAAATTAAACATAAAATGATAGATTAAAGACATGATCATATTATCTCAAAACTATAAACATAATTTTATAAATAAAAACAAACATTCCCCTAATATTCATAAATTATTAAAATTGATAGATATATAATTAAATATATACATATATATAAATATATATATATATATAAATTTGTTAATTTAAACATAAATTATATGGTTACATGATTTTATAAAATTTAGAATAAAATTGAAATAACCCTTATATGATTTGTAGAAAATAAGAAAACCAACTTCTATTATGCTTCAAACACTAAGAAAAACACTGGAATCAATTTGGGGGGAGTCATGTCTCTTTTTGGGTGTGTAGAAATAAAGTTTATATAACAAGATATTATGAATCTTCCTTTGGAAGACGGGGAAGGAAAAATTAAAATTTTCATTTACCCACTTTTCATGATTTGTTCTTTAATTATATATTCTAATCATTATCCTACATTCTAGGTGATAGAAAATGGGGCTCCCAATTTGGTTTCATGTTAATAATTTTATTATTATATTGTATTATTTAACCTTATCATTATTACGCTTTCTTTTTGGTTTGTATTTTTTTAAATTTTACACAGTTTTCTAATTGTTATTTGTTTAACATTTTTTTGTCATTTGGTTTGTCTTGTTTCACTTTTCCACTTTTTCTTTCTTTTTTTAATTCAACTCATTTCTCTTTTTACATGTCACTTTTTTTTTCTATTTTTTGTTTATTATATCACTTTTTTGAAGTTATTATAAATTTTATAATAATATTTTATTATATTATAATTCAAATTTATTTGTTTTGTTTTTTTAATCATTTCACAATTTTTATAAATTTTTTTGTTACATCACATTTTTTGTCTTCTTATTTATCTCTTTTTTTATTTTCATATTTCTTTTTTCTATAAACATCATATTTTTTAAATGACATATATATATATATTAAATGATTTAATTTTATTTAAAATGCACACACACACATAGATATATATATATATATATATATGAAATACATTATTAATAACAATATAATTATATATATTTATAATTTCAAAATTTTATAAAACAAAGTCATAAATATAATTTCATATATCTATAAAATATATTATGTTAATAATAATAATAATTTTTAGAAAAAATGCATTTTTTACATAATAATAATAATAAAAATTATAAAAATTATTATTATCATTAAAATATTTTAAAAATTATAATTGACAGATTTTATTTATTTCAAAATAATGGTAAAAGTTTAATTATAATTAGTACCATAAATATTAAATTAGATATATATATATAAATTTCATTATATATGTGTAAAATGTAATCATTTTAATTTTCAAACAATTTCAGTTATTCAAATATTTTATTTTTCCAAAAAATAATCAACTAAATATATTAATATTAAAAATACTCTTTTAAATAAATTATTACCATGTTTAAAAAATAGCATTTTTTAAAGAAAATAATATTTCTTGAAAAGTATTATTTTATAATTTTGAATCAATATATCTTAGTTTCATTAAAGATTTTATAAAAACCTTTCTTGATTGGTTTTAAATTATAAAAAAATTATTAAATAAATATTCAATTAAAGAAATTTCTTTTTCAATTTATTGAGGTGTTACATACCCTGAGTAAACAATGTTCAGTTCATTATTTTCCACATATAAATTACATTATAATCCATTCAGTGAGTGAAGAAGACACATGGATAGCGGAACACACAATGTGTAGTTGGAGTACATGTCATGTTGTCCCGCATCGAAAGAACAAGTCGAGTATTTCAATAGGTTGCACAGACACATAATAAGAGAGATACAAATATTGTAGCTCGCTATTACATGCCTTGTAGTCTAATTAAGGTACACACCAATGTCCCAGGCATGTATCTTGGGTACACAATAATCTAGGTACACATTGTGTATCTTATAAATACACACGATTTAGTCTCCCAATAAAGAAAAAAATTAAATTACATTAAATTGATAATTACATCATTACAACCTTATTATATTGATTTACACCTATTGTGTTGGAAAATTTTATAATGGTTTTAAAGAATTAATGAATGATCAATTAATTTAGTTTAATTATCTATGATTATTGGTTTTTCTATTTATTTTTATCCATAAATTTATGATGGGTATCTCTAAGATAATTTGGATGCTCATTAAGATAAAATAAATAAATAAATAAATAAATTAATTAATGCAAGTGTGTTTATCTTAATAAAAGAAAAAATAGAAATGAATGTTAGCCAGTATAATTTTTCATAACCATTGCATATGTATGACCAATCACGAGCTTGACCAATAATTGTGTATGTGCTGGGATTATTTAACTAAATTTATTTCATGGTTTTTCAATTATTAATTATTAAATTAAATATGATGGCCTGCGAGTCATCCCTCCCTCCATTATAATGTAGGACCTATGTGTCCAAGGTTATTTATGTAATTCTCCTTAACCAATCCTTTGGTTCCCATCACCTACATATGAGTTATAAATACATGCAATAATTGGAGTATCCCAAGGTGTATAGAGGTAATTCAAGATAGAGCCCAAATGATTCTAACCTAGGTGATATAGTGATGGATATGTGAATTCTTTCAAATGATGCTAAGATCAACAAAATGAGTTTTTCCCCTAGGTCAAAGGTTGATTAATTGTCTACTTAATAAATTAATCGTTAGATAATCTCATTATTGGGTTATTTATTTATTTTCATCTTGTGCATGATTTATTTTAGGGATGCAAGAACACGATCACATAAATAAATGAATTAATTTGCAAAGATATAATTTAAATAAAGAGATCATGAATAAATGTTTTATTGAACATGGTTAATCAATTAAGTAAAATCCAATTAATATGAACAAGACATGTAAAGGATAAAACAAGAAATTTTTATGCATAACAAAGAAAAATCCCTCAAGTTAATATTAAGTTATTATGCCTTATATCGTATAAATTAAGAATAACTTATAGTTAAAGTATCAGTTCATCCAATTCTGGGGAAACTTTTAATTATCATAAAATATTAACTATGATAGTGGGTTTAATTAACCAAATTTATATATAATTTAATGGAAAAAATCTGTTCAATACAAATTTGGAGGCAAGTTTTGAAAAAATCCTAGTAAGGATTTCCGGATTGGGGAATACACTCAACATATCAAGGATCTATAAACCCGTAGTTGGAAAGACCACATATCTTAATAACTTCTCATGACTTTCATGGCCAAAGTATTGATTATAAAGAAGTAAAATATGGATCCTTTCCACCAGAATTTATTGAGTGATGGAAAATTCTAAGTTCAATGGTGAGGGCCCTTAAGACTTAGTAAAATAGTGGGCAATTTAATAAACATAATAATTATTATTTTTAATATAATTTGTAATCAGGAAAGGTATTAAAAATATGATCTTTTTAATCATAGAATAAAATGGGAATTTATTGATCCACAATATCCCTATGATCTATATTTTATAAAGGCCATATCCTTAATGGAAACAACTTTTATGAATGGTTTAGATGCATTTATATTGTATTTCTTCATGAATGTGAATCTTACATGCTAGAATCCATAAAACTTGAGCTGTCTGTGAAGGAGGAAAGTGATGAAGAGTTTGATGTCTATGAAAATCACTTAAATGATGTGTTCAACATTCAATTTTTAATGCTATCATCTATGTCTAGTTAGATTATAAAGTCACATGAAAACGTGGATACTTATAGAATGCTCGAACATATCTATGGTATTTACTAGGAGAGAGATAGATAGAAAAAATTTGAGTTCTACAGGGCTCTTTTTCATAGAAATCTTTGATAGGATGTATCAACTCAGCCTCATATAGTCAAGATCACTAGATACATTAGGTACCTAGAGGTTCTAGGTTTTAAACTCTCTAATGAACTGTGCATTAATCTCATTATTTCATCACTCCCTTAGAGATACTCAATTTTTTTTTTAATTTTAATATGAAAAACATTGAGAAGTACATCCCAAATCTGTTCACTCTTATTCAAAAATGAGATAAGGAGATGAATCATGAAAAACTTTCCATCCTTATGTTGAATAAACAAAAAGTACAAGATAAGGGATTGAAACCTAAAGCTTCTTTAAAACACTCTTAAAATAATAGAAATATCAAGGGCAAAGTGAGGGAGCATGATGGTATCTATTTCACATATGGAAATAAGGTCCAATGGAAAAAAACTACACCCAGATAAAGAAGAGAAGAGAAGCTTCTGGTGTGTTTGTTATCAAGTGAAATTTATCTGTTTCTATAAATTGGTTATTAGATTCAGCTTGTGGTGCTCACATATGTATTCAAATATAATAACCAGGTAGATTCATAAATATTTACTGATGGTAGCTAGATCTATGAAGATCCAATAGAGCTAAAATTTATTTTGTAGCTATTAGTGACTACCAACTCATATTACCAATAGTAATTATCTTGGTTTTGAATGGTTTTTATTATGTTCCATCCATTACCAAAAACCTTATTTTTGTATCCAAACTTTATATGGATGGATTTATTTTAAAATTTGAGAATAAATGTTTCTTATTTTATTAGGATAACATTTTTTATGGTAAGGAACATTTAAATAATGAACTTTATGTGTTTTATTACATAAACCGAGTAATAGTAATTGATAATGAAAATATATCAAATGGATCATACCACACCCAACTATAGAATCAATGGCTACGTCATGTAAACAAAAAATGTTTAAAATAATTTCACCAAGATGGATATTTAGATTCCTTTGAATGAAAAACACTTGGCGCATGTCATGTATGTTTATAAGGACATTAAGTGGAAATGGTGAAAGGTCCAATGATATTCTTGAATTAGTTCGCACTGATGTGTGTTGAGATTTTCTAGTTAAATAAAGGGGTGGGTACTCATACTTCATAACTTTTAATAATTATTTTAGTAGATATGGACATGTATAATTGATGAGGTATAAGTTGGTTTACTTTGAAAAATTTAAGTAATACACGAATAAATTTGAGAACCGTCTTTGTAATAAGATTAAGAAACTCCACTCAGAATGTGGTGGTGAATATCTTAATCAATACTTCACTGATTACTTACAAGAGTTTGTGATTATATCTCAAATCACCCCTCCTTATACACCTCAACGGAGTAGTATAAGTAATAGGAGGAACTGATCCTTGTTTGACATGGTAATATCAATGATGATTCATGAAAGTCTTACACTATCCTTTTGGGGAGACACATTATAGACAACTACAAAAATACTAAACCAAGTGCCAATTAAAGAGGAATATGGTTTACCATACCAATTTTTTAATGGAAAGAAACCCATATTGTCATACTTAAATGTGTGGGGTGTAAAACGTTTGTTAAGGCCTCTTCAGGTAACAAACTTGCATCTAGAGGCATAAAGTATACCTTTATAGTATACCCTAAGGAAATAAAGGGATATTACCTACATGAACCCTCAGAAAAAGGAAATAGTGAAAAGACACACCATATTACTTGAGAGAGATCACATATTTGAAAGAGATAATGGGAGCGTGATAGAATTTAATAAAGTCAATGATCAATGTGTACAAGAGTTGGAATATGAAAAAATTCCATAAAAACTATGGAATAAGATATTACAAAGACAAAATTACTACATTAGACTACAATAGAGGTTATAGAACCAAATTGGTATGATTTTATATTCACCGAGGATGATGAATCATGTTAGGTCCACTAGGTCGAATACCCTAAGAGGGGGGTGAATCAAGGTATGATAGATTAAAACTTTCTCCAATTTGGATCTTTTTCCGTTATTAGAAAAAACTAAATTCTCTATTCCTCCCATAGAAATATACGAATAGATATGAAATCATGCACAATACACAATGATTTTTACTTGTTTCACCCTCAATGGGCTACGTCCAAGGAGCATACAACGTTGATGTGATGATGTACCAAATTCACTAAGCCTCACAACCAATAATGAGTACAATTTTTGGGCTAGATCTTCTATGACCAGGATCACTACCTTTACAATGTTTAGGGTATACTCACTACTTTACCCAGGGTCACTCCCTATGCATATTTCTCGGGCTCACTACTGATGGAAAGGGTCACCGTCTTCCTCTTTCTTCACTACTACTCTTGTAAAGGAACCCACTCACAGTTTATGGAATTATAGGCCAAACACAGTTTATGAACATGTATATCCCTTCATTTTCATAAATTTCTATATCCTTAACTATATTTAGATGCTTTGTTGAATTTCCTTTTTTTCACCCATAGATGAATTCCACCTTCCTGAGTACTGCTAGATACCGGAAAATCCTTTCGAGAATTGATTTGCAGCTTTCACAAGCTTCCTTGTGAAAATCGTAAACCACCTTCCTCTCCCGCGTACTGAGTACCAGGTTTGGTAGGCAGAACACTTTCTTCGCATATTACTTTGGCTTCCACAAACCGCTATCGCCTCCATGTACCTCATTTCTTCATTCCACCTCTGTGAACTGCCTTCTATCTGTGAACTATTCTCTGTTCGCGAACTATATTCACTTACGCATACCAGAGCTCCCCCTACGCATACCTCTTGTGGAATCCCCCCTATCGCTTACCAGATATTACTCCTCTGTGTACTGATCCAATTCATTCTGTATACTTGACTTCCTCCTCCGCGTACCGAACTTCCTTTGCGGGTTAAGAATCCCCACAAACACCTTCGACGGAATTACTTTTGAGTGAACCACTTCAGCCTTCACGAACCTCTCTTCATGAACTTCCTTCTATCTTTGCCAAAATCATTGGTCAAAAATATGTTCTATAATGATATTTTATCTCCATAGTAATCGGTGGGTTTAGCGATTCTTATATAGGAAAATATATCCACAAAATCCGCTAACACAAGATTTTCCAAATCTTCGATCTAGTCTCTACCACCTACCGATCCTTCTTCCACTACAAACCGCAAGACACCCACATACAATTTTTAATACGCGTTATGCATACTGCCTTTTCTATTATGCAGTTGATCTCATATACTGACATCAATCCATACATGTACTACACTGCCTGCCGCCGCGAACTATTTTCAGTTTTGCGAACCGCTTCCGCGTACCGTTCTCACTGCCTGGTACGCGGCCACATACCCTTCCTGGACATGGTACATGATCCATGTCTCGGGATCCTTATTTCTATTACTTTTCTAATTTCATTCACCATTATTTACCCAAATTCCTGATTTTGAGGCCCCAAAATTTGGTACACTGGGAAACAACGACACCTTAAAAACCTGTCTTCGAAAAACACCAACCATTCTCATTCATGATCATCTGAATTTTTCAACAAACACAATCACACCCAAAAAATTCCAAGGGAACACCTTGAGGGATTTTTCCAACCAAATAATTATTAATTGATAATAATGATCCTTTAACCTACAAATAAACAATAAATGGAATGGATGTTTCCTATTGGAAAGAAGCTATGAATTTTAAAATGGACTCCATGTACCAACACCAATATTGGATTTTGGTAGATCCTACAGTGGGTGTAAAGCTCATTGGTTTTAAATGGGTATTCAAGAGGAAACCAAACATGGGTGAGCAATTTAGTACCCATAAGGCATGAATGGTTGTGAAGGGGTTTAAATAGAATCAAGACATTGACCATGATAATTTTTTTTTCATCATTTACAATGCTTAAATCTATAAGAATTATATATACCATTGTGGATTTATATGACTATGATATTTTCAAAATGGATTTCAAATTAGTCTTCCTTAATAGGAACCTTTATGAAGATGTCTATATGACACAACCTAAAGGGCATGTGACTCTAAAGGATGCCAACAAGGTTTGGAAATTTCCAAAATCTATTTATGGATTAAAGAAATAATCCATGTCATGGAAAATTTGGTATAATGAGACCATAAAAAAATTTGGTTTCATAGAGAACAAATGAGATCCTTGGGTTTATAAGAAGTTTAGTGGGAGTTCATTCATTTTCTTAATAGTATATATCAATAAAATATTAATTATTAGAAATGGAATACCATTCTTATAGACTGCTAACACCTGGTTGAATAATATATTCTCTATAAAAGAATTACATGAGGTAGCATATATTATTGAGATCAAAATCTATCGTGATAGATCTAAGAGACTGATCAACCTAATTAATTCAGGTGTGATTAATTGTAAGCAGACGAGCCTTCTTCTCATAACGTTTGAACTTAGTAATCTCTAGGATGAGAGATTATAGGAACATACCCGCTAGTATGAATTTATTATGTGTTGGTGTCAATAGATATTCCTATCTAAGAGCATGTGTAATGGTCCTTAGACTTTAAGACTATTTATTAATGCATATTTTGACTCACATACTTAGATGTATTTTTAAACCATGAATATATAGTTCATAGAAAAGTTGGATACGTTGGGTGCGTCACTAGTGACATGCTATTAATGGATAAGATGAGGAATGATTTTTACCTTCCATCTTTATAGAAGTTGATATCTCATCTATTTTCTTGGAATAGAACCATCACATTAAATTCCAGGGATATGGTGTAACAACATATTATTTTAGAGAGTCGAAGAGAGATGTATCAAGCATACAGGTTCATGGAATTTATGCTCAATCTTCTTAATGGGATATTTTGATAAAGAGATCATATTACACAGTGAGAATTCATATGTGGTTTTTATTGTTTCAACATTAAGTTCTTTCTATTGGGTTCCTTAACCCATTGCTAGACAATAATTTTGGACTTTAGGTAAGCCGACCAAAAGCTAATGAGAAAGAATCCTAGTGGGTCACACAGTAAGTGTTTCCATTGATCTCTATTAAATTCTATTTGAATTTAATTATTGGAATAAAAATTATTCTCAAGACTGAGGAATATTTTTATTTGAGTTTTAATGATCACTATATTGAAAAGGTAATAAACAATTATTTATTATTTAGTAAATAATTTATTTTATTATGTGAATATATAAGAAATATTTATTTAGTTGATTATAGATAAAATATTTATTTTATTTATTGAATATTTGATAAATATTTATTTTATGGATTGTGGATAAAATATTTATTTACGAATAAAGTATTTAATTAAATATTTATTTGGGAATTAAATAATTTTAAAGGAATTTGAGCAGACAAGATCATATCTGACAATGAATATTAATTTATAAGCTAGTAAAATAATATTTATCAGTTTCATGAGTTATAAAACTCCATAAAATAATAATAATAATAATATTATATGGCATGCGGTTTGTTAAGTTTTATAATATTATTTAATGGATGGAACACAATTAAATAATATTATAATCTAAACCATAACTCTATATATAGATGGTTATATCTATTGTCTAGTGTTAATAAAGAATCGAGAATCCTTACACACAACAAATTTCTCTCTTGAATTATTCCTTTCACCTTCTTATGAATGAGAAGAACTCCTTCAAGCTCGAAGGATCTTGAAGCGATCAAGATGAACAACACAAGATGATTGATTCACTAATCTAGACCTTGAAAATCAATCTGTGTCATTCAAATATCAAAGGATAAACTGTGGATCACTACTAAGGAAATTTTACACTTGGATCCCCCTCATGCAATGAAGGTAGTCAAAAAATGGTTCCAAATGATCTATATCATCTATGAAGAAATATATTATGACGAGGTAAATTTTTTATCAATCATAAATAAAATAATTATAAATTTAGCATGAAAATATATTATTTAGGTATTGAGTTTTGTTTATGTAATTATCCGATGGAAATATTTCATTGGTCATGGCATTCACATCATGTACAATATTTTGAATGATCAATCAGATTGAAAAAACCTTTATGGTTATTGAGGAATATGATGCTTATGCTATGGTCGAAACCTTCATATAGTTTCTAGATCATACTAGGTACTAGAGAAGATGTTTTAAAATAATTTATACATTTATAATTTCATTTAATAAGTGTTTTGGAAACATTTTATGATGTCTAAATTGAAGATTATCTCATTTTGGCGAGTTTAATAAATAAAAGGTGATATATTAATAACATTATTAGATATTGGTATTATGACTCAATAATTATTTTAAAATATTAAATAAATTATTATCACATTTTATACTATAATATAACATTCCTTAATCATCTATGACATAAACATTACAACATCACTCAAGTAGGTGGTAAAAATGACCTAAACAAGAGTGTGCTATAATGATCGAATGAGTAGTGAACATTATTATATAATGTTAATAAAAAATTTATAGAATCATTAACATGTAATTAAAATAATATATCTTTATTAAACTAATTATTATAACCATCCAAGTTGGGTGTTTATGAAAAATGAATTTCGTTGTTCGTGCAGGCGGTGGTCCGTACGTACACACGATTAATGATCCCATTTCTTAGTGAATGGGGGAAATGATAGTATATGAAAAAAATATCATTTTAAAATTTTATTTGTGACATAGAAAACCTATTTATTCATACAATACACCCTTGGTTTCATCCTTGAGATTTGGTGATGGAAAAAACCCACATCATGTCATGGAGGCGGTAGTCCGCACGTTCGCACGATCAATGTTATTTGGTTTTCATAGTGTATGGAAAAGATTGAATATTTGTTTCCAAATTAATATAATGAAATTTTAGTATAATAATTATACTTATTTATTTATATTATTAAAGTTAGAATTTTTTTTATGATGAATTGTAATAAAATAAAATTTTAAGAGAAGATAATACTCACATTAGAAGATTGATTTTTCTCTTAGAAAAATCCTTGAAAGTGAGGCCCTTAAGAAAACATAAGGTGACCAAAAGATTTTTTTGGTGGAAGAGGATTATATGAGGGAAAAATGGTATATTTTAAAGGTGAAATTTGATGGCTAAGTGTTACTATGAAAGGGTATAAGTGGTATCCTTTTATAATAGATGCAAATGACACTTTTTTGTAACATGCATCATTTTTTAAAAATGACATGACACTATTCAAGGTTAAATGGATCAAAAGTGAAAAAATATGGGGTGTGGGAAACTTTAAGGTTGAAAATATTCTCATACATTCATTTTGAGACAATTTAAGAGTAACTTAAGGCTTTTGTTGTTTACTTTTAATATTTTACCTAAATTAACTTTTACCTTGGTAATTAATTTTTAACCTTAGTAATTAACATCAATGAAAAAATTAAGATTAGATCATTTTACATAATTTGAAACTTCAGATTTGAAATTTGAAAATAATATTAACATATAAAATTTCTAAATATGTGAAAAGTTAAATTTAAAATAAACAAACTTAATCGCAAAAAATAATCTGTAGGAAAAAAAACTTTTTCAGTTTTAAATTTATACATAAGATAAACTTATCTTGGATACTGATTTTAATGACATAAATTTATTTATTATAAAAAAATAAAAGGTATGATACTCTTAAGGTAATAAAAAACTTAATTTCACCATAAAAACACTTAATTTGAGGAAAATTTTGAAAACAAGTTTTTTTATTAAAGTAACATTTTAGTTTAGTTTTAAAAATATTAGACATATGATTATAATTTCAAAGAATATTTTAAAATGCATAATGTTATTTCTTAAATGCATATTTTATTACTTAAAAGGTTTTTTAATAATCTAGGACGAGCTTACATAATGATAAAATCATAAAAAATATAATTTTCACAAAACAATTTTTTTTTGATAGAAAATCAACATTTTGAGAAAAAACTCAAAAATAAATACTAAAAAAATTTTGATGTGAGAAATTAAAAAATGAATTTTATTTTATAAAATTGAAATTCTAAAATTTTTGAATTTAGATTTTAAAAGAAATTGAATAATAAAAAGGAAATAAATTTTATTGGAAATAACCATTTAAATATTAACTCATATTAATTATTTACCTACAAAATATTTAATGGTTTACAAAATTATTCTTTATTATAGATTTATTAATATTTTTCTCTTAATATGTTGTGGTATTTTTTCATTAGGTGTAGTGTGTATCAAAAGTTATCGAACTTAACATCAGTTTTACAACGTCTAGAATTTCTGGTCGTCACAGAGATATATACAAATATGCACACACATACACATACACATACATATGCACATACATACACCTGAATGCATATACTTACACATACATGTACACATATGTACACACGCACACACACAATTACATACACGTGCACTCACATACACACACATACATATGCATGTATGCACACACTATATAAACATACACATGACACATAAACATATGTACACATACACATATACACATGTCATATACATACATACATACATGTACACTCACATACACAGACACATACACATCCACATACATATGCACATACACATACAAATGTACATACACATGCACATACACATACACATACACATCCACATCCACATCCACATCCACACACACATACACATACAGATACACATACACATACACATACACATACACATACACATACACATACACATACACATAAACATACACATACACATACACATACACATACACATACACATACACATACACATACACATACACATACACATACACATACACATACACATACACATACACATACACATACACATACACATACACATACACATACACATACACATACACATACACATACACATACACATACACATACACATACACATACACATACACATACACATACACATACACATACACATACACATACACATACACATACACATACACATACACATACACATACACATACACATACACATACACATACACATACAAATACACATACACATACACATACACATACACATAATCATACACATACACATACACATACACATACCTATACACATACACATACACATACACAGACACACACATGCATGAATACACACAAACACACACTTGCATATGCACACACACACACAAACATATACATACAACACACACACAACACATATATACACCTACAACACACGTAAAAACACACACATACAGACATACACATGTATACTCATACATACACATGCATACACATAGAAGAAAATACATGTACGTATATTTTAAATTATTCAAATATGAATTTAAATATATAAATTCAAATATGAATTTAAATATATAAATTAAAATATGAATTAAAATATATAAATTCAAATATTAATCACATATTTAAATAAATATATTAATTTATATATAATTTTTTAAATAAAATATTAATATATCTTATTTATATTAATTATATATACATTTTGTAATTAAATTATATAAATATACTAGTAAACATTTTCATTGATTAATATACATTTGATAATTTGTATATATAAAATTATGAAAATAAGATTGATAATATTTTTTTATTATAAGTTATATTAATCATATTTATATATTATATTTACATATATATATTTGTTATAATATAAATGTGATTTAAAAATATATAAATATGTATATATAAATTAACTTATTAATTGTTCCCTTTATCAGTACTTTTTCATGCTGTTAAAGGTTGAGATTTTATTTGCACTAAGAAGAGCGCTCATAAAGGGAACCTTTTTATCATCACTTTTTTAGCACTAATAAAGGTGAACTTTATCAGCACTTTTAATTAGTGCATATAAGATTATACTCTTTATCAATGTTTCTCATTTAGTAATGATAAAGGATAACATTAAATGTCACATGATCTGTAGTAGTGATTGATGAATAAAAATTTCACCTTCCATATTTTTAGTTTTCAATTCAAGGCATTGAAGGTTATAGGTGTAGAAGAATCCAATTAGAAACATGTATGATTTTTTTGAATATGATGAATAAATCATAAAAACATGATAAAGAGTGATACATCTACCTGAAGAATCCCAAAACCATGTGAGAGGATATTTCATGTTAAAATAATAATTCATTTAATAATAAGAAATTACCTCGGTCTTGAGTAATTTATTCGATGTAGTTATTAGTTGATCGAATGTTATAGGTGATGAACCATTACTGCATTAATAGGATCCAAAGTAGAATCAATTTAGTGATGATACACACATGGACCATGATTTTTGAATGAAAAATAATGGAATGAAAAGTGCTAGTGAGAATGATATGTTCATTTGGCATTGTTCATATTGATTGAAACATAAACCCTTATGGTTGATAATTGTCTCTCTTATCTCCAAATCTTGATATGGAAGAAGGTATATGAATTCTCTTGAGGTTGAGAGAAACCCTAGTGATATTATTTATAGAGAGAATTATATAGGGATGAGAAGTTATGTTCACACAATGTTTTTTATTACAAATAAATGATATAATCAGGCATATATTTTAATGGTTTGTGTCCTCCTGGTCCATTACTTTTATGGTTTTGGTGGTTGGAGGTGTTTGGGGGAGGTTTCAGGAGTTCTCGGTGGAAGATAGAGGTGAAAATGAGTTGCTGTAAGAAATATACATCATGTAAGTGTATTACACGACATGAAAGTTTGTTTCATGGCTTGTCTACAGATAGTTCTAGACATGTAAGTTTTTAGGGTTAAATAATAAAAAGGAGATGCATTTTTTTGGTGGAACCTAGAATCCCAGAATTACATGAAATGATAGGGGATTACATGTCATGTAATTCCCTGATGCTGTTTAGTTTTAAAGGTTTCATCCACTCAGGTTTTATCCAAACCCTATGGACAACGAATCTTATATCGTTCTAGGTGTCCAATAACCTTATCCTTTTGTATTTGGAGATTCCTTTCGATGAGGATTGATCCTTGGACTTTCTTCTTTGATCCATGGTGAGTTATAATATTGTTATCTTTCATTCCCTTCCTTGTGTTCATGGATTGTGACCCAAGCATGTCTATAGAGGTGGTCATCGGTAGAGAATTAGAGGAGTTGGGCATGGTTATTTTCACACTGTGGAGGAAACTGTTCTGTAGGGGTCAAAGATCATCATATGTACGATCAGTTTGTTTAGTACACTTGTTTGTGCCTTGTTTGATTTGGTAGGTTCACACTATTTTATTGTACCCACTCTAGACCATGCTCTGGGACTAGATATTTAGAGGCTTCCTATACCCCTTATATTGACTATGTCGGACAAAGACCAGACCAACTTATTTGATGTGTGCTGGGGGTGTAGACTGATGATGGGGCTACATCAGTCCTGTGTGGATATTTTCTTGCTATATATGAAGTCATATGATGTCATCCTCAGCATTGACTAGTTTTATTCCATAGGAGCTATTATAAATTGATTTCACAGGAGAGTCATGTTTTCAGATGCACATGGTTAGTGTGTGGTTTTATTTGGTGAGTGGAGTTTTCATATGGGCAGTCGACCTGTGGATCCCCTTATTTCTTTATTGGCTAAGTTGTTGTGGAATTAGTGGACAATGGGATGGTAGAGGTTCTCTGGGTTATAAGGGAGTTCCTGGATGTTTTTCCCAAGGAGGGTGCGATGTTATCCCCTTGATGTGATGTTGAGTTTGGGGTAGACTTACAACCCGATGCTTCCTAATTTTGATGGATCCTTATCAAATGGAACCTTATGAGTTGTGGGATTTGAATATTCAGATAGATGATCTGATGCAGAAGGGTTTTATCCGACCCAGTGTGTCACCGGGGGGTGCTCCTGTGTTGTTCTCTAAGAAGGAGGATGGTATTATGAGGTTATGTATAGTCTACAGGAGATTGAATCAGGTGATAGTAAAAAACCATTACCCTCTTCCTAGTATAAAAGATATTTTTGAAAAGTTGAGAGGGGAAGTTAGTTTTCAAAGATTGACCTGCGGTCTGGATATCACAGGTTGAGGGTGAAGGTTGGAAACATCCTGAAGACTTCCTTCAAATGTAGGTATGGGAACTTGGAGGTTGTATTCATGCTATTCAGTGTTACAAATTAACTAGCTATATTCATGGGGATTTTGAAATCAGTGTTCTGTGAGTTCCTAGATCATTCCATAGTTGTATTCATCGATAATATCCCAATATACTTGAAGTTAGTAGAGAAGCATGACAATCATCTCAAAACTATCTTGCCTGTTCTTTAGCACCACCATATTTATGGAAACTGGTCCAAGTGTAAATTATAGATGCAAGAAGTAAAATTCCTCAATCCTTTGGTGTCTCATCAGGGTATAGAAATTGAACCATTGAAGGTTGAATCAGTTGGTTCTTGGGTTGAACCCAAGAATATGGTATAAGTTCATAGTTTTCTTGGTCTTGTAAGATATTATTAGAGGTTTTTTCCTGATTTCTATTGAGTTTCATCCCTGTTGATATCTTTGACTAGGAAATACCTAGAATTTGTGTGGATTGATTAGTGTTTGGAAGTGTTTGGTTACCTGAAGGGAATGTTGGTTAGTGATTCAGTTTTCTGAGGAATGGGTGATGTTTGAGGTGTTTTTTTGATTCTTCCTTTTTGGGCTTGGGATGCATGATGATGCAGTGGTAGGTGGTGATCTCTTATGGGTCTAAGAAGTTATTTACCCATTATAATAACTATTCCACCCATGATCTATATCTAGAAATAGTTGTTTTCGCACCGTTGTTTTGGTGACATTACCTCATTGGGGAGCACTTTTTGGTCTTCAAATTTGACAAGATCTTGAGGTATATTTTTTCTTAGCATGATCTGAACTTGTGACAATGGATGTGGATAGAGTTTCTTTGTGATTATGATTTCGATATTTCTTACACTTCAGGAAAGGGGAATGTCATGGTTGATTCTTTGAGTAGGAAGTCATGGAAGGGTGTTGTTCAGAAGTTTGGGGATGCTTGTAGAGGAATGGAGGAGCTGTAAGACTTTTACTTAGATGCAAGGGTGTATAGAGATATAGGATATTTGTTGCAGATGAAAGTTTAATCTTTTATGATGTATCAAACTTAGGATACGAAGTGCAGAGACTTAGAGGTTGAGGTGATGTGTTGTCGTGTTGGACATGGTGATGCTCTAGAGGGATGGATAGAGGATGGTCAAAACCAAACGTTGTTTCATGGGAGGTTGTTTATTCTGATATCAATGGGTAAGGGAGTTCTTCATGAGTTCTATAGATCACCTTTGGTGGTACACCTGAGAATTTATAAGATGTACCATGGATTGATGATGTAGTTTTAGTGGCCTGATATGAAATAGATAGTGGCAGATTTTATGGATTAGTGATTGGGTTTTCAGAAGGTAAAGTCCAATAATTGTGTTCCTGGGGGTTTGTTGAAACCCTTGGATGTTCCCAAGTAGAAATGGGATTACATATCAATGGAATTTGTCATAGGGTTACCCATAAATCAGGGAGGTTTTGATTCTATCTTGGTGATTGTGCATTGATTGATGAAATAAACCTATTTATTAGCGATCAAGGAGTTGGGATTAGTGGATGACTTTTCTAAGAGGTATGTGGATGAGGTGGTGTAGTTGCATGGAGTCTTAAGGTCTATTTTCTTGGATCAAGATGCATAGTTTAACTCATGAGTCTGGATGGGATTAAAACATGATTTTTTAACTCAATTACGATTCAACAATACTTTCCACCCCCAGATAGATGTGAAGATGGAATGGAGTATCCATACGTTAGAAGATATGTTGTGAGCATGCACCTTGAAGTCTGGTGAGTCTTTGGTATAGAAACTTACTTTGGTAGAGTTTTCTTATAATAATAACTATCACTCTTCCATTGGTAAAACCCCATTTGAGGATTTGTATAGGAGACCATGTCATTCTCTATTGTGTTGAATGGAGGTTGAGGAGATAGCTGTTCTTGGTCCTAATTTGGTGTAGAGCACGATAGAGAAAGTTCATCTTGTTCATGAGAGGATGAAAGCAATGCATGACCAGAATAAGTCTTATACTGATTACAATAGGAGGACCCTAGAGTTAAATAATGGAGACCATGTGTTATTGAAGGTTTCCCCTTAATGTGGGAAGTAGAGGTTTAGAAAACGGAGTAAGATTTCTCCCAGGTTTTTTGGGATCTTTGAGGTGTTGGGGAGAATTGGTGAAGTGGCATACCAGTTGGTGTTGCCACTGTGGTTGGAGAGGACCCATGATGTATTCCATGTCTCTCAACTTCATTGGTTTCTTCACAATGAATCCCTTGTCCTTTAATAGGGAGATTTGGATGTTGAGGATGATGTGACATTAATGGAGTATCCAATGGAGATCTAAGACCTTCAAGAGAAGGTGCTGTGAGGATGGACCATTCCCTTGGTTTGTGTGTTGTGGAGGCATAGTGGCATAGAAGAGAGTACTTGAGATCAAGATACATAGATTCATTCCCAGTACCCAAAGTTGTTTTGAAATTTTCTTTCCTTTTTCTTACATTGTGATGTGATGTTTGAGACCTTTTTGTTTTATGTGATGAGTTGTTTTTATGGGTTTGTGATGCATGTGGTGTGATGTGTGATAAATTCATCATATATGAAAAAGGGAGGAACTGATTTCTAATTGAGACACATTAACTATGATGAGATTAAACTTTTGCGGGAGAGTCAGTTCCACCTAGAGGGGATAGTATCTTGACATGGAAGATGCAATTCCTTAATTTGTGTGTTCGGGACATTGCGATTCATTGGTTGTAGCGTTTGTTGGTTTAAGATTTATGGAGGTTGATATGGTTGTGCAATAGTTTTTGTGGAAGTGTTGTTTTATGAGAGGAGTCGACTTGTGGTTGTGGTGATGGGGCTGTGTAGTGTGTTTTGTGGTCATTTGGTTTGGAGTATTTGGCTAGTGGTAGCGTTTGAGGTGTGATGAGACTCTTGAGTGGTATATCGTGGGGTGGTTGTTCAGACCCCTCTTTTTTCTAGGCTTTGTTTTGTATTATCGAGGGAGAGAATCATTTGAGAGGTATTTGATGTAACAGTACATTACCTCTTGGTCCGTTACTTTTCTTGTTTTCATGGTTGGAGGTATTTGGGGGAGGTTTTAGGAGTTCTCTATGGAATCTGGAGGTGTAGCAGAGTTGCTACAGGAAATATATTTTATGTAAGCGTATTACATGACATGAAAGTTGGTTTCAAATATTTTTCAGGGACAATTCATGACATATAAGTTTTTAGGGTTAAATAATAAAAGGGTGATGTGATTTTTGGCGAAACCTGGAATCTTGGGATTATATGACATGAAAGGGCATTACACGTCATATAATTCCCCAAATGCTGTATAGTTTTAAAGGTTTCATCTACTTGGGTTTTCTCCAAATCCTATGGCCAGTGGATCATCTCTCAGTCTAGGTGTCCAACGACCTTATCCTTTCATATTTGGAGATTCATTTCGATGGGGATTGATCCTTGGGATTCCATCTTTGATATGTGGAGATTTTTCCTCTTGTTCTCATCCGTTACCTCCTGTTCTTCTTCTAGGATTCACAGAAAGGATGTTTTTTTGGGTTTGGGTGTGCGTTAGGTTGCATTTTGATGGTCTTTGGGTGCGGTGTAGGTCAATACATGGTTCCTCGTGATGCGGTTGTGGTTTTTAGGTATTCTTCTTTACCCTGCAGTGCACAACAAGTTGACAAAGGTTAGTTGAGGTAGGGTTTCCATATTTCCTCTTTATTATGTATCATGCGAGATAGGTTTTTGTTTCTTTACCTATGGGTTATGGCTATTACATATTAATTAAATATAAAGAATTGGTTAAGTTTAAATTGAAGGGTAAAGGGTTTTTATTCTCACGTTTTTATGACTTTCATATTATTGTGACATTATGGATTGTACGACCCGGATGTCCCACTAAACATTGAAACCATTGGGGTGTTTATTTGCGATGTATATGTGTGCTTTGATTTTTTTACTGGTTTTTATTGTCTGGTATCACCCTAAAATAGAAATTGGATAACCGTGTAACACCCTGAGATTTTATGAAAAATATTATTTTAATTTCATTGATGTCTCGTGTTGTAAGCTACAACAATATTATCTTGTGCTATACGCAACACCGTATTAGCTTGCAGTATACACAACCCTATTCTTAGATTGTGTTACACACAATTTCATGTTCGTTTGATAATAGTCATTCTACGCAACATTGAGTGTATATATATATATATATTCAATGTATTAATGAAAAATGGTTGGATTCTGTTATATGAAACAACAAAGGAGTCTTGCACAACACACAACCCTAACTTGGCTTGCATTACTCGCAATCACGACCTTCCTCGATAGCGTGTGTTGTACGCAATACCGGGTTTTACTAAACAATGATATATTATTATAATATTATTATGAACTAGCCGTTATGAATAGTATTCACTAAATTTTTATTGTTATAACATTATTATTCATCTTACACATTTTCTAGAACATGGTATAAGAACAAAATAAATGTTTCCGGTAAAATATGTATTTTTCAAAAAATGCAGTTTTGCCGCCTTTTGATGGCGCACCCACTTTAAATCTAGTTGTTGACATGTTAATAAGTTCAATTTGACAAAATAAAATTCTTCTTTTGAATCAGGATATAAAAATCTACATTGGATAAAGTTTTGATATTTTTCGGATAACTTTCATATTTTAATGAATAGTAAAACACGCTATATTTTAATTAAAAACAACTTTTTTCATCGTAATAATTTATATGGTTAAATTATAATATTGAATGGTTTTAAAGTATAAATATAATATATTTTTACCATTTAATATAATGTATGTAATTATCATGGATTTTACATTGAATTCATAGGTTAAATCAATTCAATCTTTTGCAATGTTTTAAACAAAAACCCATTTTGATTCGACAACGGGATTAATTTTAATTTAATTTCTGCAACTTTTGTGTATTGAATTTGAAAAAATGGATTCCATATTTTTAATCAGTGAGTCCAAATTATGTTAATAGGTTACTTTTTATTTTTGGGAATTATGAATAGTAACTACGGTAAATTTTATTTACCATAGTTAAAGGTAAATCGGGTAATTAAGGGTAAATATAATATTATAAAATTACCCTAACACATTACAAAATTCTATTTTATGGATAAAAGTATACCCATATCACCTAAGGGTATGATTAGATTTATTTTATGGACTTTTGACCATTAAAATAATTTAATTATTATTAAAACCAAAGAAAGTGACAACATGTCCCTCTCTTAAATCTTATAAGTATAATAATTTTAATTTAGTGATAAAAATAATAAAACTTAGAACATGAATAGTATACATAAATATAATAAAATTATCTACATCATGATAATTTATTTAGAATTTTTAGGGATGAAATAATTTTCATTAATGGTGATACATTAATGATGCAGAAATTCTTTGTTAAGTGAAAAATCAGTAATATAGTTTTTATTGAAATAATAATACCCATTAAAAGACCCACAAACCTGACCAAAACTTATTGGTAGTGTATATATACACCATAATAATCCAATTAAATAATATATAACCGTTTTTAGTCTTATAAAAGTGATTATGACACTTATATTCGTTTATTTTAAATGATGCCAAATTTGTCACCTTCATAATTTAATAAATATAAAAATTTAAATATTGTGATTTTAAGATGATAAATTAGAGTAAAATTATTATTTTGAAAGGTAATATATTTATCTTCATCATAGGATTTTATTTTTAATTTTTATGCAACAAATAAGTGTATTAAATAATTATACAAAAATGTTGTAGTAATTATTTCATCAAGAGATAAACCAAATAAATGGTTCTAAAAATAATAAAATAAATATTATATGAACTATTTAATGTGCTCCACTAATTTTCTAAATACATATAACCTTTTATGAATCTATTAAAGATTTTAGTTAGAACATATCTTCTGTATATATTTTATTTAAATTCAAATAAATGAATAGTGTCAAAATTAACACTTGTTATTTTATAAAAATAACATATTATAAATTTTTTTAAAAATCACAAAAATATATAAAAATTATAAATTTAAATTTATATGGTCTAAAATGTTATAAAGTATCCAAATATGGAAAATTTACAACAAATAAGTAATTATTTGTTATAATTTAAAATTTAGAATGTTATTACCACAAATAAAATTAAATTGATTAAGTAAGGATAAATCAAGTTGATAATGTTTAAAATAATTTCCTAACATGTCTAAATTTTATTTGTTTATGAGATTACAACCATATATAATCTAATATTCTAATATGAGTCATTTTTGGAGGTTTTTAAGTGGGGTTAGATTTATTATAAATTAATATTTTTAAGATTTCCAAAGGTGCCCCTCTCCTCCCTTATAAAAGGGCACCTCCTCCCTCTCTTCCTCACACCATTTTGAGCCTTGAATATCGGCCAATCTCTGCCCATTTAACTTCACCACTTCCATAGAAACATCCTAGAGGTCCTGGTCTTCTTCAAAGACCAATTTTAATGCCCTAAGAGGAGGTCTCAAAGAGGCGCTTCAAAGAAGAGGTAATGTCCGTTACCAATTCTTTCAACTTTATTTCTTCTTCCACTTATTATTCTTTAGTTGTTTAATTATGAAGTAATAACATCAGTATCACTAATATACTGATATGTTATTATAATTATGAAACAACCCCATTTAATCTTCTATCCATCCTACGGAAAACGAAATCACCGCACGTGCGTACGTACGGAATACCGTCTCCACGCCGTGGTGTAATCTGTTTTTCCACCAACACCTTACATGGATGGGTATAATAGTGTAAGGAATAAATATATATGGTTATTATAACATCATATTGATTCTGATATATTATACCATCCACTCCAATTCTATTCAATAATTATGGGAACGATATCATCGGTCGTGCCTACGTACGGACTACCGTCTCCACGACGCGATGAGATTCATTCTCCATGTTAACCATTCATGAATGATTATAAACTATATATAAGAAATAATAATGAAATATATGACATAATAATGATACTGTATTTATGTATATATATATATGTATGTCATTTACTTAATTCCATTCAATTCAAAAGGGAAACGAAAACAGCGTTCATGCGTACGTACGGCCTACCGTCTCCATGAACGGTGCATTTCATTCCTTTTATCGATCTATAATATATATGTATATGATGAATATATATAATATATAAATCATGTTTTACATTATGTAATTATTTAAATCAGTATATAAGTAATAATATCAAGAACGACAAGTCGAAACACATACTTTAAATGAAATGATTTTACCCAAAATGCTGCTTTAACATGGAATTTACAAAAGAACGGGTAATATAAAGTCATAAGTGAAACATATATGATATCATAAAAATAAATATGATTATTTAATAAGTCAATGACATTATTTAAATCATTATACAAGAGGTTCAGATACGTACGAAGCATATCGGACCTAAGGTAAGGGATAATTGTGCAAATCTCATTTTTATCCGAGATTGCTTATTCGTAAGTATTTACTGGGGTTATTGATATCATCCATTTACATGTTTTATAAAAGTGTATTCATGTATGTTTAAATTCCTTTTTACCCATTTGACTTTTACCTTATGGTTTGGAAGGAATTTTTCTTTTATTTACCCTACAAGGTACTTTTTAACTTTTCTGACAAAAGTATGAGAAGAATGTTTTTTTAACATATACAGCATGAAAGGATTTTTTATGGTTTTATAAAGACTTATTTTCATAAATATCCTACAAAAGATTTCATGACTATTTTCAAAAAAATAATTTTCTTTTAAAATTGCATGACATTTTGTGAAAAGAAAATGATTTTGAAGAAAAAAGGATATTTTCCTCAAGAATTCATTTCAAGTGTTGTATCAAAACCATTTTCATATAAGATGAAATTATTTCACATGTGTATGTTTCAAGTATCATGTATCTATGATTTACATGGTTTTACTTTTCTAATTATGAAATGATATCCAATTTTTTTTTGAATGGATTACGTTATGATGGAATGATGTTTATGAAACCCATTTTATTCTTGGGTTATGATGAATGATTTATGTTTATATTGTGGCACACGAAAGAATGCTTTTAATATGATATGGGTGGGAACTATATCTCCCTCCAATGCATTGGTTAAAGATTTATATCTCATGAGACAGACATGACTGGAACGACAAGTTAAACCGGTTCAGTAATACAGGACTGGAACGAGGAGTGAACTCGATTCAGAAAGGGACTTTGTCCACTAAGATGGTCTTGGAAACAATGCCTTGGCTAATATGGAAATCACATCATGGGATTAATGGTTTCCACAATTACATGTTTTATTCCCATGCTATTTTATCATTCTTAATGTTTCTTTATGATCTATGCCTTACGTACTTCCATGTTTCATGTCATTGCTCAAGCTTTTGATGTTTAAACATTATATTCATGTTTTTAAGTTCAAATGTATATGGTATGTTTTATTTATCCATACTTACCCTTACTGAGAATTTGAGCTCACCCTTTTTATGTTTTATTTTCCCCAGGATATAAAGAAAGGTTTTAGGTAAGAAAAAAAAGGGGAGATCATTAATGGATATGTTGAAGATCTTTCACCACGATTAGAAGATTATATTCTGAGTTTCCAAAGACACTAAACTATTACGATCCTTGTGTGTATGTTTTGGTTATGTATTAAGTATTATGCAAAAGTAATGTAATTTCCATGTACGTCAAGATTCGGGTCTTTACAAACCGCATATATTTGGATAATAAAATGGTTTCCCCAGGATTTTTTCTTGTGTGATAACAACCCAAACAAATAAAGTGGAATGTGATAAAAGCCCCTTTTTAAATCTGAAAAATGATCTCGATGTGCTGTAATGTGTGTCGTCGTGCTTATGGGATGATGATGTGTGGTTGGGGCTTATGGGGAATATGGTTTTTGGGCCATGATTTTAGGGCGGTGAGGTGTTGGTTGTTTGTCCATGCCTTTAGGGAAGCAAGGTGTGTTTGTTAGGGATTGAAGGTTTATTATGATATATTGTTGCTTTCTATTGGACTCCTAAGCAGTGATAGAATAAATAAATGTTTAATAATTTTTTAAATGACATGGGTTTATTTGGTTAATGGGTTGAAAATTTGTTAATGGAAAATTAAATGATGGGTTGTGTGATTAAATGTGGTTGATGCTAAATAATGAAATGAAGGGCTCTTTACTATATGAAATGACTATTGAAGATACTAATAAATGAATTTAGAGGTAGCATCAAAGTGGGGGATTCATTGGTTAGTTAGTGATTTGTTTGTAAACCCATTGGTCGGGCGTGTTTTCTTATATATATATATATACATATATATATATATATATCTATATACTATATATTATTGTTATTTATATACGCACCCCATCCATGTTGAGAACAATGCATCGAACACCCACATCTCCACACAGGGGGTGTATTTCCTAAAATCTTAGTAAGAGTATTGATGTATAGCCACCCACTCTTCCAATCTATCACTTCTAGGTGATAACGACCCAAGATTCTTCAGGCAGGATGTGATTAGATGTGGTATCCCAAGTGTATTTTTGATGATTTGTGATGTGGTGTCCCATGGGTCTTTAGGATGAGTTGTGATGTGCTTTCCCAGGTGTATTCTAGATGAGATGTGATGTGTTGTGAGGCCTAGGTATGTGTAGGAGGGATGTGTTGTGAGGTCCATGTATGGGCAGAAGGTATGTGCTGTGAGGTCCATGTGTGTGTGAGTAGGATTTGATGTGGTATATTCGGAAGAGGTGGGAGTGCCAAGATGTTTTACGTTGGGGTGTGAGAGTAGATAATTAGTGGGAAAGTGGTTCAGGGTACCCTATCATTGATGTGATATATTTTATATTATATTAATTTGTTTTTGTTATTTTGTGAGAATGCCTTGGTGAGGTTAGGATGGCTGGTATACGTTTATCATTTCTGTTTGGTTCTACTATTTTCTCATAGGGGAATTAATATAATTATTTCACATGTTCATGAGAGACTTTGGTTTTCATACTGAGTATAATTTTATACTCACCCTAGGTATATAAAAACATTTTTAGGTTTCCAGGAGGATTACTGGAACCATTCTAGGAATTACTACCTCAACCCTTGGGATAGTTTATGTTTCCCAGCCTAGTTTTATTTTGGGTATTTAATCTGGTAAACTTTTATCTATTTCAGTTCTATTTATACAAGCATGTGGGATTATTTTTGGATATCTTTTTATAGTGTGTCTTGGATTTTTTTATGGATGATCCATTTTATATCTCGATCCTATTTATGTTATAAAGGGTAATGCCTCCCATACATGATATTTTTATACCCTTAGTGCTAGTCGCCAACCTGGGCCTTACTAGAGGCAGGACTCGAGGTTCGTTATCTTTATACCCTTATTATAGTATCTTTGGAGGGAGGGGGTCATGAGATATATAGATCTATGTTAAGATGATTAGTAATTTCACATAGGCCCTCCCTTAATCTCTTAATCCATTGCAAACCAGATGTCCAATAATAATAATTATTTTTTCATTTATGCTCACATGTATTACTTATAATGTAAATATTAATAAATAAATTAATATTAATTTAAATTATATTTAGTATATAATTTATGTTACCGAAGAGTAAACTCATCCCTCCCGTATTCCTCTAAATTTACCAAACCTCAAATAATAAATACATGTTTTTCATTCCATAAATAAATAAATTTTACATTCATGGTCTTGCGAATGAGTATTTATTTTAATATTAATGTAACTAACTAAATATTTATTTTAAAAAATATTATTTATTACCTTTTGATAAAATCAATCAATAGGAAATATACTATTCAATGGTCTTACGAATAAATATTTATTTAATATACTCAACTCCCATATAAATAGTGACTAAATAAATATGATTAGTATTTTAATCAATAAATATAAATATTATTTAACTAAAAATGATTAATAGACTAAGTTTGTAACCCTTTATGCCTCTTCCTCAATGGCATTAGGTGACTTTACCTAAAGTATCATATCAGTTTATAGTAATATGTAAAGGCACCCATAGAGAAATAAGTTATTAGAAAAAATGATAAAAACCACATAAAAATAATCACTATGTAATATGATCCCTTTGTCTTGATATCTCATAAAGTAGGTTTCACACTCATGTCATCAATCTATATGATTTATATATCTTTATTTAACATTTTTAAATGAATATGTAAATACACTATGACCATGGAATTTATTTTGATAATTTCTTTTTAATCAATGGGACAAGATATCATCATCCATAATGATTTAAGAGAAAAATAATTTCTTGAATTATTCATTAAAAATATATCCTTCATGACACACCCGACATATATTACTTCAACTCTAACATATCATGTCACAATTTTGAGTAATACATCAATGTAAATGAGTCATGTTATATATTAACAATGATATTAAAGTTAACGAACAATTACACATGTTTTCATACATAAATATCCAATGACACATAAACACATGGAATTCCTTCTTGTTAGTTTTTCCTCATAATATTCTGTATTGAAGAGTTCTAAGAGAAAATGTCATGAGATGAAACCTCATTCGATTATGATAATCTAGAACTTGATAGTATATATTTTCTATGTTCCATAATATTATTTCATATGACCATATGACTTAAATATAATAATATCATCATAAAACTTCAAGGTTTTCATCATATCATTATATAAACCCAATCCCTAAACACATATTATTTCATAATTCTTAATATACTTTTTTAACAATTACAAGATGAGGATATAAAGGTGTAGTTTATTTAGAATATTATACATAAAAATACATAATATTAAATATAAAACACCATATTTACTTGAAACTCCATATTATTCTCCAAACACCCATATATATTCTAAAACTTAGAGGATAACCTAGGGAAAATACTGATGGAAAATACTAAAAAGGTAATAAACTTAAAAATAAAACATAACATGAGATTCAAAATTCATAATAAGATATCAAAAATAGGATGATAATAAGCATGTGTACACAACATAAGAAAATGATATCATAATATCATAAATGTTTGGAAACAACATAAACCATGATATCATAAACATAAGTCAAAGAACACTCATAATACCATCATCATAAAGTGGATAAAGTTCCATGGTGGATTAGGTCCACTTCCTAATCCCCTACATAACATATCATGAGATATAAAGATCTAACCAATGAATTGAGTGATTTATAATTCCAAGACCACCTATTACATAAATTAAAATAACACATATACATGTCACATGAGGAACATAAACCATACATAAATCATAATCACGATCAAACCCATAATAAGGAAGTGGGTTTTATAATTTTGATCTAAGGAATAACCGAAGGGTAAGTCATAAGGATTAATAATATAAGAAGGAATTAAATCTTTTTGAATTTCATATTTGAAAATAAAAAATATGCCTCAATCATTTAGTTTTAATATGGAGATTTAATGATGAGGATCTAGGATAATAAATAATAAAAACATACATCTTTGGTGGAGATTTTATTAAATGACTAAAAGATATTTTAAAGTAGTAAAGACCTTATTTCTTTCCATAAAACAAAAAAGGAACCAATAGGGTTCTATATAAAGTAAATAGGTATTTTAGAATATTTTTATGGTTTAAAAACATTTTATGGGGGTGATGCTTTATGTGAAACAAGAAATAGGAAAGTTCCCTTAAACCGAGTTTACTTAAAAGTGGAAAATTTGAAGGGATCTAAAAACATATATTACCCCAGAAATGAAAAGTATATTTAAATAGGAATATATTTAATGGAAATATATATAAAAATATAATATGATCAAGTGATTAATATTTCATAAAATTGGAGAAAAAGAAAGAGGATGCGTAATCGATAAGTCACAAAGGAAGTAAAAAAGAGCCCTTACCTCATGTCTGAAAGCTCTCTAAACTTGTACTTAACTTCTTGAATAATCACATTAAGATTTTTAAAAACTTTACTAATCAACTTATATATATATATATATATATATTTGTAAGGTCTATTTTTCATTATGTGTCACTAATTTATTACACCATTTCCGCTTATGTCTGTTACTTGAAGTTATATGGTCCATTTCTTTGAATATTTCATAATATGATGACTAGGGAAAATGTTCTATAAAATAGTTTCATAATATAAAAAATTGTATATTATTGTGTCCTTTATTATTTCAATATAACATAGTTTATATAGGTAAGCATTCCTTCCATGAATGGACTGAAATTATAAAATGCACTTTGATATGTCCGTTTTAGTGGTTAAATTTATTATAGGCATTTATTATTAATTTTACTTATGAAACGTATAATATTATCACTCAAAAATATTAATGTTTTATTAAATAACCTATTTATACATTAAATTATTATTTTATTCCACCCATGTTAGTCAATATGGAAAATGAAAGAGAAACGTCATCACATGGAGGCGGTAGTCCACATGTATGCCAGACATCATTTTCATTTTTCAAAATGTTTTAGCAGAAGGTATAAAGTGGATTTGATATTAGTATATAAATATAATTTAATATCAATAATATTGGTGTAATCATACACTCAATAATAGAATAGTTTTTTCATGGTATAAATATAAAATAATTAAGAATATGTGGTGGAAAATGTTACCTCTCGCTTTGGATGTTCTCCTTTAGTCACTATCTTAAGGCATGTTAGCTTAGTCTTTGAAGGTATCAAAGATTATAATTTTTTTTTGGAAAATTGAGGAGGGTATTGGGTAGATATTTGGTCAATCCTAAGGGGTTGTTGAAGTGTGGATAGGTGGAGGGGTGGCGGTTCCTTTTAAAATTGAAGAGAAGGGAATTTTTGGCACATATTACACTTTAATATAAAGAAATCACATGTATCACATGGAATGTGAAGAAAAAGTGGATAATAATAGTGTTTGAAAAGGCTTAAGTTCAATAAATCCAAAACTACACTTTTACAGACATGTTTTAAACATATTTTATGTCATTTTATCTTATATTTTTTACTTTTACCACTTTTAGGTTTTTACTAAGGTAATTTTTTTACCTAAGTAATTTATTTTTAATGACTAAAAATAAAATTATCCTTATTATATAATTTAAAAATAATTTTTATAAATATTAATTAAAATTTATCAAATAAAATTTCTATGTGTAAAGCAGATTAATTTTAACCTTAGCACATTTAATGCGCAAAAACTCATTTTTTATAAATAGTGTATTTTTATGATAATCATTATTTTTAGGATAAAATTATCAATATTATTTATTATATTGAAATTTAAATGTTTATTATTATTATTAAAATAATATTTAATTAACATTAAAATAAGTCAAAAACCTAATTCCACAATGTGAAAATTTTAGTAAGAGAAATAGATTAAAGATAGTTTTCATTAAAATATTACCTAAATTTACTAAAATGATAATCCTGGGTTTTATATATCAACATAGTATTTTAAAATACTCAATTTAACTTTATAAAATATATTTTTATAGTAAAAAGGGTTTCATTAACTTTCATGTCATTCTTGTATAATAATTTCATAAAATTAAGATTATTATTAAAATTATTATTTTTCACTACTCACATGAAAATCAATTATTTTAGAAAAATAAAAAAATTAATATTAAGTTAATATTTCCATGATAAATCCAAAAAATAAGTTATTTATTTAAATTAAAATTATAAATGTATTATAAATATATGAATTAAAAATATAGTTACTACTATCTATTCTCACTAGTTTAATGACTATAATGACCATCTTTAATAATTTTATTTTATTAAAGTTTTGGGTTTTTTTAATTAATCCAATATTTCACATTACATAAAATACCCAACACAATAAATACTAGTGGTAAAAAAACATTAATATTGTAACGCCCTGACCCCAGTTACCCAAAGTCGGTGCATTAATGCGTAACATTGTCATGATCACAAAAGATCAAGTCTCGAACGACCAATTAGTTTAGTAGCCTTAGAAACACTAGATACATTCATAAATGTTACATTACATCATAAAGTGAAAAAAACACAATAACATAGTCTCCATAGTCCACACTCCTATCCCCTTCAAACTATCCCTATAGGCCAGTCATAAAATATTTCTTGACATCCTGGGAAAATAAAACATAGAAAGGGGTGAGCTCAGATGCTCAGTAAAGACAACTATACAACGAAAACTTTCATAAAAAAACATAAACATTTAAGGCAATGTATAACTAAAACAAAAGACCTCTAAACTTAAACTTAAGCATAATATGGAAAAAATAAAATAAAATAATGCCATTTACTTATTCACTTGGATATTCTACTAGTTGAATAATCACATGAAATATCAATAACCACTTTCATAATGATGGAATTCATAAAGCCGGACTATCATAACCACATATCTAAGGCCTCATGCCAAGACTACAAATAATATTTTGTCAAGGCCTAGTGCCAAGACACTAGTTTGTCTCATGAGACCTACTGATGCATCGAGGAGCTATAGTGGGCTCCACCTGTCACTTATAAAGTCCAATGCATTCCTCATGTGAACAGGTTTAAACATATCATAAACCATAACATAATCGTATCACATAAAACATGTATAAAGGAAACATAACATTTACACATTTCAATAACAATATATCAATACAACACATTGATATAATAAAACAATTTATCAAAACCATTTTCAATACCAAAATAAAATAAATGTAAAACATGGTATTTATTTTTCATTTAAAAAATGTTCTGGCTTGTAGAGGAAGCTGAAACTCAAATAATGGTCATTGCGGCGGAGAAGTCGTTGTTGCCGCATAAGTACGACAAAAAAACATTCCTTTTTGTATTTTAGTAAAACTATTCATATAAAAAACATTACTTTTGAATAAACGTAAAAGTCAAAGTGGTTTATACACCGTATAAAAGAAAGTTGTGTATAAAACAAAATATGCCTCAATGAAAGGAGATTGAGATGAAGTCCCTTACCTCGTGTCCAACTTGACTCGATCGTTCTTTAATATCCTGAATAATAAAATAGAGTTAATTTCTACTTGCTTAAGAACCTTTTTCAAGTTCACTATTCCTTTTATATCACTTATTACCATGTTATGAACATTATGTAATTATTTAAGTTAATAATGATCGTTTTTTCAATATTTGGTATTTGAGTCAAAAATAAACTTCTTATAATTACAAGTTGTTTATGTGGTAAAATATACATTATATCCAGAATTATATTCATGATTTAGATATCATATATATCATATATATCTAGTATATAAATGCATTTATAATATTACATAACATTTAGAGGTAAGAAATGAAATGCACCGTTTATGGAGACGGTAAGCCATATGTACACATGAATGCTACTTTCATCTATATTTCATATTTAATGGAATGAAATAATAGTGATATAAAGGTATGTTATAATTCTAGTATAATATAATATATAATATCATTTACTCCATCCTTTATATGTCCCACACATGGCGTTAACGTTTCAAATCACTTTGAGGGGGCGGTAGTCCACACTTCCTAAAATGAAATTATCGCGTTTACCCATAATGGAAATCATAAAGGTATGATATAAATGAAAAATAAAGAAGCATAAGGAAAACATAAACATAATATATATCATATGTAAATATAGTGACATCTTAATGTCCACCATGCTAGGTGTTAAAAGAAGACTGGACAATCATCGTTCCATGAGGCAATAATTCACCACCCACAGAAACAGTATGTTCTTTAACCATTAGACGAAGGTGTGTGTAAGTTTAAATCAAATACTTCTCATAAAAACATCCTAGTATATTGAAGATACTATTTTTGTTACAAAATAAAGGAAAAAAAATAGTTTAAGGGGTTGGAGAAGTAAAATAAAACAAAAGAACACAAGAGAAGACATTACCTTAAAATCAGGTAACTCTTTTTCATTTGAGCCAAAGGTTTCTTTGGGAAGACTTCTGCCCAAAGTGAGGCTTCTAGGAGTAATAGAGGAAAGTTTATAGAGTATTTGGTCAGGGTTTGGCGGAGACAAATGGCTTTTAAGGTGTGAATAAGGTGGTAGAGTTGAGGGCCTTTTATAAGAGGAGAGGAGGGGCAATCTTGGAAAGTCATGAAATGTTACTTTATTATAAAATGCTTTTCGGATTTTAAAGGTCCAAAAAATGATATATTTAGAGTATAAGGTGATAAGGGTTCTAAATACACACATCAAATCGGCTTTAGACAAGTTTAAGTCTTATATTTTACCTTATCTTTTCATTTTTTTTAAATCGTTCATTAATGAGGTAATCGCTGCATCATCATGGTGTGATAAATAAATAAATTTATTTAATTCAAAAAAATTATTAAAAAATTACCATGATGTAGGAAATCGTTTTAGGCTTCCAATGAATATTTATAGTCGAAATGTTAACTTATATAACCCTATGTAATAATTGTTTTAGTAAAACAACACATGTTTGTGACAATTTTATTTTTACTATAAATAAAAAGTTATTAATGTCATTTTCTTACCCAAGTGGCTCCATGGGGTCTCCAAGTTGACCCATGGATTTTCTTGGTTGACCATGACTCATAAAATAAAGGTAGGACAAGTTTGAAGGTAATTTCATATTATTATAACATTATATTTACCTTAAATTACACTAATTACCTTTAATCGTGACTAATAAAACTTAAAAGTTACTATTCACCAAAAATTATTTTCATCCCATTGAACCACATTTTACTTCCTAATTATAACCATGTATGTCGGATTTTTGAAATTCAATTCATAGAAGTGGTAAAGTTTCATTTAAATGAAAAATTGGTTTTTTTAACTACCACTTAGTGGTTTCACTATTCATCAAAAATTGAAGTTTTTTAGAAAAATACCAAATATTAAACCTAAGCTATATTTGATATTCCTAATTCAAAAATGATGTATATTTTACAAAATTCCAAAAATATAAGTTATATTAATTAATTTTATAATTAATTCTCGTTGTCAAAACAAATAGCGTGTTTTTAAGAAACAATATCAATCAAAAGATTGATAATTGTTTATGTCCAATTTCAAAGTGAAATTAATTCTAATGACCACAATTGGATAAAATTGTGAAATTATATTCTAGTTATACTTTAAAACCACTCAATAGTATAATTTGTCACTATAAATTATTTTTATTAAAAATGTTGTTTTTAAGTATTTTTCACTATTCATCGAAAATTGGAAGTTCTCGGAAAAATACCAAAAATTCAACATAGGCTAATTTTGATATTCCGAATCCAAAAATTAAGTCCATTCTAAAATATAAAATTTATATAATTTCAAAAACTAGGTATTACTATTCATAATGGCTACTTTGATTGGTCGCGGTGTGTAAGAACTAGAGGTTGCGTACAACACACGCTACTCTATTATTCAAAGAGAAGCGTACCATGGAAGCTTGGGGTGTTACATTCTCCCCTACTTCAATAAATTGTGTCCTCGCAATTTGAAATTGTTCTTAGAAAATAAAAGGTTGAAAATAGAAAATGACTTTGTGGAAAACCCACATCGGAAATAAGGTTGATAAAATTTAGCCTTAATAAGAGGGAAAAGGAAATGAAAAAGTCACCACCAAATTATGATCTCGATTAGGAGAAAATTGGTGGAAATTAGAGACACATAATTGGAGGAAAAATGTAAATATTTGTATGGGTGATTGAGGTCATCAATCACAAACATGTGTAAAATTGAGGGCCTCAAAGCCTTCAATATATGATGATTTAAAATATCATCAGTTCAAAAAAACATAAGGTATTAAGATAACACATTTTTTGTTTTAATATAACTTTCCTAAAGTTTATGAATTAATTTATTCATAGAATAAGAGATAGTTATATATATATACTTGACAAGTATAGTTTCAACCTTAAACTAATTTCTACCACAAACTCATCTTTCACTCAAAAAGATAATAGAACACAAAAATATTATATTTATCATAATCGTACAAGGTTCAAAATATTAACACATACCATTTAGATTAGGAAAACTATTTTTTAATAACCTGGGACTTCCTGTAGGCTAGTGGTAGGTAATAAAGGCCTGTCACACTATATTTGTGGGTTCGATTCCTACAGCCTTGTTCGACACGACGGGTTATCCCCCAACCTGCAGGTCTTCCTTTTCCTAAAATTATAGTATTATAATATTCCAAAAATAATCTTCAGAAATGTTTTAACCTTAAATAATACTATCCAAAGTTAAACTTAATCCATTCCAACCTTTATAGTTATCCAAAATACCTCTATCTAGACTTTCTCTAAATGGTCTCTAAATTCCAAAATCAATTCATTATATTCCCCAGACAAAGTAAAGTTACTCTTATTGTCACATACTAAAAATATGATTACCTTCATCATATTAAAACCTTAATGAAAACAACAAGTACTGTAGTAAAATCATTATATATATATATCACATTATTCTTATAACCAGAATATAATCCTTGAGTCTAAAAGCACCAGTACATTAATTATTCCTCTTAAACTGTAGTAACAACATAAGATTGGACTTGATCCCTTGTCCTTTTTTGAGGTAAGGTTCCCTGACGCTTAGGACATTCATTTGCATAATGAATCATTTCTCTATAATTGTAGCATTCAACATTGATATCCTCTTTCTTTCCCTTGCAATCACGAGCCTGGTGACCTTTTTCTCCACATTTATAACAAACTCCCATTACTTTTTGGCAAGTACCGGGTTATTCTTCCCAAAATTATCACATAATGGAAAATCCTTCTTTCCCTTTTCCCCTTTATCTGACTCTTATTCCACCGTTCTCTTCTTCTCTTGCTTTACTTTATTGTCATAAGATTTAGAGAATTACTTTTCTATCTTGATAGCACATGAGACAATATCTTCGTATGATGAGAAGGATTGTGATACTAAATCTTGACGGAGAAATGGTTTTAACCCATCAAAGAAACGATCAACCTTACTTCTTGGGTTACATATATAATTTGCAGTATGTCTTGATAACCTTGTAAAGTTAGACTCATACTTCGTAACATTCTTGTCCTCCTTTTTCCTCAGACTCAGAAATTGGCTTTCCTTATCTGCTCAATGGTCACGAGGAAAGTATTTTTCGAAGAAAATCTCTTTGAACTCTCTCCATTACATACTTGATACTTCTGAATCTTCTTTTATATTTTGAATCAATGACCACCATTGATCAACATCTCCAGTGAGGCGGTAAACTTCCATAATAACATTTTCCCTTTCACTACTCCCCAAGGCATGGAATATTTTCTCTAAGGAATTTATCCATTGATCAGCTACAAAGGGATTTGTACTCCCATTGAATGTTGGTGGTTGTTGCCTCATGAATCGGTCTAACATTGATCCTCCACGTTGCGAATCAGGGTGCTCCATATGAGTAAGGTTATTATTCATAACCTGAGTGAGTTGTTCCAGTATGGTGATAAGTTGATCAGCACCAGTTGTATCACCAACTCCACTATAATTATCTTGAACAGGAGGGAAATATCTACATGGAGTGTGTGCATTGATATGGTTTCCATTCGTTCCACTAGGTTCTCTTTCTAGACAATGGCATAAACTAGATCAGTTTATGAATCAAAATACATAATTCCATACTTGTAAAACACTTAACATAAATTGAACAGTTTATGGATATAATCCATAATCATAAAAATGTTTTATTTTAGGAAATATATACTCATAAACCCTTCATAATGGTTTGTAAAGAAAATGATAATTATCCTAAGCATATCCCCCAGGAGTGTCGTAACCAAGAGTGCAGCAAGGCCCGTTGTTGTGCACCAGTTCCCGTTCGAGTCTAGCTCAAAGCGGTGTTTTCGGGTTTTACCCCTAGGTACATCTGTGCCAGAGCTGCCTCTACCTGCTCGTATCCAAACGGGGATGTATTTCTCAGAAAACTCACAAAATCTCTATAATACCAAAATTCTAGGAAGTTATTCTATACTAATCCTCAAAGTCTATCTTAGGGATATGTGCTCTAATCAGAATTTTTATAAATATTCCTTCCAAGGTTATTACTAAACTTCCTCTGATACCAACTATAACACCTCAAACCCAGTTACCCAGAGTCAGTGAATTAATGTGTAACATTAGCATGATCACAAAAGACCAAGTCTCGAAAGACTGATCAGTTTAGTAGCCTTGGAAACACTAGATACATTCATAAATGTTACATTACATCATAAAGTGAAAAAAACACAATAACATAGTCTCCATAGTCCACACTCTTATCCCTTTTAGACTATCCCTATAGGTCAGTCATAAATTATTTCTTCACATCCTAGAAAAATAAAACATATAAAGGGGTGAGCTCAGATGCTCAGTAAGGATAACAATACAGCAGAAAATTTCATAAATAAACAAAAAAATTTAAGTCAATGTATAACTAAAACAAAAGCCTTCTAAACTTGAACTTCAACATAATATGGTAAAAATAAAATGAAATAATTCCATTTAATTATTCACTTGGATATTATACTAGTAAAATAATCAAATGAAATATCAATAACCACTTTCATAATGATGGAATGCATAATGCCAGACTATCATAACCACGTAGCCAAGGCCTCGTGCCAAGACACTAGTTTGTCTCATGATACCTACCGATGCATCGAGGAGGTATAGCGGGATCCACCCATCACTTATTAAGTCCAATGCATTTTTCATATGAAGAGGTTTAAACATATCATAAACCATAACATAATCGTATCACATAAAACATGCATAAAGGAAACATAACATTTCCACATTTCAATCACAATATATCAATAAAACACATTGATATAATAAAAAAACTATCAAAACCATTTTCAATACCAAAATAAAATAAATTTAAAACATGGTATTTATTTTTCATTTAAAAAAAGTTATGTCTTATAGAGGAAACTGGAACCCAAATAATGGTCACATCGGCGGAGAAGTCGTTGTCACCGCATACGTACGACAAAAAAACATTCCTTTTTATCGTTTAGTAAAACTCTTTGTATAAAAAATATTCCTTTTGAATAAACATAAAAGTCAAAGGGGTTTATACACCGTATAAAATAAAGTTGTGTATAAAACAAAATATTCCTCAATGAAAGGAGATTGAGACGAAGTCCCTTACGTCGTGTCCGACCTGACACGATCATTCTTTAATCTCCTGAATAATAAACTGGAGTTAATTTATACTTGATTAAGAACCTTTTTCAAGTTCATTATTCCTTTTAAATCACTTATTACCTTGTTATGAACATTATTTAATTTGTAAAGTGAATAACGGTCGTTTTGTCAATCTTTGGTACTTGAGTCAAAAATAAACTTCTTATAATTACAAGTTGTTTATGTGGTAAAATATCCATTATATACAGAATTATATTCATGATTTAGATATCATATATGTCATATATATCCAGTATATAAATGCATTTATAATATTACATAACATTTAGAGGTAAGAAATTAAATGCACCGTTCATGGAGACGGTAAGCCGTACATACACATGAACACTTCTTTCATTTCTATTTCATATTTAATAGAATGAAATAAAAATGATATAAAGGTATATTATAATTCCAGTATAATATCATATATAATATCATTTACTCCATCCTTTATATGTCCCACATATGGCATTAACGATTCAAATCACTTTGAGGGGGCGGTAGTCCGCACTTCCTAAAATGAATTTATCGCGTTTACCCATTATGGAAATCATAAAGGTATGACATAAATTAAAAATACAGAAGCATAAGGAAAACATAAACATAATATATATCATATATAAATCTAGTGACATCTTAATTTCCACCATGATAGGAGTTAAAAGAAGATTGAACAATCATCGTTTCGTGAGGCAGTAATTCGCCACCCACAGAAATAGTATGTTCTTTAACCATTAGAAGAATGTGTGTGTAAGTATAAATCAATTAATTCTCATAAAAACATTCTAGTATATTTAAGATAATGTTTTTGTTACAAAATAAAGGAATAAAAAGAGTTTAAGGGGTTGGATAAGCAAAATAAAACAAAAGAACATAAGAGAAGACATTACCTTAAAATCGGGTAACTCTTTTTGATTTGAGCCAAAGGCTTCCTTGAGAAGACTTCTGCCCAAAGTGAGGCTTCTAGGAGTAATAGAGGGAAGTTGAGAGAGTATTTTTCTAGAGTTTGGATGAGACAAATGTATTTTAAGGTGTGAATAAGGTGGGAGAGGTGTGGGTCTTTTATAAGAGGAGAGGAGGGGCACTCTTGGAAAGTCATGAAATGTTACTTTATTATGAAATGATTTTTGGATTTTAAAGGTCCCACAATGATATATTTCTAGTATAAGGTGATAAGGGTTCTAAATACACCCATACAATAGTATTTAGACAAGTTTAAGTCTTATATTTTACCTTATCTTTTCATTTTATTTAAATCATTCATTAATGTGGTAATCGCTGCATCATTATGGTGTGATAAATAAATTTATTTATTTAATTAAAAAAAATTATAAAAAAATTACCATGATGTAGGAAATCCTTTTATACTTCCAATTAATATTTATAGTCGAAAGGTTAACTTATATAACCCTATGTAATAATTGTTTTAGTAAAACAACACATGTTTGTGACAATTTTATTTTTACTTTAAAAAAAAAGTTATTAATGTCATTTTCTTACCCAAGTGGCTCCATGGGGTCCCCAAGTTGACCCATGGATTTTCTTAGTCGGCCATGACTCATTAAATAAGGGTAGGACAAGTGTCAAGGTAATTTCATATTATTATAACATTATATTTACCTTAAATTACACCAATTACTTTTAATCGTGATTAATAAAACTTAAAAGTTACTATTCACCAAAAATTATTTTCATCCCATTGAACCACATTTTACTTTATAATTATAACCATGTATGTCGGATTTTTTAAATTAAATTCATATAAGTGGTAAAGTTTCATTTAAACAGAAAATTAGTTTTTTTAACTACCACATAGTGGTTTCACTATTCATCAAAAATTGAAGTTTTTTAGAAAAATACCAAAAATTAACCCTAAGATATATTTTATATTCCACATTCAAAAATTATGTCTATTTTACAAAATTCCAAATATATAAGTTTCATTAATTAATTTTATAATTAATTTCTGTTGTCAAAACAAATAGCATGTTTTTAAGAAATAATATCAATCAAAAGATTGACAATTATTTATGTCCAATTTGAAAGTGAAATTAATTCTAATGACCACCATTGGATAAAATGGTAAAATTATATTCTAGTTATACTTTAAAACCAATTAATAGTATAATTTATCACTATAAATTATTTTGATTTACAATGTTGTTTTTAAGTATTTTCACTATTCATCGAAAATTGGAAGTTCTCGGAAAAATACCAAAAATTCAACATAGGCTAATTTCAATATTCCAAATCCAAAAATGAAGTCCATTATGAAATATAAAATTTATATAATTTCAAAAACAGGGTATTACTATTCATAACAGCTACTTTGATTGGTCGCGGTGTGTTAGAACTCGAGGTTGCGTACAACACACACTGCTCTATTATTCAAAGAGAAGCGTACCATGGAAGTTTGGGGTGTTACAAATATCTTATTTTATTACAATATTACCCCCTTAGTAAGTTTATACATATTTTTTTAATTTCATATACTAAGTTGAAAACAAGTTAGGGTACTTTGTTTTCATGTATTCTTCAAGTTACTACATTTCAGCTTTATACTTATGGTTTTTATAAAGTAATTTGATAGGGTTGGTTGTTTTATTGCGCAATATTTTTTCTCTATGGTCAATGTTCATTACCAACTGATCCTTGTGTGATGGATCTTTCTCTAACTATACCTCCTTTGAATTCATTACATGTGATGGATCTAGTATGTACTTTTCAAGAGGGATACATGGAACAAATCATGTAATTTTGATAGGTTTGGTTGGAGCACTAGTTGATACATCCAATATTAGATATGATCAATAATCTTAAAGGGGATAATATATCTTGAACTTAGCTTCATATTCTCCCCAAATATGATGTCCCTCTTCCACATAAATATATGAAGGAAAAATTTATCACAATCCTTAAACTCTATGTCTCATCGATGATTATCAACATAAATCTTCTATAAACTCTATGCTACTTTGATGTGTTGTCGAATGGTCTTGAACTTTTTCTACCATTTCTTTGACCATTTCTGGTCCTAAAAACATTATTTCATCTACTTCATCCCATCACATAGGTGTTCTACATCTCTTACTATATAAGGATTCATATAAGGCCATTGGGATCCTTAAGTCAAAACTTTTGTTGTAAAATAACTTGATTATAGGAATATATTGGTCTCAACCTCAATTAAAGTCCATAGAGTAATCTATTGATACATCCTCAGGTATCTAGATAGTCTATTCAGATTGGCTATCGACCTGGGGATGATAGGCCATACTAAATTTCAACTCTGATTTTAGATAATGTTGAACACCTTATCTCAATTAGATATAATCGATAGTGGCATTCCATGAAATCTCACCACTTATTTAATATATACCTTTGCAAGGTGATTGAGCAAGAAGTCCCATCGAATGATAATGAGGTGATAAGTCTTTATATAATGATAAACCATAACCCATATAGAGTTATTACCTTTTTATGTCTTTGGAAGACTCCTGATAAAATCGATAGTGATGTGTTCCCATTTCCATGTAAACATGGTCAATAGTTGCATAATCCATTTAGATTTTTTCATCCTAGAATTTAATTGCTAACACTCCAAGATATTTTATGTAAATTCTATAATATCATTATTTATATTCCCCCCCAATAACATTCTTAGAGATCTCTACACATTTTCATGCTTCCTGGGTAGATGGAGGATGCTAAGCTATGATAACCATTCAATAGATCATTCTTTATCTTTGGATTTGATGGAAAAAAATAAATTTACCAAATATCACAACAAATTTATCATTAAAATTTAACTCATATGTTTTTTTATTCCTCACAACATCCACATTATTTTATATCTCAACATCATCCCTTTTAGATTTCTAAATCTTCTCAAGTAGTGATGGTTGAGCAATCATTTGAAAAAGGTAATATGATATTTCTTTCTTCAAGATTCATGTATCTATCTTTTTATTATACATGTATATCAGATCCTCCTCAATCCTCATCATAAATAAATTCATATGATATTTTCTACTTAGAGTATCTTCCACTTTATTTTCCTCCCCTTGATGGAATTTGATTGGCTAATCATAATTTCTGACAGATCTAACCATCTTTGTTGGAAAATGGTGAGATCCTTATTAATAAATATATATTTTAGGATATTATGGTCCATATATATCACAATTATATCCATATATATAATTACTATAATTTTCAACATGAAGATTACTATAGTGAACTCAATATCATGCATAAGATAGTTTTATTCACGCACCTTCATCTTCCTTGAGACATAGTCTATCACTTTATCATTCTGCATGAGTACACGTCATAAGAATTTTTTTAATTCATAATTGTAGATCAAAAATACTTCCCACTTATGGGTATGGTTACTAAAATTCCTATGTTTATAATATTTTTTATCCTCTTGAAGCTCTCTTCACACTCATATATCCAGACTTACTTCAATCCCTTCCAAGTAATCTTTGTTAGAGTGATTAAAAATCTTGAGATGTTTCTCACAAGTCCTATATAACACCCAAATAATCCATGGAAACTACATTTCTCCATCATATATGATGTTCTAGGACAAGAATAAATCACCTTAGTCTTATAAGTGTCCAAACATACCCCCTTACATGTGATAATATGCTCAAAGAATGCTACATTATCTATCTAAAACTCTCATTTCCTATACATTGCATATACTCATTCCTCAAAGTATTCAAAAAAAAATTAAAACACTCATTGTGTTCCTCATTTATTTTGGATTATATAAGAATATAATCTCTAAATACTAATGCAAATTTACCGAGTTAATCACTAAAGACTCTATTAATTAAGTGCACAAAGATCGATGTAGAATTACAAGTATAAAGGGAATGAATATGAACTTATAGTGCCTGTACTTTGTATGAAAGGATATCTTGGGAGTATCCTAGTTATTCACCTTTAAATGATGGTATCCAGACAGAATGTACAATTTTGAGAAGTATTAAACTTTGAATGATTGATGAATCAAGTCATCAATATGTAGCATAGGACACATGCTATTGGATATATTCTACTTGATTATATTTATTATCAATAAGAGAAGGTCTTCGTTGATATCAATGTGTTGAATAATAAATTGAAGAGGAGAAAAAGATTTCATGTTGAATGAAGAATATAATATTGTTGGTATAATTAAATTTATATGAATCTTGAATTGCTTTATTATGATTAGATATCATGACATGAATTAATGATGAAAATAGATTAAAAAGAAGTTAGATGTATAGAAGTTGGGAGAAGAAAGTATACTAAAAGCTATAAACAATGTCATATAAATGAAGAGGAAAAAGAATTACACCGTAGTATTTTTTATACACTATGGAGATTTTTAATTTGGTAGTGGTTCATAAAATGTTCTATAGGACCTCACACTATAGAGTGAGAGACCACGATATAGGGGAGACCCAATCAGAAGTCTCCACACCACAATGAAATTGGTTGTGTTGTAAGAATAATAAAAATGTGGTACCACGTCATAAGATCACGCTACTCCACAGTGGAGTATTGGGTTGAATTTGGTGGATCAAAAAATTTGAGGGCCTCTGCACCATAAAATATGAGACACCCCATATTTAATGAATTAATGAGGCACTACACCACAAAGTGATGTTATATGTCCCAAACTTTAGTCAAACGATTTTTGGTCTCACTGTAAAATCCATGAACACCGTGGTGTAGTTTATAGATCACATCACAAAGGCCTATGACTATTGATAATAAACCATAGAAAAAAATGATTACAACATTGTGATATTCATCATGACACACTGTGATGTCTCATGCCACATAATTCCTAGCCGTGCCATAGAAGTTTATTTGTTGGCATTTTATAGGAAGTCCAATTAACCAAGATGACTTGGATTCATTAAATATATTTTGTGGTTATTCTATCCTATTCTAACAACCATATCGAATTGGATGATGAAGATCAATTGAGATATGATCTATGGGCCGTTAAATATGTGGTTGAAGGAAGTTAATGATTTGAAATTAAAATTGAAATTAAAATTCAAAATTGAAGAGGTATTTGAAATATACTATATATATTTTTGATAAGTGAGATTTTTGATAAGTGATAAACCTAAGAAGGACATAATTTAGAGAATATAAACTTGTGATAATATATAAAGGAGTCTAAATTCAGTTAGTCATTCATAAAAAATATTTTCTATTTCCCGAGTATTCAAAATATTAAAGATCTAGATCATTCAAAAACTGGTTGATGTTTCAAGACCAACAGACCGAGTATCTTCCAAAACTATTAAAGATATTTAAGGAGAACATATGTAGAGTTTTATGATCCATCTACTAATGATGGAATATTATATTCTCAAGTGGTGAAAGTAAAACCTAATAAAATAAGAACATATTTATTTTTTGGATATTATTTAATATAGAGAGTTATATCTTCCAGTGGATTATAGAAGTGGTGGAAAATAGTGGATTATATGTTGTAAAATGTTCATAGGAGATTGTATAGAATCTGTTTTGGGGGGAATAACCAACATGGAAAAGAGTAGGCTTTAGAGAAAAATATTGTAAATTTATATGTTCTTACCTATAATCATATTTCTTCACATGGTGAGGTTATGAGTCTATTTTTTCTAGATTATGAACTTTAATAGGTTCTTGAGATCATATTAAGAAGGATTAGTAATAAAAATGAGTATCACTAATTCAACCCCTCTCAATGGTACTAAATCAGGTTGTTTGGAACCTTAATTGGTATTAGAGAAAGGTTACATTTAAAGATCCGATAGAATTTAATCTATAGATGGAGAATCTTAATTCTATAAATATCCAATGAGTTTCATACTTTTATTGTAAAAATATAATAGTTATAGAAATAAGATGCTTCCTTACCTTCATTCTCATGGTCTTGAAGTGACAGATACTGCTTCAATATAATTTGAATCCATTCTTGATAATTCTCATATAAAACATGTTGAAAAAAAAAATTTAGAGATGGATGGAAAGGAAAAAACACTATTTTAATATCTTTAATAGAAATTTTTTACACCAAGGTAATTGGTATTTCAACTTTAAAAGATATATGGTACAAATAGGGAATTGATTTTAAAGGAAACACTAAAGTAAGAGAAACCAATCTTCAAGTTTGGAGAAGAATATTTAAAGATGTTAAAATGGATAATGATGTGAATATAAATTACTATTTCACTAAGGTTAATGTTATAGTTATAAATATTCTTTTATTTAGAGAAAATATAGATTAATCCTCTATTTTCAAAAATCTTATGTGGAATTTTATAGACAGATTTGATCCCAAAGTTTTCTCATTGGAAGATAGGGAGGATTTTTCATTGGATGAGATTGAAAACATTATCATATCTTATAAAACGAGGAAAAATGGTGTATTCAAGAAAAAAAAAAGCTGAGATAGCCTTTGAATCCATGAGAATAGGAAAAGGTAAAGTTAATGAAGAGTTTAATGATTCAGATGCCTAGGATGATGAATATTTTAATAAAATTGTTTCTCTCTTGATAAAGATATTCCTAATGAAAAAATAGAAGGGAAAAGGTAATCAATTTCGTAGATATTTTAATGGAAATTATTTTGGTTATATGGAAAATTATTCCCAAATAATATGGTTAATAAATATGAATTGGATTTGGGAGAATAAAGTTCTCAAAAATATGAAAAGGCATAATAATAAAAATAATCACATCAGCGACAATAAGAATATTTCTATGTAAAATAATGAGAAATATTTATTATCAAGTAATTATTTAGGTGATGTAGTTTGTTTCTTTTCAATTATTAAGAGAAATATAGAATCATCATATAGTGATGGATATGTATAAGAGAAAATAGAACATGAGTGGGAGCGAAAAGAAAAATTATAATTTTTTTAGGATGGATACTATACCTCAATAAATAAAATAATAATATTAAGAAAGAAAAACAAAAGGTGCCTATTTAAAGGAAGTGTATACCAAGAAATATATGACATATATTGATCAGGTAAAGTCACACAAGTTGAAGTTTATGTACAATAAAAAACAATATATAATCTTAAAGAGAAGATGACTAATACGGAAGATGATTTATTTGAAACAAAAAATATGGTAGTATAAATGATCTGAACAAGGCCATATAATAATTAAATAAATCAATTGTATTTAATGATGACTATTCTCAAGTAAGTGAGATGAATTGTTGCAACTATCAGGTAAAATATGGAACTTTTTATTCTCAAGATAGATCAACTATAACTTATAGTGCATGTATAAAAAACAAACCTGTACATGTTTAGACCCTGAAATTTGTCAATAAACACTATTCACTATAAAGAGGAGGTTAAATAAAGGGGATAATTTCTCCTTAAGAAAAATATGAAAAATCCTTCATCACAACAATATCAATATAAATCTAGATATAATTGGAATCAACTTTTAAGATCCTAGTATAGAGGTTTTTTCTAGTTTTGTGGAAGGTATAGATATAAAGAATCTATTTATTGGATTAAAAAGTCTTTTCTAGAAAAGAGGTAAGAACCAAGGGTGAACTTTGGTGAGAAAAAGAGGATAAAATATCAAGGAGTTGAATTAGTGATTAGATCTATAGAAAATATTTATGCTCAAAATAGATTTAAATACCTTGAAGGGGTATGTGGTAGATGTGGATATTAGGGTCACTAGGATGATATTTTCATGAGTTGATTAAAAGGAGAGATTCCCTACAGTGAAAGAAGGAATAATTTTCAAATTATAAATGAATCTAAAGAAAATTCAGGAAAAAATGAATATATTAAGAATAAAAATGATAATCACAAGCAAATTTTCATGAATTAGTTCTTTACAATCTATCCAGATCAGCTATAAATGGATGTGGAGATATAAATTATTGAGTCTAGATAAAAGAAAAAGGTTCAATATGGAATGTTCAAGGTACATGAGAATTTATCTAAAGTGAAGAAAACTGATCTACATGTAAAATCATTTTCATAGAATAAATTAGGTAAACAACTTGTTAATTTTGTTGAAAAGAAAATTCTTGTGATGGGAAGAAAAGAGTGGATTTGGTGAGAGGAAACTTTCAAGCCCGAGTTTTAATTCTGAGAAAAAAAGAGGTCCCTCCTTATTCACAATTATTATTATATATTTTTTCCAACTCAAAAAGAATTAAAGGATAAGTTTAAGGATATAATGTCTATATAACAAAGAGGATGAGTTTTACATGGATCTATAATCCATTCTGAATAGAAAATAGTGTATCCCTTGAGGCAGAGAAAAATTTAAGAAGCACTCATGTATATATTTATGAATATTTGGAGAAGTCCATGAAATATTTTTTTTGAGGTTTTAGAATCACAAAGTTTCTTCCTTATTATGAAAATATGCAATATATTTTTCAAGGGGGAGTGTTGGTTGAACAAAGGATGATAAAAAGGGGAGTTTATTACTTTCAAATTATTTTTTTGATGTGTTTGTTGAAGTGTGTGCAGGATCATTTTTTTGATAAATATATTTTTGAGGGGACCCAATGTTGAGATTCTAATAATGGAATCACATGATTAGTTTTAATGGACTTCTTAGATATGCTTGATTAAATATATATTGTTTTATATACTAGGATTTCCCAAATAGACTTAGAGTGGATTAAATAAAGTCTCATTTCCAAGGAACCTTGTGATATCATCCTTCTCTATAAAATGTAAAAAAGGAGGAGAAGTTATTTTTTAGAAGTATCCCATTATCTATACTTTTTATTTATTTTCAATAAGGGGGATAAATATTTATCTTTAAGCTATATATGTTGACATATCTTTGATAAGCGTTTAGTCAATAAATACAAGGTGGATATTTTTGGGCCAATTAGATTTGATTGTATTTATTATCAGTAAGATAAGGTATTTATTGATGTAAATATGTTTAATAAGAACTTTAAGTAAAGAAAAATCTTTCATATTGAATTAAGAATCTAAATTTTTTGGTATAAGTAAATTTTTATGTTGCTCAAACTGGTTTTTATTGATTAGATATCATGGAAGGACCTCATGATGCAATAAAACTGAAAGGAAGCTAGAGGAAAAGAAGATAAAAGTAGATACCATATCGTAAGCTATAATCCATACCATATAAGTGAATATGAAGAAGTATTATGAAAAAAATATACTATTTATTCCATGGAGATACTTAATTTTACTGTGAATTGTCAAATAGTCTGTAAGACCTCATAGAATAGAGAGAGCGACCAGGAAATTGGGGAGACTCGATCATAGGTCTCCACACTATAGTGAAAATGGTTGCAATACAAGAAGAATAAAAATGAGGTGCTGTACCATTGGAGAAAACCATGATATAGTGGAGGATTGGGTTAAGTATTGGTCACACTAGAAATTTGAGGACCTATATTCCAAAAAATATGAACTACTCTATAGTGGATAAAGAAATGTGGTTCTACATCATAGATTAAAAGTTCATGTCGTAAAGTCCAATAAAATGATTTTTTGTGTCAGTAGAAAATAAATTACCTCCATGAAACTGCCTATAAACCACATTGGTGAGGTCTATGAAGGTTGATAAGAATACATTGAAAACTATATGACTATACCACAATAATATTAATCATTCCATAATGATATTACTCACACCACATAATACATATCCCTTCCATATAAGTGTATTTCTAGGAAGTTTCTTGGTAGTTTTAACTACCATGCTGACTTGAATTCATTAAATATATTTGCTGTTATTCTGTATTATTATAACTATCATCTTGAATTAGATTTAAAATATTAATTTAGATATAATCCAAGGGATATTAAAGAAGTAGCTGAAGGAATTTTATTATTTTAATTTGAAATTAAAATTTAAACTTGAATAAGTATTTGAAATCTTTTATATAGATTTCTAAAAAGTGTGAATTGTGAGAATTGAGAAACCTTAGAAGAAAACAAGTTAGAGAAGATTTACTTGTGATAATATATGAAGGATTATAAATCTAGGATATCATTCATAAATAGAGAAGATCTATTTCCTAAGTATTCAAAATATTAATGATACAGATCAATCAGAATTCAGTAGAGGTTTCAAGAATTTCTATTTGAGAATTTTCATTAACTGTTGAATATCTTGAATGAGTATGCATGAAAAGTTTACTAATCCATATAATCATGGAGTAAAATTATATTCTCAAGTGGTGTTAGTGTATCCTAAGAGAAGAAAAATATATATATTTTTTATATCTTATTTATCATAGAGAGTTATATCTTCTAATAGATTTTCCAAGTGGTGTAACATAATATATTTTCTATTTTAAAAGGTTCATTTGATATAGTGGAGAATCCATATGGTGGGGGGTTGTAACCAACATGAGAAGGAGTAGGCTTTGGAGACGAACCTTGTACATTCCTCCGTACTTTCCATTCATCAAATTTCTATATACCGTGAGGCTATAAGTATATTTTGAGTGTATTTTGAACATTAATAGGTTCTAGAGGTTGGATTAAGGAGTATTAAGAAAAACGATTTTATCACTTATTTTATCCCATATCATTGGTAACAAATCAGATCATTAAGAACCTCAATTGGTATCAGAGAAAGGGTTCATTTAAACATCCAAAATAAGTTACCACGGAGATGGATAATATTAATTACATGAACAAACAAGGAGTTCATACCTTTTATGGTATATAAAATCATAGTTGGATAAATAGGATGCTGCCCTAACTCCTCTCAATTAGTCTTGAAGTGATAAAAGTGCCTTTAGTGGAATTTCAACCCATTCCAGAAAAATGATCATATGACCCATAATAACCAAAGAAAATTAGAGATGGATGGCACAAAATTATATTTTTATATCTTTATTAGAAATATTTTACACCAAGGTAATGGTTCTTGTAACTGAAAAAGAGACATGAGACAAATTGAGAAGAAATTTTAAAGGGAATATCAAAGTAAATAAAGCCAAGATTCAAGTATGTAGGAACATATTTTATGATGATTAACTGGATAATTATGAGAATATATATGACTATTTAACTTGGGTAAATGAGATAGTTAGAAATTGTCATAGATTTTAAGATAAGATAGAAGACTCCACTATTTTCAAAAATCTTATGAGGAATTTTATATAAAAATTTGATCCCAAAGTTTCAGATTTGGGATTTATAGAGGATTATTATTTAGATGAGATCCACAATATTCTCATAGATTATAAAATGAGAAAAGATTCAATTTTCAAGAAAAATGGAAAATATAATATAGTGTTTAAAGTCACGAGATAAAGTAAAAGGTAAAGTGAATGAATATATCAATGATTCAGATGTTGAGGATGATGATTTTTTAATCATATTATTTCATTCTTTTCAAAGATATTATTAAAGTAAAAATGGGAGGTCAAAGGTAATTAATTTATTTAATATATTAATTGTAATTATATTGGTCATTTTGAAAAATATTTTCCAAATAATAAGGGTTATAAATATGAATTAGATAATGAAAAATAAAATACTCAAAATAATAAGAAGGATAAGAAATATAAGTATAAAATTAGTGGGAATAAAATTAATTTTATGTGAAAGCATGAGAAATATTTATTATCAAGTAATTCTTGTGATGACGAAGTCGGTTTATTTTCTAGTGTGAAGAAAAAAATAAGATTCATCATGCAATGATGATGATAGATAATAGAGAAAAAACATGAGTGGTAGTTGAAAGACAAATTAGAATTATGCATGGGATAAATATAATATCTCAAGAAGGAAAAGAATAATCTTTAGAATGAAAGAAAAAAGGTGGCCGATGAAAATAAAGGGTTTGTTCCGAAGGATATTACATATATTTTTTATATTAAGACACACAAGTTAAAGATTTATGAACAATAAAAAATGATACATGATCTTCAATAGAATTTTTCTGTTGTAGAAAAGGAGTTGTTTGAAACACAATACATATGTGTTGTAGTAAAAACTAATTTGAAAAAGTCCATATAAGTATTCAATAAATCAATCAAATTTAATAGAGAATCTTCTCTAGTAAGTGAAATGATGGGTTTTAACTATGAGGTAAAATTTGGTAGTTTTAATTCTTAATAAATATCATTTATAACTAATAGTTCATGTCTCAAAAACAAACCTGTACAAGGTTAGACTTAGAAATTTGGTAAGAGACACTCTCCCCCATTAAAGGAAGATGAAAAATCATGAAAAATGTTTTTTACTTTGGAAAATAAGCCATATATTTTAGTATAACAACATATATATTAATCTATATTGAAATAGAACAACCAAGAAGATCCTAGTTTAGAAGTTTTTTCTGGTGTTGTGGTAGGTATAGACATAAATCCCTATTTTTTTAAAAAAATTGTTTTCCAGGAAAGTGTAAAGATCCAATGGAAACTTTGGTGATCAAAATGTATAAAATATGAAGGAATGCAAGCAGTGACTAAATTTATAGAAATTTTTTTCTAAAAAAAGTTACCCAGAGGAGGTATATTGTAGATGTTGACAAGCTGGTCACCAAGATGATATTTTCATGACTATACTACAAATAGATATTCCATATGGTCTAAGAAGGAATAATTTTTAAAAGATGAAGGATGTTAAATAAAATTCACGTAATGTTGAATATTTCAAGAAAATAAATTATAACCATAAGTGATTTTTCAAGAAAGAGTGCTTGATAATCTAGACAGACATCTATAAATGAACAATTTGAAGTACATTTTTTATGCTAGAGAAAATAAAAAGGATAAAAAAGATAAGGTCAAGGTTCATGATAATTTATTATAAGTGCAGAAAATTTATCAACATGTGAAAATAGTTTTAAAAAAAAAGGGTAAACAACCTACTGTAGTTTTTGAAAAAAGTGTTGATTTGGGAAGAAAATAGTGGCTTGTGGTGAGAGGAAACTATCTACCTTAGTGTTACTTATGAGAAACAAAGTAGTACCTTCTTATTACCAAGTATTATTATATATTTGTGTTAACACACATGGAATTAATGGATATATTTAAGGATGTAATGTATAGATTAAAAAGGATTATTTTCACATGGATTTACACTCTATGATGAAGTATAAAGAGTTCATCCCATGAGGAGGAGAAAAATTTAGGAAGAATATATCATGAATAGATTCATGAAAATATATATATCTCTATGAAATCTTAATTTGAGGTATGATAATCACACTATCACTTTATTTTTATCAATATATTCAATATATTTATCTAGGGGAAGTGTTTATTGAACAAATGATGATAAATAATGGAATTTTATGACTTACACAAGATTTGTTTTAATGATTTTTGTAAGTGTGTACATGATCATTTTTTTTGATAAATATGATTTTGATCATCCCCTATGTCTGTATTCTGAGAATGTCATCACATGAATAGTTGTTATGGACACATTATATATCCTTGATTAAATCTATCTTGTTTTCTACACTATATTTACCAACATAGACTTATTGTGGATTAAGAAAATTCTCTTTGAAAAGGAACCATGTGATATCATCCCTCTCTCTAAAATTTCAAAAGTGAGGAGAAGATATTTTTCATAAGTATACCTACATTGTCACTTTATATTTAATTATAATAAGGTGGAGATAAATTGTCTTTGTAGTATACATATTGAAATATATTTAATAAGGGTATTGTAAAAAAATACACATGGGAAGATTAATAAACCTATTAGTTTTGATTGAATTTATTATAAATAAGATATGGTCTTTGTTAATGTCAATATGTTGAAGAAGAAAATAAAGTGAAGAAAAACATTGCATGTTGAATAAAGAATATGAGATTATTGTTATAATTAATTTCATATGATGCTTGAACTAGTATGTAGTGATTATATATCATGGAAGGATTTTATGTTGTAATTAGATTTAAAGGATCATATAAGTAGATAAGATGGAAGCATAGAACACACCAAAAACCGGGACTGGCTGTTTTTTATTCTGTGGAGCTTTGGGGTTACAAGGAAGTAACTGATTGGATTCTGATTTTCTATTTCCTATGTTTTGGATGACATGATCTATGTGCTCTCTCCTACAAGATCTATTTTTCAGTGAACTTCAGGAGGCTATTCTTGAAGTATTGGGATTAAAGCTGGACCATCTGGGTTTGCATCGCGTTTTTTTTCACAGTCTGTTCTGCTTTATGTGTTAGCCTGGGTCTTTTTGCTCTATATTGTGGAAGGTATGTTTTTTTATGCTGGTGTAGGTTGAATACACCTCATGTTTTCACTGTACTCTTTCATTTTAATAAATTTTTTTGGCATGGATTGGGAAACCAACCCATGTCACTTCCAAAAAAAACACACCAAAAACTATAAATTGTTATTTATAAATGAATAGGGGAAATGATTACACCTAAAGATATTGTTTACTTAATGTAGATACCTAATTTAGGAGTTGGTCATTAAATGGTATAAATTAACTCACGCCACCAAGTGAGAGACCACACGATAGGGGAGAATCAATCAAAGGTCTCCACACCACAATGAAAATCATTCCATCATAAGAATAATAAAAATATAGTTCTATGTAGTATAACAAATTTATATTATAATGGGGGATTGATTTGAATTTTGGAGGCTCTTAAATTTATATGACCTATACACTTCAAAATATAAGCTACACCATAGTTGAAGTAATGAGGTTCTACACCACAGAGTGAAGGTCCACTCCACAAATTCTATTCAAATGTTTTTTGGTTTCAGTAAAAAATCTATGACCTCCATGTCATAACCTATAGACCATGTCACAAAGGAATATGAAAATTAAAAATAAACTACTGAAAACTAGATGACTATTCCACAATGATATTCATCATGTTTTAGTGCCATTCCTCATGTCACAAAAATACTTGGCCACACTTTAAAAGTACGTTTCTAATAATTTTCTGGGTAGTCTGAACAACCATTTTGACTTGGATTCATTAAATATATTTGGTGGTTATTCTATCCTATAATAATTCCATTTCAAATTGTATGGTTAAGATAAATTAAGATATTATTGAAGGTATATTAAATAATATGTTGAATAAAGTTAATGATTTTAATTTGAAATTAAAATTCAAAATCAAACTTGAAGAAGTATTTTAAATCTTATATATAAATTTTTTATAAGTGATAAGTGTGAGAAGTGAGATAACTAAGAAAAAAAAAAGTTAGAGAATATGAACTTTTGAGAAGAGTGGAAGGAGTCTAAATACAAGAGTTATTCATCAAAGAAGAATATATATTGCTCATGTATTCAAAATATTGATGATCTAGATCATTAGTTATCTGGTTGAAGTTTTAATACTATCATGCTATGTATCATAATTTACAATTAAAGAACTTGAAGGAGTACACATGAAGAGTTTTCTGATCCATATTCTAGTGGAGAAAGATTATATTATCAAGTGGTGTAAGTATAAACTAAAAGAATATTAATATCATTCTTTATTAGATCTTATTTATTATATAGAGTTGTATATTCTATTGGATTCCGTGTTGTAAAATGTTCATTAGAGATATTGGAGAATCCATATTGTAGGGAATACAAAAAAAGTAAAGGAGTAGTCTTTGGGGATGAACCTTTTAATTTTTTTGTTCTTACCTATCATCATATTTCTGAACATAGTGAGGCTACGAGTCTATTTTTTAGTGGATCATGAACATTAATAGGTTTTAAAAGATAGAATAAGTAGTATTATGAAAAAAGAGTTAACCACTAATTCACCCACCCTCTCAATGGTACCAAATTAGATCATTGGGAACCTCACTTGATCTCTATCAAGATCTTATGGATTTCATAATAATCGATAAAAGTTTTAGAGACCCATCCTTATTATTCGAAAAGAGGACTGGTGTAACCCTTGGTGAAGTACTCAGGTATATGAAACCCATGTCTATATGTTCTTGTAATTTATTATTAAATTCACACATTTAAATGGGGAATATTCTAAATGGAGTATTGTATATTGAAAAATATCCAGGTATATGTTTAATTGATATCTTTAACTCTCAGTCAAGAATAAGACCATATATTTTTTTAAGGAATACATCAGTATAATCCCTTATAATGGGCATGTACTCAAGAGTGTTCCTATCATTTTATTCAATTATTTTAGCTAGATATGATTTCTCATATAGTAATAATATTTATACTTATAAATGAGTTTCTAAAGGATATTCATCCTCCTACTTACACATGTATTGAATTATAGGGTTACTCGAGATATAGAAGGTGATTTCATTCTCCTGAAAATTGATGTGGGATCTATATAGAGATAACCATTCCATTCCCATTATAAAATAAAAATCCTCTAAATGTATTATGACAAGGTTCTATGGGATATTAATCGCAAAAATATCAATTGGGGAAGAGTTATAAACTTAAGATGAAACAATCACTTCGTTAGAAATTTTAACCAATAACTTAACCTTCATGTTTTATGGTGGTGTTTTAATAGTTATGCTAAACGTTCATGATATGAAAGAGTGTTCAATTCTAGAATCAAATTGTACATTTTAATTTCTTAAATAAATAACTAGAATACCTAGAACCACATCATTGCATTCATCCACATCCACATTAGTAATAGAATAAACCCTCACTTTCTATCATGGATTTGGGTGTTGTTTTTATTGGTTATCTTTAACAACCCTTGGATTAGTTCATTGGTTTTCATAGTGTCTATATTTTTTTTATTGTTAAAACATTGAAAAATAGTATGAGGATTGATTTAAATTTTTTTTCTTCGATAAAATTAGTGGTATTATTCATCTCACTTGTACATGAATTGGATTAATTTCCCACTTTTCTACATTAAGCATTTCATATTCCCCTTTAGATAGTTTCTAGGATGTTTCTTTACACACTTTTATCATATGGGATATTGTATTTTATTACCAAAATGAGTTCTATCTGGTGATCCCCAAGAGTTAAGCTCCATTCTACACTTCTTATATGAATTCCCACTTGACCACTGAGAATAGGCCATTTCTATATCAACTTCAATAGAACACCATAAAACATTTTCATAGCTATCAAAGTCTTGAATATATGAAGATATTCATAGAATCAAATATATTCCACTAAATAAGTTGTCAATTTTAATTTCTGTGTTAATGAAAAAACCATAAACATATCATGAAATCTTAGTAAAGTTAACCTCAAAAGATCTGATAGATTCATATTCCTTTTTATTAGGTGCAAGGAATTCACACTCTATTTTAAAACAAAGGGAATAAGGAAAATATTATTAGTAAATAACCTCTTAAATTCATCCCACTATATATATTATAGTTATTCGATGAGATTTTTATTCTTAATCAGTATCGACCACTGATGGGATTATCCCTTAAGTAAGTAAATAACAAATATGACCTTCTCTTACCTAGAGTATTGATGGAGAGAGAATATATTATCCATTGAGCTAATCCATTTTTTAGAAATTATGGGATTTGAAGATCCAATATATATAGGAGATCTATGATTCATACATGTATCAACCACAACTTCCTCTATTGGAGGGTGTTTCATATGATTCATGTTATTATTGGTAACTTTAGTTAGTTTTTCCAGTATTTCCCTGAGGTTCTCATACCCTTATACCATCATTCTAGGCATTACATTAGGGTATTCATGCCATTTACCATTTCATATATTTTTAACATGATTCCTCATAAATCCATCCATTTTTTTGAAATACTGTCATTAAAAATTGTATAAAAGTTAAACCATAAACTTAGAATAAGTAAGTCATAAATGATGTGAAAAACTAAACTTATGAATTTCTAAGTCTCAGTCTAAATTATCCATGGTAACTTTCCTATTAGGTTCTATAACCAAATTAAGCTCTATAAAAAAATTCAAATCTATTACAATGGGTTGTAAATAGAATATGAATTAACCAAATCATATCGCCCATGTGTGTCTATATAGGTTTATAGTTAGTCCTATTTGTCATGAACCAGTTCATGGTTGAATTTATACCTAAAACACCCTTTTTGGGGTTATTACCTCTAGGTATTACTATTATAGATCCTCCATATACTTGGTAGTATCGATATTGGGATGTAATTTGAAGGAAAACCACACAATCTTTACTTTACCAAAATTTTAGGATGTTATCCTATACTTAGGAATACCCCTTAGGCATATCCCTCAGGTTTTCACTAAGGTTATGTCATCATTATCTCAAAAACAACTATACATTCCTCTGATACCAACTATAGTGACTCAATCCTTAAATACATATTATTTCATAATTCATTACATACCTTTCCAAGAAATAAAAGCTAAGGATATAAAGTTCTAGAGTATTTGGAAGATCATACAAAAAAATATATCATCTTAAATATAAAAATATTATCTTTATTTAAAAATTTAATTTTTTTTTCATAACTCCAAAAGATATTATAAAACTATATAGGATAGTATGGGGAGAATATTTAAGGAAAAAAGTGAGATAGAAATCCTAATTAGGGAATAAACAAGACAATAAATCATTCCATGATAGTCTAGAGGCATAACATGATATCATAAAAAAGATGATCTAAAGAATCGATACATGGAATGAGAATATGATGTCATAAAATCATAAAAATGTGGAAAAAACATAAAACATGATATCATAATCATAATTTAAGGGTGACTCACATAACCATTATTATAAAGTGGATAAAGTCCCTTAGTGGATTAGGTTCATTAAATAATACCTTACAAAAAATTTCATGAGATATAAAGAATTAATAAATGCATTGAAGGGATATATAATTCCAGGAACACATTTTACATAAATTAAAATCATACATATACGTTCCACATGAGGAAAATAAACCATACATAAATCATAAACGTGGTCAAAACCATAAGAATTAAGTGGGTTTCATAAATTTGATTCAAGGCATAGATGATGGATAAATCATAAGGATTCCAAATATAATAAGGAATTAAATAAATTGGATGTTCATATTTTACAATTAAACATAGGTATTTATCCTTGAGTCCTAATATAGAGACTTTATGAGAAGTATCTAGGAGAATAAAGAATAAAAACATACCTCTTATGTAAAGATTTTATGAAATGACTAAAGAATATCTTGAAGAATTAAAGACCTTATTATTTTATATAAAAATAGAATTGAACCAAGAGGGTTATTTATAAAATAATTTGGATATTTTATAATCTATTTATGGTTTAAAAACATTTAATGGTGGTGATTCTCGATGTGAGACAACAAATAGGATAGTTACCTTAAACTGGGATTACTTAAAAGTAGAAACTTCAAAGGGAACTAATTTTTTTTATAATCCCATAAATTAGAAGGATATTTTACTAGTTATATATTTAAGGAACTTATATATAGAAAAATAATAAGTTAATTATAATAATGTTTCATTTAATGGGAGAAAAATAAAGATAATATGTTAGAAACAAGTCACGAAGGAGGTATGAAAGATCCTTTACTGCATGTACGAAAGCATTCTCCATTGGTAGTTGAATTAATAAATAATAAAATAAAGTTTATTAAAATATTTATTATGAAACGTCTCCATATATATTTATTTTTACAAGGCCTGTATGTCATCATGTGCCACCAATTTATTACATTATTTCTAATCATGTCGGTTATTTTTTGTTCTTTGCTCAATTTCTCAAAAACTTTCATGGGTTGTTGGACAAGATAAAAGTTATATAAAATAGATTAATAATATTAAAATTTAATTTTATTATGTACTTTATTATTAAATTCCAAAATAATTTATGTAGGTAAAAAATATTTCCATGAATTGATTCAAATTATAAAAGGTACTTTGATATGCCCTTTTTAGAAGACAAATTTACTATAGATGTTTATTATTAATATCATTTATGGAATGTATAATATTATCATGATAGAATGTTAATGGGTTTTTAAATAATATTTTTATACATTATATTAATTTTTATTCAACCCATGTTAGTCGGTATGGAAAATGAAAGAGAAGCATCATCACGTGGAGGTGGTAGTCCGCACATACACATGAAGGCATTTTTTTTAATTTTTTTGGAGGAAGGTATAAAATTTATATTCTACTAGTAAAAAAATATTAAAAAATTAATAATAATAATTTTATCATACTATTATGAATAGAAGAGGTTTGGGGTGGTATAAGTCAAAAATAATTAAGAAGGCGAAGTGAAAAATATTACCTCTTACTTTCGATGTTTTTTTTGGTCACCATCTTAAGACACCTTAGATTTGTATTTTGGAAAGATCATAGATTATAGGATATGGTGAGAATGTTTTAGAGGGACTTGGGTAGAGTTTGGGTTAATACTAATGAGATTTAGTAGTGTGGAGAGGTGGAAGGGTGGTGGTTCCTTTTATAATAGAATAAAAGGGTATTTTTTTGCACATATAACATTTTATTATAAAGAGATCACATGTTTTATTTGGAATGTGAAGAAAAAGTGGATAATATTAGAGTTTTGTATTGGTTAATATTGATAAATAATAAAAAAAACTTTTAAAAACATGTTTTTATGTTATTTTTTTTATTGATTTTTACTTTTACCTTTTTTTGGTTTTTATCGAGGTAACTAATTTTTACCAAAGTAATTTATTTATAAAATATAAAATAAAAATTATAATTATTATATAATTTTAAATTAATAATTATAATTATGAAACTAAATTTATTAATTTTTTTATACTTATAAGGACAATTAATTTTAACAATATATCATGAAACTCGTAAAATTCTGTTTTTATAAAATGTGTATTTTTAAGTGAAAGTTTTATGTTTAGGATAAAATTGTTAATGTTATTGATATATTGAAAATAAAATGTTTATTATTATTCATATAATATTTAATTAACAAGAAAATAAATTTAAAACCTATTTACATCATGTGAAAAATTATTAAGTGAAATAGATGAAAAAATGACTTCACTAAAACATTACCTAAATTTTATAAAATGTTAATTATGAGTTTTATATAAAAATATAGTATTTTAAAATACTTAATTTAACTTTATAATATATATATTTTATAATAAAAGTTGTTTCAAAAGATTCATTGTTATTATAGAATTATAATTTCAGAAAATCGACAGTATTAGTGAAATCGATATTTTCACTATTCAGCAAAAAATCTATTATTTTAGAAAAATACAAAAAATTAATTTTAAGTTAATGTTTCAATGATACATATGAAAAAAGTTATTCTTGTCAAATTAAAATTCTAAATTTATTATAAATACAGTAATTAAAAATGTGTTTTCCACTATCTATTCCTGCTAGTTTAATGACTATATCTACTTCCTAAATAAATTAATTTTATTAATGTTCATTGTGTTTGGATTAGTATGTTATTTCATGTAATAAAGGATAATAAAAAAAATACATACTAAGCGGAATCCCAATTTCACTTGAGCTAAATGATAATTAACTAATTAGTTCTCACATATAAAATATTCTTCTACCGAGTATGGTGATAACTATCTAGCCTATACTGATTTGTGGATATTTTTAATCTTATAACTTCTATCTATGGATAATATGTTTTACTATGACCTCAATTAATTGAAATAATTCCTCAATAATTGTTATCCATGAGGATTATATTATGTCTTCTTGTCATAAAACTAACATATTGGCTAATACCATACTAAAATTTTATGATGGAAATAATAATACATTACTATATTTTCATAAATGTTTTTGAAACAAATCATTGCTAAAACAATTATTAAGATACACTATAAAAACCCCAATTTACTTAGTAATTGTTGATATAGACATTACGTTGTAAGAAGTTTATATTAAGAACTACCTTAGCCTCACTATGATCTTTGATCAAAATGATATGAAGGATAACTAGTGTTATAACCCTATAACAACTACTATTCCCATTTCTCATTTCACTAAAAACTAAACTTTTTATACTTTCTTAATTAATATTGAATATATATAATGTAAATTATGTGTAGTTCATCTGGTTATGTTTGATATTTTCCTATTATTCTTTATGCATAAGCAATATCAAAAAAATATACATATCATGGTGTTTGAGATAAATTCATAGAACTTAATATTGTGAAATTATATCTATAATATACTCGTATATTTACACGCATTATTTTGGTGTGATTGGATACCATGTGGATTAGGAAACAATTCAATCTTGAATAGTTCTATTTTTTTAAAGTATGTACTTTGACTAGATTGATAAAACCATAGATCCAAATATCTATATGTTTTTTCTTAGAACTTGGTTTCAATGTTAAGTAATTATTGAAAACATATCTCACCCCCATCAATAAAAAACTGGGGAGACTAACCATTTGTTTTCATATGTTATCAATATATATTTCTTGAAAACAACAACACTCCCACTAACCTCTTGTAGAAACATGGCACTATGTTGTTCCAAATGAATATTCTGTTATTGCTATACTTAATTCTATCCAAAATTTTTATATGAAATTTTCATATGTTATTGTAATTTATTATTTTTAGAAACAATTTTGAATAATGTGTCACTAGTCTTGGTGAAAATGAAACCACCTATTTTATTTTAACTTACTATTCAATATATGTCTATAGAAAAAACCCACCACTCATCTTAGTGGTAGTTTTTTCTTCCTATGAAAACTCATGTGCTTCTGGAACCTAAAATTTATTAAAGGTTACCCTACACCCACTTTCTCAAAAGAGATGTGCTTCCATTCTATAGAAATATAGTCAGTATGGAGTAATAATGGATTTTAATTCCTTAGTGGCTATAGGATAATTAATTGAGATGCATTTAGTGTTTAATTGATGTTAGTTTGTAGTTAAATAAACATTTTAACAAATAGATATCATTAAACCCTAGAATATGTAAAAAATAGAAATGTTATCATATTTTAATTAATATGATATCCATTAGTCAATATAGTTGGCACATAGTTAGTTATTGTATTTCTATTTGTGAAAGATTCCACCGAAAAAATTATTGAATATTTTCAATATATATAAGACACTTTATCAATCTACATTTTACTACCATTATGAAATTGATGTGTATTTGGTAATGTGATTTTAGGATTACCTCCACTCCACATATTAGTGATCGATGCATACTTGGTTATGATACACTCCAACAAGCCTGTTTGGAAGATCCTATATCCTTTACCAAGTGCATTCATTTCTTTATTTAACATTCCTAAAATCTCTTAAATGAATCTCAATATGTATATAAACTTACCTCTAAGCATATTTAGAATAGTTCATTTAGTTTTTTTTTAAAACTAACTCTAGAAGCATTATGACATACCTTTATTTTTAAATGTTTCTTTGTCAAAAAATTTGATAGTGAGTTTATCAGTATACCCAATGTCATAGCTCAAAAAGTGACTAGAAAACTCTTCTCGATATAAAATTTTCAAATATTATCAGTTTTATTTGAAAATAATTATATTTACATAATTAGATATTTCAAATCATATATTTTTATTTATAATTAATTATTTCTTTTAAATATATATAATTTTAGAATTACCAAACTATCAATTAAGTCTGATATACCATAACAACATTCATTTTAAGCATGAAACAATTCCATGCTATGTAAAATTAGACATTTAGATAAATAATTTGGTAATAATCAATACAAAATAATATATTAACCTGAATCCAACAATCAATTCAAAATTCAAGAATTTCTTTCTATTGATTTAGATTTTACCCTTCTTCATATTCTTTAAGAATTAAATAAAATTATATAATTTCCTTACACTTTATTGATTCCAATATTTTAATACACATATATAAACATATTTTATTTAATATCCAATAAGTAAGATATAAGAATTGTATTTATGAATATACATAAAGTAAGAGATACTACTTCATTTCATTGTAGTTTTTCTTCTAATTTCCTTTCTCCTTTGTTCCCATATAAAGATAAAATAGAATCTTATTCCATTACATTCGCATTGATCTTCCTCTTCATTGATGAGAATATTAAAGAATACTTATAATTACTATTATAATTTAGTAATTTCATCTTTCCCATCCACTTGTTCACTATAAGTACCTAAGTATTTTCATACTTTGTGTCCTTATCAACCCAATGAAGTATAGTAAAGAGATCTGAGAGAGAATTATCAATGTTTTTCATATTAAAATTCACAAAAAAGTAGAAGAAGCTTTGAGGGATTGGAGAAAATATGAGATTAGTGTGAACTTTATCACATAGTTTAAACCCAATAATCACTATACGCTTAATGTATCCAATCATTTTGACTAAATGAGGTATAATTGGTGCTCCATCTCTAAATTTTCTCATGAATAGTGGCTTGAGAATCTCAAACTATTTCTATTGAGCTGTTTCTTGATAAAGAGAATAGAGATTCTTGAGCATGCTATATACATCCATATTCTCATGAGACATCTAGAGTTAATCAGATATGGATAATAACGTCAATCATAGGTCATATAGGTCATCATATAAATGTTTTAATTAGATAGAGATAACCTCTTCACTCACATCCATAGTAGGTAGATTATAAACAAATGATTCTAGTATAAAAATATTTCATTCTCCTTGTTGTACATTTTATAATCACCTTTACCACTCTTATAAGTTACTACTAGAAAAGATATTATATTTATCTAGTATATATTGTAGGAATATCATCTTCAATTTGGTTTCTATTTTTTTCTATAATAATATAAAATCATATTTTAGGTAGTTTATTTTTTTATAAAATACATGAGACAAAATAATTTATTTATCTTATTAGTCTCCCACTATTTTATCAAGTATAAAATCACTCACCAATGGAATTGGAATTTTATATCATGGGAAATTATAGTGGTTAGGACCCATATTTTCCTTCTCATAACCCATAAAATGGCCATGAAAATCATAAAAGGGTAATTAGGTAGGAGGTCTTTCCAACAAATAGCTTTCAACTCCTTGATTCATCGAGTGGAGTCCTTAATCCTGTAATCCTAACTTGGATCCCCTCAACATTTTCCTCTAAATTTTTATTCAATATATTATAACCATTAAATTCAATACAGGTTTGGTTAATTCGACCTACCATATTTTTTAAACTCTCAAATAATTAAAAGTCCCCCCCAATGATGGAATAAACTAAATATTTATCTATAGGTCCATCTTAAATTATATAATATAAAGATTTTATTGTATTAATATTTACATGGGGAATTTTATTTATCTTTTACATGCCTTGTTAATATTATATGAATTTTACATAATTAATTAACCATGTTATAATTAAACAATCTATGCATAATCCATTTATTTTAATTTTATATTATATACTTGTTAATTAATTTGTTTATGTGATCATAGTAAAGTATATAAAAAATTAATTGTGCAGTATATTGATATAAAATAAATAATTTCACTTGATCAAGATATTTATAATTTCTAATAGAAAGATGAGATATTTTCTAGATGATATGTCTCTTTTATTAGAAATAAACAAGGTGAAAATAGTCTAAATGATGGAATTTTACACTTATCTCTTTATTAAAGAGGAATAAACTCCTCAAGGAGGGTGTTGGAAAAAATGGGACCATTAAAACTCACCCATTTATTTGACGAACCATCTTAATGATAATTATCTAAAAAACTCACATGTAATAAAGTTTTTTATTAAGGATAGAATATAAAAGTATTTTATCGGTCTATCAGTCATCTTCTAGGGGAGGTTAATATTTCTAATTCTGATAGCTATAACAATATAAGTAGAGTCACCCTCAAGACATAAATTTTTCTAGCTATGTTGTTTTTCCAAATCAATCGCATTGATCAGGAAAACCATTTTGACTTCTAAAGAAGAGGTGATTCAATAGGGGCCATAAAGGCAACCCATGAAATTACCAATATGATCTCTAAAAATGGTTCAAAAGATCGAAGGGACTAGATTTTATCTAGCTTCTCTATCATATTTATATTTAACAAAACTAATAAATAGAGAGTTCTATATGTCTTCAAGAGTTTTATTTGGAGGGTGAAAATTACCTAGAATGTTAATACATTTCAGAACTAAAAAATCAAGAAAAAATTATTACAATGATCATGATGAATAGAGTTTGCAAGAGATTTATTATTAATACTTACTGAGAAGTTAATAAATAAACCAATTATCATAGGGGAACAACTCCATGATCCAATATTAGGTTTATAGTTGTATCATTCCTCCATGTACCTCTGTATCTTCTTGGTTGGTTTCACCTTGAATCAGGTTTCAAACCACTTCCTTTCCCTGTAGTTGTATCCTTTATATATTTTATTCTAACTTTAAATTGAGGAGAAATTTAGGAATGGGATATATAAAATAAACCTTGGATACATAGTTAATACAAAATAAAGGTGGTAGGGATGATTCACATGTTATAATATTTAATTAATAAAATATTTTTACATAAAAAAATCATGAAATAATATTAATTTAAATAGAAATCCAAAACATGCATCGGTTGGTCAAACTCATGATCAATCACATATACATAATAATATAACAAACATACAAGTTAAAATATATTTCCAATAAGTTAGTTAATTAAGTTAAATTTATCTTGAATTAATAATTAATGATATTATTAATTAATTAATTATCTATCTTAATTATTTATTTAACTAGTCCTCAATGTTCACAAGATAAACCATCCATTTTAATTTAAAGAAAATAAATTAAATAATTTTATTTAAAATTACTTAAGTACATGATGTGTACTAGGGATCAACATTGTGTGTAGCCTCCCAATCTAAGTGGTTCCTTTTATGGTAATGTAAAATGTATTCATATAGAGTATAGAGTACACAATGTGCCACTTTGTTACATAGTGTGTAACATGAGTATATCCTATGTGGTGTGTACCTATTTAAATTTCATTGTAATATGCATGGTGTGTATGACCACAACACAATGTGTAGTTTTGAATTTCACATGGAATTAATTCGACATTAATTATTTTGTAAAACCCTTCCAGACAACGTTTACACTGGCAACACATTGTGTTGTTCGATTTTAATATCGAAATTAATTTAATTCCATGTAATTTGTTACAAAAAGTGTACAACATATATTGTCATGTATTCTGTATAGATAAGTACATGTTACATGAAATGTACACCGGATACATAGAATGTAACTCCTTTTTATCAATTCCACATTGCAATCCTATGGAATCAATGATGAGAAAACATTGAGATCACCAGTGACAGTCGGTTCTTAAAGTGTAAAAGGGAGAATAAAAAAAATAAAAAAAATAAAATCACAATACTTAGATATTTACATGGTTCACGAATAATACCTGTATCCATTGAGAGGTAAAACAATTGACTGTAATTTGACTATATAATTATACATTACAATCTTTGAGTATGAAACCCTAGATCAAAATGTGCTTATAAAGAAACACGGTGCTATAGTATCCCACATTTCTAAAACGTAAATATGCATAGTAAGTACACTATGCTGTAGTAACCAATGGTAGGAAGTCAACAGAGCTACAATACCCTATCAGTGTCACCATTAAACTATCCTAAAACAACTGTATGGAAGTCTAAACTACTACAATACCTCTATCAGTTTCCTCAATCGTCTATGCTATAATAACCTATCTGTGTCAAATCATGAGAGTTATGGTCTAGTGTATAGTAAAGGGTAATTGTAGTTGGACCAACTTCATCCATTGGATTGGAATACACCATTATAATAATCTCCCATTTGATGGTTGATATATAAAACTAACTTCCTTACATGGTTCCAACTTAAAAAAACTTACTTAATATAAGATCGACCTCTTCTTCAATCACTAATGGTTTCTTTAATATCAAATATTCAACTTCAAGCAGAAAATTCCTGAAATACTATATTCTCTCTCTTCCATGATCCCATACTGTTTTTCCATATTATTCTTATCATCCTCCACTCATCAATGGAGACCAATAGTGGAATAAAAGTTCCTCAACATCTCAATCACCATCACTTTTGTCAACATGTCTACTGGATTATTGGTTCCAAGAATCTTTTTCAATATCAACAACCTATTCTAGATTAAACATTTGATAAAATGGTACTTCAACTAAATATTATTTTTCTGATCATGAGAAAATAGGTTCTTTCTAATATGTATAACACTATAAATGTAATAGTGTAATACATTTTCCTATCAATTTATCTCTAGTTCCTTCAATAATTTCTTCAAGCAAACCATATCGTTCTAAAAATATGTTATAGAAATATATTCTACCACTATGGTGGGTAGTTACAACAGCTTCAATAATTGAGATATCTTGCTCACTACAGTTCCTCCTTAGGTAAACACATAACCTATGGTACTCCTATTTCTATTGAAATCAACTCCAAGATCAGTATTCACATACCCTTGTAAATAAGTTTCTTTCCCAAAGCATAAAGATACTTCCTTAATTCCCTTTAGATAAATAAATATCCACTTTATAGCTTCCCAATTTTTCTTTCTAGGGTTATCTATGTACCTAATCACAACTCCCACTACCTGAGAAATAGAAGGTGGAGTATAGGGTATGTAATACATCAAGCTTCCAATAACTGATGCATATGAAACCTTTTCTAAGTACTCAACCACTTATCTTATAATTATTGCTTACTGCTTTAATAATTTTAAATTGATTTTTATGGAAATATAAATAGTCTTTTCTTTTAGAATAGTAAATCTACTGAAAATATTTTCAATTTAGTCATTCTATGAAAACATCAAGGTTCCAGTTGCATGATCTCTTTTGATATTCATCCCCAATATCTTACCAGCTTCTCCAAGATCTTTCATCTCAAACTCCTTATCTATATACCATTTTATCTTATCGATACTTTTTATATATGACCCTATAATGATAATTTCACCCACATACATAAGAAATATGATGTATCCATCATAAAAAGACTTAAAATAACTACATTAATCAATTAAAAACCTTTTTTATTAATTTTCTTTCTTTTTAATACCCAAAATTTCTTTTTCAAATGCTTGGGTTTCTTATTTAACCCATATAATATCTTTTAGATTTTTCACACCAGGTGTTTCCATCCTAGCTCAATATATCCCTCTCGATATAAAATATAAAAATCCTCCTTTATATATCTATGAAGTAAAATAGTTTTTACATTAAATTTATCAATATAAAAATCCTATTATTTAATAATACTAAGAACCACATGAATTATGGTAAATTTCACTAAAAGTGAGAAAATCTTAGTGAAATATAAACCTTTATTTCATTAAAATCCATTCACCACTATCATTTCCTTATATCTCATTTTGACATCATCTTATTACTTAACTAAGAAGACCTATTTGTTCTATCATCAATTCTTTCCTTGTGGAAAAGGTGTTAGATCCCATGTATTATTATCATGTAATGAATAAATCTACTCTATTATAACCAACTACCACTTTCTCGACTCCTACTACTTTATTTTCACTTCAAATAATTCTAGATACTCACCACCAATTAATAAAAAATAGTTCATGGATAATGAACATCTCTTCACAAGACTTATCACACTTTTTGATCTCCTAAATTCCAATTGAGGAGTATACTCTAATGGTTCTGATGTCACAAGATTTGGTACACCATCAAGATCCATTTTCTTATGACACTTTGATTATTTTTTTCCACCATCAGTTTCAACTTAATGATAGTTTTTTTTCATATAAAACCTTCATTAAATATCACATTCTAGCTTCTGATTATCATCTTGTTCTTATTATCCAAAAAGTGATAACCAAAATCCTTATCACCATAACTAATAAATAAACATTATTTGGACTTAGAATCAATATTTTCCTTTTCATCAACTTTTATTTGTATATAATTCAAAAAGTAAAAGACTTTCAAATGAGAGAGTCTTACCTCCTTTTCTGACTAGATATCCTCAGTCAAAAATTCTAGCATAAGTATATATAGACTTCTATTGATGAGATATGCTACCATATTCCCCACCTTTTTTCCAAACTTCTTGGGTAACCCTAAGTGTATAATCACACTCTAACAATATTAATTTAGTGTCCAATTTATCCTTTTATCCATACCTTTATATTTTGGTGTACCAGAAAGTGTCTTCTCCCACAAAATTTCATTATTATCAAAGAACTCTATGAAATATTTAATCTTATATTATCCCCTTTTGTCAGACTTAAATCATTTGAACCTTGATCCAAACTCATTCTCCAACAAATTCTTCATCTTCTAAAACATTTTAAATACATTATATTTTATTTTTAGAATGTAAAACCATACCTTCCATGCTGATTCATCGATAAATTTCATATAATATTGTGACCCTCCAAGGGAATGAACTAGTGTAGCCCCCCATATATCAATGTGAACCAGGTACAATTTCCAAACCTTTAACATTCTTTCTCCTATAAAATATACTATCTTATACTTTCAAAATATACAATATTCACATAAGTCGACTTCCACCAACTTTAGCTCTAGAGATGTTCCTTTTTTTCAAATCCTTCATCCCCTTCTCACTCATGTTCCATAATCTATAATGATAAAATTATGAATCCATGATAGAATTTTCTATTATAAGAAAAACCATAAAATTTTATATCATATTGTATAGTTTTCCATTATTTAATCCTTGATCAATGAACATAGTTCCCTTAGTAATTTTACCTAGACCACCAGTAAATCCAAATCATCATTTTTTCAAAAATAAATAAGATTCCTTCTCAATATAAGAACATATTAAATATTATTTATTATAATAAAACTACAACTATTGGTCTTGATCCATGAATCACACTTATCTATAATATGAATAGGTTCATCATCAACAATATGTACTTGAAAAAATTTCTAGGAAAAAAATTATCTAAAAATACCTTATTCAAGGTGGAATGAAAGGATACCCCTAAGTATAAAATCAAAGACTCCATATGGCTATCCATACTCAACAACATGACATCATTGAGTTATTGAGATGTTGTGTTTTATGTATTGGTTTTAGTTGACTTCCATTTTTCCTTAAACTCCTTGATATGTCCTTTTTTCTCTTAATTCTAATGGGTATAATCAAGACCCTTTTCTTTTTCAAAGCTATTTCATCTTGACTTTTTTCATACTTTTCGATTATCTCACTACACATTTCTGCATATTATTTTAATGTTTATATAAGTACCAAAAAATCTTCTTGATTATATTCTCAAAATATCCTCACAGAGGATTAGGTCTGACATATCATCCTACTTTAACTTTGTATTCCTTGAAGAACTAATCACATGAGTTATAGTTACTTTCCAATGATCATGTAATGAAGATAGTAAAAATAGTTAAAATACCCCATCATCTAGTTTAGTTATCACTATTGAAAACTAACTTGGCATGGTTTTGAATTATTCTATGTGACTAACAAAAGTTTTCCCCTTAATCTTCTTCAGATTAAATAGTCATCACATTTGGTACATTTTTTTTGATGTAGAATGATTCTTGTACATATTTGTGATATCTTATATCAACTGAGCTTTTATCTTATCATTTTTATGTTGAATTATATGTTTTTAGATAATGTATGATGTAAAAACCCCAAAACCCATTGATCCAATAGTTCCCACTAGTCTTCTCCATCTTCGTTGGGTTTTCACCTAGAAGAATCAAGTTCATATTTTTCAAATAAAGATAATATTTGTTCAACATCCTCTATTAATTGAAGTCATATTCATAAAAATGATGAATATTTACCTTACCTTCTTCCACATCCATCATTCAATTAAAAAAATCTAACCTAGAGCTTCAAAACTCAGGTTCTAATGCTAGTTTATGTAAAAACATTGGGAGTTCCAATGATATTTTATTTCATTAGAGTAAAAGAAAAAAACAAAAGAGTTAGAATAATATCAAAATCATAGATATTTAAGTGGTTCAAGAATAATCTCTACATATATAAAGAGGAAACTATAGTAATCAGTTTTAGGAAGTCTATAGAGATATGATACCCTATCAGTGTCTTTAATCAGTCATGCTATGGTAACCATAGGAAGTTCGAACTGCTAAAGTACCCCAATCTACATCACTGGCCTGCCCTAATATAGTACCCTATCAGTGTTGAATTATAAGAGTTATAGTTTGGTAGGTAGTGTTGTCTGCTAGCTATTATAATAACTTCTTCTAGTGGATTGAGATACACCATTCCAACATTCAATGTGTAATCCATGTGGAATAATATTGCATTACAATGTGTGTATCCTAACTACACGCTGTGTAATAAAACTGAAGCCATGTCTCCCAACTGTAAGTAAAGTACACAATGTATATTAAATACACTATGTGTACATTGAAAACACAATGTCTATGTCATTGTGGGGTTTCATGATGTATATGATAGATATACACCGTTTAATCATGCAAGCCACGTGCTACCAAAATCATTAATATGCAGTGTAATAAATGTGCATTTACACACCGTGTAAGGACCTCCCACATGACCAACCATGATTGTTTAAACTATGTTAGTGTATGGTCGATTGAGACTACACAAAATGTAACTATGATACTCACAGTGTAATCATGTCATGTATCCAAGATCCTCAACAACTCTAGATGGTATCTTCATGTTTCCTTCACTTGTTCTTGGATTGTTCTTAGTCATATGATAGTGAATGAACATGTTATCTCAACTTTATGGATTATGAATGATAATCTAAATGAAAAACTAAAAAACTAATTATGATTTAACTCAAAAAATAATTAAATAACTATAATTTTGAACTTGAACACTCTGATACCACATGGAGGTTCTGGGTGAAGCAGAAGCTGATTAGACCTATTCCCAATGATTTTTTTCATTGAATCCGACAAATAAATAATAAAAACATGATGAAGAGTGACATGTCTCATGATTATGTATAGGTAACCATAATGAAATAATCCTTGAACCAAGATAGGGGTTTTTTCAAGTTAAATTTATAACTAATTTAATAACTAGAAATTTCCAAGGTCTTGAGTGCTTTGTTTGAAGTAGGTTTTGATCGATTGAAACTTGTAAAGGATGTACCAAAATTTCAATTAGAGGATCCAAAGTAAAATACATCTAGAGGTTATCCATACATGCACAATGATATTTTAATGACTATTATGGAATAATGTGTGCTAACATAGATGATTAGTTTGTCTTTCATTATTAGTATTGATCATAACACATCTCTCATGGTTGAGAATTGTCTCTCTTGTCTCTCATTATTGAGTAATAGGATGGAGGTGGATGAACTCTCTTTATATTAAGAGGAACCCTAGAGATATTATTTATAGATATAATTATTTATAGAGAATATATGTTGCGCACAAAATGTTTTCTCTTATACATAAATGATATAACTAGGTATATATATCATTAGGTTAATAAGATTAGTAATTTCACAAAGTCCTTTAGAAAATCTCCTAATTATTATTGAACCCTTTGTCCAATAATAATAACAATAATAATTTACATGATGTTTTCATTTATCAAGGATAAAGTAAATATCAATAAATAAATTAATGTTTAATTAAATAGTATTTATTATATCATTTCCATTGTTGGACGCTAAAATCAACTCATCCATATTTAAATACAAATAGTTTTTAATTAATATTGATGGATAGAATAAGAGTGTGACCCTTTAGGCCTCTTCCATAGTATCATTATTTTAGTTCACTTAAATTCTAATATCATCATCTAGAAACACGTAAAATAAAACATATAGGTTGAAGTTAATGTCACAATGATGAAAACCATATATGAATTCCCACTTTTTAATATAATATATTTGGATTAATATCTCATTAATTAGGTTGTACGATAATGGCGTCAACCTATATTCTTGATATATCTTTTCTTTGACTTCCTAAAATGAAACCATCAATACATCTAGCCATGAAATTTAGGTAGATAGTTTCATTCCAATCAAATAGTCAAGATATAATCTTCTATAAATATGGAAGGGACAAATCCTTTATAGAAATATTCATTGATAACATATCCTTTTTGATGAACCCAACATGTCTTACTTTTATATGAACATATAAAATCATATTTTTTTGAAATACATCAAAGTTTGAGACAAATGATATGTATTAATAATAATATTAAATTATAAGTAACATGGAACACATTCGAAATAGGAATATCTAGTGGCACATTAACATGTGGAATTCATTCTTGTGGGTCTATCATGATAATATTCCATCTTAGATATTACCAAGTGTGAACTTCCTGAGTTTATGCCTAAAATGATTTTAAGAATCCAACACCTACTAGTCTACATCATCAATATAAAACCATATATCCTTTATGGGATGCAAATTTTTGAAGAAATTTGAATTTTTTATATGGATCAGGGGTAATTTTGAGATCCTAGATTCATATTGTAATTTTTATTATTGAAATATCTCAATAAAATGTTTTTAGATATAGATTAGGGTTAGGATTTGTAACAAGAAATTGACTAGGTAACTAGATAAGGCCATGTGGCTCTATTGAAATCTTACACCTCTACTAGGTCACACCGTGATGGTTTGGTTACAAAAATATGAGCTTCTACGTAGAGTTATGGCTAAGGGATCCACTGCACAATAGGTTTTTTGTATTTTAGAAATGTATTATAATCTTACATAGTGGTCATGATAAGAAGGGAGGCATTACATTGTGTTTATGGTGGGTCATGCTGCAATAGATGTTGGTTAGGGGGATGGATACTATACCTAGTGGTGTTTCTTTACAGGTATTATAGGGTATAGGAGGCTACATTTTTAAGGACAATAGTTCCTTTTTCATGAACCAACCCAGGCCAACCCTAGACTGGTGACCCGAGTTGGCCCGTGAGATCCCCGAGGCACATTCCCGATCTCCTTGGGGTGGTGACAAGCACCAAGGGAATCAGAGAGAGATAGTGGGAATGGTTTCTCTCAATATATATATATATATATCATCAGAATAATAAAATAGTGGCATAATATAAATAAAACTGATGAGAACAACATGGAATAAACTAAAAATATAAAAAACCCTGAAAACTCACCAGATATTTGTGTGAATTTATTGGTCACTCCCCGAACCCATAACCCAACACCAAACTATAGTGATTGAAACCAAGATGGAACTTTGAATTTATTCTAGAAACAAGAATGAAATTATAGGTGCGAGTATTAAAAATCATTAGGTATCCCCAAGAAAATTATTCCCAATGAATTTCCCTTAAATAAAAAAATTAATTTACTACTAGTTTGAAATACAACATATAAATTTTTTTTCATGCATTTTTTAAAAAAATCATGATCCATTTACCTCTTCATTTAAAATAGGTTCCTTTTCTAAAAGAAGGAGGCTTTATCATTTTAGAGAAAGAGACGGAGAGTAAGAAATAAGATTTTTTATTTGAAAAAGGGGAATATAGTATGAAAATTTTTCCAAACATTTTCCATGAAACATTTAGAAACCAAATATTTACTTTTAGAAAATATATACACCCTAAAATGGAATTAGAAGTAATTAAAGCTCAATGAGGGAAATAGGAAAACCATACACAAGTAACCAAATCAACTGATTCACCTAAATCATCTACTGTATATAAATATGTTATCAAGAACCTATGAATTCCTAGGATCTTAGGGGAAAATATAGAATATACTGTAACATGATCCATCATATCAGCTTTCCTAATGCAATCAAACAGTCCTCACACACCATTGTACCATACTTATCGTAACCGAGGGGAAACATCCCTAAAGAAGAGTGTGTCCATACTAAGGGGCCACTAGCCAGAGAATAATTTTAAACAACTTCAACAAGTGTTCTTGAATGTTCCACTATCTATGCTAGGTTACCAAGTTGTGTTTAATATTTGTTTGATTTAATGATAATCATACAATCAATCATAGATAAATAATTAGCACAAGCCACACATATCACACACATTAGAATCACCCCCTATGAACCACCCAAAGAATCCCCCTTGACTTTAACCCATAAACCCATGAGGTATGTCCCATAATAAGGACATTATAATCCCTTTAACAATGAAAAGTCAAGAGACACATACCAAGGAGATCATTTCAAAGAAATAAAATTTTCAAGGTGCCAATCAGGCCTCACATATCCTTTGAGTGAAAAACCATTTCATAGAGGTCCAAAAAACACAACTTATAATTTAATTAAATATTAGAAACACATTTATTAAGCTAAAAAATTATTTTGAAACCAAAATCCACTTATAAAGGACAACTGATAATTTTAACAAACACTTGGTGTGAAAGTCTAAATAATACAATTCCATACAATTCAAATTCAAGGGAAACTCACTTGATTTCATTTAAAATAATCATTGGAAAAATAAAATATCTGAAATTTATATCAAAATAAGGTGACAACATCAAGTAATCTATGTTTCTTAAATTTAAAGGCCTAATGCAAAGGGGAACCTACCTCAAATTCATGGATCTTGGATGAGAGTAACCCAAAAACAATTCCACAAGGGTCTAGAGAGGCATACAAACCCAAGTAGAAACTTACAAATATAAAAACTCTAAATTAAAACCAAATAAACATGAAACCTAGAGAAAATAAACCAAGGGAGAAAGATAAACAAGAAGAAAATGGAAGAAGAAGGAAGTGGAAGAAGAGAAGAGGTGATTGCCATGAAAAATCACCCCAGAACTTGAAGAAATCCACTTGGAATCACCCTTGGAAGAAGGTGGGAGGCATGAGGAAGAGGGGGAGTCTCACTTACATCACACAAGCTAAAAGGAAAAGAGTAGAGGGTTTAGGGGTTAAAATTTAAAGAGGTAAAAATGGTAAATTGACATTTTTAACGAATCTGGGCACTATGCACAGTTTGGTAAACCATGTTCTAACTGTGATACCATTACTAGACTCACAAGATACCCACACAGTTTTTCACAAGGTTTAGGAAACCATGCAATAACTGTGTTGTTTGGTTATATAAATAATTATAGAACCATTCACTTGATTCTAACACGGTTTCTCTTAGGAGATGCATGGTTTGGATCAAATCATGTGATACCTGTGGAAACCTAATTATGCAAGAAGAAAAATAACTAAAAAGGGGATTAATGTAATGGTGTTTCATTGTTTCCCCTTAACCATGCACACAAACCATAAAACCTAAGAAAGACCACCCAAACTAAAAATTTATATCCAAAACAAACGGTAATCAAGATAAAATAAAAAAAAGATAAATCAAAATAAAGGAGAAAAATAAGAAACGGGGTGTGAAAATTCTCCATACCATTATACTTTATATACCCATAACACCTCAACATTTCTATTTGATTAGGTAAATGAAAAGGGTTCACACAATCACATGATTCAACTTCTAAAGATAAATAAAACCTTGAGTACTACCCAGATAAAACTTTCTTCCCTACACCAAAAAAACAATTAGACTCAAACCACATATCAAATGATGATAAGGGTCCCAAGTCATGAGACAGACACCTTACTACAACCAAAGAGGCCATTAGATCCCATCCATGAGACAATAATTACCAAATAAGAGGGAACTAAAATTTAGGAAACCCAAGGGGGCGGAGGATAACAGCTGAACACTTTCCCAAGGGGAAAATGAAGAAGATATATAAGGCAAAAATAATGGTTTATTTCAAAGAATTCAGGAGGCTAGGGTGGACTCCCCACTATATGAGGATTTTATCAGGATTCCCAACCAACACCAACCATCAAAAATTGAACCTCAAAATCATAACAACCACTCAAAAATATTATAAGAAACTAAACAATAGGAAAAAGACACATAATAAAATACTCTTTCACTCTAAGATGACAACATTTAGAATTTCTACAATGGAATTATATCAACCCTACTCTTTATTACAGACTTAAACATGATTTAGTAAATAAAATATTTACTTAATACAACATGGAATATCAAGAGGTCCAGTGTCTTTGGGGATTATGAACATTACATAACAACTTAAAACAAAAAACACACAACATCTTTATTTAAAACTTCCTTTAAATAACCACGACATTCCCTCGTACTTAACATTGCATAGGATATCCTGAGGAATGTATAAGAAAAGGGTGGGATATAAAGCCCAGTAAGGGAGTAAAAAAAGAATTAAAAGAATTATAAAATACATGTTAGGTAGTAGGAATATCAATGGATCATAAAAGAAACATGATCATAAAGGCAAGATATTTCATGGTTAACATAACCATGAAATGTGGCAGCAACACTTAATATGGTATTAGCATGAACCAAGGCTCATTGCACATGGAGCAAGAGTAAACCCTAATTATACTTGAATTATCATGAGTAAAACCTCATTTCACTTTATGTATCATGATACTAATCTTTACCCAATTCATTGGAGTGCTATCAGGGCAGAACCTTCTTAAACATTTCATTTATTGCATAAGTGTGCCACATGAATCGTTCAACACGGAATCATTAAAGATCATCATTTATCCCATGATAAAGGAATGATGAATTAGTACATGAAAATATATAATCAATATGTAAATTTTAATAAAGGTTAATACCCTTGATAGATAAATGGACATGGTATTCACGATAAAATGACTTTAGCTTGGAAAAACGCAGTGCAATTTTGGCAGCATGACGGTGCGACATAAGAATTTATAAAAGTGGTTGATGAGAGAGAAAGGTGTGTCTCATCATATTTAAATTAAATGGATAGTAATGGTGTAATATATATATACATATGTACCAAAAAATTTAATGGAATTTATATTCATGATACAAAATCATTTCTTGAATGTAAATGAGGAGAGAGAAATCCCTTACAAAATTTCAGCATGGTAATGGGTGTAAATGAGAGGAATTAATGAGAGATAAAGGGGTATATCATCATTAAAAAATAATGAGGGAGGTATGGAGGAGGTTTTAAATCATACCCCAACATTTATAATTGTAAATAAAAGGACATAACAATATGAAGAAACTTGGATAAAATGAGAAGGGACGAAATCCCTTACTTGGAAGTGTTATCCCAAGGCTTGGGAGAGGCTTGAGAGAGGCTTATTTGGATATTGGGGAACCTTGGGAGGATTTTGGAGAGAAGAGGGAAGATATTGGACTAACTAAAAATGCTTTGAGTGAAGAGGAAGCGGGATCTTGGGTGGGTTTATATATGAAAGGAGAGAGATTTCTTTATTATTTAGGTTTGAGACACCACACGTTAAACTAATCAAAACCACAAACCAGCCCATATTTTTTGCAATTTTTTTTTGAAAAATGAGAGTGAAAGAAATATTTTATAAGGAAAATGACAAAACTTTATAAAATAATAGGGTTTCTTATGTGGAGGTGAGCCACACTCTCAAGGAAATCAATTTAAAAAGCTAAAATGTTTTATAAGTCTTGGAGGGTTCACTAAGGCTTTGTAAAATAAATCAAAAAAACCTAAAATCACATTATTTTAATGGTAAAACATATATTTTCCTAACATAATGTATATATTATTTTATTACATCACTATTGGGTCATTATGATGTCATAAAACACATTATATATTTAAACAGTATTTAATTTTTACCCAAAAATTCGACTGACGCAGAAAATTATGAAAAATTCACCATTTAATAATTTTGACTTCTTGATTCCAAGTATAATATTATTTTTATTTAAATTTTTTTCTAAATATGTTAATTTTTACTTTCAAAATAAAAATTGACATTTATCGAAAATTCATGGGTTTTGACGAAAAACAGCTTTCAAACTTAAACAAATTACAATTGTATTCATAAAAATTATACGATAATTTATAATTAATAAAAATTAATTTAATAATAATAATTTTTTATTAAAATATTATTTAATTAAAAAATACATTAATTTATCAAAATAGATTCCTTATTAGAATATTAACTAAAAATAATATTTTTACTTTAAAAACTATTTACAAAGTTACAATAATAAAATTAATTTATATTCTTTATTATATACAAAAATAATGCAGATAATCATAGTGATAAGGTCTTGTTACATAACCCCTTATAACACTTGCATACAACTGAAGCATAAGGTGTGCGATGGTAACAGACTCTTGGGTTTTCTCAGATAACATCGTTCGGGTGGTAATCTCTATCAAATTCCACTTATCCCATAGGTGGTTCTGTTCAAGATTAATGTGTTAAGGCTCGGCTTGGGCTTGGTCAATAGTGAATCCCAATGACGCCACCTCCTTTATGAGCTCCGAAAAATGGGATTTGTACAGGGAAAGTGTACCAGATGAAGCCATCACTTCCATTTTCTAAGTAGATTGGATTTGTTAAAGCCTTCTATTTATACTAATCATGTGATCACTATTCAATAACTATATTAGAAACGATCAAAATTCTTAATAGTATTTTAAAATCCAAAAACATAAAACCAAGTAAGTTCATATGTTTTACATAACAATTTTTTATAATAATACATTTAATTATATTAAGAGTAATTTTCATTTATGGAAGTTTAGGTCATTACAATATTCCCCCCTTATAAATTTTTTCCCTTGAAATTTAGTTTTACATTTTATGCTGTGAACATTTGTGGGTAATTTTCCTTCATTTCCTCCTCTAGTTTCCATGTTTCCTCTTTATACTTATGGTTTTTCCATAGTTCCTTGACCAGTTGGGTAGTCTTATTACATAGAACTTTATCTCTACGATCCAAGATCTTGATTGGATTATATTCATAAGAGAGGTCATTCTACAAAGGAACCACCTATGGATTGAGTACATGTTATGGTCCAGATATGTACTTTCTCAAGAGTGATACATGGAATACATCATGTACTTGAGATTGGTTCGGTGGGAGTTCTTGTCGATAGGCCACCGCTCCAATGTGATCAAGGATCTAAAAAGGGCCGATGTACCTTGGACTGAGCTTTCCCTTGTTACAAAATCTTATAACTCTCTTCCACGATGATATGAAGAGGAATACCATGTCTCTGACATCAAACTCTAGGTCTTGTTGGTGATTATCAACATAGATATTTTGTCGACTCTGAGTATCTTTAATGTGCTGGTGGATGGTCTTACCATTCTCCACCATTTCTTCAACAATTTCCAAACCTAGGAGTTTTCTCTCAACAACTTCATCGCAACATGCTGGTGTTCTTAACCTCTTCCCATATAGGGATTCATAAGGATCCATTTGGATGCTTTATTGGAAATTTTTTGTTGTAACAGAACTCAACTAGAGGAAGATTTTGATCCCATCCTCCTTTGAAGTCTATTGAGAATGCTCTCAACTATTCCTCAAGTGTTTGGATAGTCTGATAAAATTGGCCATCTGTTTGAGGATGATAAGCCGTATTGAAGTTCAGTACAGTATCCATAGCATGTTGAATAATCTTTAAAAACTTAGAGGTGAATCTTGGATCTCGTTCGGATATAATCGATAGTGGTACTCCATGCAGCCTTACTACGTCTCTGATGTATATCTATGCCAGTTGATCCTATGACAAATCATACCAAATTACAATAAAGTGTGTAGTATTCGTAAGATGATCCACAAAAACCTAGATATCATTGTTTCCTTTGGATTTATTCAGAAGTGTGGTGAAAAATTCCATGGTGATGTTATCCCATTTCCTAGCTAGTATGGGTAATGGTTGCATAATCCCCTTATACTTCTACCTATTATCCTTTACTTTCTGACATACCAGGCACTTTGATGTATACTCATCAATCTTCTTCTTCATGTTTTCCCACCAATAATGCTCTAGGATATCTTGATACATCTTTGTGTTTCCTGGGTGAATGGAGAAATTAAAACTATGTGCATCATCCAAAAGTTAATTATTTAACTCTGTATTCTATGGAACACATAGTCTTGACCCAAATCTCACAATTCCTCTTTCATCGACATTAAACTCTACTAATTTCCCTTTTCTGATAGTTTCCACCTTCTTTTGAATTCCCACATCATCCTTTTGAGCATCCTTTAACCTTTCCAAAAGAGACGGTTGAGCAATAATTTGTGAAAGGATTGATGATGTTCCCTTATTTATGATTCCCATGCCTATCTTCATCAAATATAAGAAGATTGTATACTTTTCAATTCTCATCAATGATAGAATCGTTGGGTCCTGTCTACTTAGAGCATTTTCCACATTGTTCGCTTTCCTAGGGTGGTAATGGATTGAGAAGTCATAGTCTTTTATCATATCTAACCATATTTTTTGGCGCATATTCAAATCATTTTGTGTGAATATATACTTGAGGTTCTTGTGGTCCATGTATATTTCACACTTATCCCCAAAGTGTTAATTCTGCCAAATTTTTAAAGCAAATATCATCGAAGCCAACTCCGTATCATGTGTTGGATAACTTTTCTCATGTATTTTAAGATTCCTTGAGGTGTCGGATATCACTTAATCATTTTTCATTAGCACACATCCTAAAACCCTCTTTGGAGCTTCACTGTACACCACAAAGAGTTCTACACTTATTGGGAGTGTGAGTACTGGTGCAGTGATAAGCCTCCTTTTCAACTCCTTAAATCTCTCTTCGCATTCATCACTCCATGAAAACATTACTACTTTACGAGTTAGCTCAGTAATATGGTTGGAAAATTGTGAGAAATTCCTCACAAATATGATATAATATCTAGCTAACCCCAGGAAGATATGGATATCCGATTCCGATATAGGCCTCAACTGTCCCTCAATTGCAGCTATCATGATGGGATCCACAGATATCCCATTGCTTGTGATGATATGGCCCAATAATGACACCTACTTCAACCAGAACTCACACTTTTTGTACTTCGCATAGATCTTATCATTTTTCAAGGTCTCTGGTACAGTTCTTAGATGCTCCTCCTTGGTTTTGGAGTATATAAGAATGTTTTATATAAATAGTACCACTAATTTTTCAAGGTAATCTCTAAAGACTCTCTTCATAAAGTCCATGAATATTTCTAGAGCATTAGTGAGTCCGAAAGGAATTACTATGAATTTATAGTGCCCGTATCTTGTATGAAAAGCAGTCTTGGGGCTATACTCATTCTTCACCCTTACTTGGTAAAATCACGACCGTAAATCCACCTTGGAGAAGTATGGTTCTCTACACAGCTGGTCAAAAATTTCATCAATCATGGTAGAGGATACTTGTTCTTTATCAAGATTTTTTTAATCTCATGATAATCAATTCAAAGGCGCATTGAACCATCATTCTTCTTAATGAAGAGGACTGGAGCACCCCATGGTGAAGAACTAGGGCATATAAAACCTTTATCTAGATTCTCTTGTAGTTGTTTCTTCATATACTCAAGCTCCACAATAGCCATTCTATACGGAGTCTTGGATATTTGCAATGCCCCAGGTATAAGGTCAATTGAGAATTCAACATCTTTTCTGAGAGGAAGACTAGACAATTCCTCGGAAAACACTTCAGCGAATTTCCTCACAATAGGAACATCTTCAAGGATGGTTGTTTCCTTAGAATCAATCATCTTAGCCAGATACGCGTTCTCATAGGGTAGTAATATCCATTCTTGATATGATGGTGCTAAATAATATTAATCTTCTTCTTTTCACTTGTATAGAATCAGGGGTCGATTCTCAATATGGAGAGTGATTTATCTCTTGTGGAAATTTATGTTGGATCTATATAAGGAAAGCCAATCCACGCCAAGATTTGAATCAAATTTTACCAGAGGGAGTATAATGAGGTTTGCTAGGAAGTTCAATCCACAAGTTATGATAGCGGAGGAGTTATATTCACAGGATGCAATGATTTCCCCATTTTCCGTACTCACCAACATCTTTACTTCCATGATTTTTGGTGGTGTTGGTATTGTTCTAATAATCTTTCGGGATATACAAGAATGCATAGAACCAGAATCAAAAAGTAAGTTCACTATTCTTGAATGAAAAACTAGCGTACCTATAACAACTTTGTTATCAGGGTTCACTTCGACGGTAGTGATGGAAAAAGCTCTCCCTTGCTTCCTTAGAGGCTTTTGGTTGCCTCTGAAAACCCCTGTCTTAGGGAACTGATTTGAAAGGTTCCATGGTTCTTTTCTGTTGAATAAATGAACAATGCGTTGAGGGACCAATAAAGCGTTACTCTCCTCTTTCGCAGCCACAGGTTTGTCTTATCAGCAGTTAAAGGCTATCTGCCCTTCTCTTCTACACCTAAAGCTTTTCCTCTTCCCCTTTAGGAAATTTCTGGGGTGCTTCTTTCTGCACCTTTAGAAAGTGGGGTGCTGGATCTTCTTAGCACCGTTGGATTTATCCATTAGACCTATAGAATTTAAGTCCACCTTATGCTTCTTATCCCCATGATACCCCTAGGATACGCCGATATTCATTTCGACTTTGAGGGAACATCTGAAAATTTCTTCATAGCTATCGAAGTTACTGATCTCGAGGGATTTCTGTAGGCTAGGTTTTATCCCATCAAAGAAGTGGTCAACCTTGAATTCAGGGGTAACGATAAATTCAGAGGCGTATCATGCAAGACTTGTGGAGTTTTACTCATACGCTCCAATGGATTCGTCATCTATTTTTCCTGAGGTCAAGGAAGTCCCATTGATCAGCTTTACCCTCGATATCCTCCTCATGCTTCATATTATTGATCAATGTACACCATTGATCATCTTTACCCTCCATATGATAAGAATCTAGATGAAAATTCTCTTGTTTATAACATTGAAGGATAGAGAATATCTTTTTAATGGAGTTGATCCATTGTTCGAAAATTAAGGGATCAGATAATCCATTAAAAATAGGAGGCTGTTGTATCATGAAGCTCTTGATTGCGACTTGTTCTTTCTTAGGGGGGGTTTAAATTTCATCTTGACCCATGTTTCTATTCAAATCTTGAGTTAACTGAGAGAATATCGTGCCAAAGTTCGCTATTCCTGCTCCCATTGGATTGGGAATCTCATTAGACTAGTAATCAAATTGATCTTTGCATCGATTGTTAGTCCGAGTCCTGTTATTACTAGCCATTGGATGAAATAAAAGGAAAGTTAGGGGTAACACATAAAGGTTAATCCATGGAAAAAAAATGGATGACTTATAAGTATCTTTTATTTCCTTAACTTATGAATCTATATGATTCAATCTATGTTATCCATGATCTAGTTCCCAATATATATTCTTAGTAGATTTTTTTTATTCCCTTAAGGATGGTCCATAATAATCTTGTGAATTTACCAAATAATATCCCCCAGGAGTGTCGTAACCAAGAGTGCATCAAGGCCCGTTTTCATGTACTAGGATACCTCGGGTCAAGCTCGAAACTTCTTGTCGCAGTTTTCACTCTTAAGTACATCTGTTCTAGAGATGCCTCTACCTACTCGTATCCAGATAGGGATGTATTTTCTTGATAAAACACTTACTCAATACTCACAAAATTTTTTATATGTTTTTATTATACTTAGTATTTCCTCTAAGGCTTCACTAGGGTTTTCTAATCCTAATCCAAAAAATAACTAAACCCATCCTCTGATACCAACTATAACAAACATTCTCTTTATTACACAATTAAACATGATTTATTAAATAAAATATTCACTTGATACAACATGGAATATTGAGAGGTCTAGTTTTTTTGAGGATTATGAACATTACATAACAACTTAAAACATAAAACACACAACATATTTATTGAAAACTTCCTTTACATAACGATGAAATTCCCTTGTACTTAGCATTGCATGGGATAACCTGAGAAAATGAATAAGAAAAGGGTGAGCTATAAATCCCAGTAAGGGAGTTAACAAGGAATAACATGAAGGATGAAATACATTTTAGTTAGTAGTCATATCAATGGAGCATAAAAGAAACATGAACATAAAAGCAAGATATAACATGATTATCATGACATGGAAATGTGGCAACAACACTTAACATGGTATTAGCATGATCCCAGGATCATTGCACATGGAGAATGAGTAAAACATAATTGAACTTGAATTAGAATGAGTAAAACCTCCCTGCACTTCACGTATCATGATATTAATCTATACCAAATGCATTGAAGCTCTATCTGGGCGCACCCTTCTTAAACATTTCATTTGTTGCATAAGTGTGCCTCATGGATCATTCAACATGGAATCATTAAAGATCATAATTTATCCCATGATAAAGGAATGCATAATTCTTACATGAAAATATATAATCAATAAGTAAATGTTCATAAAGGTGGATACCCTTGATAGAGAAATGATAATGGTATTCACGACACAATGACTTCGACTTGGAAAAACGTGGTGCAATTTTGGCAGCATAACAGCGTGAAATAAGAATTCATAAAAATGATTGATGAGAGGGAAAGGGGTGTATCAACATATATACATGAAATAGAAATTAAGTGGGTAATATAGATACATGTTCCAAAAAATTTAATGGAATTTATATTCATAATACAAAATAATTTCTTGAATATAAATGAGGAGAGAGAAATCCCTTACGAAATTTCGGCATGGTAACAGGTGTACATGGGAAGAATTAATGAAAGAGAAAGGAATATCTAATCATTCAAACATAAAGAGGGAAGTATGGGGGAGTTGAAAAATCATACCCCAACATTTATAATTGAAAATAAAAGGACATAAAAATATTAAGAAACTTGGATAAAATGAGAAAGGAAGGAATATCTTACTTGGAAGTGTGAACCCAAAGGATTGGGAGAGGCTTGTGAGAGGATTATTGGGAGCTTGACGCACCTTTGGAGTATTCTAGAGAGAGGATGGAAGAGGTTGGATTAACTACAAAAGCTTTGAGTGAAGAGGAAGTTGGAGATTGGGTGGGTTTATATAGGAAAGGAGAGGGAATTCTTTATTATTTAGGTTTGGGACACCACACATTAAACTAATCAAAAATATACACCAGCCCATGGTTTTTACCCATGGGTTTTTCCAAAGGTGAGTGAAAATCAATATTTTATAATACCAATGACCTAAATTCTTAAAATAATAGGGTTTCTTATGTAGAGGTGAGTCACAATCTCAAGGAAATTAATTTAAAAAGATAAAATGTTTTATAAGTCTTGCAGGGTCCACTAAGGCTTTGTAAAATAAATAAAACAAACCTAAAATAACATTATTTTAATGGTAAAACATATATTTTCCAACAAAATGTTTATAGTATTTTATTTAATCACTATTGGGTCATTATGATGTCATAAAACACATTATATTTTTAAACGATATTTAATTTTTACCCAAAAATTCGATTGTCTGAGAAAATTATGAAAAATTCACTGTTGCATAATTTAGATGTTCTGATTCCAAAAATAATATTCATTTTATATAAATAATTTTCTAAAATGTGAATTTTTACTTTTAAAATAAAAATCGACATTTATTGAAAATTCATGGGTTTTGACAAAAGTAGCTTTCAAACCTTAATAAAAATTACAATTGTATTCATAAAAATTATACAATCATTTATACTTAATAAAAAGTAATTTAATAATAATAATATTTTATTAAAATGTTATTTAATTAAAAAATCTATTAATTTATAAAAATAAATTTTTTAGTTGAATATTAACTAAAAATACTATTTGTGATTTAAAAACTATTTACAATGTAAAAATAATATAATGAATGTATATTATTTATTATATAAAAAAATAATGCACATAATCATAGTGCTAAGGTCTTTTTACATAAACCCTTATAACACTCGCATAAGACCGAAGGGTAAGGTGTACGATGGTGACATACTCTTGGGGTGACTCTGATAAATGGGCTTCATATGGGGCATGTCTACTGGATGAGGCTATCACTTCCATTGTATGAGTAGATTAGATTTGTTAAAGCCATATATTTATACTAATCATGTGATCACTGTTCAACAACTATATTAGCAAAAATAAAAATTCTTAATAATATTTTAAAATCCAAAAACATAAAACCAAGGAAGTGAAAATGTTTTACATAACCATTTTTCATAATAAGTCATTTAATTATATCAAGAGAAATTTTCATTGATAGTAGTTTTGGTCGTTACAAGTATTTCTATTAGAACAAAATTCTACAAAAGTTAAACAAAATACACTTTCATGCCAAAAAAAGGAAACACCACATGGTAAAACCATTAAAATGAAGGAAAACTTTACATGAGAAACCTTAAACATTACTCACATGAACACCATACTCATCAGATTAAACTACACACTTCTTCAAGAGAGTGAATTTCACTCCACTCTTCTTCTAAGCGATAACCTTGTAGTAGTTCCAAATATGGACCAAATGACCACAAGCTTGATATGACATCAAATAAATTGGAAACACAGGATTCTTATGACCTGGTTTTCCGCATTGATGACACACCAAGTTTCTATGCTTAAAAGGAGCCAAATAAATACTATAAGGAATATTAATTCCATAACTATAATTCCCAAATTTAGTATTATTCCCCATCTCTTTAATGGAATTAGCTTCACCACTTCCAAAGAATGAAGGAGGATTGACTACCTGAAGCACCCATGATAACATAGAATCAATCCAAATAGGTTATCCCAACATGTCAGCAAAGTAGGTTAGACTGAATTCTAACACACTTGACTAAATATTAGTTTGAATCCCATTATCAAAATATCGAGCTTCCAGGGAATTGTCCTTGTCCAAATATGTCTGATTGGGGACTCGATATGGAAAATAATGAGCTGATTATAACACCAATCCATCACATTTGTAAAGTCAACACAACTCCATTTCCTTCACCACCTTCAGAGCCTTAGATAAGTAGTATTGGATAATTGAAGCCTTGATGAATTATTAGGGGAGGTATTCCTGAGGCTTGTCCATAATGACTTAATTTCACCACTTACAACTCAATCCTTTGATCATAAAGTTATAAAACTTAACCTTTAGAGACTAAATAAAATCAAGGAAATTGTGTATCCTTTCTATATTTCACATATACTCTTATGCTATAAAAGGATACTCTTGACCATAAAATGGAGGAGGGTTCAACTTACAAATATCAAGGAGGAATTCCTTAAAATAATCAACTAGAGGTATCTCTAACAGTGAACCACTGAAATATTGATCATCATAATTAAAAAACAAACACAGAAAGAAACTGACTCAAAAACTTCCCAAAAATCTATCAAAATCTAACTACCCACTAATTCAGAAACCCTTTTTGAACTCCACACTCCATGAAACTCCATTCCACTAAAATTCCCCAATTTATATTAAGAAATCAAACCATTTTATGGATAAAACTCATTATCATTTTAAAACAAGCTCCAAATAACTCTTTAAAATATATCACACCGGATTTTAAAATTGACGAGGAATGAAACCATTTTTCAAAAAAAATTATTTCAAAATAAATTTAAATTATAAATCCCTTTTCCAAAAATTTTCTTTAAAAAAAGTTGAAATCCCAATTTTTATTTTATGAAAATTGAAACAACACCTTTTGAAATATTTTTTTCACAATTTAAAATGAGGGTTTCAAACAGGTTTTTAAAATTAGAAGTGAACTAAACTAGATTCACACAAGGGGAACTAGTTTTGATGGGTGACTTGGCCATAGAGTTTGTGGCCATATTCCAATCACACCACTATTACAGAGAGTCTTTTAGGACCATATCCCTGGCTCCACATATATTTTTAGTCCCTAAAAGCTTACAAAAACCACTTGTCTAACTCTTATTTTCTACCGAAATGATAACTAAGATCAAAAGACAAAAACTCAAAAAACCAAATTTTCATGGTAACCCAAGGTTAGACACATAAAGTTTTAGTTAGAAACTTCCTTATAAATACACCCCAAGCCCTAAAAAACATACTCTATATACAGTGAGTTCCAAAATAACGATGGGAATTATGAAAGCTAGGTCTTCTAAAGAACCTAGGATTTGATACCATTTTTTCATGAACCAACCCGAGTTGACTCCAGACTAGTTACCCAACCCATCCCATGACATCCTTGAGGCGCGTTCCCAATCACCTGAGGTAGTAACAAGAACTAAGAGAACTAGTGATTGATAGTGGGATTGATTTAGAACAGTATTTTTATAAACAAATTAGTGGAATAATAAAATAAAATCCCAATATTAATAAAACAAATGATAACACAAAGACATAAACAAAATATAGAACCAAAATTGACAACCCAAAATATATCTATGTGACTTTGTAGTTTACTCACTAAAATAAAAACATGGAACTACACCACAAATATCGAAACAAATTGGAACCTGTACCTGAGGTTAAAAACAAGAATAAAAGTGTAAGTGTGAGTATTAAAACTCATTAGGCATGAAAAAATAAAATATTCCCAATGAATTTCCTTTAAACAAAATATTCGCTTACTTCTAATTTAAAATAAAATATATAAACATAGTTTTTTCAAACATTTATTTTTGAAAGAAATAATGGTCCATTTCCATCTTCATTTAAAGAATATTACTTTTAAAAAAAAGGAGGATTGATAATTTCAGAGAAAGAGAGGGAGAGTAAGAAGAAGGATGATTTTAAATGAAAAAGGGGAATAGAGAATGAAATATTGCCAAAACATTTTCCATGAAACATTTAAAAACCAAATATTCTATTTTTCTAATGAGATATGCCATAAATCAGGAGCATGAGCAATGATAGTTCAATGAGGTAAATGAAAAAATAGTACACAAGTAGCCAAATCAGCCGAGGAACCTAAACCATATGCCATAGATAAATAAGTCCCAAATAACTTGGGAATTCTAAGAATATTATGAGAAAATATAGAACATACTATAACTAGATCCATCATGTTAGTGTGCCCCATGCAATCAAATAGACCTAATGTTTAGTCATACCCTACATGGTGTAACTAAGGGGAAAAATCCCCAAAGTATAGAATGTCCATAATAAGGGTTACTGACTTGAGTGTAATATTAAACTAGTGAAAAAGTGTTCTCAGATGTTCCTCTAGCTATACTAGGTTACCATGTTGTGTTTAGGATGGGGTAAACCAAAGAGAATCATATAATCAATCATACATAAAGTAAAATCCTAAGTCACAGATATGCCACACATAAGAATTACTCTCTATGAACCACCTAAAGGAACCCCCCTTACCTTTAAGTCATAAACCCATAAGGGAATTCCCATACTGAGGATGTTCTAGTTCCTTTAACAACAATAAGACAGGGGACACATCCCAATGAGGGTTTTTTCAAAGAAGACCAATTTTCAAAGTTCCAACAAGGCCTCACATATCCTTTGAGTGAAAAACCATTTCAAATGGGAAACACACACCACATAGAATTTCATTAAATATTAAAAGAATGTTTATAATGTTGAAAAATTATTTAAAAACCAAAAACCATTTATAAAGGCCAACTAGGCATTTTGACAACTTCTTATTGTGAAAAGTATAATAAAATAATTCCATACAATTAAAGTTCTAGGGAAATTCACTTGGTTTAATTTCAAGAAACCATTAAAAATATATCTTATCACTAATTTATATAAAAAATGGTGAGAACATTAAACAATCCATGTTTCTTAAATTTAATGGCCAAATGAAAAGGGGAACCTACCTCAAACTCACAACGCTTGGAAGAATACTTCACTAACCCCCCCCCCCCCCTAGGGTATAGAGAGGCAAGACCACCCAATAAGAACCTTTATAATCCAAAACACTTAAATTAATCCAAATAAACATGAAAACTAGGGCAAAGAAACCAAGAGAGAAGAGAAATAAGAATAAAATGGAAGAATAAGAAAAAGGAAGAAGAGAAGAGGGGATTGACTTGAAAAATAACCCCAAAACATGAAAAATACACTTGGAATCAACCATTTAGGGATGTTAGAGTCATGAGGAATAAGGTAGTAGTTTCACTTGAGTCACACAATCTAACATGGGAAGAATAGTGGGGTGGGGGGTGATCATACCATGATTCACTGTTTTATTCCACCCTTACACCGCAGTTTTAAACTAGTTTTGTAATGAATATTCAAAATATAATAATAAATTTTAGTTCATGTTGGAATAAATCAATTAATTTTAATCAATATTATAATGTTAAATGTTACTTGTTTTATTGTTTCAATGTAGGTGGAGGTGATTTGGAGGGCCTTTGATGAAGTGGAAGAAAAATGGGCCAAAATTGCATGGATCTATGGAAATGTGTCCACTGTTTTGCATAGTACACGAAATCCGTGCATCCAAATGGGCTGATATTTTGTGTGCCTTTCCAAAAATTAGTAAGATACATTTAATATTAAGTAACCCAATGCTGATTCGGCATCTATGGGGCCCAGACGAACTGATCTGTCCAAGCCACCAAATTTGGACCAAGTGAAATGCGGTGTTCTGTATTTTGTCAATATCGTGAGCTGTAGTTGTCTAAAGGGTTCCAAACATTCTGTGGAGATATTCAAGCGGTAGGGATATAACTTTTATATTTTCTCCAAATATAGATAAGACTTTTTGGAGGCTGAAACACGTGGTACAAGTGGATTGAAGAAATCTGTGTGCCTAAAACCACCTTCCAATTTTCCTATAAATGGCACCTTGGGATCCCCATTTGAAAGTTAGGCCAAGAGGCAAGGTGCTGCCATTTTGGAGTCCCCAAGGAGTCTTCTCAACATCCCTTGAAGTTTTGGAGGCCATGGGAGGTTCTAATTCAACATCTTCTTCTTCTTCCCCTCCCATGGGTTTCTAAACCCCTCGTGATCACCCGGGGAGGAACGTGATGTACATCCCGAGCTTCATGTTTGTAATATGTGAATGATATTTTAAATTCCATGTTGTTGTGTTGTTTTTCATCATCCTCTATTCTTATTTTATTGAGTTATGTACTGGTATGTCATTCTCAACTCATATGATCATGTTTGGGGGTACCCATTCATGTGATGTTTCACACACCATTCACCACTTTCTTTCCCCCTTTCAATTGCAGTGTTTGTGTGGTTTATATTGGTCAATTGAACTCAAACAAGCACTATCAAGGCCATGTAAATTTATTTCATGGTATAAAAAATAAATAACATACAAACCTGGACAACGGATCGAGTTTTTCGTGTGTTGCCTTGGTGAGTTTTGGTTATGAAGTCAAACACAATTCACTCAATCATCGACGGTGTCCGGTGAATCATTGTGTGTTTTTGACCGAACCCTAGGAGGTATCCTAGTATAAACTCAGTAACATTCTAGTTCTAGGTGTTAAAAACTAGGTATTAAAAGATCATAACCCCATCCTTTGAAGCGATGAAGGATAAACATCATGCGAGTACCCCGGGTTGATCACACTTAATTTATTCTGTTAATCTATACTTTGTTTTATAGCTTCTATTTTCTATTGTCATATTTAATTATCAAACCCAAGTATTAAAAAACCCCATTTTCCTTTTTTAATTTCATAATCATAACCACATTTTAGAATTAATGATCTAAGGCTCCGTGGAGAGACGACCTAGGGTTGCTGCTATACTGCAGAAATTCTAGTCAAAATTAAACAACTAATTTGACGCGTTCGACAATGTGGTCAAATTTTGGCGCCGTTTCCGGGGAGCCAAGATCATTTTTTTCTTTATTTTATTTTATTTATTTATTTTAATTCTTAGTTATTACACCTTTAAATACCCCAACCCCATTTTATTGTTTTTTGTTTTGGGTTTTGTCTTTATTTTTGGTTGTTTTTTTGGTGTGTTCTTTATCTCTCTCTCTCTCTCTCTTCTTCCACATATCCCTCTCTAATTCTATAGTATAAAATTCTATTCTTCTTTCAACCTTATTAATTTTATCTTTTATCCATCTTAAATAAAAAAAAACACAACAAACAATCAATCAATCAAACTGGACATCATTGTTGCATGACAAGATCTGGTAAAGGAACACTACTTGAATTTGATCCTGAAATTGAAAAGTCACTTCACACAAAAATCAAGGCATCTAGATAAGGTCAATCATGTAACATTGTGTAACCCCATTTAGAACCTCAAGTTTTTCTAAACCAACCCAAAATTGAACCCAATCAAACCCAAGAAAAAATGGCTGCAAATAATCAAACTTTAAAAGAACTTTCTACCCCTGATGTGGAGTACCAACCTGCGTACATCCAATATCCTGAGGAAGCATCCAACTTTAATCTTAGATAAGGTCTCATCCACCTTCTTCCAAAATTCCATGGTCTTCCCGGAGAGGACCCTCACAAACATCTAAAAGAGTTTCACATAGTGTGCTCCACCATGAAACCACAAAATGTGTCTGAGGACCTCATTAAGTTTAGGACCTTCCCTTTCTACCTTGATGGTGTAGCCTAAGATTGGATATACTATTTGCCTTCCACAATTGGGGGTTGGAATGACCTAAAAAGACTTTTTCTTGAGAAGTTCTTCCCTGCCTCCCGAACTGCATCAATTAGGAAAGAAATATGTGGAATTAGGAAATCGCAAGGAGAGACCCTTCATGAATACTGGGAGAGATTAAAAAGACTTTGCTCAAGCTGCCTCCACCACTAGATTAGTGAACAACTTTTAATTCAATACTTCTATGAGGGACTTATCCCCATGGATCGTGGAATGATTGATGCTGCGGCTGGTGGTTCCCTAGTTGACAAAACTCCTTCTGCCGCTCGTGACTTAATAGCCAACATGGCTCAAAATGAACAACAATTTGGTACACGAGCTATTGCACCAACCCGAGGAGTTCATGAGGTAAGTCATTCAGCCCTATAACAAAAGGTAGATACTAAACTTGATGAGAGGCATACCCTTATAAGGCAATTATCTCAAGCACAAGGTAACTCACTCTCTACTTCTATTCCATTACATTGTGGGATTTGTTCTGATAACACTAATTTTTCTGACTAGTGCCCCCAACTTCAAGATTCATCTGTGTCCTGTGCAGCTGTGTTCCCAGGGCTTCCATTCCAACAAGCACCTCCCTTCAAGAAAGAACAATTCAGGCCAAATCCAAATCTAGGGTGGAAGGCACAACCCCTATACCGACAAGGAGGAAACTCAAGCTACCCAAAACAGAATTGGTATCAAAAAGGCAAAGGTATGAAACCTTCTTATCCTTCAACTTCTCAAAACAATCATCCTCCTCCTCCTCCTAAATCTGAACCAAGCCTTGAGGACATGGTGAAACAAATGGAAACCCAGAACCTTCAGTTCCAACAGACCACACAATCAGCTATTCAAGACCAACGAACCCAAGTGGGACAATTGGAAAACACCATCGGTGAGCTTAAGATGCAAGGTTTTAGACAACTACCATCCCAACCCATTTCCAATCCAAAGGACAAAGGTAATGTATGTTCAGTTACACTTCGTAGTGGTAAAGAAGTTTCTCCTTCTACTGATTCTGCACAGCAGGTATGTCCCCCTCATGAAAACTCTCTTTCCCAACCCTCAAAAACTTCATGTAAAGAAAAACAAGACAAAAATGGTAATCGAATAGTCATTGATGATTCAAATGAAAAATCCATTCCTCTTCCTTTCCCTCAAAGACTCTCTAAATCTAGGAAAAAATTTGATAATGATATTGACAATGAAATAATGGATACATTTAAGAAAGTCCAAGTTAATATTCCATTGTTGGATGCAGTCAAGAAAATTCCCCGTTATGCCAAATTTCTTAAAGAGCTTTGCACCCATCGACAAAGGCTGAAGGGGAATGAGAGAGTCAACCTGGGAAGGAATGTCTCGACCTTGATTCAACCAGAAATGCCAACCAAATGCAAGGATCCCGACACATTCACCATACCTTGTACCATAGGGGAGACCTTCTTTTCTGATGCTATGCTAGATTTGGGTGCTTCCATTAATATAATGCCTCACTCCGTGTATACTTCTCTACAGGTTGGAGAGCTTCAACCAATAGGAATTATTGTGCAACTTTCCAACTGGAGTACAACACATCCAAAAGGAGTGATTGAGGATGTCCTTGTTAGAGTGAAGAATCTCATCTTCCCCGCTGATTTCTATATTCTTGAGATGGAAGATACCCGAACCCAAGGACATTCCCCTATCATACTTGGGAGGCCATTCCTAAAAACAGCAAAGACGATCATCAATGTTCACAATGGTACATTGTCCATGGAATTCGGAGGAGAAAAGGTAAGTTCTAACATCCTTGAGGCTATGAAACACCCCGTTGAAGAGCACTCCACTCTTCCTGTCTATTCGATGGAAGTGCTCTCAAACAATGCACACACACACAATTCTCTCCTCAATCCAAACTCTGATTCTTTTTTTTTCCTTCACCCTTGGATGATTTGTGTTTTGGTTCTTCTTTTGAATGTTGTGTGGGTTCAGAAAAATGTAAATTTTGTGCTTTAATTGATGAGTGTGTTTATTCTGAGGTACCTATGACTATCGATGATTCTGCAAATCTCATTTTAATAGATTCTCTTTCCTTTGAGAATAAACATGAGTAGATAGATAGTTTCATGGACCTCACTCCCCCTAAATCCCCTCTCTCAATCCAGAAACAACCAGTGTTTGAACTTAAACAACTTCCTTCTAATTTAAAATATGCATATCATAAGGGTGTTGACCAATTGCCCGTCATTATTTCCAATAACCTCTCTCCACAACAGGAATTGAAACTGCTCAAACTTTTGAGAGAGTTTAAAAATGCAATAGGATGGACATTGGCTGATATTCCTAGGATTAGCCCATCTATTTGTATTCACCATATACTTTTGGATGATGAGGCTAAACCCGTAAGACAATCTCAACGCCAGTTGAATCCCACTCTCCTTGAAGTGGTAAAATTAGAAGTCAGTAAATTACTTGCTGCAGGGATCATTTATCCTATATCTGATAGTAAATGGGTTAGCCCCATGCAAATTGTGCCTAAAAAAATAGGAATAACCATTTTTTCAAATGAAAGGAATGAATTGGTTCCAATGCGTGTGCAAAACAGTTGGCGAGTCTGTATTGACTACCGTCGACTGAATCAAGCCACGCGGAAGGACCACTTTACTTTACCTTTCATTGACCAAATGTTAGAACTATTGGCTGGTAAGTCCCATTATTGTTTCCTTGATGTCTATTCGGGTTATTTCCAAATCCATATATCCCCTGAGGATTAAGAAAAGACAACATTTACCTATCCATTTGGCACATTTGCATACAGAAGGATGCCATTCGGTCTATGTAATGCTCCTGGAACTTTTTAGCGATGTATGTTGAGTATTTTTTCTGAGTACCTTGAGAGTTGTATGGAAGTCTTTATGGATGATTTCATGGTTTATGGTTCTTCTTTTGATGATTGTTTGGAAAACCTAGGTTCTATCCTCCCCCGCTGCATTGAAAAAGATCTTGTTTTAAATTATGAAAAATGTCATTTCAGGGTTGAGCGGGGGATAGTTCTTGGGCATATCATTTCAAATAAGGGAATTCAAGTTGATAAATATAAAATTGAATTAATTTCATCCCTTCCATATCCAAAATGCGTTCTTCAGGTGCTTGTCTTTCTTGGGTCATGCTGGTTTTTACCACCGATTCATTAAAGACTTTAGTAAGATCGCACTTCCCTTATCTCGGTTGTTACAAAAGGATTCTGAATTTGTTTTTGATAAAAATGGTGAGGATTCATTCAATTCACTAAAAAAGAGTCTCACACCACCTACCATAATCCAACCACCAAGGTGGGATCTCCCCTTCGAGCTGATGTGTGATGCCTCTAACTTTGCAGTTGGGGCAGTTTTATCACAAAGGGTTGAAAAGGCTCCTCATGTCCTTGCGTATACCTCACATACCCTTGACCCTACCCAGGTAAACCACACAACCACAGAAAAAGAACTCCTTTCTATTGTGTTTTCCTTGGAAAAATTCCGTTCATATCTTCTTGGGTCAAAAGTGATTGTGTTTTCTGACCATGCTGCCCTTCGTTTCCTCCTAAAGAAACCTGAAGCCAAGCCCCGCCTCATTCGGTGGATGCTCCTCCTCCAAGAGTTTGACCTTGAGATTAGAGATAAGAGAGGAGTGGAGAATGTTGTAGCTGACCACATTAGTAGGATTTCCCCACCATTGGACCATCATGTTGACTCACCCCTACCCATTGGAGAATTCTTCCCTCATGAGAACCTTTGTGATGTTGTGGACCTTACCCCCTGGTATGCGGACATTGTGAATTTTCTAGCAACATCTAGGGTCCCCACTGATTTTAGCACTTCAAAATCCCAGAGACTTAAACATGACTCTCGATGGTACATTTGGGATGACCCATACTTGTGGAGAATTTGTATTGACCAGGTTGTTCATAGGTGTGTCTCTGACCATGAGTTCACCTCTGTTTTGACCTTCTACCACACCTTGGCATGTGGGGGCCACTTTGTCTCTCAACTTATAGCTCGAAAGGCCTTGACTCAGGATTATATTGTCCAACATTGTATAGAGATGCCCATATGTTTTGTAAATCATGTACTCGATGTCAATTCACAGGGAATATCTCCAAGAGGAATGAAATGCCCCAACAAGCCATGTTATTTTGTGAGATCTTCGATGCATGGGGCATTGACTTCATGGGGCCTTTTCCAAATTCATTTGGCTTTGTGTACATATTATTTTCTGTTGACTATGTATCTAAATGGGTGGAAGAAAATGACACCAGGACCGATGACTCTCGAGTGGTTGTTGATTTTGTGAGGTCCCAGATTTTCAGTAGGTTTGGTCTACCAAGATTCGTCATTAGTGACCAGGGTTCACATTTTTGCAATCGTAACATGAAAAACTTTCTTTGTAAGTATGGGGTTGTTCATAAAGTCTCTACTTCATATCATCCCCAAACTAACGGAAAAGAAGAAATTTCAAATCGGGAAGTTAAGAGAATCTTGGAGAAAACAGTACAACCCAATAGGAAAGATTGGAGTTTGTGCTTGGATGATGCACTTTGGGCATACCGTACTGCTTTTAAAACACATATCAGAATGTCACCATATAGGATTGCGTTTGGAAAATCTTGTCACCTCCCGGTGGAGGTAGAACACCGTGCATATTGGGCTGTTATACAATGTAATATGAACCTTTCAGATGCAGGTGAGGAAGGAAAGCTGAAGATTCAAGAGTTGGAAGAAATTCGACGTGATGCATATGACAACTCTCAAATCTATAAAGAGAAGACAAAGGCTATTAATGATAGAATGATTCACCAGCGGAAGTTCCATATTGGTGAGAAGGTCCTCATGTACAATTCCAGGATTAAGCTCCACCTAGGTAAGCTTCATTCCCGATGGCTCGGTCCTTATACTATTACTAATGTTTACCCTTTTGGTGCAATACAGGTTTTTCATGAGCAGAGTGGAAGAAGTCTTACCATCAATGGGAAGCGACTTAAACACTTCTATGAGGATTTTCCAAAGAATTCGGTGGAGGAAATCCACCTTCTCGACGCATCATACCAATAAAACACACCAGGTTTTATCCTTCCTTCTCACATTTTCAATTATTTCAGTGAGGACACTACACATTCTAGGCGTGGGGGGTGGATACATTCATGGGTTAGTTAGGATTTTTTATCATTTTCTTCTTTTGTTTTCTCTTTTTGGCCTTCTTTATGGTATTTTTATTTTTCCCCATCAACAATTTCGAAATTCCATGATGTGGCGACCATAAAGTGGGGAATGTCAAAATACCATAACGAAGGCTAAAAAGAATTTGTGTATGAGTTTACCATCAAGGAGTGATTTTTAGTGAATTGGTTTTCTGTCAATGATATAAATGGTTGTATCTATGTGAAACCTTTGAGATGATTGATGCCCTTTGTGTGAGTAGTTTTTTTGAAAAACTGTGTCACTAATATCTCCACAAAGTTTTGCACCAAACCACAAAGTGTGATTATTTCTTACTTAATATAAGGTAAATATATGTTGGGTTAATATTTTTCAGCTTTAAATGATATTTCCATACGTTCGTTCCTTATCCGATCTGTTTCATTACTGTACCAGAATGACCTATGCGTGTGTACCTAATGTCCGACTGTTGTACGCCCTCAAAAAAAATTGTTGTGTCTTGGGCAGGTCAAAAACCACTCCTTTTCAATCTTTGATCTTGTTATAACTATTTCAATTAGTGTCATGAGGAGATCAAACAAGGGTTGAGAGATGAGTGTGAGATTTGTTCCAATTGCAACTTAAAAAAAAAGAAATAATAAATGAGGGGAGTGATGAAATGTGAAACATATGGGGATATCAAGGTCGGGAGCTTATGGTTTGACTTCTGGGAATGCTTAAATGAGTGGGTCTTGAAATATGATTGTAAAGGATGTAGGACAGGTTCAGTGACAAAATCATTTAAGCTGAAAAATGTTAAAATAACATATATTTATTGGATAGCAAGTGGAAAGAATAGCATGGAATGGTTTTCACACACACACATGGTGATTTAATGTCATGGTTTACTTCTGAATTCCTTTCTCAGTTGGGTATCATGAATATTTTTGAATTTCTCTATGATATGATTTATGAGACATCTTTTTCTATTTTCACTAGGAAGAACTCCTTGGTGTGGTTCGTGCATTGATCACTTTACTTTAAATAAAATTTCCTCAAATGAAAAATCTTTAGGATGTTGGAAGTATATATATATGAATCATTGTATTTGGATATGTGACTTTTCCCAGGAGTGCAAATGTTAAGGTGTGGGGGTGTGATCATACCCCGATTCACTGTTTTATTCCACCCTTACACCGCAGTTTTATACTAGTTTTGTAATGAATATTCAAAATATAATAATAAATTTTACTTCATGTTTGAATAAATCAATTAATGTTAATCAATATTATAATGGGCAATGTTACTTTTTTTATTGTTTCAATGTAGGTGGAGGTGATTTGGAGGGCCTTTGATGAAGTGGAAGAAAAATGGGCCAAAATTGCATGGATCCATGGAAATCTGTCCATTGTTTTGCATAGTACACGAAATCTGTGATTCCAAATGGGCTGAACGTTTGTGGGACTTTCCAAAACTTAATAGGATACATTTCATATTAAGGAACCCAATGCTGATTCGGCTCTTATGGGTCCCAGAAAAACTGATCTATCCAAGCCACCGAATTTGGACTAAGTCAAATGCGGTGTTCTGTATTTTATCAATATCGTGAGCTGTAGTTTTCAAAAGGGTGCTAAAATTTCGGTGGCGATAGTCAAGATATAGGGATAAAACTTTTCTATTTTCTCCAAATCAAGATAAGACTGTCTGAAGGCCGAAACGCGTGGGTGGATTGAAGAAATCTGTGTGCCTAAAACCACCTTCCAATTTTCCTATAAAATGGCACCTTGGGCTCCCCATTTGAAAGTTCTGCCAAGAGGCAAGGTGCTGACATTTTGGAGTCCCCAAGGAGTCTTATCAACATCCCTTGAAGTTTTGGAGGCCATGGGAGGTTCTACTTCAACATCTTCTTCTTCTTCCCCTCCCATGGGTTTCTAAACCCCTCGTGATCACCCGGGGAGGAACGTGATGTACATCCTGAGCTTCATGTTTGTAATATGTGACTGATATTTTAAATTCTAGGTTGTTGTGTTGTTTTTAATCATCCTATATTATTATTTTATTGAGTTATGTACTGGTATGTCATGCTCAACTCATATGATCATGTTTGGGGGTACCCATTCATGTGATGTTTCACACACTGTTCACCACTTTCTTTCCCCCTTTCAATTGCAGTGTTTGTGTGGTTTATATTGGTCAATTGAACTCACACAACCACTGTCAAGGCCATGTACATTTATGTCATGGTATCACAAAGATATAACATACAAACCTGGATAGCAGATCGAGTTTTTTTTGTGTTTCCTTGGTGAGTTTTGGTTATGAAGTCAAACACAATTCACTCAATCATCGACGGTGTCCGGTGAATCATTGTATGGTTTTGACAAAACCCTAGGAGGTATCCTAGTATAATCTCAGTAACATTCTAGTTCTAGGTGTTACAAACCAGGGATTAAAATATCATAACCCCATCCCTTGAAGCGATGAAGGATAAACATCATGCGAGTACCCCGAGTTGATCACACTTAATTTATTCTGTTAATCTCTACTTTGTTTTATAGCTTCTATTTTCTATTGTCATCTTTAATAATCAAACCCAAGTATTATAAAACCCCATTTAACTTTTTAATTTCATAATCAGAACCACATTTTAGAATTAATGATCTAAGGCTCCGTCGAGAGACGACCTGGGGTTGCTGCTATAATGCAGAAATTCTATTCAAAATTAAACAACTAATTCGACGTGTTCGAGAACGCGGTCAGGGGGGTGTTGGGGTTAAAATTCAAAGAGGGAAAAAGTTAAATTGATATTTTTAATGAATATAAGCACTACACATAGTTTAGTAAACCATGTGACCACCATAAGTCCATTAATTGTATCACCCCAATAATTTAAAATATTTTTCTTTTATAATAAATTTACTTTTTTTGATAGTCTTGCAATACACACCACACCCGATTTAAACAAAACACTATTTAGTCATGTTTTTCACAATCAATCAAATAATAACACTTTAGAGTTTATTTAGTAAATTTATATATTATATATTCAATAAAATATTTTCAAACTCCTATAATATATTTTATAGGTATAATGAAAGAACAAACCCAATAAAACACATAAAATACTATATTTTTTTATAAAGGTAGTTTTGCTTCCTTTTGATATCTAACCCTTATTAAATCCAATTTTGAACCTTTTATAAATTTAATATATAAAAATAAAATTAATATTAGGAATATTTATGTAAAAATTATATTAGGGTGTGGTTTTGGTGTTTTTTATCCAGTTCTATTTTTTAATGAAAAGTAAAAAGTTACTGAATTTTAGTTCAAAACTATTTTTTCAACTAATTTATTTATAAGTTATAATAATATTTAATATTAGTTTTAAAGTTTAATTAAATCTTATTTTTATCAATTTATCCAATTTAGGTTATTATAATCAATTTCATTTCTAAATTACATATAAAAACTTAATTTGTTTTGAATGTTTTTACTTCAAAAACCCGTATTGTCGTCCTGTCTGTTGGATTAAATTTAATTTATTTTCAACCACTTATGTGATTGGAATTTGGAAAAATGGATTAAATGTTTTGAATTAAAATAATATATAATTTCTAATAAGTTCTACTTAGTTTTGGAACAAAAATATTAGTGAAAGTAATTAAAATTGGTTACAATGATTAAGGTGAAATTAAGCTTAATAAGGGAATAAACCATAAACTTAATGCCTAATATGACCTAAAAACATGTCAAAAATCTATTTTATCTTCATATTTATACCCTATAACCCATTTTATCTACTTCGGATTATTATTTATCAACTATCAATAAAAAAACGTGGTGGGGTTCCTTTTTTTCTAAAATATTACAGTAGTACCACTCCCCCTCCACTATAAAAGGCCTCCATTCCTCCCAATTCCTTACACATATCAAGACAAATAGGATCAGACAAGATCTACCCAATTTACTACCAAAAATACCTAAATTTCTACTTGAATCCTACCTTTTGATATAAATAAATCTAAGGAAGCCTTTTGGTGAAAACTTAAAGGAGTTAGCCGATTAATAGGTAACGTCTTTCGAAAAGCTATTTAATTTTATTTTCATTATCTACTCCATAAAATATTATTATTCCATGTTTAAATAGAAAATAAAACATCCTAAAAATAATATGATGTTTTTATTCTAGGTTTTCAACCTACACTTAAACACACCTCCATCTAATGGGTAACAAACATATTGTTTACGTGTTTAGAGAACTACCACATCAGGAAATGATGATTGTTAATTTTACCTTCCACACATCTCATGGTGTCCATTGAGATTAAAACTATGTTTATATATGTTATATATGATTTTTATTTTGTATTTATGGTTTCTTAATTCTTTTATTACACATATCTTTATACTTTCTATTTTTTAAAAAAATGATAACATCGTTTTTGGAAGTGTGGACTACCGCCCCCTCAAAGCGATATGATTATTTCACACGATATATGTAATTTATAATGGACGGTTTTAATTTAAAATATGTGAAATAGAAAACATATATATGATATTAATTACATAATTACCTTTCTATTAATATAATATATAATTTTCTTTATTATCCTTTCACACACTTAAAAAGTGATAAAGTCGTTCATGGTTGTGTGGACCACCACCTCCTCGATACAATGTGATTCCTTTTACATCATAAGAATACAATATATAAGTATATATGAATAAATAAAATGGTATATATTATATTATTATCATTATGAAAAGATATGGTGTTACTTTGAGTTTTTTCATAACAATCATTGAAGAATGAGAATGTTACTCATGAGTATGTACGACCTACCATCTCCATGATTGTCAAATTGGTTCATTTTTAATGACAATATTTAATGATTGGTTTTAAAAGTATAATTGATTTGAAAATATGACAATTATTTCATGAATATTATTCAGGAAATGTTTATATAATTACCCCTTTTACCGTAGTCGACCTACCAAAGTCGTTTTAGCACATAAACCGATTTTGGTCATAACACCGGACATAAACTTAATTATTGAATTAATTGTATAAAACATACTAATAAGTTAAGTAAAAGTTATAATAAAATTGAAAAAATTTCCGAATAAAGTGAATAAGTTACATAATATTTTTATTTATGAAGATAAAGACACACTTGACAATTCAAACTCTATGTAAGGGATTTCATCTCAATTTACATTCCATTGAGACATATTTATTATTATAAACCAATTCAATTTTATTTTGTGTATATAACACACTTTAACATGTTCTATCATGAATATAATTACTCTACTTATATTCTAAGTTACATTTTATATTATTCATTCATAGTAAATTATGATTTAAATGTTTCAAAGTGGTATGATATGCTTTTGAATGTTTAATGATTATTTTCCTCCAGAATGTTTTAATGATATTTAAGTGGTTTTTAAATTCATCGACATTAACAACCCTTGTTGTTAGTTATACTACACTGAGGAATTTTTTATAAGAATGCATTATTTATTCAATATAAATACTTGATAATTAATATTATTTATTTCAATTATTAGATATAAGGAATGATTTGGACATGAAATGATTGGTGGGGCCTGGACTTTATATAACCCCATGATACATTTATAGGTTCTCATGAGACAAATAAATTGGAAAAATTAAATGGGTTTCTATCCATAGTTTTAACCATCTTGTGAAAGGTCTTGACAACATAGGTTTTCATGTGCCTCAGTCATGACATCTAATTATTAAGAATTTCTTTTCTAGATATTTTATTTATTATTTATCCATGATATTTTCATTGACAATTATATGGATATAGTTTATTCTCCGTTTTTTGACTAGATGGAATATTTTTCAGTTTATTCTCTTTCCATATTAATTTTTCATTATCTAGTTATTTGAATGGAATGTGTTATCTATTATTTATATTTCTTTGTTAATTATTTATCATTAAATAATTATTTATTCCAAATTACTTACAATTAATAATCATTTTAGACCAACCTTATCATGTTTCCTTTACCTAGGTTATGAAGAAGAAATATTTGAACAAGATTTCAAGGATTAAATGTTTTTTTGTTATGTACCATGTTTTTTTCTTTTACCAATGTATTATGGGTATCATTTATGTAAAATAACTTTCTAAATTGCTAAACTAACTATTTATTCAGGATTTTATTCCTTATAATCTTGAAAACATAATAAAATAATGCACCAGCTCTGGGATTTTGGGGTTTGGGAATTACAGTTGGTATCAGAGGAAGTTTAGCAGTAACCTTGGAAACTAGATTTAGAAAACATAGACTAGGGAGAAAAACCCTAAAATAGACATTAAGGATAAGTATAGACAAACATCCTATAATTTTATTAAGGAAGAGATTATGTGGGTCTTCCTAGAAATAAATCCCTGTATGGATACTACAAGTGGACGTGGTTCTAGAATAGATGTACCTAGGAGTAAAAATAATAAAAAGGTATCCTAGGCCCAACTAGGGGTAACCTGGTAAATGAAAACAGGCCTTAATGTGCACCTAGTTTGATACTCCCCAGGGATACTCTTAGGATAATTCAAATTATCTTTACCTACCCTTATGAAGGATTTTAAAGTAAACATTTCCTAAAAGTTACCAAAGTAATGATGTACAATAAATAAATTTTAAATTTCTATTGAGTGTTATACCACATTTGAAATTCATGATTTTATGAGATAATTTAGTATATGCCATTTTTTTTGAAATGGAACCTGGTAGGATGAATGATATTAATAATCCTAGAAAATATAGAGATTTCCCTTTTGAGGAAACTAATGCAGCTGGTATTGGAATGAAGAAAATTATGAAAATGTTGGGGAAAACTAATTAGGTTATGAAAAATAACCTTTCCTAAATAGAGAAACCTATTCCACGGAGAGAGTCCCCTATGATGGATCACTTTATGCAATAGAAGCCCCCATCATTTACTGGGAAAACTAATCCAATTGAAGCTGAGAAATGGATTAAGTCCTCGGAGAAGATATTTATGACCTTGGAATATATTGAAAATGAAAAGGTTATGTAGTACCCTAATTTCTGGTATGTAACCCTTACTCGATGATTTTCATGGATTTAAAGTTAAGGGTGTTGAATGAGAGTGTCAGGAGAACTTGGGATGATGTTTTGAGGCAAATGGGAAGTCGCATGGGTGGCGCGCGGTTTGTCTAAACCGTGTGGCCAAACCGTGCACAGTGGGTCTTGGAGGTAGCGGCTTCTTCACGTTCAGTGCACAGTTTGTCTAACCGTGCGGTCAAACCATGCGAGAAGGGAGGCTGAGGCAGTAGCTAATGCTCAGTTAGCGCATGGTTTTTCAAACGTTGTGAACTAACTGTGCAACCACTTAAACGAGATCCAATAATTGTGGATCTCATGCATTTTCACCTCTAAATGTCTCATTTAAGCTCCTAAGCAGCCCTAACTCGGGACTTTGGTTCTCCCAAGGTCAAGGAAGGTTATCCCATCTTTCCGAAGGTGATCTATAGGCTTCTCTTGGTGAATAGAAGCTGGATTCTTGGGGTATGTGATCATTCTTTTTTGATTTCTTAGATCTACTGAGATCTACTTCTCCTCTTCTCCCGGTTTCTTTGATATACGCCCATTATGGGTTGATATAAGTGTGTGGATGCCAAACATGACGAGATTTTGTATTGGTTGTGTTAGGAGACGAGATATAATGAGGTTCCTTGGTGATTCGGCCAGGTTTTATTGTTCATTCTCCGTTTGTTAGGGTTTTCGTCAAAACCTTTGAGGTAGGTGGCTTCACTCTTGATTCCTCTTTCTTAGAACTTGAAGGTTTAGTTTCAATTTGTTTTCCTTGATTGAAATGGTTTGTTTATATACTGTGAAATAATGGTTGAAACACCTTTTTATAAATGGGTGATGAAAATTGTGTGTTTTTGGAAAGTGGTTGTTGAAGTAAATTTAAAATGGCGATTTTAAATTGGCTATGGTTTTTCTGCTTGAATGAAATGGTTTTCAATAAAAGGGTGACGCTTTATTGAAAGGTTTTGAACACACTTGGTTTTGGTCATGGATTTCATGGGTTGTGGGGTGTGTTCATATGCATTGGGATGGATAAGGGCAAGAAGTACCCCCATCAAAAGGATGGGATGGATATGGGTAAGAAGTCCCCCCATCAATAGGTTGGGATTGATATGGCCGTGAAGTACCCTCATCAAGGTAGTCCACTAAGTGATGGTTTAGTGGAAGGATAACTCACCACTCGCGAGTATAGGGAGGTCCAGTTTGCATGCATGGTTAGTTGTGTGGATTGGTGAAATAGAATGAATGTTCTAGATGGAAATTTGAATTGAATTGGGAACTTTTCTTGATTGCTTTTATTGAGAAAGATGGGTTTTGTTGGAAAATGGTTTTGAAATGGAACTTGTTATATTGTGAACTGGTTTTTGGATTTGTTTTATATAAATTGATTTATATAAATGTGCTAACATGTTTTATCCTAGAGGCATGGGTTGGGAAGTCATCGGGGAAAACCTACTAAGTTTAATTACTCACCCATTTCTTTGGCACATTGGTGCTTTTGCAGATTTCATGTACCGGGACATTGGAAAAGGTAAAGTGTCACATGTTTAGAGCACTGCTTCGTGATACTTGGGCTGGTTCGTGATGTTGGATCTTGGAGCTTGTGGAGCATGGATTTGGGTTATTGTCTTGTAGTCTTTGAGTTGTCTTTCTGCTGTTTACTCTGATGTTTGAGTGTTGGTTTCTGCTGTGGTACTCTTGGTTGGTTTATGATAAAATAAATGGTTGAATTTTTTTAGCTTTTATCATGCATTATTTAGTTGTTGGTTTGGTTACGATTGTTGGTTCTATGGATGTTAGAAAAGGGTAAATCATCCCCCACTTGTTTGAAACACTTTGGAATTTATTGCTAGCTTTCGGTGCCTTGGGGATGTCGCTTAAGGCCTAGTAATGACTTTTTTTACTCTCAAGCCAGTGAGAATTGGAGGGTCATTACAAATGGTATCAACTTGTTTGGTCCTTGCCTAACAAGTGTTCATCGATGTTCTCAGTCATGGAGTTGAAATTCCTTTTCGTCTATTCCTTGGTTTCCAATCTTAGACAGGAGTAGGATTGTCATAACTTCAAATATATAGCATAAAAGGACGTAGCTAACCCATTTATGATGAACATCAAGTTACTAGGGAGTTAGGTATATAAGTGTTTTGGAGATACTTATAGGATAACAAATCTCATTGTCATGGGTTTAGCCAATGAGATGAGCATGACATGCATTAGAGGAATGACTTCACACTAGGATGGAATATCTCATTGCAAAGAATGATTTATGATTTTGGGTAAGGTGAAATTTTTTGAAAAATGCAGAAATTGATTTTCAGATGAAAGATTTTGAAAAGTGGATATTTGGTATATTTTGAAAACGGTTGGATTTTCAAAAATTATGTGGGATGTTTTAAAAAATGGTTGAACATGTGGAAAATCTTAATGGATTGAAAAAATGATGTGATAGTTGATGTGATAGAAATTGAAATTCCAAGCCTTCAGTTGCTAGGAAGTGAGACTAACAATGTGCATTGTTTGTATAGAAAATGGCACCCGTTAGGCGTCATAGAAACCAACCTGAAGAAGCTGCGAAGAATGTGGTTTCACATGAACCACATGTGAACCAAGAGCAGGTTCCGAGTATCGTTCAAGTGTTCTTGGATATGGACACGGGGAATCAGAGGGATGAGTCAAGGAATGTAGATCATTCCGTCCAGTTCTAGAAGTAGAATCCACCCATCTTCCGGGGTGATTCAGAATCAGAAAGAGTAGAGGTGTGGCTGAGTAGGATGAATCGTATCTTCGATTTCATCGGCACACCAGCAGAACTGAAAGTAAAGTTGGCGACATATATGCTGGAGGATCTTGCATGACAATGGTGGGAGCTAGTGGTACAAGCTAACATGGATCAAGGACTGGTCTAGGAGGAATTTGAGGAGTTGTTCAATAAACAATTATATCCTCACATGTTCAAGATCTAGAGGACGATGGATTTTTTCAGCCTGAAGTAGGAGAATATCTTTGTCATGGAATATGTAGCTAAATTCATGAATTTAGTGCACTTTGAACCAGAAGTTGCTGCAAGTGCGTCGCTGAAGGCACACATCTTTGAATCATGGTTGTGACAGGAGATTCTCTCAAATATAGTTGTGCTCTATATTACAGATTATACGAAAATGGTAAACAGAGCAACAGTAGCTAAAAGATACATCTCAGGAGTTATGGGAGGAGAAATTATGATGATACCCATAGGAACGGGTGGGAAATCTAATGCTGGGAACAAGCGGAAGAGGGACACCTACTTCCAAGGTGGGAGTGCGAATCATAATCGGACGGCTGGATCGGTGAATCTTCCTCCACGACCCATGATGAAAGCCGCGTATTTTCAATGTGGCTCGACTGATCACATAAAGCAAGAGTTTATGTCACAACCTAGACAATGTCACAATTGCAAGCATATGGGGAATCTACATCGCTATTGTAGAAATACTCCGAGGTCGGGTGCACGTGACACTTCCCAGGCGTCACAAGCATTGTATGCTTCGACAGGACGAGGACAACAGAGTCAGTCTTGTCAGTATAACCGTGTTAGCCATGGTGATTCTCGAAATACCCTGACTCCTCAACCAGGGCAATCTTAGCAAGGCAACACGGAGAACAATGCAGCGACGAAGCAATTGTATAGAGCTGAGCAGATGATTGTTGATGATCACGCTGGACCATCAACAGTAAGAGGTACGATTCTTTTGAATTCAACCTTTGTGCGAGTATTGTTTGATACTGATGCATCACATTCCTTCATATCTTCTCGTGCTATTGACTTGCTATGTTTAAAATGGGAAATGATGTCTTCTGTCTTGAAACTGCAAACTCCTCTTGGTGAAAGGGAATGTCAAGCCTTCGTCTATAAGGCATGTGCTATAACTATTGATGGAGTTGAGCTAAAATGGGAATTATCCATGTTGGAAATAGATGTATATGATGTAATCCTGGGTATGGATTGGTTGACAAGGTTTAAGGCTCACATCGACTGTTATAGGAGAACAATTAGTTTCATGAATGAGGACCGCATCGAACATCTCTTTAGAGAAGAAAGGATAGTAAAGAAAGGTGCCAAGACCTTGTTGGAACCAATGGTGGGAAAGATATCTCACCAGTTGGTAGCATTGAATTTGGCATCAATGGAAGAGATTGAGGAAAATAGTTTTCCAGCTGTGGTAGATCAATTTCTAGATGTCTTTCCCAAGAACTTATCCGGGTTACCACCTATAAGATAAGTGGAGTTTACGATTGATCTCTTTATGGGGACCAGTCCCATCTCACTTCTATCTTATAGGATTTCACCAACAGAGTTACGGGAATTGAAAGTGTAGTTAGAGGAGTTGGAAAGAAAGGGTTTCATCCGGCCAAGCGTGTCTCTGTGGGCAGCACTGGTTTTGTTTGTAAAGAAAGAAGATGGAACTTTGAGGCTATGTATAGATTATCGTAAACTTAACCATGTTACGATAAAGAATAGATATCCACTTCCACACATTGATGACCTTTTTGATCAATTGAGGGGATCTTAGTGGTTCTCCAAGATCAAATTTCGATCAGGATATCACCAGTTGCAAGTTCGGAAGGAGGATATCCTAAAGATAGCCTTCAGAAGCATATATGGCCACTAAGAATATGTAGTCATGCCTTTTGGTCTTAAGAATGCACAAAAAGTATTTATAGCATTGATGAATCAGATATTTCAGCGATATCTGTATTCTTTTGTTGTGGTGTTTGTGGATGACATATTGGTGTATTCTAGAGCAAGAGCTGAGAATAAGCAACACTTGACGATTGTGTTAGAAATCTTGAGAGACCATCAGCTGTATGCCAAATTAAAAAAGTGTGATTTTTGGATATAAGAGGTATTCTTTCTAGGGCATGTTGTTTATGAGAATGGTGTTTTAGTGGATCTAGAAAAAATATAAGCTGTTCTTTCTTGGCAACCGCCGAAGAATGTCTTTGAAATACAAATTTTTCTTGGTCTAGCTTGTTATTACCGACGATTTTTCCGTGACTTATCATGACTATCTTCGCCTATGACAACATTAACAAAGAAGAACAGTTCATTTAAATGGACTGAAGAATGTCAGATATCTTTTCAAGAGTTTAAAGTTTGCCTTACATCACCACCCATCTTGATTTTTCTGGAATCAGGACAGGGGTATGTGGTGTATTGTGATGCTTCAGAAATTGGGTTGGGTTGTGTTCTCATGCAAGGATACCATGTGGTTGCTAATGGCTCAAGGAAGTTGAGGGTGCATGAGAAATATTTCCCAACACATGATTTGGAGTTGGCTGCAGTCATCCATGCTTTGAAAACATGGAGAAATTATCTCTTTGGTGAGAAATTTATTGTGTTTACAGATCACAAAATCTTGAAACACATTTTCTCACTATGAGATTTGAATTTGAGGAAGAGGATATGGATGGAGTATCTTCAAATTTTTGACTTGGACTTGATGTATACACCAGGTAAGTGAAATTCGGTGGCCAATGCATTAAGCAGGAATTTGTATAATCAGTTGGTGAAAGAAGCTTCAGATGAGTGGCAGTTGATGTCAGTCCTAGCCGACATGCGTATGGAATGTGAATATCGAACCGATTTTGCGGTTTTATTTCCAGTTGTTCTTGTTCCTGATTTGGTGGAGATAGTAAAGGAGTCACATGCATCTGATGTAGACTATATTTCAATGAGTTCAAATCTCAATGGTGGGGAGACCATTGAGGGATGGAAGCTGGATGGGAGTTCAGTTTTGAGGTATCGAGATCTGATGGTTATACCTTTAGCTACTCAGGAACAACTCTTTCATGATTACCAACATTCAAGATGGGCTATAAATCCGGGTACACAGAAGATGTATAAGGCATTGAGGGCTCAATTTTGGTGGAGCAACATGAAATGGAAGGTAGTTGAATTTGTTTCAAGGTGTTTATATTGTCAGAAAGTTAAAGCATAACATCAACGACCAACTGGTATGTTACAATCTTTACCTATCCCAGTGTGTAAATGGGATCATATAGGAATGTATTTTGTTACAGGTATTCCAAGAACGTTATGGAAACACGATTCCATTTGGGTGATAGTGGATCGTCTAACCAAGTCGTCCTATTTTATCCCTATTCGTGAAACTCATACTGTTGAAGATCCTTCAAAAATATATATATGAGAAGTGGTAAATAGGCATGGGGTACCAGTGTCTATCGTCTCAGATAGAGATTCGAGGTTCACATCTCGTTTATGGAAATCATTATAGCAATCCCTTGGGACTCAGTTGACGATGATCACGACGTATCATCCTTAGACGTATGGGAAATCCGAGTGGATGATACAAATGTTGGAAGACATGTTACGGGCTTGTGTAATGGATTTTGGCGGATCATGGGAAGAGACCGTGCCTTTAGTGGAGGTCTCATATAATAACAGTTATCAAGCCTCGATACACATGGATTCATTTGAAGAATTGTATGGGAGTCCTTGTCGTTCTCCACTTTGTTGGGTGGAAACAGGTGAGACTTCACTAGTTGGGCTGAGCCTTGTCCAAGAAACAATGGAGAAGATCCAATTGATTAGAAAGAGTATGGAGATGGCTCAGAGTCATCATAAATCTTATGCGGATCATCGTTGTAGACCGTTCTCATTTTCGGTGAGTGATCATGTCTTTTTGAGAATCTCTCCAAGGCTTGGACATCATCATTTTGGGAATCAGGGCAACTTATCTCCTCAATATATAGGCCCTTTTGAGATACTAGAACGGGTTGGAGAGGTGGCATATCGGTTGTCATTACCACCACGGTTCAGTGTAGTGCAGAATGTGTTCCATGTATCTCAGTTGAAGAAGTATCAGCCCAATCCTGACCATGTGATCAGGTGGGATCACATTGACCTAGAGCCGGATGCTTCGTTGATACATATCTCGGTACAGATAGTGGATAGGCAAGAGAAAGTCTTGTGTGAAAAAAGCATCGGTCTTGTGAAGGTTTTATGGAAGCTTGGTCAGATTCAGGAAGAGACTTGGGAACACGAGAAAGAAATGAAATAGTAGTGGCCAGAACTCTTTCAGGCAAGCGATGGTTTTCTACTTTCCAGGGACGGAAAGGCCAATGGTGGGGAGAATGTAGTACCCCCAGTTTCTGGTATGTAACCCTTAATCGATTATTTTCATGGTTTTAATGTTAAGGGTGTTTAATGGGAGGGTTGAGAGAAATTGGAATGATGTTTTGAGGCAAAGGGGAAGTCGCATGGGAGGCGCATAGTTTGGCTAAACAGTGCGGCCAAACCATGCGCAGTGGGTCTTGGAGGTAGTGGCTTCCGCATAGTCGGCGCACTGTTTGTCTAACCATGCAGCCAAACCGTGCGAGAAGGGTGGCCGAGGAAGTAGCTAACACATGATTAGCGCACGGTTTGTAAAACCGTGCGAACTAACCGTGAAGCCACTTAAACGAGATCCTATAATTGTGGATCTCACACGTTTCACCTCTAAATTTCCTTGTTTAAGCTCCTAAGCATCCCTAACTCGGGATTTTGGTTCTCCCAAGATGAAGGAAGGTTCTCCTATCTTTCCAAAGGTGATCCGAAGGCTTCTCTTGGTGAATCAAAGCCGAATTCTTGAGGTATGTGATTGTTCTTGTTTGATTTCACAGATCAACTTAGATCAACTTCTCCTCTTACCTCAGTTTCTTAGATCTACGCCCATTATGGGTAGATCTAAGTGTTTGGATGCCAAAAATGATGACATTTGGTCATGGTTGTGTTAGGAGAAGAGATCTAAGGAGGATCCTTGGTGATTCGACCGGGTTTTCTTGTACGTTCTCCATTTGTTAGGGTTTTCATCAAAATATATAAGGTAGGTGGATTCAATCTCGATTCCTCTTTCTTAGAACTTGAAGTATTAGTTTCAATTTGTTTTCCTTAATTGAAATGGTTTGTTTATCTACTGTGAAAGAATAGTTGAAAGCCCTTTTTAGTAATAGGTGATGAAAATTGTGTGTTTTTGGAAAGTGGTTGTTGAAGTAAATTTAAAATGGTGATTTTAAATTGGATATGGTTTTGCTGCTTGAATGAAATGGTTTTCAATAAAAGGGTGATGCTTTATTGAAAGGTTTTGAACACACTTGGTTTTGGGCATGGATTGCATGGGTTGTGGTGTGTGTTCATATGCATTGGGATGGATAAGGGAGAGAAGTACCCCCATCAAAAGGTTGGGATGGATAAGGGTGAGAAGTCCCCCCATCAATAGGTTGGGATGGATAAGGTCGTGAAGTACCCCCGTCAAGGTAGTCCACTAAGTGACGACTTAGTAGAAGGATAAGTCACCACTCGCGTGTATATGGAGGTCTAGGTTTCATGCATGGTTGGTTGTGTGGATTGGTGAAATGGAACGAATGTTCCAGACGGAAATGTGAATGGAATTGGGAACTTTTCTTGATTGCTTTTCTTGAGAAAAATGGGTTTTGTTGAAAAATGGTTTTGACATGGAACTTGTTATATTGTGAACTATTTATAGAATTGTTTTATATAAATTATTTTATATAAATGTGCTAATATGTTTTATCCTAGAGGCATGGGTTGGGAAGTCATCGGGGAAAACCTACTGAGTTTAATTACTCACCCCCGGCTTTGGCATGTTGGTGCTTTTGCAGATGTCATGTACCAGGATGTTGGAAAAGGTAAAGTGTCACATGTTTAGAGTACTCCTTCGTGATACTTGGTCTGGTTCATGATGTTGGAGCTTGGAGATTGTGGAGTATGGAGTTGGGTTGTTGTCTTATAGTCTCTGAGTTTTCTTTCCGCTGTTTACTCTGATGTTTGAGTGTTGGTTTTCGCTATGATAATCTTGGTTGGTTTATGATAAAATAAATGGTTTAGTTGTCTTAGATTTTATCATGCATCATTTAGTTTTTGGTTTAGTTACGGTTTCTAGTTCTATGGATGTTCAAAAAGGGTAAATCGTCCCCCACTTTTTTGAAACCCTTCGGCATTTATTGCTAGCCTTCGGCACCTTGTGGATGTCGCTTAAGGCCTAGTAATGAATCGTTGTACTCTCAAACCAATGAGAATTGGCGGGTCATTACAGGTTACACTTGTGATGTATTGTCTCCAAGGTGATGCTGATCAATGGTGGACCTTGATCCAAAATACTAGGGAGGAATAATAAATAGAACTGATGGAATGAAGAACCTTTAAGGAGACATTATTCAATAAACAATTCTCTTGTGATCAAAAAAATGAGATGAAGAGGAATTTACTTAGCTTAAAGATAAAGGAATAAGTGAGTGTTTTATATTATTAATATACTTTAAAAGGGTATCTTGGTATGCTAAAAATTATATATGAAAGACAGAGTGAAAAATCGATGAATTATTTTATGGTCTTAAACCAAATATCTGAAGGGCACTAGTTTTTCATAATTTCTCATCATATGATGAAATAGTTATATGTACCATCAAGATGGAGAATTAATTCTAAATATTATATGTATTAAATAAAAAACAAGACAAGAAGAGGCCATATGAGCACCATAAAAAAGAGAATTTATCAAAGAATATGAAGAAGTTTGATCATTTTACATCTTGCAAAAACTGTGGGAAAATGAACCTTGGGAAATGTTTGATGGGACTATGAGTTTTTTAAAGTGTGGTGATAGGGGTCACTAGGCTTGTGAATACAGGGGAAATAAATATATCAACGTGTTCTAGTGTTAAAATTTTAAAGATCCAGGACACTATGTAAGTGAATTCGCCAAGCTCCAAGGGAATATAACATAGAAGAGGCCCATAGGAGATGGCCAAGATTATAAAATCACTGTAATGGAGGTGAAAGTATAAAATAAAATTGTGTAAGGTACATAAATACTATATATAAATTTATCCAATTCCATATTTGATTCTGTATCATCACAATATTTTATATCTATCTAATTTTCTAAGAAAATTAGACATTTCCCTTTGGATTTAATAAGGGAGTTTTATTAAAAACTCATAAGGGAAATATCATTGAAAAAAATATGTGTTGGGTAGTCCCAATTATGATACATAAATATGCTTTATGTGCTGACCTGGTAATCATACCCATGATTTAATTTTATATAATCCCCAGTATGGACTATCTCTCAAAATAGGATGAAAAAATATATCGTAAGAGGAAGGAAATTAAGATTTGTGAGGAAGATGTAGAATCCATCATATTTAGAGAAGAATCTTCCCTACCTGATTCTTATCTAAATCCACCACCATTAGCTATACTGAATGAAATTATTTTGGAAGAGGAAAAAACACCACAAAGTTATAAATAAGGAAGTATTTAAATTGAGAATGTACCTATTATATAGGAATACATTAATTTGTTTCCTAAGTAATTACCTGGACATTCTCCACAGTATGAAGTTAAATTTTCCATTTATTTAATCCCCGATGCAATGAAAATATCAAATACTCCCTATAGAATGGACTCTGTAGAATTGGTAGAGTTGAAGAAAAAACTAAAGTATTTGGGTAATAAGGGATTTATTCTCCATAGTTTTTTACCATGGGGAGACCATATCCTCTTTGTTAAGAATAAACATGGATCCATGAGGTTGTGTGTTGATTATAGGGAAATCAATTCTATTATAATAAAGAAAAAGTGTCTTCTACCTCACATTGATGACTTTTTTGATCAACTTCACAGATCCAAATATTTCACAAATATTGGTCTTTGTTATGGGTATCACCAATTGGGAGTGAAGAAGGAGGACATTCCAAAGAAAAATTTTCAGATGAGGTATGAAAATTATGTATTTATAGTAATTCCATTTGGATTGACTAATGCACTCTATGTTTTTATGGACCTAATGAAAATATTAATCAAAAGATATCTTAATGATTTTGTTATGGTATTAATTGACGATATTATGGTGTATTATAAAATATATGAGGACTATGAAAATCACTTATAGATCATTTTTAAGACTCTTAGAAGGGAATAATTATATGAGAAATTTAACAAGTATGATTTATTGATTCAAGAAGTTTCATTTCATGGCCATATTGTCTCTATTGATGTGATATCAGTTGGTCATGAAAAGGAAAAGTATTTCAAAAAATGGCCTATACCAACAAACATAGACGGGGTATATAGTTCCATTAGTTTGGAATGTTATTATTTGAGATTTATTTAGAATTTTACTCGACTGTATAACCCCTCAGCTAAGCTTACACATAAATGGGTTAAGTTTTTCTGGATAGAGGAATTTGAAGAATGCTATGAAGAACTTATGAGAAGATTAGTCAATAATCCAATTTTGATCAAACTATCTGGTAGTGATGGGTTTTTTCATATACAATGATGAATAAAATAAGGGACTTGGTTTTGTATTAATAAAAAATGATAACGTTATTTCATATAAATCTAGGAAATTGACGGCTTATGAATAGAACTATCCAACCCATGATCTTGAGTTAGTGGTTGTTATCTTTTCTCTAGAAATATGGATACATTACCTCTATGGAGAAAGTTGTGAGATATAAACAGATCATAAAAGCTTGAAATAAATCTTATCGTAGAAAGAGATCAATATGAAAGAAGAATATGGCTTGAGATACTCAAATATTATGATTTATCAATACTCTACCACCTAGGAAAAGAAAATATGTTAGCATATTCAATGAGTAAAAAGGATCATGGAGTTATAACCCAGTTGAGGATGGAGAAGGATCCTATATTCATGGATCTAGTAAATATGGATAAGGGAATTTCTATGTAAAGGGATACATAATAATTTTTAAATGATTGAAAACCCATAAATTTGGTGATGAGTACTTTAAGAAGAAAATTAATGTTGTGAACGGTGGAAAATTAGTAGACTTTTTTTGTAAAGATAGCGTTCTAATGTCTTTAAAGAGGCTATGAATTACATCAATACCTAATATAAAAGGGAAATTGTTGGATGACTCCCATAGCTCAAATTTCTCTACACACCCTGGAAATAGAAAGATGTATATGAATTTGAAGGAGCATTTTTGGTGGGATTAAATGAGGTGGGATATTGATGATTATGTTTAAAGATGTTTGGTTAGACAACAAGTGAAAGATATGAGGAAACATCCTAAAGGATTACTATAACCTATTCATATTCTTATGTGGAAATGGGATGAAATTACTATGGTCTTTGTCACTGGAATACAAAACACTCATAGAAGGAATGATGCAATATGGGTTATTGTTGATCGTCTAACCAAATATGCACATTTTATTTCCATAAGAGAAGACCTGTCTCTAGAGTGCCTCATAAGTCTCCAAATTAATTTTATTGTAATATTTCATTGTGTACCTATCTCAATTGTTTCTGATTGAGATACCACTTTTACCTTAAAATTCTAGAAGATTCTTTAGAAGTCTCTAGATACTGAACTTCATTTGAGTATTTCTTACCATCCTCAAACTGGTGGACAGTCTAAAATAACAATTAAAACAATGGAAGATATATTGAGGTTTTAACACCCCAAGCTTCCATGAAAATTTTATTTTTAAATAATTCAATAGCTTGTACTGTATGCAACACCATGTTCGAGTGCACCATGATCTATTAAACTAGCTATTTAAAATGTGGTTATGAATAGTCTTAAGAACATTATAAAATTTAAAAATTTTAATTTTAAAAATATTCTTCATATTTGAATTCAGAATATCAAAATTATATTAGGGTGAATTTTTTGTATTTTTATGAAATGTTTCAAATTTTTATGAGTAGTGAAAAATACAACATTATTTAAAAAAATGAGTTTATCATTTAAATAATTATTCTAATTTAAATGAATATTAAATTTGTAATAGATAAATAATATTTATATTAATCCAATGTAGGTCATCCGAATCATTTTTATATTATAATTATATATAAAAATTTATTGAACTTTTGAATGTCTTTTTTACTTTCTTTCCCGCCACATCTCTATGATTAACGTTAAACTTAATTTTTCCATTTATGTGAATTGAATTTAGATAAATGGACATACCTGGTTGTAATTATTATGAATTTTTTTATCTAATAGGACCAACTTAATTTTTTTTGAACAACAACTTTAGTAAATTTTTATTAATTTACCACAGTTAAGGGTAAATTAGGTAATTAAAGGTAAAAATAATATTATAAAATTACCCTAACACATTTCAAAATTCTATTAGATGACTAAATTAAACCCTTGTCACCTATTTTTTGGAAATGGAATCATTTAATGGGAACATTTCCATCAATATGACGTAGATATTATAAAAATCCATGAATGTGAAAAAATGTCACACTCTCATTTTATATAAGTATATAAATTTTAATATAGGGTTAAACAGGAGATAAAATCAATTTTAAATAGTATCTGGAAATATAAACGAATTAAATACATAATAAAAATTTATTTATAATTTTTAGAGATTAAATAATAACCAATAATGACACAATAGAGACATAAAAATTATTTTATTAATAAAAATATCAAATAAATAATTTTAAAAATATCAAATAAATAATTTTAAAAATATTAAAATAAATATAATTTTAATTAATTAAGGTGCTCAAAAAATTATTTAGAGGAATATAACTTGTTAGATGTATATTAAATGGTTTTTTTCTAAGTTATATTTCTATTTGGAATTTACTTTTGGTCAAAGTGATGAATAATTTCAAAATTATCACTATTGATATTTTATAAAAACAATATTTTATTAAATTATTTATAAAACATAAAAATCTTTGAAAAATACAAAGTGATAATACTATGGTCTAAAATATCATAAAGTTTAAATTTATGGAAAATTGACACCATATAATTAAATATTTTTAACCTTTTAATATTTGGAATATTATTACCAAAATTAAAATTTAATAGATTAATTAAGGATAAATCAAAATGATAAGGTTTTAAATAAAATAGAAGCATGTATAAATTTTATTGGTTGAGAGGAATTCAACCTATTCTAATATTATCCTTTAAATAACTCAATTTGTAACTATTTTAAATTGAAAATCAATTTATATTAAATTAATAGTTTTGGGGTTTCCAAAAGTGACCCTCCTATCTATTATAAAAGGGAACCTCTATTTATATATTATTCACACTTCTAAATCCATTTATCTCAAACAAACCCTACCCATTTCTCCAATAAAATTATATAAATTCATCCAATAGTCCATAATTTGTGAAGAAATCCAACCTAAGGATTCCTTTTTTTCAAATAAAAAAGAGGCACTCGAAGAAGAGGTAATTGTTTTACCAACTCTTTAAAAGTTATTTTCTTCTTCTACTTCATTTTCCAAATTTGTTTCCATAATAAAGTAATAACTACAAAATATAATATATTATGAAATTTGTTTATTATTATGGGACAACCATATTCCTCCTTTTACCCATACTATAAAAAATAATATCACAATGTGTGCGTACGTACGACTTATCCTCTCCACGTCGTGGTGTAAATTGTTTTTCATTTATATTTATTTTGATGGTTATAACGATGAATATAAAGTATTTAAATAATAAAAATTATGTGATATTATTATTTTTTATTTCATATTCCCTATAAATCCTTACCCTTTACCATTACAGAGTGATACCATCACACGTGCATACGTACGACCTTCCGTCTCCACGATGCGATGAGATTCATACTCCATTATAACCATTTATGAATAATTATAAAAATATATATAATTAATCAATATAAAATTTATTAACTTAATATCATTCTAGATATGAATAATATATATCCTATGCATAATAAACAAGTCTTAAGTGACAAAATAAACTTAACAAAATAGAGTAATTCACACCCGAAATAATGATAATAATGAAATATTATTAAGAAAATGATATAAGAGGATCATATATGGTATCATAAATAATTTATATAGTTATGGAATAAATTAATAACATTATTTAACCATTATACATTATGTTAACTCGTCCTTGAAAAATGGAGAGTATGAGGTAAGGGTTAATTTTTCAATCTCTTTATTTTCCAAGATTGTTTATATGTAAGTATTTAGTGGGACATATTAATTATCCATGTCTATGTTTCATAAAAATATATTTCAAAACATTATTTCTATTATTTTATAATTGTTTAAAGACATTTTTACCCATGTTCTATTTTGTAATACATAATATTTTTTTTGATTTCCTTATAAGGTACTATGTTGGACTTTTTTAACAAAGTACAATAATAATGTTTTTTAACTTATATTGCATGAGTGAATTTTTCCGCCATCATGACCCCTTAATGTTTTGAAGATTCCTCTACAATCTTACAGGTTTATTTTCAAAAGAAATGTTTTCTTTTAAAATCTCATGGCATTTTAAAGTTTTTAAAGTAACTAGAGATAATTCTCCTAAATAATTTTAATGGTTTTATTGGATTTCTTTCATCTATGTCAACATCCTTTTTTGGATCATATGTTTAATTGATGTTAATTTCTTATGATACAACATGTCATATTTTATTTAAAGATTTATTATTAGTTTGATCATGGATGCTCTATTTTTATACCATTAATGGTGTATGGTTAATATATTAACATTTCATATGCTAGTTTTAATATGAATGTTGATGTTGGTTATGATTTCCCCAGTTTCATATAAGGAATACATTTAAATTACTAAGTGATGAGCAGGGCCTAGTATATCCCCTCGATGCATTTGTAGGTCTAAGGAGAAAAACTAGTTTAGGTTTTTACCTGTTTATGTATGGTCTTGGAACATGGCCTTGGTAATATTTTTAAGATGTCCGACATTAGCCATTTCCTCAATATGAGATTATCTATTGATATTACATGTGAATATTCCACTAGTATAATATCCATGTGAATGTTTAAATGGAATTATTTGATTAATTATTTCCATATTATTCTCTAAGTTATGTTTAAAAGGATTGTGTTTTAATTTTATTCCTTTCCTCAAAAGTTCATGCTTATATATGATACCTTCCACTATATTGTTTATCCTTACTAAGCATCTGAGCTCACCAATTTCTTATGTTTTATTTTCCCAAAATTCGAAGAGGTATATTTTTACTGACCTTAAAAGATATTCTAAGAGATATGAGTGTTTTCAGTGGAAATACTATGTTACTTTTCATTTCATAGTGTAATGTAAAACTTGTGTTTGTATATAGTTTTTACAAATATACTAAACTGATCTGTATTTCAGGATTTGTTTTTTTATGATCATGTTAATGTATTAAAAAAACGCACCAGTTCCAAGAATCTAGAGTTAGGGTGTTATAGTTGGTATCAAAGGAATTTTAGTAAAAAATTAGAAACCAGGTTTAGAGAATATTTTATTTAGGGAAAACTACCCTAATATAGACATTGAGGATAAGTACAGAAGAAAATCCTATAATTTTGGTAATGGAGAGATTATGTGGGTATTCCTAGAATATAAATCCCTATTTAGAAACTACAAGTGGAAGTAGTTCTGGAATAGATGTACCTAGGATTAATAACTCTAACATGGTGTTTCAAACATGACTCAGGGTAACTTGGTAAATGAAAACTGGTATTACTACGCACCTGGTTTGATAATCATATGAGATATGATTATGATAATTAACATTTTATTTGCAAACCATTTTTATGGATTTAAAAGAAATTTGTTCCCAACGAAACCCTATTTATTATTATGAGATTATATATGCATAAATATATCAATTTATGTTACGTATTTTAAAATTAGATAATATGATTCATAACCTAATCTAGTGAATGCCTTTATTTAGAAAATTCACCTAGTGGATGAAATGGAAACCATATCAATGAATGTAATCCATGTCGGGATTTTCCTCCTATGAAAGATAATGGTGTTGGGGAAGGAGATGCAACTAGTTCTGGACAACTTTTAACTATACCTGGACAGATGACTCAGGTTATAAATAGTAACCTTACCTGTTTAGAGTAGGCTGATCCACAACATGAAGTATCACTGTTAGGATGCTTCATGAAAAAATATCCCCCAACATTCAATGAGACTACAAATCCATTTTTAGCTGATAAATAGATAAGTTCTTTGAAGAAAATATTTATTTCTTTGGGGATTAATGAAATAGAAAAATTTTTCATGCCGGTTCATCGTTTCTTAGGGGATGAAGATCAATGGTGGTTATTAATTCAAAAAATGAAGGAGGGTTAATAAGTATAAAATATGGAATGAAGGAAATTTAATAAAATCTTCCTAAAAAAATACTTTCCACATGATTAAAAAGCAGATATGGAGAGGAAATTTCTATGTCTGAGGTAGAAGGAGGATTCAAATATAGAAAAGTATGAAGCTAAATTCACAAGGTTGTCAAGGATTTCTTTAGACTACATATATAACCCAATAAGTAATACTGATCAATTATTTTATGGGTTAAAAACATTCCTCTGATGGGAACTGGTCTCACAATATTTATAATCGTATAAAGATATAGTTTCATATTATATCACGATAAAAAAGGAATTCTCTAAGTCTTATGAATTTAAAGGAAATCAAGAGAAGAATAGGGCTACTAAACACTATGGAAAGGGAAATAAGGGAAACGGGGAGAAGAGAATAATTTAATTTCAATCTAGCAATATTTGTGGAAAAAAAACATCATGAAACATGCCTGTTGGGGATGAGAGTTTATTACAAGTGTGGAGAAAGAGGCCACCAAGCCCACAATTGAAAGGGAAAGAAAGACGCTAACAATGTCCAATGCTACAATTATAAAGATATGGGACATTATGAAAATGATTTTCATAAGCATCAAGGAAACTTTCCACAAAAAAGGCCAAGTGATCAAGGCCAAGCTTTTATGATCCCCACTACTGAGGTTGAAGTTCCTAATGATATGGTGGTTGGTACATTAATTATCACCTCAAATTTAGATAAATATTTATTTGATTCTGGATAATTACATTCATTTATGTCTTCCAATTTTCTTTAAAAATTATATATTTCTAATTCACATTAACAAGAGAGTTTTCAGTAAAACCCCCTAAAGGATGTTTCATTACAACAAAGATGTGTCAAGAAATTCCCATTATGGAATATAAACATAGTTTATCTACTAACTTTATCATCATACCTATGTTAAACATTGATATAATCCTTGGTATGGATTGGCTATCAAAATATTATGTGAAAATTTATTGCAAGAAGAAGGAAGTTATGATTTGTGAGGAAGATGTATAATCTACTATCTTTTTAGAAGAAACTTCATCATCTGATTCTTATATAGATCCACCCATTGTATCTATTCTAAATGAAATTATTGTAGAATAAGAGAAGATAAAACCTAAAAATCTTAAAATTGACTATGTACCTATTGTACAATAATACATTTATGTATTCCCAAAGGACATACCGGGACATCCTCTAGAGTGAGAAGTTTAGTTTCCTATTAACTTAATCCATGATGAAAGACCAATATTAAAGACTCCTTATAGAATGACCACTGTGGAATTTGTAGATCCGGAGAAACAACTAGAGGAGTTGAGTAATAATAGATTTATTCACCCTATTATTTCTCCTTGTGGATCCCTAGTTCTTTTTGTAAAGAAAAAAATGGATCAATCGGGATTTTAATTGACTATAGAGAAATAAATTCTATTACAATAAAGAACAAGTATCATCCGCCTCACATTGATGATTTGTTTGATCAACTTACTGGAGATAAATATTTTTCAAATATTGACCTTCATTATAGATATCATCAATTTTGTGTAAATAAGGAAGATATTTAAAAGAAAATATTTAGAACTAGTTATAGACATTATGAGTTTACAGTAATACCGTTTGGACTGACTAATGCACCCTATGTCTTCATGGATATAATTAAAAGAGAGTTTTAGGAATATATTGATGATTTTTATAGTATTTGTTGATGATATCTTGGTATACTCCAAAATCTAGAAAGACCATGAGAACCACTTAAGGAATGTTCTACCAATTCTTAGAAGAAATGAGCTATTGGGGAAATTTAGAAAGTGTAAATTATGGTTTCAAGAAATTTCTTTTCTTGGCCATATTTTATTCAAAGTTGGAATATATATTGATATTGAAAAGAAAAATGCAATCCAAGAATGTCCAAAAATGACAAACATAACTGAGGTACACATATTTATTGGTCTAGAAGATTACTATTGATGTTTTGTCCATAATTTTTACCGATTGGATAACCTGTTAACCAAGACCACACGTAAAAGAGTTAAATTCATTTGAAAAAAAGAGTGTGAAGAATGTTTTGATGAATTAAAGAGAATATTAGTCAATTCTACTATATTTAATTTAACATATGTAAATGATGGGTTTGTGATTTACATTTCTGCATCAAAGAAAGGAATCAATTGTGTTCTTATGCAGAATGATATATATTTCTTTTGTATCACAGAAATTTAATATTCATGAACAAAACTACACAAATAATGATCTGAGATAGATAAAATAACTTTTACTCTGAAGATATGAAGACACTATATCTATGGTGAAATATGTGAGATATATATTGATCACAATATTTTTAAATATATTTTCCCATAGAAAGAACTCAACATGAGACAAACGAGATGGATTGAGCTACTAAAGTATTATGATTGCATAGTACACTACCACCTAGGGAAGGAAAATAAGGTGGTAGATGCTTTGAATAGGAAGGACCATGGAGTTATGAACAAAATGAGAGTTTAAAGGGATCCTATATTCATGGATCTAGTAAAAATAGATTTGGAACAACCATGGAAGGTAAAACATCACTATTTTTCCAAATGGTTCCCAAACCATATTTATTAGAAAATATAAAAATTTCTCAATATGATGATGAGGATCTTGAAATGAAAATTAAATCTATAAATGATGGGATATTGATTTTCTTAGTATATGAATATGGTATTTTGAAATTTGTGAAGAGGATTTGTGTTCCCTCCATACCTTATCTAAAAAGGGAATTATTGGATAATGCACATAGCTCTAATTTCACTATACACCCTAGTAGCACTAAGATGTATAGAGATATAAAGGAACATTTTTAGTGGGGAAACATGAAGAGGGAGATTTCTGATTATGTGTCAAGACGTTTGGTTTGTTAACAGGTAAAGGCTATAAGACAATATTCTAGAGGATTCATGAAACCTCTTCCAATACCTGTGTGTAAATGAGATAATATTGTGATGTAATTTTTCATGGGGCTTCAAAAGACTCCTAGAATAAATGATGCAATAGGGTTATTGTTGATCATCCTACCAAATCATCACATTTTATTGCTATAAGAGAAGATTTACCACTTGAAAGTTTAGCAAGACTTTGCATTATTGATGTTATAAGACTTCGTGGTGCACCCCTATCGATTGTTTTTGGTCGTGATCCCTATTTTACATCAAGATTCTAGAATATTATTCAGAAGTACCTAAATAATGAGCTTCAGTTAAGTACTATCTTCCACCCTCAAACTTATAGACATTCATAAAGGACTATTAAAACCTTAGAAGACATGTTGATATCTTTCTCACTTGACTTTCTGGGTATGCAGGATCATTATTTACCTCTAGTAGAATTTTCCTACAATAACAGCTTCCATTAAAGTATTTATATGGCACTATATAAACTATTATATGAAAAGAGATGTATTAGACATACTTTTTGGGATGTTATTGGTGAAATAAAACTCATAGGACTATATATTTTTGAGGAAACAATTGAAAATGTGATGATTTTTCAAACCCATATTAAAAAGGTCAATGTAGGAAAACAAGATATGTCGATAATTGAAAAAAAGATTTGGAGTTTCAAGCGGGAGATCATATTTTATTGAAGGTATCTCCATGGAAGGGTGTTATAAGATTTTGTAAGAAGGGTAAGTTACGTCATAGGTACATTGGACCTTTTGAAATTCTGAAACAAATTGTAGCTACATATTACCATTTAGCAATGCCACCAAGTCTCTCTAAAGTTCATGATATTTTCCATATATCACTGTTAAGGAAATACATACTAGAACCAAGGCATGTACTCACCTATAAAGAAGTTGATCCGAAACATGATCTGTCTTAATATGAAGATCCTATTGTGATTCTTGGCACTATAGAACAAGTATTGAGGAATCGAATGACATGAATTTTAAAGGCTCTTTGGAGAAACCATAAAATGGAAGAGGCGATGTGGGAACCAGAAGAACTTATGATGAAGAACCACTGAAACCTTTTTATGGAGTGATAATTTTGAAATTTTTAGGATTAAATTTTTTAAGGAGGGAAGAACGTAAAATCCCAAGATTCCACGATACGTTTCTTTTTAAACAATTCAATAGCGTGTGCTGCATGCAACACTGAGTTCAAACACACCATGATCTATCAAATTAACCGTTTAAAAAGGAACTATGAATAGTATTAACCACATTATGAAATTTATAAATTTTATTTTTAAAAATAGAATTCATTTTTTAATTCTAAATATCAAAATTATCTTAGGGTGAAATTTTCTTATTTTTATGAAAAGTGTCAATTTTAGATGAATAGTAAAAAATACAACATTATTGTTTAAAAACCAAAATTTTCATTTAAATAATTATTTTAATTTGAACTAATCTTAAAGTAACAATAGTTAAATAATATTTATATTAATTCAATGCAGTTCATTAGAATTATTTTAATAATAGAATTTGATATAAAAAATTATTGATCTTTTGAACGTTGTTTTACCCGCTTTCCTGCCACTTCTTCATGATTAACATTAAACTTAATTTTCCATTTTCTATGAATTGAATTTTAAAAAATATACATAAATAGTAGTAATTATTATGAAATTTGTGATCTAATTGGTTCAACGTAATTTTCTGGTGAATAGTAAATTTAGTAATTTTTTTATTTACAACGGTTAAGAGTAAATCGGGTAATTAAAGGTAATTAATAATATTATAAAATTACCCTAACACATTAAAAAATCCTATTTTATGATTAAATTTGACCCTTATAACCTATAGTTCAAAATTAAATCATTTAATTGATAATTTTCCATGAATATGACATAGATATTATAAAAATCAAAGAATGTGACAAAATGTCACACTCTCATTTTATATAAGTGTATTAATTTTAATATAGGGATATATAGAAGATAATATTTATTTTAAAGTATATATAAATATAAAATAATTACCTATATATTATTAATTTATTTATAATTTTTATTGATTAAATAGTTACCATCAATGATGACACAATAGAGACACAAAAATTATTTTATTTATAGAAATATCAAATAAACAGTTTTAAAAATATTAAAATAAATATAATTTGAATTAATTAATGTGATAAAAATATTTTATCGGTTAATATGACATGTTATTAGTATATTAAATGGTTTTTTAGAAGTTAATTTTTTTTGATTTTAATTTAAGTTAAAGTAATGAATAATGTCAAAATTGACACTATTGATATTTTATAAACATAACATTTTATTAAATTATTTAAAAATAATTAAAAATAATTAGAAAATATAAATTGATATTTTAAGGTCTAAAATATCATAATGTTTCCATTTATAGAAAATTTAAACTATATAAGTAATTATTTATAACCTTTTTATATTTGGAATATTATTACCAAAATTAAACTTTAATAGATTAATTAAGGACAAATCAAAATGACAAGTTTCAAAATAAAATACAAGCATGTATAAATTTTATTGTTTGAGATTATTTCTACCTATAATTATATTATCATCGAAATAACTCAATTTTAAGCTATTAGAAATCAAAAATCAATTTACATTAAATTAATAGTTTTGGAGTTTCCAAAAGTGCCCCTCCCATATATTATAAAAGGGTACCTCTCTTTCTCTATTATTCACACAACTAAATACTTTTATCTATACCCACAATTAGATATTTATCCTTAAAACTTCCCTTAATTTATCCTAGAGGCCATAATTTTGGCATAAAGGCAAACTAAGGATTCCTTTCATGCAAATCAAAACAGAGACACTCAAAGAAGAGGTAATTATTTTACGAACTTTTTCAAAGTTCTTTTCTTATTCTACTTATTTTTCCAAAGTTGTTTCTATACTCAAGTAATAAATATGGTATCTACTATATTTTGAGATTATTTTATGATTATGGGAAAAAATATTCATTCTTTTACACATCATATTAAGAACAATATCACACTACGGGAAATATAGATATTTGCGACGGGGCCCCGTCGCAAATCGCCCGTTGCAGAAAACGCCGTCGCAACTAATTTTTTTTGCGACGGGCCCGTCGCAAAAACAAGTATTTGCGACGGGAAATTGGCCCATCGAAAATAGGTTTCTGGTTTTTTTAAAAAACTATTTTGCGACGGGCCCGTTGCAAAAAGTATTTGCGACGGGCCATATTCCCGTCGCAAATTGTTTCTTCGAAGCGGGTATTTGCGACGGGCCCGTCGCAAAAAAGTATTTGCGACGGGAATATATTCTCATCGCAAATAATAATAAAAAAATTAAAAAAAAATTTAAAAATTTATTTATTATTATATAAATCAATAAACCTATTTATATTGATATAAATATAATATTTATTTTTTAAATATGTTTTAGAAAGGAAGAATGAAAATCAAATATGAATGTATAAGATGTTCAGTAAAAGAGGCTTATAAAATAAATTAAAATTATTTTTAATTAGTAATTATGTAATTTTTATTAGTTAATAGTCATTTAATAACTCTTTGAATATAAAAAAAATAAAAAAAATAATGAAAGATGGAAAATAAGTGAAAAATGAAACCCAAATTTTAAACGGCCATAACTTTTGACCCGGGACTCCGTTTGAGCTCCACAACATATCAAATCGAAGCCTGCGACGATCTATACAGTGCTATGGACCGGTGGAACCCGTCCAAGGTTGTTTCAAGGGAAAAAAAGCCCAGAAGGCCTCCAAAATTGAGTTTTTAGTCGGGGTACCCCGATTTTTCACCGTTTAAACAGCTATAACTTCTGCTCCCGATGTCCGATAAACCTCTACCATATATTATATCGAAGATCGTTTCATGTTGTTCTATTTGACTGATTGTAGAGCTGAAACGGACTTCTGGATTAGAAGTTATGGTCGTTTAAACATTCAAATGGCTATAACATCCGATCCGGATGTCCGTTTGGCCTGTACCACATATCATATCGAAGATCGTTTCATGTTCTTCAATTTGACTGGTTGTGGAGTTGTAACGGACTTACGGATTAGAAGTTATAGCCGTTTTAACATTCTCGGTGGATTTTCACCCCCTCATTCCTATGTATGCATTCATAACTATACATATATATATATATATGTGTGTGTGTGTGTGTGTGTGTATCTATTGTATATATGTATTTATTTATTTATTTATTTATTTATACATATACATAAAAACCCATATTTTATAAATTTATTTAAAACTAAGCTTATAAATATATATTAATTAATACACAAATAAATATACGAATAAAAACTTATAACTACATATATATATAGAATAAATATATATTAATATACGAATAAATAAATAAATAAATATATTTATATAACCAAATATATTTATATTAATATAAATCTATATTAATATACGAATAAATATAACTATATATATATAGATAGATCATTAAATGTATAAAAAAATGAAATGGCTTAGTTGTAAAGGTTAATGCGCGCATGGGGGAGGTTTATTCCTATTTATTATTAATTATTTCTAATTATTATTAATTACTACTAATTACCATTAACTATGAACAATTATTACTAATAATTTAAATTTATTAAATAACAAAAAAATATAAACACAATTAAATTACAACTAATTAAAAATAAATAAAACTAATAAAAAATTTAAATTAAATATTAAATTAAAAATAAAATAAATACCTTTAAAATTGATCCGAGGATGATCTACGATAATTGTTGAAGACATCAATATCAAATCTGGAAATAAAAATTAAACTTAAGAAACTGTGAACTCTAAAAATAGAGTTTTGAGAGAAGTTGAGAATGAATGGAAAAAAACGGGTGGGGGTATTTATAGGTTAGATTATTTGCGACAGGAGTATTTGCGATAGGATACCCGTCGCAAATAGTATTATTTACGACGGGTCCCGTCGCAAATACTTGAGCCCGCATTTATCACGGTCAACAGTTAAATTGTTATTTGCGATGGGTCGTGTCGCAAATATTAACCTGCCGACATACTATTTGCGACAGGGGGTATATTCCCGTCGCAAATAGTTTTTACCGTCGCCAGGTATTTGCTACGGGGGTATATTCCCGTCGCAAATAGTTTTTACCGCCGCCGGTTATTTGCGACGGGTGGTAACCACCCGTCGCAAATAACTTTCCCGCGGTTTGGCGCGCTTTGCGCGCCAAGCCTTTTGCGACGAGTGAGATTTCCCCATCGCAAATAAGTGGTTATTTGTGATGGGAAAGTACCCCCGTCGCAAATAAGTTTATTTGTGATGAGATTTATTCCCGTCGCAAATAACCTGTCGCAAAAACCCCTTTTTCCCGTAGTGTCACCTTGTGTGCGTACATACGACTTACTGTCTCCACACCGCAAGACAAGCTGTTTTTCATATATAATTTATTTCTATGGGTATAAAAATTATTATAAAGGAGTTAAATAATAAATATGAAATTATATTGTTATTTTATAATTCATATTCCATATAAATCCTTAGCCTTTACCATTATATAATGATACCATCGCATATGCGTACGTACGACCCACTGTCTCCATGACTCCATGAGATTCATCCTCCACTACTACCATTTAAGAATATTTATGAAAATGTATATAATGAATGAATATAATATTTTTTAACTTAAAATAATTATGGATATTAATAAGATATATCCTATTCATAATAAACAAGACTTACGCAACAAAATAAACATAAGAAAATAAAGCAATTCACTCCTGAAAAAATAATAATAAGGAAATATTATTAAGAAAATGATATAATATGATCATATATGATATCATAAATATTGGATATAATTCTGGTATAACTTAATAACATTATTTAATCATTATAGAGTTGGTTAACACACCCTCAACTAAAGTAGAGTACGAGGTAATAGTTAATTTGGGAATCAATTTTATATCTGAGATTATTTATACTTAAGTATTTGTTGGGACATATTTATCATCCATGTCCATGTTTCTTAAAAATATATTTAAAAACATTCTAACTATTCTTTTTCAATTTTTTAAAGACATTATTACCCATTTTTATTTTATTAAAAGGAATATTTTTATCATTTTCCTTATGAGGTACTATGTTTGACTTTTTCGACAATGTACGAGAAAAATGTTTTATAAATTATACGATCTATGTGGATTTTAATGCCATCATGATGCCTTAATGTTTTAAAGATTACTTTATAATATTACAACGTTATTTTCAAAATAAATTTTTTCTTTTTAAAATACATGTCTTTTTAATATTTTCAACGTAACTAGGTATATTTCTCACAAAGAATTTTAATGATTTTATTCGATTATTTTCATCTATGTCAATATCATTTTTTGAGTTTTATGTTTGATTGAGGTTGAATTATTATGATACAACCTATCATATTGTATTCAAGGTTTTATGATTAGTTTGAATATGGATGTGCTATTTTTATACCATTTATGATTTATGGTTAATGTTTTAACATTTTGTATGTTAGTTTTAATACGAATGTTTATATTGGTTATGATTTACCCTTTTCATAGGAATGAAATGGACTTAGTAAGTCATTGTCAGGGCCTAATGAGGCAAACTAGTTTTTATTTTTGCCCGTTTATATATGGTCTTGTCATGATCCCTTTATGGTATGGTTATGATGTCCAACATTATGTATTCCCTTAATATGAGATTAGTTATTGATATTACATGTGATTATTATAATTGTAGAATATCCATGTTAATGTATAAATGACATTCTATGATTAATTATTTCCATATTATGCTCAAGGTTATGTTTGAAAGAATTATGTTTTAATTTTATACCTTTCCTTAAAATTTTGAGGTTATTTATGATATCTTCTGCTATATTGTTTATCCTTACTGAGCATAGGAGCTCACCCATTTCTTATGTTTCATTTTCTTTAGAATGCGAAGACTTATATAATGAAGGAAATGTAAGTATAGTCTAAGAGATATGAGTTTTTTCAAGGGAAAAACTATGTTATTATTCATTTCATGATGTAATGTAGAACTTATGTTTTTATCTAGTTTTTAATAGGATACTAAAATGACCGGTCCTTCAGGATTTCATTTCTTATGATCATACCAATGTAATAAAATAATGCACTAGGTTTGGGAATTTAGGGTTAGGGTGTTATCAAGGACATTCTCGCTCAACATTCAAGGTATGTGGTATTAGTACTTACCTTTGGAAGAGTTTTATGATGGAAATTGTTTTCATTAAATTATTCAAATGGAACCATATAAAGCATTATATCTAATGAGATTTTATACTCCAACTTTTTTGTAATGATTTTTTGAGAGTAAACTCATATGTCTCGAAATTGTTGATGAGAAAATGAAAAATTCAAATGTTATTAAAGCTCATATTAAATCATATCAAAGTAGAAAAAATATTTATGCTGATAATAGGAGGAAATACTTAGAGGTCCAAGTAGGAGATCATGTTTTATTGAAGGTATCTTGATGGAAGGGAATTATAAGATTGAGGAAGAAATAGAAACTGATTCCTAGATATATTGGACCCTTCAAAATTCTTTTAATTGTTAGAATCAATGATTATCGTTTGGCAATTCCACCAAATCTCTCAAAGGTAAACGATGTGTTCCATGTATCTTTGATGTGGGAATACATGCCTGAACCAACACATATGCTCACCTATAATGTGATAGTGTTGGAGATTTAACTTTAATACTATGAAGTACCCATCAATATTCTTGATAATAGAGAGTAAGTATTGAGTAATCAAACAACTCTTCTTGTAAAGGTAGTTTTGAGAAATCAAAAAATGGAAGAAGAAACATGGGAACTAGAGGATTCTATGAAGGATAAATATGCACATATTTATGAATGTAATACCCCTAAAATTTTGAGGAATTTTTTTAGGAGGTAAGAATGTATCACCCAAAGACACTTCCATATTTTACTTTTAGAATATATTTAATTTCATTGATAGTCTTGCAATACACACAACACCTGATTTAAACAAAACACTATTTAGTCACACTTTAAAAAATCAATAAAATAATAAAAATTTTAGAGTGTTTAAATAGTAAATATATATACTATATATCCACTCATATATTTTTACACTCATATAATATTTTTTGTAGTCATAAGATAAGAACAAACCAAATTAGATATATAAAATACAACATTTTTAAAAAGGTAGTTATGCCACCTTTTGATGGATAAAAATTTTTAAATAAAATTTTAACCCTTTAATAATTGTAATATGTCAAAATAAACTTAGTATTTTTAATTGAAATATAAAAATTATCTTAGGGTGATGTTTTGTTATTTTTCTGGAAAGTTTCATTTTGTAATGAAAAGTGAAAAAATACTGAATTTTAGTTCAAAAATGTTTTTTCAAATAATTTATTTATAAGGTAAAATTATATTTTAGATTGTTTTAAAGGTATAATTAAATCAAAATTTTATCAGTTTTTCATATTTAGTTCATTTTAATAAATTTCACTTTGAAATTACTTATAAAAACATAGTAAAGTTTTGAAGATCTTTACTTTAAAAACCCTTATTGTCATGTCGTATCTGAGATTAAATTCAAGTTAATTTTTTACATTTATATGATTAGAATTTAGATAAATTGATTCAATATTTGAAATAATAATAATTTTAAGGTCTAATAATTTCAACTTAGTTCTTGGCCAAATATAATTTTGAAATTAATTAAATTTAATTACAACGATTAAGGTGAAATTAATCTTAACAAGGGACTAGAACCTAAAATTAAGAACTTATATAACCTAGATACTTGTAAAAAATCCATTTTATGGATGTATTTAGACCCTATAACCCATTTTATCTACTTGGGACTTTTATTGATCCACTTTATATACAAAAATGTGGGTGGGGTTCCTCTTTTCCCCAAAATATTACAAGAGTGACACTCCTCCTCTACTATAAAAGTCATCCTTTCCTCTCACATCCTGACACCTCTCATAGTACTTAGGTTCAGAAAAGATCTGAACAATTAAATACCCAAAATACCTCAATTAAGTCATTAAGACTCCCTATTGGAAGAAAGATATCGAAGTAATCCTTTTGGTGCACACCGAAAGGAGTTACCCGATTAAGAGTTAACACCTTTCCTAAAGCTATTTAATTTTATTTTGATTATCTACTACCTAAAATATTCTTATTACATGTTTATATAGAAAATGTAATATAATAAATATTATATTATTTTTTTATGCAATGGTTTCAACCTACACTTATACACACCTCTATTAAATCGGTAACCAACATAGTGTTTATGTGTACAGAGAACTACCACCTCATGAAACGATGATTGTTCATTTTTATTTCAACACATCTCCCAGTGAAAATTATTATGGAAAATATATTTATATATTTTATATAGGATATTATTTTTTCTTTAATATTATCTAATTCTTTTACAACACATATATTTATATTTTCTATTTTATGTAATAATGATAACATCATTTGTGGAAGTGTGGACTACCGCCCCCTCAAAGCGATGTGATTCGTTCACACGATATATGGAAAGTATAAATCATGTTTTTAATTAAACATATATGAAATAAAAAACATCTATATGATATTAATGAAATAATTACCATTTTTTAAATATAATATATCATTTTATTTATTACCCTTTCACACACTTAAAAAGTGATAACATCATTCATGAATGTGTGGACTACAGCCTCGTCCACACGATGTGATTCATTTTACATCACAATAATCCAATATATAATTATATATGAATAAATTAAATTTTATTAATTATATAATGATCATTATGGAAAGATATAATGTTAATTAACTTCCTTCCATGACGATCATATAAAAATGGGAACGTAACTCATTCGTATGTACGACCCACAATCTCCACAATTGTGACGTTGATTCATTTTTCATACAAATATTTAATGATTTATTTTAAAAGTATAATTTATTTAAAAATATAATAATTATTTCATAGATATTATTCTATATATGTTTATATAATGGACCCTTTTACTATAGTTAACCTAACAAAGTTGTTTTAGCAAATGATCTGAATTTGGTCAAAACACCCTTTGTAAGATTAATTGTTTATGTAATTATATAAAACATCATAATAATTAAAGTAAAAGTAATAATAAACTTGAAAAAGGTTATAAAAAAAGTAAATAATTAAAATAAAATTATTATTTAGGAAGATAAAGACACACGTGATAGGTCAAACTCAAGGTAAGGGATTTTGTCTCAATTTACATTCCATTGAGACTTATTTGTTATTATGAACCAATTAAATTTTATTTGGTTTATATACCGATATTTAACATGTTATATCATGAATCTCATTAATCTCATGATATTATAAGTTTCATTTTATGTTATTACTTCATAAGAGACTATGATTTAAATATTTCAAATGGGTATGGGATGCTTTGGAATGTTTAATGATTATTTTCCTCATGAATATTATAATGATATTTAATTGGTATTTACATTCATAATTATAAAAAACTTTGTTTATAGTTATCCTCCACTGAATAATTATTGAAATGTATTTATTATTTATTCAATATATATATTTGATAAAGCATATTATTTATTTTTATTATTGAATATGAGAAATGCTTTGGACATGAAATGAAGTGTGGGAACTGAAATTTTTATAACCCCTAAATGCATCAATAGGTTCTCATGAGACAAATAATTTTTCCAAATTAAACAGGTTTAGTTCTAAATATCTTGTGAAGTGTCTTAATAGTATAGTTTTTCATGTGACTTAGAGATGATGTACAATAATTAAGGATTTCCTTCATAGATATTTCTTTTATTATTTATCCATTAGATTTTTCATTGAAAATTTTATGGATATAGTTCATTATTAGTTTTTTGACTAGATGTCATTTGTTTCAGTTTCTTCTCTTTCCATATTAATTTTTCCTTATCTAGTTATTTTAATGGAAATTGTTATCTATAATTTAACTTTCCATGTTAATTATTCTCATTTATTAATTATTGATTCCACTTTAATTTACCTTACCGATCATTTGATATCACCATTATTATGTTTCATTTCCCCAGGTTATGAAGATGAAATATTTGAATAAGATTTAAAAGATGTAGTGTGTTTAATTTTATTATGTATCATGTTTTTTCTATTCCCATTTTTTATGGGTATCATGTATGTAATATGGTTTTACAAAACTTTTAAACTAATTAGTCCTTCGAGATTTGATTTCTTGTAATAGTTCAAATGAAATAAAACAATGTACTTGATCTAGGATTATTGGGTCAGGGTGTTACATTAATGGGCTCATAGGATACCACCATGATTTGTCCCCATCATTGGGGAAACCATGCGCCAACCATGTTTTTTGGTTCTATCAAACATTGTAGAACCATGTGCAAAATTATCAAACTATTTGGACTAACTATGATCATGCTATGTTCCCTCATCATGAGATAAACAAAGAACCACACCATTTCACATAGGATATGCACGGTTTGGATCAAACCATGTGTTACCCATGAAACCCTAACTGTACACGTGGAAAAAGAATTGAAAATGGGCTTAACATTAGGGGCCCATATAATTCCCCCTTAACCACACACACAGACTGTGAAACAAATGAAGAAGAACCCCAAAATCAAAATATTGATCCAAAAATCCCATCACTCTAGAGAAATTCTAAATACAAAAAGATAAATTAAAATAAAGGAGAAAATAAAAATGGGGTGTGATATACTTAGGTGGTGGCTTTTCCTAAGGAGCAATTATGCTGCTACCCCTATGTTCCAACCATGACCAGTGCCAGGATGTATTCTTAACTGTATGTAGTTTGACTTTTTTACATTAGAGTCCTCATGTTTTTGGGGACTAAGGGTGTTAGGAGAGCCAATTATTAGCTGAATCTCCCCCTCTCCATTTCTCATTCGATTCCCGATAGTGTGGGGTGGTTCTTGATGTCCTTTTATGGTGATCTGATTTAGGTTACTCATTTATCTTCCTTCTATTTTTGTTTCCCTACATCAAATTTAATTTTGTTCAACCTATGATAGGGTTCTGGTTATGATTTTTACCTGATCATGGTAGAAATAATTTGATATTATGGGGATTTTATGTGTGATCGATATAGGATATCATGGTAGGATGACCACATGCTATCTTCAATAATTTTGACTACGGTATGTTTCTATACAGATTTATATAGGGGTTTTGATTAAAATAAAAATAAATTAGAAATTGAATTGGTGTATGATCTTAGGGTTTTTCCTAGGATGATATTAGGAGTACTATATTGGCCTTCCATGGGTGGATGGTCATAGTTTTAGTGCGATGGGATGAACTTGTGAGATATTATGAATTTATTCCTATTTAAATTAAATTGTAAAATTGATTATAAATTTTAATAATTAATTGAAATAAATGGTTTATCTTGATATGTGTGCTCAAGAGTTTATGTGATAATGGACGAGACTTTGAAAATTTTGGGAGAGAATGTCCATCCAGGTTGTGATTATGTAAAATAACTCTATTTTATGTAGGTGGACCCGATGAAAATATCCATTGTTTATTATTTTTTCCATGTGGCATGTGATATATGATCTTACCAATATGGGTGATTGAAAATTTTAAATTAAATAAATTATTTAGTTAAATTCAATGCCCATGAATGTAATTGACACAATATCATGGGACATGATAGACCCTTGAGTATTATCTTAGGGCCTTAGCCATTGATGCGTGGGACCGTGTTTATAAAATTTTTCTATTATATATTCATACCTATATGGGTAAGAATTAAATAATATATGTTATCATAATAGAACTTGATAGGTTCCCCTTAGTTCTCTTGAGTAGGGATGCATGATAAATTAGTTTTATTAGCCCGAGTATGCCTTAATAGAACCATGTAGTACTTAATAGTAGTAGTTATAATTTATTATTGAGTGAGGTGAGTGTTTATCACCCACTAGTACATGAATAATCATGTGGGTATTCCCTTAGTGAGATTATATAAAGGTTGGGTGAGAGGACCAAGCTAAGAGGACCATGGTATTGAGATGGGCATGATGGAATCTCTATATAGTGATGTGGTATGACTTTTCCTATGAGGAAGTAAAGACAAGATATGTTTTTGAATATATTAAATGATGTTATACCATATAGTTATATGAAATGGGTGGGGATGTATGGAGTAGACCATAACTCTACGGGTTTGATCCTACATGGGTTTTTTCATTAAAGCCTACATACAATGAGAACAAAAAATGTCAAGACTTTCCCTACCCGCATAAACCCAAAGGGGTTTACCTAATTTAAAAAAATTAGAATTATTAGTTATATGTATTTAATAATATACCTTTTCTTATTCTTGATAGTGGATATGGGTAAGCTCATGGATAACCCACATTTTGTTTTTTTACTATTTATAGTTTCATTGATGACTCAAACTGAGGCAGTTGCCGTGATCTGTTAAAATGGACTTGGAGGTTGTCAATGTATCCATATTGGTCATGTTCACAGATTGAGTCCCATAAATCCCTACCACTAATGTCCACATTATTCCACACACCTCCCTCCCTCATAAACGTGTGTTTCTTTTCCTTATAATCAAAGTTATGTCCGCATATCCATTCCCTTCAGAAGTTCCCTTCTTCAACCATCAGTGATGTATCCATCTATTTCAATATCTAACCTTAACATGATTATGAGAACTTACAAGGAATAGAACATCATATGCCTATATCTATTCCTATACTCCCACAACAACATATCCTGTCCTTATATGTGGATCAAAGGAAAATGTATCCCTACCATTTCAAGTTGTTTGTCCCCCTGTAGTCGAATCTCACATCTTTTCCAAAACTTATATAACCTTTAGCCACTAGGTGTCTTCCCCCATGATCAAATAATGAAGATGCGTTATGTGGTTATTCCTAAACCTATTTTAGAAAGATATAATTATACATAAGTGTTTGATTTTTTTTAAAATCAAGCCTGTGGGAAAGCCTGCACCCTCCTTGGACCACATCCATAGGGGCTTAGAACATATAATCACAAAATCTAAACAGTTAAATTTTTAATCTAACCCTACCTCAAATCCACCCCAAATCATTTAATATCATGGTCCATGAGCCTATTTTTCATTACTAATGCCCTCTATGTATTGTGATCAGCTCGATAGATGAGTATGAGTTGAGGTAACTTGCATAGGGTGTTTGAATTATTATGTGAATTAGAATACCATGATGCATTATCCTATTTTATTATTTACCTAGTGAGGGTTAGTGAATAAATACATATAATCTTGATATTGGGTGTCACTTTAGAACCCAAGAATCGATAGTTTGAACTATTGTGGAATTAGTAATAGTGATGAGTTGTGTGCCTTACACATGAGACTTGTAAATGTGTGATGGGGTTTGAGAATTGGCCCAAATCATGGTATTATTGATGATTTGTGATATTATGGGAGAGATTCAGTTTCCTTGAGTTTTTATAAAATATATTCAAAATATACATTTTAAAATATAGTGTTTACACTTGATGTTACATGGAATGCCTTGAATATCACCTGAGATTCGATGATTGCCAGTATGGGATGCCTAGGATACTCCCAAGGTTCTGATAATTATCACCCAATACATTATATGTATGCCAAAGATACTTCTTGGGATCCAAAATTTATACCTTCTTCTATATGTAATTCCTACATTGTTATAAGTGATTCAATTTGTATGTCAACATGGAACATTTATATTGTTACGTAGGATTAAGATGTTACAATTATATAGGATTCAAAGGATGTTTCCTAGGATTCATTATTTACACTTAATATTATATGTAACAATATTCCATGATCCCATTGAGACTTCTTAATTGGATAAATAAGGTATTTTCTATCCCATGCGATATATTATAAAGCAAAGATCAATAGTGGTTTATATTTATGATTTGTGTTTTTTTATTTAAATGATCACGTCCCAGGTTCATACGCTATGTTTACTATTCATGTTAGGGACACCATTTGTGGTTCCCCATTGAGTTATACTCACACCCTAGTTAGGCAGTCATGAAACTTGGGTTCCCAAATAGATTTCACTGATCGCAGGTTAATGTAGGGAAAAGGACCAGTATTTCATAATCGATAGGGATGTATTGGAAGGGACTTGGTGACCAGGATGTGACGAGGATTAGGGATATAAATAAAACCACTTGTTTTTATTTCTCTTATTTATCTTGTATTTTTATCAACCTAGTGGGTGATTATTTGATTTGTCATGGTATGACCAAGTTCTAGTATATCTATATTCTTACACATTACATTTGTTATAACATTATTATGTTTATTATTTTTCACAATTTTTTATGGATATTGTTTTTTTATTTTCATCATTTCTTTCTCTAATATGAGGTTATAATTTCCCCACTACAATAATTTTGTCCCTCTTTTCTAGTTTAAAACCTCTTCCATATGAGGAGACATGCCTGAGGTCAAGTACCAGCCACCAGTTCGGAAGCCGATGAGTGGTTTGGGGAATTAAAAATTTGTGTCAACGTATATATTTTTTACTATTTTAGATATGGTAGAGAGGTGACATATGAATGTTTCAGAGCTTGTGATGGACCCAAAATGGTAATTCTTAAATATATGTTCTGATGAAAATATAGGTTTCTAGGGATATATGACTATCATTCTTGGTTTTATCTTTTATGGCTGTATGATTCCACATATTGTTATACACTTAGTTTTTTTTGGATTTATGATATATGGGTTTTTGGATCTTGACCTGTTGGAAAGAGGCCTATAGACATGAATCAGTTTTGGAAAGTTGGATTCACTTGATATACACATGCTTGTGTGTGATTTATATCACTAATTATATGTATTTTTCATTTAAAGTTTCAATAATAACTCAAATGGTGTTTTTTATATAAAATATTGGTGTAATTATACTCATATATGACATAATATATTCTCTCTAATAAAAATTCATGTGAATTATATAGAGGGATTATCCTTGATTATGACTATATAGTCTCTCTGTGCAGGATATGTATAATCCCCCATATTAGGTCTTTATAGGAATTGGATTCCCTCACGATTAATTCATAGTAGTAAATTATGATATGGGTTTCAAAAATAAATTTTTTTAGTTACTTAAATAGTCATGAACAACCTATATAGTGGTTTACCATATATATTCTTGTTGGCATTATACTTAACCAAACCATATGATTACAGTTTTACTTGAAAAAGATCATCTTACGGTGATTTTTTAGATGATGATGTGTGAGATTAAGTCCTCCATGGTGTATTCTCATATCCATATTCTTGATGAGGACAAGTTCCCTAGTTGGTTGATGTCTTGGATTGTGATGTATGATGTGTGTGTGTGTGTGTATTTATGATAACCTTAGAGTGGGTATTTTGGTATGTGTGCTTCTTAGTGATATTGAGATGGATGAAGGGATGTTCCAAGTGAGTGGTGTCCAATGTGAGGTATAGATTTTAAGCCATGTGGGAGATCCAAGTACCTTGAGATGCCGCTCAGGATATTTGTATGTCAGGTGATATGTATTAGGGTAACCCAAGAGAAGGGTTAGCCTAGACTTATAACTGTTTTTGATATAAAAATCCGTAGTAAATTATTAAGGTCTTGGGATTGGTTCATAGGAGGTTCTTATAGATATATAATATTGGAACAGTTATGTGTTAATATTTCATGATGGAAAACACTTGAGGTTCTTTAGTATCGAGTTATGGTTTTGATATAAAGGATCAGTGGGATGAATTTTCCTATTGATTTTAGGTGTTATTCCTCAAGATATAGTAGATACCGATCCTAGATGGTAGGATCACATATTGATAGATCATGGGTAAATGCTTCTAGTTTTGGGAATGATGCCAAAGTAGCCGGTGATCATGTGAAATTCCTTAACATTAATGATATTCTAAAATTTTTATAAAGAAATCATTGAGGTGATTTTTTAGATTATATTGACATACTATGGGGTATGGTCAGTGATTTAGACGTATTATATTAGGTTTGATGAAATTCAAATCCTAAAATCATGATTTGGGCTGCGTGATCAAGTTGTTATAGAGTGTACACCATGGATGATATTGAGTGATGAATATATATTGTGCTATTTTGATGTGAATCTTTGAGTGGTTGTGTATAATCTAAGGACTGATGGATTTAATGGAAAAATTGTGGGTATAGTTTCCTAGAGTTCTGAAAATAATTTATAATGTTAACCCTAACTCCGATGAGGATACAATGGATGGATTAGGGTGTCATGATACTATCAAATTGAGGTTTCACCTTGAAAGGGGCTGATAGATTAGTGATATTGTCTTGGGAGGAGTGACATGAATTTGATATTAGAACCCTTTCAGGCTATTCTTGGTGATTGGTTTAAGGGAAGAAGAAAATGATCCAATGGTTGTTGGATGGTATGAACTTTTTTACTGAAGGAAATTCAATTGGTTTTGAGGATGGTGTTCTTGGAAATCTGGTGGTAGTAAGTGGTTGATGTTTTACATTGATACTCAATTATGAGAAGTAAAAAACATATTTTCATTATGTGAATTAATGGATAAATAATCAGCTATTAAAATCCACATTTTAGTTCAGTGGAGTGAAAATAAGTATAATCTTATGGTGGAAAGAATTGAATTAGTCACAAATGTAAGATCCTCATGTTGGTAGGGCTGTTGATATCATATTAGATGGAGTTGAACTATTATAATTAAGCTAGATATGGGTTTTTATATGGTCTAACAGTGAGTTATATTTGAGTGGTTCTAGTTCTTGGTGTGAGAGCATGATGACTCATGCAAGTTAGTGGTGATCCAACGAGGAAATTACACTGAGATTCAGGTTTATTCTTCGATGCATGTGATTTATATGGTCATGTGATGCAACCAAAAATTTAGGCCCCATGACCTATAAGTGAGACAAAACATTAGTGGGTGTAGTATATAATTTTTGATAATGGTATACCATAGAAGGAATGAAATTTTTTTATATGAAATTGGATGCAATGGATTGGAGACTACACCAATTATATCATCAGACCACTCGAAATTAATTTTCAGTGAGAGAATTTGATGTTGAGGAGCACCATGGTTTGGGATTGGCCTTAGTGAGCTAAGTCTTATGGTTTGGAGAAATATTATTTTTATAATGAATTTGATGAAAACACCTTAGTTTCTCAGGATATATGGGAATGTGTAAACTCAATCTTAGTGATTTGGTGGTAGGGAAAAGTGGTAGCTTGACCTTCATGGATTAATTTACCTTAAGTTTAGAGTTTTATAGGGGAATATCATTAGGTGTTTTGGGATATAATATAGTTAAATGAGTGTGAATTAATGAATATAATAAGATAGTAATATTTATTTAAGGATCATCAAGGATTCTATAGGATGTGAAGCACTATGGTGGGGAGGTTGTAAAACCCTATTTCATTTTTAGGTTATAAATTTTAGAAGGAATTTGATTTTTTTTCTCTAGAGTTATAGTTTTTTTGAGAACTTGGATTCAGATCAGAATTATAATTTCTTGAATATCTCAATAATATTTTTTTGGATGTGGATAGATTCCCTAGATGTGTAACAAGAACTTGGGTGAGAGTTGGGGAATATTCATGTGGATTTCTGAAATTTTTTCAAAGGAAGAAAGTCACACTATGATGTGTTGGTCACACTGTGATGAACTATTGTGAAGGGTTCATAGCATCAAAATGAGTTTTTTTAGTTTTTTGTAAAAGGGTTCTACTCTTATATTTTGGTTTTACTATGATGGGAGGAATCACACCATGATGATTACTCTTATGAAGTGTCTAATGAATCTTAAATATGTGGCCTTTCTTAGAAGCACATCACACAATGATCCTAGTGTTCCACATCATGATGGGAGTTAGTTTAGGGGATTCAACCTATTCCTAGTGATGTCACACCCTTAGAGACATGGGGTAAAGGAGGTTACACTCTGAAGTCCAAGTGGTCTTCATGTGGTTCCTATTCCTTAGGGATGACTGCACCACAACTAATGATTGGTTGTTTTCTTAAGTAGGGTATATTCTATCAATTTTACATCAAGGTCCTTAGATTTTTATGGATCATGGGTGTTAGGAGTGGCCATTATCAACTATATCTCCCACTAATTTTTTTTATTTCTATTCCTCATGGAAGGGTGTGGTTCTTGAGGCGATTTCATGATGATTTGAGGTATGTTACTCTTTCCTCGTCCTTCTATTTTGGTTTTCCTCCATCACCTCCAATTTTATTCAACATAAGATAGGTTTTCAATGATAGTTTCCAATTAATAATGGTTTAAATCATCTAATATTATTACTTTTGTTCATTTGGTAGATAGAGAAAATATTGAGAGGATGATCACATGTTGTTTTTCTCCATTTTAGCTGAGGTATGTTTCTATGCATATTTACAAAGGGATTTTGATTAAAATTAAATTAAATTAAATTAAATATTGAATCAATATATAATTTTTGGTATATTTTAGTAATAGTGTTTAGAGTATGAAATGTACCTTATTTGGGTGGATTTTCTTGTTTTTTGTGTAATGGGATGACATGGTAAGCTGTTAGGAAATTATACCCATTTAAATTAAATTTTAAAATTGATTCTAAATTTTTATAATTAATTGAATTATTGTTTTGTCTTGATATAAATGATTTAGAGTTGATGAAAGTGTGGAAGGGACTTGGATGATTTTGGGTAAGTGTCATCAGGATGTGATTAAAGGGAAAAACACCTCATGTGGTAGGTGGTCCTAATGCATGGCCCTAAATTTTGTGATTTTGTATATATGAAAAGTGATATGTGGTCTAGAAAATATGGATAGGTTCCCCATAATTTCCTTGAGTAGAGATGAGTGATGAATTATGATGACTGGCCTGATTAGATATTAATAGAAACACGTGGGACCTTATATCCATTATGTTAGTTGATTAGAGAGTGGGGAGAGTGTTCCTCCCCCACTAGTACATGAATAATCAAGTGGGTATTCCCTTAGTGATATTATGCACATGCTATGTGATATTACCGACCTAGGAGGACCATGGTATTGAGATGGGAATGATTATATATCTCTTGATAAATGTTTTATGACTTTTCCTATGATTCCAGTGAGTCTATGATACATTTATGATTATTTCATGGGATGTTATACCCTCTGAGGTTAGAGATCTACTTGAGAGATGAGTATGAGTTGAGGGAACCTACGTAGGGTGTTCAATTTATGATGTGATATAAGGGACCATGTTGGGTTCCCCCATGTTATTATTTAAATAGTAAGGGTTGAAGAAAAGTGTGATGTAATCTTTATCTTAGTTGTTTCACCTCATAACTCAAGAATCGATGGTGCGAACTGTTGTGGCTTCGGTGATGGTAATGGGTTGTTCACCTTGCACACCAACCTTGGAAGTGTGTGATGGGGTTCATGTACTAATTCAAACCATGTTATTATTAATGATATTATATATTATTGGAGGGTCACACTTAACTTAAGTCTTTATGAATGATTTTTATAGGATATTTCCTAGGATTTTGTATTTATACTAGAAGTTACTTGGAATGCCTATGATATATCTTGGGATTCAATGATCGCCTATATGGGATGACTAGGAAAATATTTACAATATGGTGGTTATCACATAATAATTTATATATATTCCCATGATACTTCCTTGGATCTATCATTTATGCCCACTACTATATGGAATGCCCATGTTATTACTTGGGATTCGATGAGTTTGCATTTAAGGAATTCCTAGGTTGTCACATAGGATTCAATAGTTGCATTTTTTTGGATTCCTAGGATGTTTCCATGGATCTACAATTTATACCTAATATTATATGGCATGGTATTCCACATTCCTAGATACACTTTGGAACTGGTTAAAGTAGGCATGGAAAATCCTAGTTCCACATTTGAACTCAAGGATCAACGATGGTTAATGTTATTAAATTCCATGTTTTATATCTTAGTTGAGCATATCACTTATTCATACGTTGTATTAACTTGTTATTCTAGGGTACCATTTGTGGTTCCCTACCAATTTATGCTCACACCCTATTTGGGTGACCATGAAACTTGGGTACCCAATCAGATTTCACTAATCGTAGGTTCAATTTGAATAGAGTCCCTTTATTTCATGATGGATCAATATAACTCATATGGGACTTGTATACCATGATGTGATGAGGATTAAAGATAGTAGTATACCCCTTGTATTTAATTATTTTATTTATCTTGTATTTTTGATCAGCTCTGTAGGTAATAAATTGATGCATGTTGGTTTGATCGCTTGTCTATATGGCTGTATACTTCTACATTACAATTTTTATTGTATAATTTATTTATTATTTTTTTTACTTTGATTATTTTGTTTGGTTATTTCCATTGTTCTATACATTTATATGAGGGTATAGTCTCCCCATTATATCAACTTAGACCTTCACTACTAGTTGGTAGCCTCTGGAATATGGGTAGACATGACTGGGGTTATGTAGTGACCTCAAGTCCAAACACTAATGAGTGATCTATGATGACGGGGCATTAGAATCTATGAACCCTCAGAATATGTCATAAGAGCATAAGAATTAAGTTTAATATTATCATAAAATAACTTCAAGGTTCTCATCATAACGGGGTACTTCTATGAAATTTTAAATGTATCATATACTCAAGGGTATTATCATATTAAATTTTCATAGAAGAAAAATAAATATTTGACAAGTTACATATAAATATTCATGACTTTGAATATATTGTTAATCCAAAGTAAATAATTAGTTGGTTCTAAAGAAAAAATTCAAACAAACATAACTATGTATTTAAAAATACTTTCATTTCAAATTATTATTTTTAAATATTCATTTGTATTTGAAAATTAATTTAGAGTCCTAATAATTTTTAAAAAATTTCCATTTAATATAATAATCACTATTATAAATTCAATGGTTTTGGAATTGAGTGACCGTCACACGATAGTCACTGAGGCTTCAAAAATTAATGTAAAATTTCACTGCACCCTCACTTAGTTATGAACCAGCTTATCCCATGACCTCATAATAAACCATTAACCTACTATTGGTTTACTCTCCCCTAATTTTTTTTTCATTGGTGACACTGTATGTCTCTAAGACCTTCACCCATCGGTGGAAACTTACACCACTCTTTCGAAACTTGATATCTATCTCAATGAACCCTAAATCCATTTACACCACCTAATTTGAATATTTAAATAATTTTCAATAAAATTTTTCACCGTTGATCCCTTACCCTTCCAATTCCACCCTACACCACATGCCCCCAGTCTATTCACCACTCCAAACCTCTCAATCACAACCCAACACACCACTCATCTAATTTTCACCGTTCATAGGTATCCCCCGCTCTTCTATTTCTATTTAAACATCACTTATCATTTTTTTAATTTATCCAAATTTATGTTATAAAATTAATTCAATTTCAACATGGATTAACCAATTTGTATATTTTTTTGAAGGATAATTATTCTCTTGAAATTCTGGTTACTATTAAAATTTCAAATGATAGAATTATAAATTGTTTTTATTTTAAAATTATAAGAAAAAATATTTAGAATTAAAAGAAGAAATAAAAGTTCCATAAATTTTAAAAACATTGAATTGTTAGATTTTATTTTTGAAATGATTTTAAAAATATCATTGAACACTTCAAACATGGAATTTTATGTATTGGATTAATATGTTTTTATAATTTATTTATTTTAAACTAAAAATTTATTAAATTTATTTCAATAAATTTCCATCATAATTTAATATGTAATATATTTTATTTTTAAATTAGAATGGATTAATAGAATACAAATAACAAAAAACTCAAAACTCAAGTGCTTTAAGCCTTATCCCCTCCCACAAGGAATATAAACAACCGACTAGACCTATTTTTTCACAATACATGACCTAAAGGCCTAGAAGAAAATATGTTCTAGAAAATGTGTTTTGTGAATGCCTTGGGGCCTAAAGGATGAATAAATGGTTTCAAACAGATTGAGAATCCTTTAATACCCCATTTTACCAGTCTAAGGACTTAGTACCCCCATTTCAGTAGTCGCCACACCATGATATTAGTTTGAAATCTGCAATCCCCCCACTAAGAATTATTGCATCGTGTTTGTCTTCCATGAACTGTGGAAGAGCACCCCTCCATTCCATATATGAGATCCATGTGGGAATTTGGCCAGATGATAGGTGACATCACACCCATATCTCTTCCGATCTACCCACCTGACACTGCATGCATAACACCCTGCTGCATCTCTTACCTGTTGCACCACACCATCTGACTTGTCCCACCATATTGATAGTCACATGGTAGGAAAACCATCTGTTTAACATTATAATCCCATGAGTACAAATGACTAATTGATAGTCCCCATTTATCCCATACCTATTTCGAGGTTACCGACCCAGTAATGCCTATGTGTCTTTATGTTGCACCACTTTTCTATTGTGCCAAGCTCTTTATTTAGTCCCTCTCTATCGCCTGCTTCCCATTGATGACAGCCTAGAGGCGCTATGGAACCAAGTCCTTTTTGATGGGTGGATGGACCAAAGGAAGCTTTTTGGTTCTAAAGACCATTTTTGATGAATTCTACTCCTAATACAGTACCTTCCTACCATACCCTCTATAGTACTTAAACTGCTATGATGTTATAGTACTACAATAATACTAGTACACTACCTACATAAATCTATTACCAACTGTATTTAAAATTGAGTTTTTATTAAGTATTAAAAAATTATATTTAACTTCTAATTTATGTTAATTTCATATATTTATTATAAAAAATGGTTAAATATCAATGAAATAATAATTATTTTCAACAAATGTAACAACATTTTAAGGAAATTTGAAAATGTAATTTTTTTGGATCTTTTAACAATATAAACACAAAAAATAAGAATAAAATAAGGGTAAAATTATTATATTTATGTGTAAAGAGGTAATTCAAATTTTAATTGTTTAAAAATATATTAATAATTTAAATTTCTTCATCAATGTTTTCAGTTCCCATAAATGATTAAATATAGTGAATTTTGATAATTTTGAAAAAATAATGTTTGAAAAGAAAATTAAGTATATTAAATGATTGGATCATGTTGAAATGACCACTAGATATATAATTACATAAACTTATAGTTATTTTTAATATATTATGTATATGATTTTAAATGCATGAATTTGGTCATTAGAGAACACACTTCTTTTATTCCATTTTATAATGCTTTAAAAAGTTGTATAAAATTTATTCAATTTAATGGTTGTCTGTTTCATAAATAATCATGAATAATTTTTTATAAAATTTTTGTATGTGTAATATTTTTCTTTACTTCAATTTGTTTTCCTTTAAATTTTAAACCCAATTAGAAATATTTTTTCACTTGTTTTTTGGTATAAATATTTTTTTCAGTCAATTTTCATAATTGGTAAGTTATCGAATGCAATAAATGTTATTATTATTTTATACAATTAATTGAATTTGTTATGAGTTTTTATATTTTTTGTAATATTGAATTTAATGATTTATTTATATTTCATATTTTTTATATAATTTATATTTTTATATTTAAAAATGTTATGATTTTTTGATTTTTTATGTAACAAATATTTTATTTTATAATGACAGGTAGTTACTTTTTAATAAGTATTGTTATTATTTTTCAATTATTTAGTATTTGAAAAATATGTATATAGGTAAGAGTTAAATTGATATACCAGATAACTTTTCTATAGAATATTTTGAGGGGACTAAGCAACTTATTGATTTCAAAAGTGGATTTAAAAGTGATTTTATTAGTTTTTCATGTATAATATATGAAAAAAATATATTTTCAAATGATACATCCTAGGGGGACATTTGTTTTGAATACATTTTTGAAAAACTATAAGAATTGGACATGTCATGAAGAAGAGTATGTTTTCTATCACTAATCATAAGGCACATTGATGGATATTGATTTAATATCAGAAGATACAAGGAATATAATGTTCAATGAAATGATATTATAGGGAGTAATCCCTGTTCTGGTGCATTTGGTTAAGCATCAAATTTCTTTGAAATTTTTGATGATGTATGTACTGAATTATATCCTAGATGTATTGGATTTAGTAAATTGTGATTTATCATGGGTCTATTACACATGAAGAACTTGAATTAGTATACACACACCTACTTTTATATGTCATTGGTATTGTAATAGAAGGTACAATCTATTTAAGAAAATATTTCTGAGTCATTATCTCAAGCTTGAAAATTGGTCCAAAACATAGGTTTCACATATAATACCATTAATTTGTATCCTAAAAAATGTATTCTATTCAAAAAATTTAATGTTCATATCATAGCTTATATTTTATATAACTCATCTAGTAGAATGATAACAAAGTAAATCAAGGTTCTAATATTATTCTTGGTAGGATATTTATATATTGGAAGAATATTTTCACAAATAAGATGCATTATTTTCTGTTGAAACCATAGATGAAGAGATTCTTGATGTTATAAAAAATTTCTAAATTAATTAAATTATATTCATGTAAGAAAATTGAAATAGATAAGTTAAATAACATGTGAGATTCTTAATAATGTAAAGAGTTTTATCAGAGACACTCTAATTTTTTCCGGATGGTTGAAATGTCTGATTGGGTTTGGTAGTACATGTTTTTAAACCATTCAGGTCTACATTAGGTTCAACCTATAGTACGTGGATAGTGGTGTCGGTTCCATAAAAATTCCCCCATTATTATGTATAAAGAAACAATTTTATTACTTTAGACTCTCATTTATTGAATAATAGGACTTAATTATAAAATTTATGTTTCTATACAAACATTGAATAACTAGATATAAAATTTTTAGGTGAATGTGGTGAAGACTTTTTACTTTGAAAATAATGAAATTTTTAGTGCATGAGACGATTTTTTATACAAAATTATTAACTTCCCAATGTCTAAAATTTATTAGGTTTGAGTAAAAAATTAGAATTATCATGTCCTTGTAGCAACAAAAGTAAGAAATAAATAAGTCTTAAGAACTATAAAAAGTGGGAATGATTTGATTTTATATTATTTCCTCCTCCACTACACAATTTTAGAAAAGACATAGTCTAGTTTGATGGGAACAAAGATAGAGACCCAAAACTGAAAAGCATGATAGAGGTTGAAATCTTAACACAAATTTTAAAAAAATACATCCATACTATGTACGATTATTAGTATTTTCTAGGTCCTACATTGCCACCCTCTCCTACTAATAATATATAACACAATCATAATTGAAAAAAAGTGAAGTATTTTATTCAAATTTTATTTTGGGAAAGATAACTTTTTAATTGAAAATTTATATTTAATGCACATTGAGAAAACTTTTAGGATTATATATTGTGGACCATTTTTGGTGTTAAGGTAAAATCAGAATATTGTATCAATATACCACATGGTTTGAAAGAAATTATATTGAGAAAACCTTTATATTTATAATCGGTTGAGGGTAATTAAGAATAAATGATTTCTAAATAATACATGATGAATAAAAAAGAGAAATTGTTATTTATTTTCTTTTTGAAGGTGGTCAAGGTGCACAATTGCTATTTTCTTAATATTCCTAAGCATGCGATACAATAATCGAGTGAGGTATTAAAAATATCACTACTAATATTCAGTATACAACTATTTTTTATATAATAAATAATTGATCTTGACCAAACACATTCTCAAGTATCATAAATCACAATCAACTCACCATGATTGAAGAAAATTACAAAAAATATTTGTTTCATAGATACCAACAAATTAAGGTTTTATTATATTTTAATAACGATACCTTTTGAGACTAAGTTTTATGTGAATCAAAAAAATATTCAATATTATAATAACCAAATAATTTTTATTTTCAAATTAAAATTAAATTAATTCTCAATAAACATCTCTAATTTATTATGATATATGTTTAATATCATTTAAATGTCTTAAAATATGAAAATAAAATTATTATTTTTCTATAAATTCACATATTATGATATATCTAAACTTATATTATTTTCATGGGAAAATATTATTTCTATAACGTTGAGATATAACACTATAATACCAAGAAGTTATTTTTTATCTTCTCATGGGAACATATGTTTTTTAACATGATCATGATATTGTACAACCAATTAACCACTACATCAACATGCATTGTAGTTTTCATAATACCATCATGTATTATTCTCTACCTAACATTTTATTGTAATATGATATATATGCATAGTATTTTTAGGAAACATAATTTTATCATATGAATTTATATTTTGTAAATTTTTTAATATTTAGATATCTAATTCACTAAATAGATGGTTTTATTTCAATATACTAAAAAAAATTCACCAATGGAGTGTCTTTGTAATTTTCTACGTCGAGATGGAATTAAACACAATCTCAAATAAATTAAAATGAAAAAATCATCCAAAAATCATCTTTTATATTAAAAATAATCATTATCATGATATATACTAAGAAATAGATATAATTTTCCACTTATTTATCCAGTTCATATTGATCAAGGGTTAAAATCATTTTTGTTGTCGATTTCCCCATATTGGGGCCGTTTATGCTTTATGGATGTGTTTTGTCTTCAGTGGATATGATGACCATGTGGTGTGACACTAGTGGTGATATGGGATTTTTTTTTGAATGTGGAAAGTGTTGTGAATTTCTACTAAAGGAACTTCCATGAAATAGTGGTTTGGACCACATCATGATCTATTCTTGTGTGAACCAAGACATAGTGAGGGTCACTATACCATGATATTTTTCAAGGTAGTTTACATTGTATCTAATATCACATGGATCAACCATCATCATCCAATATGGATATCATACATCAATTTGATTATTATATAATGATAATATGTGGTGTTTGAGCATCCAAACCAATTTTTTAAACATTAAACAATTAATAAAAATATGAAGAGTCCTCAATAAAAAATGTTGTAGTTCATAAAAAATTTATGGAAACTTTGTCCATAAATGTACAAATTTTTGCTGTCTCCTTAGAAGGTCTATATAAAGAGGCTATTGGTTTTTGGATTGGTGTGTGATTCCTATCATAAAACTCCTCTATTCGAATCTCTACTTGGAACTCATTTATTCATGAATTTTAACCAAATATTCTAGTGGACCTTGGATAAAAAAACCCTACCAAAATTGAGGTAATCACACATTTTGTAGATACCCTTGGAGGAATTAGTTCATTGTCTATATCTCAATGATTATTTTCAAGATCTGGTTGTTGATTTAGGATTGTTTGTATCATCATAGGACCAGTAAACCATTATTTATTTTATTTTATTCAATCCAAGATGAATAGAATAGTCTTGAGGTAGAATGGGTATTTGTTTGATGTATTTATACTATTTTTGATATGTTTTTCCCCTAAAAACTATTTAATGGCATCAAAGGATATTTAATTTATTTTGTATTGATTATTCTAAGGTTTGAAGAAACTCAAAAACTGACCATTTTAAAACTATAGAATTTTCCTTGTAAAAAAATTTTGTTTTTTAAAATTTCTAGACTATGGTATAATTATCTATAAAAATGGGAATAGTATTATAATATTTTTAATACCACACCATATTTTAAGTTAAATTAAAATAGAGAATAATCAAAAAATAAATAGTGCCATTTTTCAACTTGACCATGTTAGGGTTAATCTTGACCATGAGTGTCACCATGTATACATGGTTTATGGTTTGACTATAGATCCAAAACAACATTACCTATATAAAAAATTGAATATTTATGGTTTTTATAGAATTAGATTGAAAAAGACCACAATGACATAGCTGAGTCCACTACACCGTAGTCTTTCTAAAACAAATTTCAAAATAGCTATGGTTCATGGTATGAAAATCAAACCAAAATGGCTTGGTTAAAGGAAAAATGACAATGGTTTTTCCTTGGAAAGAGTTCTCAGCACCTGGGTGAACACACCATGGTGAACATAAAAATAATTCATGATGTGTATAATTTGAAAAAAATATATTTTTTAAAAAAATATCAAAAACCATCACTAGAGTAGGCCTGGTGGGCTTGCAACAAATTTGAGTGGATGATTTAAATTAATCCAAAAATGTTGTGGTAGATATGATCTAGGTTTAAAGTGTATTTATCTAGCAATTTTTTTTAAATTTGTTATAAATCATAAAATATGGTGAAATATATATGTGTTTATATTGATATATGAATTGTCCATAAGTGATAATATAGAATATTTATATTAGAAGACGTTGTTATATAAAAATTATTTAAACCATACCAAAAGGGATTTTGGATAATTAGTTCAATGGTTTAAATAAAATGAAATATGTGATATTTAATTTATATAAAGTGTTTAGATAAAATATGAAATATTTATATAATTTTACAAAGTTATTCATAAAATATCACATATTTCCAATATAAAGGATTTAATATTAAATCCCATGTAAATTAATAATATGAAAGCGTTTATTTTAAAATAATTGTGAAATGTTCATATTTATTTATTTTATGGAATTCCTATAAATCATTCAAAATTATAAAGTGTTTATAAGTAATTTATTTATTAATTATTTATAAATCTTTGTATCAGGTCTAAATTTGTGAAATGTTCATTTTTAGTACTATTCCTTACTTTATTAATTGATTTAAATTGTTTATTTTATAAAATGAAGCGTACTTTAGTTTTAAAGTGTTTATAATACTTCTTTAAATTATCATACATGAATTTTTGGAGTTATATAATAGGTATGATAATTGAATTAATATTCTTCTAAAACAAATTTGGATTACAGTAGGCTATGTTATTTGAATAAAGTAGTTAATTATAGTTTATAAGTATTAACTGTTAGAATTATTATGTAAATAATGTCTCTATTTAGTAAATAACAATGGGTAAACAAACATTTTGATAGATTTCTCACTATCGTAGGAGCTTAGGTTATTTTGATAAAAGTTGGGGTTGGCTACCAATCACTCCATGCTGACTCTTATGGGGGATTTCAGTTTCATATGATTTAAACTTTAAAATAATGGGTTTCATGTAACTTATGCATTTTATATAGTTTTATTTGTATAAATATTTTTGGATTTTAATTTTGGTATGTAATAGAAGTTATAAGTTGTGAAAAGAGTTACTCATTAACATGTTATTGATTTTGTAGAAGGAACAAAATTCAAAAATAAATCACTAGAAGCATGTATACATAAAATATAATACATGTGATCATATGGTGATATTTATATCAATTTAAAATAATAATTTAAAGATTCCTTCCAAAGTGACACTTGTTATGACCTAAATCATCCAACTGGGTATGTTTATGTTAAATATGAGATCCCATGGATTATTTTGTGTAAGGAAAGAAAGTTATGAGTGACCCTAATAGTTTGGTGCCCGTATTTTTTGTATTCATTGAATCACACTTAGTTGGGAAACCCTAGGAGTTATGATAACAAAGAAATAAATTTGAATTTATCTATATGATGGATTGGGGCAAAAATTTTCCACTCAACTTTATGAGATTAATATATGATATGATTGAAATTATGTAATACATAAATGGATAAGAAATGATAGGAACACTAGTGGACTCATTAATTCTTGAAGTATGAATCTTTTTACACTAAGTGATATAGTGGAATTCAAATGGGTTCATCATTTTAATAGTAGAAAATTTAATGAATGTTTTTATTAAATGATTATAAAACATGATACTCATTTGATAAAATATGTTATTATAGACAAAAAATTAATAAACATCATCACAAATGAATTTTTGATTAATCTAAGAAAATAATAATATTAACATAATAAACTTCTTATAACGGTAAAAATACTAAAGAATAATTGTTAAGTAATAAGGAAAATTCAATGTTTCAAAGCATATAAATGTTTATGTTTTTTGATAAGAAAATATTGATACTGATGGAAATCATATAAAGATTCACTTTAGATTTCAAAGGAATTAGTTGTAAAGTAACCATAGAAACATCACTCTCCATGATTATACTAAATATGGTTAAGAAAGTTTATGACATAGAGAGATTAAAGGAATATATTGACCCTTGGTCTAGCAATGGAAATAATTTTTTAATAATTATTAGAATTATTTTTACAATGTGAATAATTTCAAAATTTGTTTACACAATTTCCTCAACCTATTGAGGATAGATAAACTAGTAATGATATGTGTAGATTATTATACTATATTAATACATATATTGGAAAATTTTTAGGATAGAGGAAATTTTTGGAAGTTTGAATAGTCATCCATGATCTTTAAAACTTAATGGAACAGTTAGGAAGGGGGAGTGTCTCCGTAGGAGATGGAATAGTCCGGGATACTAGAAGTGGTTTATTAAACTCAGTGTAAATTTCACATCAGATATTACTATCATATGATCATATATTTGATTTTGAAATGTATATAATAAAAAATTAATATCATAAAAATGTTTTAAGTATAAAAGTGTTGAAAATCAAGGTATGAATCAATGAAACTTTTAATTTTCATTAAAATAATAATGAAAAGGGTCACTAAATCATTGGGTTTTACAAAAGGTAATATTTAAAGCATAAATTTATTTATATAAAGTATGTGTATTTTCATATTTTTCTCTTAAAAGATAATAGAAGTTGGTTTTTAATAAATAGTTTTTATAAACATCATGAGATGATAATTTTAATACACATGGTTTATGATTCATAATATTCTAAAACATTTATGAAATGGAGATAATTATAAAAATATTTTATCTAGGATAAAATATTTTATCAAATATATTTTTTAAAATATAAGAGAATGATTTCTCACTAGAAAATAGTGGAATATATTTGAAGAATAAATTCTTATTTTTGGAATATTTCTTTAACACATAGAATTCCGTATACTATATAGATACGATTATTTATTTTTATGATATTTATAATATAGTATATAAGCATAATTTATGAACAAAAATGTGTTTTTATATTATCGTGATATTGTGGAGAGAATATAGTTTCTAAGAGGATATTATAAGTATGCTTAAACTTTGAGAAGTGAAAAAAGATTAGAATGGTCTAATTTAATTCGAATTCCACTTAATATCCTAAAACAGTTTAGTATTTATTTCTATGGAAAGATAATGAAAAGTGTTATATTTAGTTACCAACATGATCTGAAAAAAATTTAAATTGAAGTGTTCTAGTATGATGATGATAAACTTAGAAAGATTTGTAAGTATGCAACATAAGTTATTAACATTATAAGATTTTATGTTGGGATGTAAAGAAGTTTGAATAACATGTTTAAATAGTTTAAAATTAGTAATATGATTCCTAAGTCTCACTATTATTTAAAAAACATTCTTTATAGATGTTACTCAGTATAAGAGTTTAGTGGTGAAGTTTTTTTAGATGGTCATATAGTGGTGTGGAAAGAATTACAAAGAGACATAATGAGTTTAAAAAAACCTAAAAGTGTAGAAAATATAAGTTCTCCCTCATGGTATATCATATGGGATATGATTATATATGATCTCATGTATGGTTTTGTTAGTATTCTTAAAGGTGTTTATGAATATAAAGTGTATCATGTTATACAAATGTTAGTCTTCATTGTAAATGTTTTTCATGTCGGATACATTATGAAGTGAAATGATAATTGAACTATCAGAGTTTCAATTTAGGATATCCCTAAATGATGTTCTTCATGGAGTATTATAGTTTTTGAAGGAATTATAAGGTTAGGGTGGATATGACTTCATATAGAGATATAAACTATGATCATGAGACCAAAAATGAGTTTAAGGTGCTAGATGGCCCTAAAAATATACTGTATGGAGTATCATACACCATGTATTAATATACTAGGGGTGTATGTTTCATATTGGATCCCAGACATGGGTTTGTAAAGATACCTAGCATGAAAACCTTCATAATTTGATACACATATTAAGCTAGACTTGAGGAAAATATAATCTGGGGTGGTTGGTTATAGTGCTGAAAAGTTTATCTATTGGGTATTAACTAAAAAATGAGCATTTCTATCATGTAAATAGTTTGACATATAGGCCCTCGATTGAGGTAAAATTTGGAAGTATATGGCCATAACTAGATAAAGTTCATATGATGTGATTTTCTATTTGGACGAGAGGCATATGATAGGATCATCTAATTGGATGATCCAATAGGTAAGAATATAATTAAAGAATTGAGAATTTTTGATTTGGCTATAATGGATTGGAATATTTTCCCCCATGGTCACTAAATCTCTTGGGTAAAGGGATTATACAATTATGCATACCTATAAATGATACAACTAGTGTACATAGGTATAGAGACACATGTGTTTGATAGATATAATGCCGAATCCCTTTATAGATTTAGTATCATTAAATCTTTTCTAGAGGCCATTCCTTGCTTACATTTATATATTAGTGAATTCATAATTTTTGTCAACATTATAAATGAAACAACCTAATTTTTTAATGTGAAATTATTTTTAAAATAAAACTCATTTTTCACATAGCTTGTCTTATAAATAATATTGGACTAAGATGAATGAATCTTTATTCCATTATGGGATAACATTATAGTGGAATATATATTAAAATATAGATAAATTAAATTAAATTATGGAAATTAAAAAATTAACAAAACTATAAGTAAATAAAAATAAAACACGATTGAAATACTCATCCTCATGATCAGTTATAATGATCATACCAATGATTCTAACTATAGAAAAAATGAAAATCATTATAAATATGATAAAAATATTGAGAAATAAATAATATATTTGGATGAATGATTTTAGTGGTGTATATTATATTATATATAAGGATGTAATATGGTCCTAGATTATATGGTTGTTGGCTATATGGTTGTTGGTTATATGGCCGTTGGATATATGGATGTTGGATATACATGCATCTGAGCTGTTTAAATTTTATAGATAAAAGATATTATCATATTTGAAATTATATTATTAATATAGAATAATTATTTATTAAATGAAATAAAATTATAATAATGTATTGGTAAAAATATTTTAATTACAAAAAACATGTATTTCTATACGTTATATATATTTTTGTCACATATAAAGAATGATTTTAATTAAATGTATTTATAAAATTTAGTGAATGATTTTAATACAAGTGGATTTATAAAATTTAATTAATTATTTATAAATAAATAAATATTATTAAAACCATTTAATGTTAAAAATGGATATTTTTTCAAATTCTTCTCTAAGTGTTTTGTATTTGAATATTAATAAATTAAATTGATCACTTTTAAGAAATATTTTTAATGAAATGTATTTTTTATATGTTAAGAAAATTTTAAAACTCATGTAATGATTAGTAATTGATATGAAATAAGAATATGAATAAATAATGTTTCAAAAATTATTTTTCAAAAAATAATAGCTTTCAATTTATATTATATATTTAAATTTAAAAGTTAAATTTAAATTAACTAGTATTTTATTTTTTTTAAATAGATTCCAAATTTTTAATCATCATATTGAAACCATATAATATAGGTCATATTATATTTTGTGTAAAAAAATTTTACCATGGTAAATAATAAAATAAAATAAAAGGAGGTAAAAATAGGTAAATTAACATGACAATAATATTTATAATTTTTTTGGAAATTTATATATTATATTAGTCCTTTATTAGGTTTGAGAGTAAATTCTACAATTCCAATCAACATTTCTTTATCAAATCATCAAATTCCCATGTGATTCAATCTTTACCCTTTACCTAACTCAAGTTTCTAAAGAAACACCTTTCATTTTCACCTATAAAATGAACTCTCCACCACAAAATCTGAACCAATTCCATGCATCTGTATTATCTTGAACACCTGACTAAATTTTCACTTCTTAATTTCTTTAACATGTTTAGGAACTTCTATTCATAAGAATGAGTCTCAGATCCTTCATTTCTAAGAGGGTCTATAACAAGGGATTGAAGTCTTCCACATAAGTGTTATGCTAACCCTAATAATTTTATTTATTTTATTAATTGTATCATCCTAGTAAAGTTACACTCTCTTTTAATGTTAAATTGATTATACATTGGGATTTGGGGATTTATCTAAAGGAAAATGGGTTGGAAATTGGCTACGTAATAAATTTATGTTCTGAAGGGATGATTCATGATGTTAATGTAACATCCCAAGTAAATAAATAATAATAAATTTCATATTTATTAATATTTGTGAATTAAATATTAATTTTACTTTAAATGGGAAGCTATGTTCGATGGCTTACCTTATACGCAACAACAGGTTTATTTGAAATCTTACATTGCACACTAATAATATAATATTATTATTTTAAATGCTAGTTAACACCTAGACATTGTATTGTCGGGAATAAATATAACTAAATACAATATGATTATTTATGTTTTCTAAATAAAATTTAGAGGCTTAAAATGTGAATGAATCTAATTTTAAGCATAATTTACTTTAAAAGGCCAATTTACCGCCTTTTAAGGGAGAAAACTCTTTAATTATAGTTTTGGTCACTTTTATATGTTATATTTGACATATTAAAATTCTTATTTAGATTCGGGACATAAAAATTTACTTTGGGTAATGTTTTTGTGTTTTTCTGGTAAAGTTCATTTATTATGAATAGTAAAAAATACTGTATTTTTATTCAAAAGTGACTTTTAATCTAATTTATTTATATGGTTATATTATCTTTTTAATTGGTTTTAAAGTGTAATTAGAATATATTTTTACTATTTAATCCAATGTTGATCATTTTAATTAATTTCACTTTGAAATTGGACATAGACAAATGTCAATCTTTTGATAGATATTGTTTCTTAAAAACATGCTATTTGTTTTGACAACAAGAATTAATTTTAAATTAAATAATTCAACTTCTATGTTTATAATTTGGTAAAATATACATAATTTTTGAATTTGGAATATCAAATATATCCTAGGATGAATTTTTTGGTATTTTTCTGAAAAAATTCAATTTTTGATGAATAATAAAACCACTTAGTAGTAGTTAAAAAACTGACTTTTTCATTTAAATGAAATTTTACCACTTCTATGAATTGAGATTTAAAAATACAATATACATGGTTGTTATTAGTAAGTAAAATTTGTTTTAATAATATGAAAATATTTTTCAGTGAATACTAACTTTTGACTTTTATTTACCGCAGTTAAAGGTAAATATGATAATTCATGGTAAAATGAATGTTATAATAACACAAAATTACCGTGACACTTGTCCTAACCTTATTGGATGAGTCATGGTAGACCATGGCCATCCTCGGGTATATTTTGGGACATCATGGAGCCATGTAAGAGTGATAATGACATTTTAGATTAATTAATTTAAAGTAAAGCAAAAAATGACATAAACAAAAAGATTTTAGTAAATCAATTTTTACCTGGGGTTATATAAATTATGTTTTCGACTATAAGTATTAATTGTAAATATAAATAAAATATCCTACATCATAGTATTTTTTTATAATTTTTATACATCAAATAAATTAAATTATTTATGACATAATAATGATGCAGTATTTACCTCATTAATAAATTATTTAAATAAATAATAATATAAATATTAAAATAATATCCAAAACTTGTCAAATTCTTATTGGATTATTTTATTTCGACTATTATTCATCTTATCTTTGGATTTAATAATTTTTGGACCTTTTGAAACTGAAGATAAGTTTATAATAAAATAATTGTTTCAAACTTCCCTAAAGAGCCCCTCCTCCCCCTTATAAAAATCCCTCACTTATAAATAATTACAAAAACCTCTAAATCCTCTTGTCTCATCCAAAATCTACCCAATTAATCTCCCCAAATAATTTTACTCCTTCTGGAAGCCTTAGCGTAGGCAGAAGTCACTTCAAGAAGTCCTTTTGGTTCAAACCAATGAAAGTTACCCAAATTAAAGGTAATCGTTTCTCTTAAATTCTTTTATTTTATTTTACATCTCCAAACTCTAAAATATTTTTATTACTTACTTTTATAACAAAACCAGTTTCCTAAATATACTAGGATTTTGTTATGAGAAGTATTATAACTATACTTATACACACCTCCATCAAATGGGTGAAGAACATACTATTTCTGTGGATGGAAAACTAACGCATCATGAAATGATGATTGTTCAATTATCTCCTACCGCATCTCATGATGGCCATTATGATGGAATTTTATTTATATATGATATATATTATGTTTATGTTTTCTTTATGCTTCTGTATTTCCATTTATATCATACCTTTATGGTTTCCATAATGTGTAAACGCGATAATTTCATTTGAGGAAGTGCAAACTACCGCCTCTTGAAAGTGACATGACTCGTTAATGCCATATGTAGGGTGTATAAAGGATAGTGTTAATGATATTATATATGATATTATACTGGAATTATAATATTCCTATGTATAATTATGTTTTTATTCCATTAAATTATGAAATAGAAATGAAAGTAGCGTTAATGCGTACGTACAACATACCATCTCCATGAACGGTGCATTTCATTTCTTGTCTCCAAAATGTTATGTACTATTATAAATACCTATATATACTGGATATATATGATGTATATGATATCTAAATCATGAATATAATTCTAGAGATAATCTAATATTGACCACATGGACAACTTGTAATTATATGGTGTTCATTTTTGACTCAAGTACCAAATATCAACAAAACGACCGTTATTAACTTAAATGATTAAATAATGTTTATAACATGGTAATAAGTGATATAAAAGGAATAATAAATTTAAAAACGGTTCTTAAGTAAGTAGAAATTAATTTTAGTTTATTATTCAAGAAATTAAAGAACAAACAGGTCGGTTTAGATTAATTTAGGATTTATGATATTGTTAAACTAATATCCACAATTTAATTTATGGTAATATTGAAATGATATAGAATTTAAAAATTACCATTTTGATTAGCCTAAGATATTTCTATGTTAAGAATGGTTTTTCTTAAAGGAAACAAGGCAGTTCTGTAGTTAAGGCATACAGAGGTAAATGAACTTCCAAATCAGCATCCTGAGATAGACGGAATTGGAACTGAAAAGTTTGTTTCAGTGATGGATCAGTTGACTCAGGTGATAAATGGTGGTTGTGTTTATTGATGATATTTTGGTTTATTATAAAATTAAATAGGATAATGAAATTCATTTAAGGGTTATCTTGCAAACCTTAAAATAAAATAAATAGTTTGGGAAATTCAGCAAGTGTGAATTTTGGTTACAGAAAATTTCTTTCTTTGGTCACATTGTTTCAAAAAATTGCATAAATATTGATCCTTCTAAACAAAATTTGTTGAAGAATGGCCAAGAACCACAAATATAATTGAGATCCGTAGTTTTCTTGGTTTGGAAGGTTATTATTGAAGGTTTGTTGAGAATTTTTCATGGTTATCTATACCACATACTAAGTTAACTCGAAAAGGTGTTAAGTTCATTTGAAAAAAATAATGTGATGATTCTTTTTAGGAATTGAAAAGAAGACTGGTGAATGCTCCAGTTTTGGAACTGCCTTCTAGAAATGGTGAGTTTGTCATTTACAGTGATGCTTCATTGAAAGTATTTGGATGCGTCATTATGCAGAATAATCAGGAAATTTCTTACGCTTCACATTAGTTGAAAACTCATGAGTTAAATTAACATACACATTATTTGGAATTAGTTGCTGCTGTTTTTGCTTAAAAATTTGGAGGCATCATTTGTATAGTGTAAAGTGTGAAATATATACTGATAAAAAAAGGTTAAAGTATATATTCAATCAAAAATAATTGAACATGAGACAGAGGAGACAGTTGAAATTAATCAAGGATTTTTCTTGCAAGATACATTACCATGTAGGAAAATCAATATAGTTGCTAATTCTTTGAGTCGAAAAAGTAATGCTTCATTAACCTTGTTATGTTTGGAACAAGATATTTTGATTAAATACTTGATGAACTTTTTCATATAAGTTGTTGATGTAGGAAATTCTTCTTCTTTGTTTCAAGTGTTAGAGAAATCATCTCTATCAGACAGAATAAAGAAAGCATAGAAAAAATACAGTGAGTTACAGAGAAAGGTAGCGTTGGTTTCGAAGGTTAAGTTTCCTGAATTTAATAGTGATAACGATTATGTTTTGAGGTTTGGGAAGAGATTATGTGTGCCTTGTGATTCACAGTTGAGTAATGAGTTGTTATGTGTAGATCATAGTTCTCCATTTTCAGTTCATCCTGGAAGTACTAAGATGTACAGAGATCTTCTGTAGTATTACTGGTGGGTTGGAATGAAAGGAGATATTTCTAATTTTACCGTGAAGTGTTTGACATGTCACCAGGTTAAAGCAGAGTGGTAGTTACCAAAAGGGGTGGTTCATTCTTTACCAGTGCTAGATTGGAAATGGGAAAATATATCCATGGACTTCATTATGGGATTACCAAAGACATCTTGATGTAATAATGCAATCTGGTTTACTGTTGATCGGTTGACTAAATCTTCTCTTTTCCTTCCTATTCGAGATACTTTGTCTCTAGATCAACTTTCTTAGTTTTATGTTAAAGAGATAGTTATGTTGCATGGAGTTCCCCTCTCCATTGTATCTGATCATGATCCAAGGTTTACTTCTAACTTTTGTAAAGACATTCAAAAGTTGTTGGGTACAGAATTAAATTTTAGTACAACTTTTCATCCGCAATCATATGGACAGACAGAACGAACAATACTAACCTTGGAAGATATGCTACGTTCTTGTTCACTGGTTTTCTAGGGAAGTTGGGACCAACATCTTTATTTGGTTGAATTTTCTTATAATAACAGTTTTCATTCCAGTATACATATGGATCCATTTGATTCGATATATGAAAATCGTTGTCGAACTCTAGTATTTTGGGATGAAGTTGGTGAAAGGAAGATGATGGGACCAGAATTGGTAGAAGAGATGGCATAAAAAGTTCTGTTGATTCAGAAGAACATGAGAACGGCTCACAGTAGACATAAAATTTATGCGGATGACCATAGGATTGATCTTTCTTTTTAGGTAGGAGATCATGTATTTCTTAAGGTTTCTCCATGGAAAAGTGTGATGCGTTTTGGTAAGAAGGGAAAGTTGAGTATGAGGTTCATTGGACCTTATGAAATCCTGGAGAAAGTTGGATCAGTTGCATATAGAGTGGCTTTACCTCCATGTCTATCCCAGGTACACAATTTTTTTCATGTTTCAATGTTGAGAAAGTATATGCCAGATCAATCTCATGTTTTCAGCCCAAAGGTAGTTCAGTTGGAAGAGAATCTCTCTTATGAGGAACAACCAGTCCAGATTCTTGATTGTAGAGAGAAAGTGTTGCGGAATAACGTAATTCACCAGGTAAAGGTTTTGTGGAAAAACCATATGGTTGAAGAGGCAATGTGGGAATGGGATAAATACCACCATTTATTTGATAAGTTAAAAAAATTGGGATGATGAAATTCCCAAAATGGGGGAAGGATGTAACTTCCCAAGTAAATAAAGAATGATACATTTCATATTTATTAATATTTTTGAATTAAATATTAATATTACTTTTAAAGGGATACTATGTTCGATGGCTTACTTGATACGTAATAAGAGGTTTCCTTGAAATCTTACGTTGCACACTAATAATATAATATTACTATTTTAAATGGTAGTTAATGCCTAACCATTTTATTGGAGGGAATGTATATAACTAACTAAAATATGATAATATATGTTTGTTAAATAAAAGTTACAGGCTTAAAATGTGAATGAATCTAATTTTAAGCATAATTTACTTTAAAAGGTCGATTTACCGTCTTTTAATGGCGAACCATATTTAAATCTAGTTTTGGTCACTTTTATATTTTCTATTTGACAAAATAAAATTCTTATTTAGATTCAGGACAACAAAATTTACTTTGGGTAAAGTTTTGGTATTTTTCTGGTAAAGTTCATTTTTTATGAATATTGAAAAATACTGTATTTTTATTCAAAAGTTCCATTTAATCTAATTTATTTATATGGTTATATTATATTTTTAATCTGATTTAAAGTGTAATTAGAATATATTTTTACCATTTAATCCAATTTTGGTCATTGTAATTAATTTCACTTTGAAATTGGATATAAACAAGTGTCAATCTTTTGATAAATATTGTTTCTTAAAAACAAGCTATTTGTTTTGACAACAAGAATTAATTTTAAATTAAATAATGCAACTTCTATGTTTCTAATTTGGTAAAATAGACATCATTTTTGAATTTGGAATATCAAATATATCTTAGGCTAATATTTTGGTATTTGTTTTGAAAAATATCAATTTTTGATGAATAGTGAAACCACTTAGTAGTAGTTAAAAAAACTGAAATTTTCATTTAAATTAACTTTTACCGCTTCTGTGAATTGAATTTTAAAATTCGACATACGTGGTTGTTATTAGTAAGTAAAATTTGGTTCAATAAGATGAAAATAATTTTTGGTGAATAGTAATGTTTTACTTTTATTTACTGCCGTTAAAGGTAAATAGGGTAATTCAAGGTAAAAAGAATGTTATAATAATAAAAAATTACCTTAACACATTTTATAACCTTATTGGATGAGTCATGGTCGACCATGGACATCCTTGAGTCGAATTTGGGACCCCATGGAGATACTTAAGAGTGATAATGACATTTTAGATTAATTAATTTAAAGTAAAGACAAAAATAGCATAAACAAAAGGTTTTTAGTAAATAAATTGTTCCATGGGGTTATATAAATTATCTTTTTGACTATTAATATTCATTGGAAATATAAAACTATTTCTTACATCATAGTATTTGTTTATAATTTTTAGACATCAAATAAATTAAATTATTTAAGAATCAATAATGATGCAGTATTTACCTCATTAATAAATGATTTAAATAAATAAGATTATAAATAATAAAATACTATCCAAAACCTATACAATTATTATTGGATTATTTATTTAGACTGTGATCCATCTTATATTTGACTTTAAGTATTTTTGGACCTTTTGAAACCAAAGATAAGTTTATAATAAAATAATTGTTTCAAACTTTCCTAAAGATCCCCTCCTCCCCCTTATAAAATCCTACACTTCTAACCCATTCCACACACCTATAAAGCCTCTTGTCTCGTCCAAAATCTACCCAATCAAGCTCCCGACATCCCTATCCTCCTCTTAGAATCCTTACCTTAGGCATAAGGCACTTCAATAAGTCCTTTTGGTTCAAACCAAAGGAAGTTACCCAAATTAAAGGTAACCGTTTATCTTAAATTATTTTCTTTTATTTTACTTCTAAAACCCATAAAATCTTTTTATTACTTTATTTTATAAAAACAAAAATATACTCAATATACTAGGATGTTTTTATGAGAATGATCCTAACTACACTTACACACACATCCATATGATGGGTGAAGAACATACTATTTCTGTGGATGACAAACTAACGCCTTACGAAATGATGATTGTTCAATTATCTCCTACCACCTCTCATGGTGGCCATTATGATGGCACTGTATTTATATATGATATATATTATGTTTTTTGTTTTCTTTATGATTCTGTATTTTCCATTTATATCATATCTTTGTGGTTTCCATAATGGGTAAATGCGATAATTTCATTTGAGGAAGTGCGGACTACCACCCCCTCAAAGTGATATGACTCGTTAATGCCATATGTGGGAATTATAAAGATAGTGTTAATGATATAATATATGATATTATAATGGATTTATAATATTAATATGTATCAATATGTTTTAATTACATTAAATTACAAAATAGAAATGAAAGTAGCGTTCATACATACGTACGACTTACCGTCTCCATGAATGGTGCATTTCATTTCTTATCTCCAAAATGTTATGTACTATTATAAATACATATATATAATGGATATATATTATCTATATGATATCTAAATCATGAATATCATTATGGAGATAATGGAATATTGACCACATTGACAACTTGTAATTATATGGTGTTCATTTTTTACTCAAGTACCAAATATCGACAAAACGACCGTTATTAACTTAAATGATTACATAATGTTTATAACATGGTAATAAGTGATATAAAAGGAATAATAAACTTGAAAAAGGTTCTTAAGAAAGTTGAAATTAACTTTAGTTTATTATTCAATAAATTAAAGAATGAACAGGTCAATTCATACACGAGGTAAGAGAACTTCTTAACCCAATTTATGTTCTTTGGGTTAATTTTCTACTTATAGATTATGTCATGATATGACTATGTGTGAAATGAATTTTGATATCATATATTTTATTTATAGTGATTACACATTATCAATCTGTTTTCTTTATAAAATTATCTTTGTAAGGGACTTCGTCTCAATCTCCTTTCATTGAGGCATATTTCGATAAAATATACCTTCTTCTTTTACATGGTGTATAATAAAAACCTTTGACTTTTACTTTGATTCAAAGTGAGTATTTTTTCTACGAAGCATTTTACTAAATAAAAAATGGAATGTTTTTAACTTTTTCGGTGACAATGACCTATCTGCCGCCGTAATTGTTATTTGGATTCCTCTATAAGCCTTAATGTTTTCTAAAATGAAAAGGAAATACCTTATTCTGTTTTTGGGTGTTTTGGTATTGAAAATGGTTTTTGAAATGGATTGATTATTTCAATATCTTGAAATTATTTATTGTGATTATAAATTAAATGTTACTAGTGAACTCTTTATCTTTGCAATATTTTATGTGTTATGATTTTATAATGGTAGTTGGACATTTGACGGGTGGTTACTTGATAATCCAAATGACGGGTGGTTCCGGGATGAACCAGGATGGGTGGTTACGCTGTAACCTCCAATGCATTGGGTATGGAAGTCAGCCGTATGGCTATTCCATTTAGTGATATGTGTGGAAGTCGACCGTATGGTTATTCCACTTCAGAATGTTTGTGTCCAAAGTTACCCTTATATGTTATGTGTTCTTTATATGGGTTTTATGGAAATATTTGGTTAAAAAAGGGTAAGAAATAATCTTTTATTCAGTGAAGAGTATTTACTACTTCATAAACGAGAAAAGTATTACTTATGATAAAGTATTCATGGTTTAATTATTTTTTTGAAAAACCAACATTTTTCCTTCTTTGTGTATCCCTTACAGATCTTTTTATTTTCATCCCATGTTTTTGAAATGTTTTTAATTGGACATAAAGTGGAATAGGGTCAAGGATGGGATCGAAGAAATTTCATGATGTCTAAAACATGGAACTAGACATGTCGCTTTTTTTAAAAGTTTTTATTTTGTGAAAAAAATGGAAAATGAGTAGATGTGTCAACATATATTATTCAAGTCGTCTTGTATATGTTATGGCCCAATTCTATAAAACTATAAACCTAAAAAGATCCTCAATTTGAATTATTCATTTAATTCAAGATTATGTAATGTTTTAAGGATGGGTACTTATAGTTAACTTGTTTCTAGGAAGGATCTATGAATCAGGTTCATGACATGAAATATATTCACAATTTGAATTCAATTAATTTTGTAAATGGGTAATTCATGTTTTTTAATTTGCGGTGATTCCTTTTTTGGCATACATGCAACCTGGGGGGATTCGTGTTCTGAATATGGGATTCACAATATGAATCAATTCTGCCCAGTGGTCTTTTATGGGTTTCATTTTTGAATATTTTTTATTCATCTTGTTTCACCTCCCTCTAAAATTATTTCTCCTAAAAGTGATTTTGTGTGGTTCCATTTTTTATGGGTTCATCTTTTTGGATATTTAATCTCTATCTTGGATGGTTTCTTCTCTTTTGGTATCTGTGATCCCAATCTTCTCATTTTCTTCATTTTTCTTCATATTGGTATTGCATTTGGACTATATTTATGGTATATGTTATCATGTTACGATTATTCTTATTCAGTCCCTTTTTATTATATGGTTTGGTCATATTCCGGTGGTTGGATCTTATGTTGGTTGTGGTGTAATGGTAGAGTTGTATGAGATATGTGTTGATCTAACCTCTCCATTGACTCTTTTTTTATGTAATTTTATTCTAATATGGGATAATTAACGATAGATCCCCTTTTGGTTGGCCTTGTGTTCCATTCCTTCTGGTTTATCTAAACACTTCATGGTTGGTGTACATCCTGAGTTTGATGTAGTTGGTACCGTATCTAGCATGTAAAATTTATCCTACAATATATCTTGGTTTTATAAATGATGAAAAAAGATTATTTTACTAGTTAATTTATGTGTGTAAACAAGCTTTTCAGAAAATAAGGTTTTCCCCACGTTTTTCTAAAAGAAAGTTGTTTTTAATTGAATTGTGAAATGGATTGAGAAATAGATTTTAAAATAAAGTTTTTGATAAAAAATGGTAGTTTTAATTTGAAGTGAAATGTGTAATTACTTTTGAAATGATTTGATAAATGCAGCACATGGAACGCTTGGGTACTTAGGTGGATAGTTTAGTATTGGATCTTGTATATTGAATTTGTGGGGAAGTTCACACTAGTAGGTGATTTCATGTCCTAGATCATAGGTGCATGATCTCTAGGAACTAATTGACATTGTAGGGGGATAATTTTTTGGTGTGTTCCTATGTTCCATAGACTTTGATGCATGGGTTTTAGTTTATTGAGTGAACACTTATCATTATTTTTTTGTGGTACAAGTTATCTTGGTAGATTGAGAATTTGTGATCACAGGAAAGTTTTACCACTGTGATTTGTCTTTTTACTATTTTATGTTTGACACAACTATTTTGATAAAGTGGAAATGGTTTGATGGATTTATGATTTGAAATAATTTTACTTGATATTGGTTATAATAGTAGATAAAATGGGAATTGTTTACCATTATTTTGATATAAAATCTTTTTAACTCTTTATCATTCCATTTTTTCTTTAAATTTAATATATTTGGATTATTGTATAGATAATTGAAATTGAATACCTGGGTGGGATACTACTAATACTGTTAAATCACGCCCTTCAAATTCCCTTAGAGATGTGTAGAAATAGGATTATCTTGATGTAATAAAGGTAAATGAACCGTAGTGAGGTGGTGAGATTCATGTTAGCTGGGTATTGGTAGTTGGTGATGAGATGGTGGGATGTTTCCCACATATCACATGGAGTATTTGGTTATAGTTTTGGTTGTAATTTTGGTTAGTGGATATGTACTTTTTTTTTTGTTTTTTTTGATTTTATGATGTATCAGCACCATTGGATTTATAATGTATTCCATATTTCTTTATGGTTTTTATTTCCACTATATCTATATAAATTCCAAGTATCTTGTTTTAGGCTAGGATAAATTGTTACCTCTTATTTTTTTTGATGCCCAAGTGCTCGTCTCCATCTCCTAGAGATTGTGAATTCCATTCTAATTAACGAAAAAATAGTTTGGGTGATAATTTATAGGTTATCCTGGGTCGGTTCATTTCTATTAGTATCAAATATGGGTTTTCATCAAAAGAACTTATCTTGAGACATTTATTAGGCATGAGATATGATTTTTTGTACTTGAGAGGTAAGTTATGGTGGGTTCTTGGGCAACTCTTTCCATAAAGAGCCTCTAGTTACCATGGCATATTGGGATGTGTTTCTCATGTATTGGGATTTTGGGTCTTTATATCAATTTATTCTTATGTTTTTATAGTTTAAACTAAGATTTATTTCATTGAATGAATGTTTTATTCTATTTATGGTATTTACAAACATGCCATAGAGACATCTTCCATGGGTTCTATAAGATAGTGAAATTTGATCAAGATAGTTAAAAATAATATACTATAGGATGGGTGAATAGTCTTTTTAAATTTTTTTAAAAAAAAAAAATCAATCAGAGTTTTAATTTTGAATAATCATCAGTGAAGTTTAGTGTTCACAATATACTGTAGTGGAAATTAAAATATTAACTATGTATATTTATAATAGTTCATATCACCAAGATCTTATTATACTCTTCAATATTCCCTACCTAATAAGAGGATCATTACCCACTATGAAAGTGAACTTTTAAATGTGTGATAACCTATTTATAGAATCTTCTTTTTATAATACCTAGATACACAAACCTAACTTTTTATAGGAGTCACAACATTATCCAACCTGAAATTTCTTCATGATACACAACCCAAGAACCTTACTTTTTATTGGTAGAATAAGAAAAAAAATACTTTATTTTGAATGATAAAAGTATAAACTGATGCTAAGAGTTACAACGATATTCAAGAAAAATAATATGAAGATAACCAGAAAAAAATTAAAACCACTAGATCTGAGAAGATGTTGAATACAATGTAGCTTGATGTTTTGTGATCACTTCAACATTAATTAATGGAACAATTGAAGTTTCTTTGTGATCAAAACAGTGGAACTGTAGTCATAGAATATCTTGATAGTATATTAAGAAAATCATTCTTTTCATCAAGTTTTCATAAAGTCATATAGTTATTCACACTCCATGCCTTGGTCTCTATTTATCTACTAATCACCAATGGCCATCTTCATTTCTCTTTATGTGGGAGTTTACTAAACTCATCATCACAATAAAATGGTTATAAATATTTAAAATATGGAAATATATTTTTTACATGTTAATACTTCATTTATATTCAATAATAGTATTTAATTGATTTAGTTCCTACATTAAACTCATTTAAACAAATTCTAATATTATTATTATAGAAAATAAGAATTATTAAAATAATTAAAAGGATAAAAATAACCCCCATAAACTTATATTAATTAAATAATTCAAAAACTATAAAAACATAATATACAAGTAATAATATGAATTTTTTTGATAAGTATTTTTATAATATTTTTATTCAATAGTTTACAAAAAAGTCATCATAATATATAATTATTTTACAAATCAATATAATAATTAATAAAATTAAATAAAATTTTAATTAATAATTATATCAAAAATATTTATATAATAGATATTTCAAGAAAATATAATTAAAAAAAATTAATTAACTGACCATGTGAGGTATAGGCATTGATATCAGTTAACTTACCACAATATCATGAGTGGTTGGTATACTGACCATATGAATATATTTTCTATGAGGTCATTTAAAATATAATCATGGTAAGTTCTCCATGGTAACATGGAATACCCTCACGATGGCATCAATTTACCCATGTTCACTTTAAAATATGCTTTACAGTAGTTTGTAGTAACAATTATGGTAACATTAAAAATAAAAATCACAATTAATCCAAGTGGATTTTTGGTAACTTAAAACAATCATGGTCACTTTGAAATTTTATCCCATGGTAACATCAAATCATGCTTCATAGTAGGTTTCTATGTGTTTCATGGTTAGTTAATGTTCTTCTTTAAGGTCACCTAAAAAATTTCCTCATGGTAACATAATGAAACTCTTGGTTACTATGATAATGAATTCATAATAGATTAAATACACCCTCATAATATGTCTAATACCCACTCACGATAACTTCATAAAAATGATTCGAGATAAATCTGAAAAAATACTTCATGATCGGTTGATGCACTGTCAAAGATGATGGCTTTTTTAATGATATATGGGTGATTCTGAAGCGCTGGGAGATACGATGGTTGTAGAACAACTGTTTTGGAGCTTAAACATGGGGAGAGGCCACATGTGTGCATGAATTAGAGGTAGAGATGCATTGTTGGGGAGATTTGGGTTTGTGCTACCATGGATAGAGGTTCTCATGGATTTAGGAGGTTACATGCTGGTATGAAGTTGCATACACAGGGATTCCTCCATGGTGAAGATGATGCTAAAGTACACACACACACACACTATTTCAAATATAAATATATGGTTTCATAAATATAATGATATATATATATATATATATAAATCAATCAAGATAAAAACTATATATTTTTAAAATATTAATTTAAAAAAACATATGTAAAAAAATAAAAAACTTATGATTAACAAAAATATAAAACAATATATTAAATATGTAATAAAATATTAATGTTATGATTAAAAAAATTTATAATATTAAATTTTCTGAAATTATTATTAAAATATAAAAATAACACTTAAAAAAATAATGTATGGAATTGTTTTTATGAAATCACATATATTAATTAAAATTATGAAATTATAGATGTTTAAACAATTTTCATTTGAATAAATGAATGGTAATTATAATTTAACAAAACATGAATAATAAATCATTAACACACAAGTTTAAACACTGAAAATCCCACCATTTTTTAATTAAAAAAATGGAAATTTAATTAAACTCTCAAGAACATTACCCCCCTTTTAAATTTATCAAAAAGATAAAAACATAATCTCTAAAAATATTCTCAATCTTAAGTAACAACAATGTAAAAAACGTAGTGTTAATAAAGTTGAAAATTTTCATAAAAAATTAACTTTTAATAACAATACCCATGTAAGTAGATATCTGAAACATTATCCAGTTTTATCAAGTAGTAATTATAATAAACAAAAAAAAATCATTCTTCAAATATACCATGTTCAAACTTAATTTTCTCAAATCTTATGCAGTCTAATGGTTTAGTGAATATGTGAGTAGGGTTTTTTTTCTGTGGGAAAATATTCTTAATAAATATATATTTTATTCACAATATTCATTTGAAAATGAAATCTGACATTTATTCATTTCATCCAACAGCATCGTAGAGGATTTTTTTGAAATTGAAATTGCACTAGAATTTTCACAAAAAAATTGGAATTTAATTTGAACTAATATTAAAATCACACAAAGTTTGTTTATTCCACATAATTTGAGAACAAAAACTAGCACTGATAATATACTCAAACAAAAATGTAGTTAATGTAACTATTGGGATTTTTCATACAAATCCATGAAATTTAATTTTTTTTGAAGAAAATGAAACATACCTATTGATCTTTTATGGTCAAGAATACAACCTCATAATTTAGATTCAGAATATGATAATAAATAAAAACAATTATGATTTGAATAAAATAAACTAGTACTAATATTTCCTTTAATATATATAAAATATCTCATAACATCTTTAAGATGTATTTATTTAGGATTCGAATGAAATATAACACATAAAACGATTGAAAATTTTATATATAGTGTAGATGTAGTGAAATAAAGTAATCTTTCTATCATGCCTCTATAAAATTTGTCATCAACACACTTTCCAAACTCATCCAAATCCAATTTGGATTTTTTTAAAAATTGGTGTTCTCAAATACTTTCATGAATCAAGGTCAAACCTTTTATTAGGTTCCTTATCAAAATTAGACTAATTTAAGAAAATACCATCTTATCTTTGATTAATTTGTAAAACAAGATTTTTTTACTTCTCCCTTTATGCTAACATTAAACTAACTAGTCATTAATTTATAAAAATATTTACAAGGTAAATCATTTATTGAAACAAATATTATATCATCAACATATAATTGTACTATAAAAATATTATTTGAAACCTTTTTTGTAAACTAGGTAGAATCAACGTTTCCTTTTATTAAATCACATTTTAAAAAAAATTGAGTTATTCTCTCATACCACGTTCAAGGGGTTTTATTAAGACCATATAAATATTTATTAAGTCTAAAAAAATGATTTGGAAAATTTTCATTTCCAAATCATGGGGTTTTAAAAAAAATAACTTTTAAAAAATGTTTCCATTTAAAAAGTCACTATTTACATCCATATGAAATAATTATATATTTTTAAAACACTCAAATACTAATAAAAATATAATAGGTTCTATCCTATAAATAAGAGAAAAAGAATATTTAAATTCAATTCCCTATTTCTGATAATAACATTTATTTAGTAATGATTATTTATTTTTAACTATATTTCTAGCTTTATCAAGCTTATTACAAAAAATTGACTTAGTCCCTATTATTTGGTAATATTTTGGAAGTTCAACCAAATTCCAAAATTATTTCTTTAAAATTGATTTAATTCATCATGCATATCATTAATACAATTTTAATAAATTAAATCATCATCATTATTAATAGGAACCAAATCAGTAGAAAATGCAGAATTAGTACAAAAATATTAAAAAAATTATTAGTTTATATAACATATTCAATATTTGAAATTAATTTTTACATAAGATGATAATTAAGATTTTTCTACTCTTCAGGATCAGTTTGAGAAGAGGTTTATCTCTGTAAAATGATGCATTATCATTTTCTTTGTCATCATCTTCACTAAAATTAAATTCCCAAAATTATTCATCATCTTTAATTAAATCATTATTCAATATGTTATTTTTATTTTCATTGAAGTGAAAGTGAATATACTCTTAAACAAATAAATTTATCTTATTAAAAACTCTAAATGCCTTACTGGTATTAAAATAACCTAAAAATATTCTGAGTCACTTTTATAATTGAATTTGTCTAAATTATCCTTTGTATTTAAAATAAAAAACTTTGTAACTATACACTCTAAAATATCAAATTTTGGGTTCAAAACATTTAAAAAATTCATAAGTGGTTTTATTTAAAAATGGTATAGTTGAATATCTATTTTGAACATGAGGATATATATTGATAGCTTTGGAAAATAAATATTTTGGTATATTAAAATCAATAATAATTGATCTAGACATTTCATGAATTGATATATTATTTCTTTTAACCACACCATTTTTTTGTGGTGTTATATTGGTATAAAAATAATTCTTATATCCATTATATTCATATAAAATTTCAAATTCTGAATTTTAAAATTTCCCACCTTTTTCACTTTTTATAGAGATAATTGATATATTTTTGAAATTTTTAATAAGTTTGCAGAAATAAAAAAATTTGGTTAAAGTATCATTTTTTTGACAAGAAATAAATCCATATGAATATACTATAATCAAATACTATTACAAATAAATATTTCTCTCCACAAAAATAGTAGGTTTTATAGGACTATATAAGTCAATTTGTAACAATTCAAGACATATAACAATTCTAACATCATTTATATATTTATATGTTTCTTTATGCTTATTAACCTTTAAATAAGAATCACACATAAATTAATTTAGTGTATATAAATTTATAAATTAATTAACTTGTTCATTATTTTACGATATGTGAAACATTCTGATGTTTTAATGTCCAAGTCTCTTATTCAACAAAATATCATAATCTTCTACAATATTCAAATACTTTTCTTTCTATTTTTTTAGATTAGGAAAATAAATAGTGTAAACATTGTCTCTTCTATTTGATGAAAATAAAATAGTATAATTTTTAAATACTATAAATTTTTCATTTTCAAATACTAAATTAAATCCATCATCAATGATCTATGATATAATTATTAAATTATGATTTAAACCATCTCCATGTAATACATTTTAAATATTAATAGTGTTGGAAAAACAAAATTTTATAATATCTCTAATCTATCCAATAGGGTTATCTCTAAATGTGTCTAGGCCTGTATCACATGAATTAAGAGATATAAATTTATAAATATTACTTTTCATATTCCCAGGACACCCACTTTCTATAAAACATGAATCTTTGAGACTTCTATGGAAGATTTCATGAAATTAAACAATCAATAAGAATGTTTTTGTACCCATGTTATCTTGGGTCTACTCAAATTATTAACATAAAATTTTAGAATCCAAATGGACTTAAAATATCTATTTGTGGGATTTTTTGGAAAAAATTTCTTAGTAATAAATTTCTTTATTTTACCAAACTATTTATTAAATCTTAGAGAATATTTATTAGATTAATACCCTTGAATTACACATTTAAAATAAGTAATATTTGAAAAACTTCCTTTTTATATTTTAATAAAAGTATTCTTATTCAACCTTGGGGTTAAGATATTATAACAAAAACCATTATTATTATAGTTTGGTTTTATAAGAAACGTCATTTAATCATATTTCTATTTTCCTTGATTTTTTTTTGATAAAGTTTCATTAAGATTAGAAACTTCCATTTTCATGTCCATATTATATTTTTTAATAGCTTCTAAATTATTATAAAATTTATCATTAGAGTTAGAAACTATATTTCTCATCCTCATATTTTCTTGCTTCAGCTTCTTACATTCATTCTCAAAATTGGTTATATCATCCAAGATAGTGTTTAATGTTAGTTTTTTGATCAATATTATTTACTACCAGAAAATATTTGAATATTTCATTATATTATTTAAGTTTTAATGTCTCAGAATAAAAATTCCTTTTATATTCTTCTTTCAAGGAAACACATGTATTCAAATTATACCATTCCCTTTTTTAGTTTTTCATTTTATTTACCCAAATTCTCATTTTTAATTTTTATTTCAGTGTATTTTTCAATTACCCTTAAACCATCATTCTTTAATTCCTCATATTAAGTTGTTATTTCACTATATAATTAACAAAATTATAATTATAACAAGAATGAATTTTTTTTTCTTTTTAATCTTCAGATATAACACAATGATCAAAATTAGTAGGGGTAATTAATTGATTAAAAAATGAATTAATTACCTCGTATTATGTTTCTATCATAGTAATGTTCCCTATATCTTATTCACTTACCAAGTCACAACTCAAATATAAACTTTTTAAACAATAATATCCTTTAAACAATGATTTATTTTTATTTTATCCTTTTGTATTCTATTTTATTTGGATTTTTGAGTTTGGGAAAATCTCGACTAATGTTCCCTTTATGTATATACTCATATCATTTTAGTTCTAAAACATAATTATTATTACAATAGTTACTTTTATTCTAATCATTTCTTAATATCCTTTCGAATACCCATATTCCACCATTGGTTTTTATGAATTTTAAAAACTTAATGATAAAATGATATATTACTTTTTTACTTTCATGGAAATCATATTTAAAAGAGGTTAGGATTCATATACATTAGAATTACAATACATTCCTTTCCTATTTACAGTGTCCTCATTAGTAATGTTTTTTATTAAATATCATAATGCATCAAAGAACTGATTAGTTTATTTAAGTATACTCTTTAAAATTATTACTTTTTTTAATAACCACCTTATTTTTAAGATATTTATTTTGGTAATGATCTCAATACCTTTTCAAATAGAGTTTTGTTGTCTAGTACTTCATCAATTACACGTATACCATTTATAATAGTTGTAAACTAGTGGAATATCTAATTAAAAAATTCTTATTCACCCATATTTAAATCCTAGTATTCTATATGTATCATACCTATATTAGTTATTTTAATATTTTCTTTAAATTAATGAGTGACTTATAAAATTCACCAATTTTTGTGGGATCCCTTACAATCTAAAACATGGCTATATACGCATATAATTATAGAAAAATACGTTTTTACATTGTAATTAAAAACATACTTTACAATATTTTTACCTTAAATTGTATCTAGATCAACTTTTCTTAGAATATAGGATTTATCCATGATTTTCTAATGATCCATACTTAACTTCTTCAGGCAGGCTTCTATATAGTCTTTCCAATACTCGTAATCACTTCAATCAAAAAATGGGTTCTTTTGAGATATCCAACTATCATTTTCATTAACAACTAACATATTTAAGAACCTATATTTATTCCTAAGACTATTAGGTCTAGGATATTTAGGTAAGAAAAATAGTTAAAAGTAAACAACTAAATCTATATCTAAAGGAACTTGGGTTCTAATACTAATTGTTGGTAATAAAATAATAGTGATAATCTATCCTTTAAGAAGGTTTAAACCACTGATACCAATTTTTAGATCAATATATATGAAAATAATAGACGTTGGGTGGGGGGGAGGGTGGATAATATTTTTAAAAACATAAAAAAATAATTAGAGTTTTATTATTCAATTATCAACTATGAAGTTCACTATTCAAAAAACTATGAAGAAAAAATTAAAATATGAACACAATATTTTTACGGTGTCTATCATAACCAAGATTATATTAAACTATTTATTATTATCTACTTGGTGGGAAGATTGGTACCAACTATGGGAAATAATGTTTAAATGTGTGATAACCTATTTAAAAACTTTGCCTTTTACAATACCTTGAGGCACAACCCAAAATTTTTATTTGATTCAAAACCAAGTCCAACTTGACTTTCATTATAGAGTTAAAACTCAATAACCTTAATTTTTGTTGGTAGAATAATGAAAATAATTTTATTTTTTTGGGAAAAGCATAAACTAATAGTAAAAATTAAAAATATATTCCAGAAAAATAACATGAAGAAAACAAGAAAACAATTAAAACTTATAGAGATCCAAATATGCTGAAGATGTTACAGATCAATGATATTTGATCACTAAGAGTAATTAATTGAAAAATTTATGTTTTTTCATGATCTTGGAAATGAAACAATTGTTTTATAATATCTTGATCATGTATTAAGAAAATGATTCTTATCGTTAAGTGTTCAAAAATTCATCTAATTCTTTATACTGCATGCGTTGATCTCTATTTACCAACTAATCACAAATGGTCATATTCACTTCTCTTTGCACAATAGTTTCCTAAAATCAACACCGCCATTCAATAGTTAAAAAAATTTAAAATGTATAAATACATTGCTACCTATTAATACTTTACATGTATTCAATTATAATATTGACTTTCTTTAATCCCTACAATAAACTCAGTAAAAAAATTATAATATGATCATTATGAAAAATGAGAATCATTCAAATAATTAAAATGATAAAAATCAATCCCATAAAATTTTAGTAATTTATTAGTTAAAAAACTATAAAAATTGAGTATAAAATAAATAATATGAAAAATATTATTTAAATAAGTATTTCTGTGATATTTTTATTTTGTAGTTTATAAAAAAGTCGTTATAATGTATCATTATTTTAAAAAACAATATAACTATTAAAACAAATAATATAACTTGAAGTTAATTATTTGATCAAAATATCTCTAAAACATAGCATGCTGAAAAATATAAAATAAAAAAAAGTAAAGAACTAAGAAAGTGAGGCATAAGCCTTTTGGTCGGTTAACTTGTCGTTCCATCACATGCAGTCAGTATACTGACCATGTGAACAAATTGTTTTGTGATAAATTAAAGTGTACTCATGGTGAGTTTGTCATAGTAACTTGGAATACTCACACAGTCACTTTAATATGCCTATATTCACTTTAAAACAAGCTTCCCATTAGGTGGTAATAACACTTATGGTAACATAAAATATAAAAATCATGGTAACTCAAATTGGATTTTCATTAACTTTAAACACTTATGGTTATTTTGAAATTGTATATCATGGTAACATTAAATTATCATTTATAGTTGGTTTCTATATTTTTCAAGGTAACTTGATATTTTCCTTCATGGTTATATAAAAATCTTCTTTACAGTTACTTTATGAAACTAATGGTTATAGTGAAAATAAATTCACAGTAGGTTGAGTTTCCACTCATAAAAGATTAAATACCCACTCATGGTAACTTCATAAAAATGATTCAGAGAAAATACTGAAAAATTATTCATGGTAGGTTGATGCACTATCGAAGTTGATGGTTGGTGTAGTGATGTATATGGAAAAATTTGTGATGGTGTCACTCTATGTGGGAGATGCTGAAGTATTGGGTGACTTTCTAGGTGTAGATGAGCTTATTTAGAGCTTAAATAGGAAATGAGGCCGCATGTTTTTGTCAAGTATATTTGGAGTTTTAGTGTTTTGGAGTTAAAGGTGTGTGTTTCCATTAATAGAGGCTCAAATGGATGCTGGAGCCTAGCTGTTGGTATAAAGTTTCATGTGAAATGATGCCTCCATAGTGAAGATGATGCTATAGTGTATATAAACATATATGTATTCTACACAGATATATATATATATGCAGATATTAAAATATAATGATATATATATATATATATAAATTAATCAAGATATAAACTCTATATTTTTAAAATATAACATTTCATAACCCTTAAGTAAGTAAAAATAAAAAGTTTATGATTAAAGAAAGTAAAAAACATGATATTAATATGTAATAAAATATTAATACTATGATTAACAAAATTTGTAAGCTTAAATTTTCAAAAAGTATTATTAAAATAGAATAATAACACTTAAACAAAAAATAATCTGTAGGATTACATTTTTTAATGAAATCACATATATTAATTAGAAATATAAAATTATATACATTTATATAATTTGAATTTGAATACATGTGTGATAATTATTATTTAACCAATCATGAATAATAAATCATTAACACCAAATTTAAAACACAAATAGATGAAGTGAGAGATTTTCTTTAAGGGAATCCTCTTTTGGATTAGAATATTCTAGAGGATATCGTTTGGTAAGTTCATTCCATAGACCTTAATTTACTTTAGGTTCAAATTCAAGATATTGAGGTACAATTAGAAGTTGAGAGAGAAATGAATCGATCCCATGAGTTCCTACACAAGAAACCTACCTCCATTAAGGGTAAAAATGAACACCAATAGGTAGAGGAGTAGCTGGAAAAGATATATCAGGTCATTAAATTTCTAGATACACCTAAGGCTATCATAGTAATGTACACACCATTCAACCTTGAGGTTTTCAACAGGTGGTGGTGAGATTTTATGGTATAATAAATTCAGCATGTGGGATTGGATTGGAAAATTTCAACACCCTCTTATTTTATAAATTTTCCTTAGTTATCTTATGATGGAAAAGTCTATGGAGTTCCTATCATTATAGTAGGTGGGAACATCCATGTTGGAGTACACCAATCGATTTTCATAGCCGAATTTTTTTCTCTAGAGGTGGTGATGAATGATCAATTGGAGGCTTAGTAGTACTTGTAGGGTTTTTGAATAGACATTTAACCACATGTATATATGATAAATATTTACACATATGAGGAGATAATTGATCGATCTATGATGGATGAAATGGATATAACGGGCAAGATAGAATACTCTTCCCCTCCTCTTCCACCTAATGGATATTTTAGTGGTCTACAAGGAAAGAAGATGAAGTGGAATGATTATATAAAGGTTGGTGGAGGTATTTCTAATACACTAAATCCCTCTACACCATCAGTAGCAACAAGAAGTGTTCCCATGACTTTCTATTAGTATGTCAAGGTAGGGTACAATCGATGTTCTTTCCCTTCACCTGCAAATATTTTCACTACTTTTGGCCGGCAAGGCCATCTGAAGAGGTTCTTCCACACTACATCTTTCTCCCTTTATTGTCAGGGGTATTCAATTCCAAAGGTCACTACAGCACAATAAAGTGCTTCAAAGTCTGTAAGAATCCAACCAAATTCCTGAGAAGTGAAACATCATGTTGTGGATGAGAATCCAATAAAGGTTGATGTAGTCTGAACAATAGTATGAGATACCATCTTCACTGCATATTTTGTAATAAATTCTTTATTTAATACAAATGCCTCACACTAATTTATTTCTTCCCATTTTATTAATGTGGTAAAAATTCAAATGGATCTCATTTCCTTTATTATGGAGTTGGTGATGCCTCTTGAAATGGGGAAGGAGCAGGGGTTTGATTTCCTTGTGTGTTCCCAATCGATATTTGACTTGAAGTTTGTCTCATATTTCATAGTTCTTAATTTAGGTACATTCAATGTTATCATCGAGATGGGTTTTTTAGTTTCTCATCATGCTGAGATCAATTATTATCAATAAAATGTTTCATTTTTTTCTTTTGATGAGAGATATGAGGTGTTTCATAAAGAGTGGGATCTAAGGTTCAGTCTTTAAGGACCTTCCTACCCAGAGCTCTGTAGTCTGGTGTCTACCATTATAGTTAGACCCAATGATGTTCCTTATATTGCTGACCTTCCCATATTGTTTTGGTACTTCCCCAATGTTTTACCATAATAATTCTCTGGTCTTTATCCAAAAAGGGTGGCAGAATTTACAATCGATCTGGTGTTGGGTACATAGCCGATATTGATTCCCTTTTATCACATGTCCCCCGTAGATCTGAAGGAGTTCAAGATCCATTTGGACGATCTGATGGAGAAATGTTTTGTTTTCTCTAGTGTTTCACCATAGGAATCCCTTGTGTTCTTTTCCAAAATGGATAATGGTTCACTTAATTAATCCATAAACTATTAGAAGTTGATTTGGGTGAATATTAAAAATAAGTACCCTTTCCCAATGTAGATTACATATTTGATCAGTAAAAGAGGGTGAAACAATTTTCGAAAATTTCTTTTTGGATGGGATATCTTCAATATGAGTTTGGGATTCTGATATTCCAAAGACCACTTTTAATATTAAGTATGACCATTATGAATATCTTACAGTGCATTTTGGTACGACTAATGCTCCTATATTTTTTATATCTTTGATAAACTAGATCATTTATTAGTACCTTGATAAATCTTTCATTGTTTTTTATATGGTATCATATTTTATTCAAGATTAGAGAGTGAGAATGATTACCACCTGAATCTAGTTTTTGAAACCCCAATAAATCACTACCTATATGGAAAACTATCAAAATTAAAATTTTGGATACATGAAGTGAAGTTCTTGGGTCATGTGATTTTTGAACATAGACATTTATTCAAACCTGGGAAGGTGAACGTTGTCTTGCATTGGTAAAATCCATAGAATTTCATCAAGATACAAAGCTTCCTAGTCCTAGATATGAAGATGTATTATGACCATAGGCAATGTTTCTAGTGGTTAGTTATGAAGCGCAACATTGATTATTTTATATCTCATTGTTACACCTACCAGCAGATAAAGAGAGATCACCCTAAACCTTATAGTCTAATCCAAGCTTTTCTGGTTGTATTTTATAAATATAATGAGTTATCCATGGAATTAATTGTTATATTACCACATAATTACATAGGGATTAATTCTATTTGGGTTGTGATCAAATGGTTGAAGAAATAAACACATTTTATTTTGATCAGGGACACCAACAACGTTGAATATCTTGGTAAGATCTATGTGTTGGAGATATTGAGATTGCATAAGGTTCCCTCTTCCATTGTCTTTAATAGTGACCCTAGGTTCACTTTGATGTTTCAAAAGAGTCTATAAGATGTGACGAGGAATCATGTTAGTTTTAGTATAAATTACCATCCATAGATGATTAGTCAAGAAGAGCAATCTATTTAGATCTTGGAGGATATGATTCATCATTGTGTCTTGGATTTTGGTGGATTTTGGGATTACCATATGGGACTGGTTGAGTTTGAATATAATAAGAGTTATTAGTCATCATCTAGAATAGAATCCTTAAAGGATTTATATGGTTTCCCATTCAAATCTCCTCTTTTTTTGAGAAGAGGTGAGTGAGGCATCTCTATTAGAATTGAGTCTCATTCAAGTAACATAGATGATGTTTTAGAATATACATTAATGCTTGGTCACAACTCATTGTTAGGAAACAATTATATGCAGATCATTAGTGTCATCCATTGGAGTTTTTTGTTGGTGTCCAGGTCTTCTGGAAACATTCTACTTGGTTAGGTCCCAATCAACATAGGAAATAGGAAAATATAGATCTAAGATATGTTTCAACATTTTAGGTCATTTAGTGGATGGGTTAGGTTTTTTATGGGTTGTAATTACCAGATTAACTTATATATATTCATGAAGTTTTCCATATATCTCATCAAAGGAAGTACCATCATGATACGTCCCATGTTCTGAGTTGGGAGGAAATTTTGGTAGATCCAAATGTTCCTGTAATGGAGAAACAAATGGATATTGTTTATTCTTGAATTAAATTTTAATGTGGGAGGTCTATTACATTTTTCAAAGTGTTATAATAGCAAAAATTAGATTCTCATGAGACTTATGAGTGTGAATTTGCGATGAGGGATTAATGGCCTCCCCTATTTCTAGAGCATTCTTTTTCCATATTACGTTATGGGGTAAAAAAGTTCTATAATGGAGATAATTTTATCATCTAGGTTAATGTATACCCTCGTTTATATTTAAGGTATTTTACATTTGGTTCTGGGGGTTTTTTTAATGGAAGATGGGAGTGGCATTGGTTGTAGAAAAAATTAACTCAGTGAAGGGATGATTCAAAATATGAATCTATTATTAAGAAGAAGCCGGAAATTAAGTTTAGAATGTGAAATAGATTCAAAATGTGTATTCAACTCATGATGTGAATGGTTAAATTGGTATTTTTAATCTTTGTTAATGCCTTTTTCAATGTACATGAAACCAAAGGGGATTAATTCTATGAATATAGGATTCACAACATGAATAGAACTTTCTCAATAATGTTTTATGAATTGGATGCATGAATATTATATCATTTGTATTGTGTTGCCTCCCTTGAACCCTATTTCTCCTCCTGGAGTTGTTGGGTGGTCCCAGTTCTTCTGGTTTCTTCCATTTTCTGATTTGATCAAATACTTGATTGGTTGATTCTCTTTTGGTAATTGAAACCCCCCGTCTTCTAATTTACTTTATTTCTCTTATATTTGCCTGTGGTATTGGGCTATGTTTGTGGGATCTGTGATCATGTTATTATTCTTATTCTTCATTCCATTCTTGATCCATGTTGTTGTTATATTTTTAATGCTGGGTCTTGTGTTTGTTTTGGTAAGATGTGAGAGTTTCTCTTGGTATTTGTTGATCTAACCACTCCATTTACCATTTTTTATGGAATTCGATTATAATATATGAGGGTAAATGATAGTTAATCTATTTTTTGAGTTTTTTTCTTTTACTTACAGTGTTTATGGATCCCGTAATGGTTTGTATTCAACCTAAGTTTGAGGTAGGTGGTTCCATCTCTTGCCTAGGACATTTGAAACATCATTTCTCTTGGTTTTATAATTTTTTTATAAATTAAGTGTCATAATTATTTTTATGATTAATTTTTGTTTGTAAATGGATTTTTGAGAAAATATGGATTTTCCATTATTTTGGTAAAGCAAATGTGTTTTTGCAAGAATATTTAAATAGATCACAGAAATGATTTTCAATGAAGGGTTTAATAAAGAAGACTGGTTTGAAATTGATAGAGAAATGTGTTAGCCATGTTTAAATGATTTGATGAATACAATTCATGAGAGCCTTGGGTACTTTGGTGGAGGGTTTAGTAATGTAGATTTTCTAATGAATTTATGGTAAGGTTCACATAGATAAGATATTACCTATCCAAGATCATAGATACATGGTAACTAAGACTTGATTTAAATTATAGGGGTTACTTTCTGGGGTGTTACTCTATTCTGAGGACTTTGATGCATGGGTTATAGGGACTTGATTGTGCAGTACTTGTCAATTTTTCTAATTGAATAAGTGATCAATCTAGAATAACTTTTTTTGATCCTAGGAATTTTTTTATCATTGTTATATTGATTTGTATTATTTTTGGATTTGATAAACCTGTTTTGATAAAATGGAAATAGTTTACTAAATTTATGCTTTGAAACTGTTTTACCTGGTATTGTTTTAGAACTGTGGGAGAAAGCGGAAATATTTAACCTAATTTTTATATAAAAACTATTTAACTATTTTTATTCCCCATTTTATTTAAATTGAGAATATTGGTATTATTGTATGAAGACTTGATATGGAACACCCGGGCAGGATCATACTAAGCCTATTTTCTCACACCCTTCACATTCCTTTGGGGATGTGTAGACCTTGTACTATCTTAATATAGGAAATGACATGATGCCATTGTGAGATAGAAAGGTTCATGTCTGTTGGGTATGGGTAGATGGTGGTTAGTAAGTTGGATATTTCCCATATATCAAATAAAGTAGTTAGTTCCCATTTTAGTTATCCTTTTTAGTTGGTGGACATGTACTTTGGGTTGTTTTTTCTATGTTATTTTTGGTTGTATTTATACTGTAGACTCTTTGGTGTATGGAATTTTTATTTCAAGTTATTATTTACACTATATTTAGAAAAAAATGTATCTCGTTTCTGGATGGATGAAATCACTTCCTCTTTTCATTATTTGAATCCAAGGTGCTAGTCACTAGCCTGTGGGGTTCGGGAATTCCCTTCAGGTTAGTGATGAATCAGTTCATGCACTATTCTAGAGGGTATCTTGGGTGGGTATGTTACATTCATCATCAACTTATTTGAAATATAGTATCACTTTAGTAACATGTTTTTTAAAATATTAATCTTTTGTAAAATTGATATAATAACTATTCTATAACATATTCTTACATGTTCAATCAAAATAACATGTTTCTTTTTTGGTCGGTTTTACCACCTACATGGGTGATGTTATAATTTTTACTTTATGAATGATTAAGAAAACTTAAATAATGGGAATTTACAGAAATAATTGGTAATTTAATATTTTTTCATAATTCTTTAATTGTAGTATATATAATTTTATTCATTAATAAAAATAAAATATTCTTATTTAATGAAAATTCTTAAAAAGGAAATTTTAAACCATTATTTATGAACCGTCACTGTAAAATCTGGGAAACAATCCCAGAACAAAAAAACCATATCAGAATTATATATATAAACTCCATAATTTTTGTATTTGATGAATACATGATTTTAATGGAAGGATTAAAACCTCTATGTTGAAGTAATCAAGGAACAAAGAAAATAATTAACACCCGATGATTAATTTTATCAAAGAAGGATTAACAAATGGATAATAAGAATAAATAAATAAATAATACTAATTAAAATTAATTTAGATAAGGTTCTAAAAAGGATTCATAATAATACAAAATTGATTATATATGGTGTTAGAGAATGTCTAACCAAGTGGGAACCCAAGGTAAGGGTTCTTTGTCTCAAATTCCATTCCTTGAGTCATATTTCAAATTATGAACCTATTATTATTTTACATCGGGTAATTAGTTCCACATTGAATTATTTTATCATAAATAAATTTTCATTCATGTGATTTATAAGTTTATTTCACTGTATCTTTATGAGTTCTTTTGATTCATAGATGTGGGTTTTTGTAAAATGTTAAAAATTAATTAAAAGGTATTTTTTATATTTCTAATTCTTTTATCTTTTATTAAAAATTTAATATTACCTAACCTTTATTTTTTTAATTGTTTCATTATTAGAAGTTTTTATTTTTTAATATTGTTTAAAAAGTATTATTTTCCCCATTTGGAAATTATTTTGAATGTGATTTGTAACATTGTATTTTCAACAAAAAAACTTCAAGAGAACTCTTTTGATTTTTTTCAATTTTTCTCTCTATTTATAAATGATTTAATAAATATGGAATTATGTTTCATGAATTAGCCTCTCATTTATAATATTCTATGTATCTTATGGGTGATTTAATTTTGGGTATTTTTTAATCCAATTATTTATTGCTTCAAAAGATATACCTTATAAAAATATCAATTAACACATTTTATTTCATGTAGTTTTCAAGATATGATGTATTATTGATTTAATGTGGAAAACATATGTATTTTTTACCATTATTTAATGGTTGGTATTGGAATCAAATTACTTTACAATTAATTGGGTAGAACTTTATATATTATGAGAACATTATGGTATAAAAATAGTGATTCTTGATGAACTTTGTTATAGAATGAAGGTAATAATTCAAGATCCTCTATTTTATGGGCCACATGTTGTGATGCCCAATCCACTATATTATTATTGTGTAAGTGATTAAACATGACACATATTAGTATTTATATTCTTATATTTAGGCCACATCCAAAGTTATGTTTCCATAGATCATGATTGTTGACTTATGATCTCAAATTCATATGCCATGGTATATTCTTTGTTTTCATGATGATATTTTTAAGGTTATATTTCATTATTCTATGATCTAAATTATTCTATCATTTCATATGATCAGATCTTATGATTTATTATTCTTTTTTGTTAGGTATTTCTCCCCTAATCATGTTTTCTTTAATCTTTATGATCCAATCCTCTATGACTCATTGATATGTTTCTCCCTTTCTGATTATTAGAGCAGACTTCTAATGTATCAAATTTCCCTAGAAATTATATTTAATAACATTTTAAGAGGGCATGTTATGTGGATAATTTTGTGTGAGATGTTGAATCACTATTTTGTAATAATATTATTTTGTTTCTAGTCTCTTAAGACACTAAACCTTTGGGTTATGGGAGTTTTCTGTATTTATGATATGAAACATCTAATTATATAAAATTATATAGGATATATTTTTGTTATTTTTTGGAAATATAATTTAGTATTATAGAAGGTTTTAGTTATTTTTAGTGATTAAGTTTAGTAGTATAGGAGACTAGACTTAAAGAAACACAGGTTGGACCAAAAATGCCATTGGTTGAAATGAATGTGTCATAGAGTAATACACATGAGGTTTAATATTTCATAATTATATGATTATTTTCTCTGATCTTATTAAGACATTGGGGTTTATTACTTAGATGAATACTTTTGGTTTTAGTAAATGTTTTTTAACCTAAGAAACTTAGAAAATAATGGGTGTAATGTGAAATGCGATGATTATCGCAATGAATAAAAAAATGGGATGAGAGATGGAATGTAAGCCTTCATGGCTATGCTATATCAGTTTATGTGTAATAAGATAATTCATGTTGACCTATTAAATTCATGGATGACGGATCAAATTTTGATCTAGTAATTCATATAAATAAACAACCATAAATTAGTGTATTTTATAATCCCCTAATCACTAAGTAATGGACCGGTTTGATAGGAAATATTTTTTTTGTTCTTAAAGGCTCAGAGTGAAAAATGGAACTTTGGTTTGTTTTTCATTTGGATGGTGAAATGAACAAGTGGTTTACCTTTATAAAAATCATGATGTAAAAGGAGAAAATAGAATCCATGGAATGGGAGATTTTTATGAAGACATTTTTCAAAAAATATTTTCACTGAACTCTTCATATCAAGATAGAGTAAGAGTTCTATAATCTTAAGTAAAAGAAGGAAGAATCAATCAATTCATATGAAATAAACATCACATTACTTGCAAGGTACACAAGTGATTTTATAATCAATCCTAAAATAAAAATAAATCTTTTATTTAGTGTCTTAAAATGAAGTCTCCAAAAAGGATTAACTATACGGGACTATGGTAGATATAAAGAAATTATTCAGCATATATTAAAGGTGGAATTAAAGATTGGTGGATCTCATTATTATCATAGATTTAGATACAAAAAAAACGAAAATGAAGTCTCATGGAAACATTAATGGTAAATCATATATAGAAATGATAATTAAACCACCCAAATGCCAAAAATGTGGTAGGATGCACATATGGAATCACCTTAAGGGAATAATAAGATGTATTTACATGGTAGAGATAGCCAATAAACACAAAATTTCTAAAGAAAAATGAAGAGTAAAATTAATTAAATGGAGGAGAATATGTTCCCAGTGAATGCACCACCCACAATTCAATGCATAAAATTTATGAAATTTGGTCATTATACAAATAAATACACCAATATATAGGTTAATATGGGGATTAAACACCAGAAAAATCTAAAATTAAGGGAGAAAGGTTGGGATTATGAAATCACTACCACATCAGTAGATTATAAAAATTAAGTGGTGAAATATACGCTCATTATCCACTCAATAAATATAAACATATAATTTTATTCTAGGTATTCACATTCCTTCAAATCCAATAAGTATTCTAAGAATATTTATCCCTGACCTTAATCATTTGATACTTAATTACCCATGAAAACTCTCGATGGTGTGAGGATTGCATCAAAAGTATATAACTCTTCTCTAATTAAGGTATATGTGAAAATCCTTTCTAAAAATCAAGATACTCTTCCCTTGGTATTATTCATTGTGATTTTTAGAATAGACTGGATCACTCTACTATCATATAAATTTCTGGGATAAGGAAATTTCATTTCAAATTCCAAATCATACCATGATAAAATATTAATGCAAGGATGATTATGAACTCTCATTGGAAACTAATTCCATGATATGGGTCATAACATCCAATAATATAACATATCTAAATAAAATTATTGGGGGAGAGTATAAATATTTAATTAATCCTCATTAAACTATAATATGTTGATTTATTTTCTTAAAAATCTTCATAGTATTCCCATAAATAATTAGGTGATGTTTGCAATTGAACTCACTCTTTGATCTAAGACTATATCTAAGAGTATTTACAAAATACCCCTATTAAATTTTAGTATTTTAATAAACAACTTCAAGATAATTTGGATAAGGTTTTTATATATTCAAGTTCTTCATGGTGTTCTCTGGTCATATTTATTTATATAATGGATGGTTCAATGCATATTTTCATATAATTATAAAAAGCATCCTTTTACTTATATTAATGAATTATTTGATCAAATTCGATGGGATCAATAATTATCAAAGGTTTATCTTAGATTTGGATATCATTAGCTAAGGGTGAAGTGGGAGAATATACCCATGAATACCTTTAATAAAAGTATGTATACTGTAACACCCCATGTTTTTCTAAAAATAAATAGAAATGCATGGAACTTTGTTTTATTATGTATTTTTAAATAGCCTTTAAAACATAACTTTTCCACTTCTATGTTTTAAATTTCAAGAAACTCCCATCTACAATTGTGTTCAGTATGTTATTTGAAGTCTATTAGAACCAGCTTGTTTTTTAGTGAATAGTAACATACCCTTATGAATAGTAATATGACCCTAATGAATAGTAAATTTTATTTTTATTTTATTTTATTAAGGATTTAAGATAATAGCATCTAGGTTAATTTTTCATTATGATATTGAAGTAGTTACATAATTAGAATTGTTAATTTTTGAATTAAGTATGATTTTATTTAAAAACTAAATTAATAATATCTAGAAAATTCTTTTCAAAAAATGGACTTCATTTTTGAATTCTTCACATTGATAAATGTTTAGGGTGAATTTTTGAGAATTTTTATGAAACAATTGAATTTTCTGTGAATAGGAAAGCATATTGTTTTTAGTTTTGTTGTGTTAATAACATCATTAATGATATAATAATGATGTCATAAATTTGGTCAACTTGTGTATAGATAAATAAGATGCGAGGTTTCCCAAGTGGCTTATAACATCGTCAAATACCATGGGCAAGCCCATGGTTTTGCAAATACCACTCATGAGGTGTCCCTTGAAAATTATTAAAATAATCCCTCACTTTTCCTATAAATACCGACTCTTCCCTTCATTGAATTCATTCCCAATTCTCCCTCAAAAAATATCTGGCCTCTTTACCTTCATAGTAGTCCTCCCAAGGTTTCCTTAAGCCTACAAGGTCCCAACCTTCATGTTCTAAGGGCTACTCTACAAGGTAGGAAAATTCTCAATTTCTTTCTTTTTCCATTCAAGTTCTCTTTTATGTGGTATATCTTCCAAGTTTCCATACCCTATTCTTATTTCCTTCTTATTCTTGATCTATTCTATATTATGATTCATTTTTAGATGGGTGACCCTTGTCCCCTCTCTTCTTAATTTTTTCTAAAACCCTTTCGCATAACCGTTGGGTTGCCGAATTTTTGTAAGAAATTTCTCACTTATTCTTTTGATTTGAGTTCCTTCCTTAGTCTTTCTTCATATCTCCTTACCCAAGATGCATGAAATCTCCATAAATCGTGTATATTATGGATTTTATCATTTTTATGGAAAATTAATCATTATTATTCTTCTCCTCTCCCACTTATTTAATGTATTAAAAACATTGTCCATTATGTATCGAATTACCGACATCGTGGATGATGTGATTTCAATTTCCATTAATTATTTCAAGTCTGGTCAGAAAACCATTTATATGGTTGAACCAGATTATAATATATGTGTTATGACTCACCCATGGTTCTGGAATTCTTTTGTACTCATGGTTCTAATTTATAAGGCAAAACGAGGTTGTTATTATCAAAGAACCACTAAAATGATCTAAACAAGCATCATTAATGTTTTAACTTTTGAATCATCCTCATATTAAACATCAAAATGATAAATGGTATAAATTATGCTACTAGAAATATATAAATACCTTTCCATTCTAATTCTGTTATTTCACTTCCAATCGACAAGAACATCCACTATGAACCAATCATGGAAATTATGTTAAGAACTCACCCAAAAATAGTGCAAGGAGAAAAATACTAACAATTAATGGTTGAAATGATTTTATGAAATGATAATATAAGATGTTATAAACTTGAAAATGTTTCTGAAAAATACTAATAAACACTCTTTTATCCATTATACATGAAGTTTTAATAGGTTTGAAGTAAGACAAACCTGAGGTAAGGGAAATCTTAACCCGATTTCCATTCTTTGGGTTAACCTTCTACTTCATTATTTATGTGTATTAAAATTGTTTGTGTGATTATTTCTATATATACTATGTTTTATTATGTGTATTTATAGTATATAAACATACTCCATATACTATATTAAGTATCTCTTCAATTGTATGATATTTATAAGGGGGTTTCTTTAAAAATCCTATTTTTAAATTCGATTTTACGAAATTCCAGAGTAATGTTTTTATGTAATTATTCATGTTGTATGATTATGTTTTCATTCTTGTGAATTATTTATGACTAAGGGTGGGACCTATATATCCCTCCAATGCATTGGGTATGTGTAAGTTGGAGTTTAGCCGTATGGTTACTCTAAGTGTAACTACGATGGTTACACAAAGTAAGGTAGCCGTGAGGGTTACCGATTATAAGGTAACCAAGAATGGTTACAAGATTATGTAAGTAATGCCCCAAGATACCTTTATGATTATATTTATGTTCTAATGTTTTGTGTGGATCTTGTTTAAATCTCATGTTACACAAAGTAAGTATATATAGGTTATAATAATGTCTTTTGAAAATGATTTCATACATTACAAGTATTCATGGACTAATGTGATCTTTCCTTATTTTCCATCCCTTACTGAGATTTTGTGCTCATCCCATGTTTGTAAATGATATTTCATAGGTTAATGGATGTTTAATACAAGGAAGGAAGCTATTTTAAATGTTTAATAATTGTAAAGGAGTGTTGTTTTAAGTTTTAATGTTTTATATTTTGAAAAAATGGAAATTGTTTTTATGGTATCCACTCTATAATAAAGTGAAATTTCATGAATGTATTGTCCTAATTCTCAAAATATCTAAACTTAAAAAGATATTCAATGTAATAGGAAGTGTTTTCTTGACTAAATTCAAGATTATGAATGTAATAAGGCCGAGTCCTTGTTGTTGGTATCAAATAATGGTATAGATAACTTTAGGGGTTAGGGTGATGTTAATATAATACCATAAATGATTTTCACTCTATGTTTAATTTGAAATGTTTTAGTATTTTAAGATTAAAATGTTACTTAATCTGAGACATGTTTGTTCAGAATGGTTATTCGTAGAAGGAACATGGATGATGAAGAGGAGAGGCACCGACAGAATGACATCCTTCAAGAACTACAACCCGGAATGGTAGGGATTGGAACTGAGCAGTTTATGACAGTAATGGCTCAGATAACCCAGACAATAAATGGTGGTGGAATCCATGCAAGAGAACCAATATATGAACCACAACGGAAAATGACAGTAGTGGAACATTTTATGAGACAGCATCCTCCTACATTGAATGGATCTTCTGATCCAGTAGCAGCTGAAGGATGGATGAAAGACCTTGAAAAGATATTCGATGTTATGGGATGTTCAGAAAATCAAAAGGTAAGTCTTTCCATTTATCATTTTGAAGGGGAATATGATTAGTGGTGGTCAATGGTAAAGAATATCATGGGTAGAGAAGATTTTTATGCCTTAGAGTGGGATGAATTTAAAATTTTTTTCCTTGAAAAATATTTTCCTAAGGTGGCGCGACTTAGAATGGATAAGCAATTCCTTGAATTGAAATAGAAAGAGGAAGACTTAGTGGTTGTGTATGAAGAGAACTTCACCCGACTGGTGAGGTATGCTCCAAATCTTATTCTGAATCTTGATAGAAAAATCAACCTATTTTACTCAGGATTGAAGCCAAGGCATCGAAGGGCGTTGGCCTCCTGTGAATTAAAAAGTTATGAGAAAATTTTACGATGTGCTGAGATGGTAGAGATGGAGTTTGCTGATGATCATGTGCATTTTGGAAACAAAGAGAAGAAGTGGTCCAGTTGAAAAGAAATGGGTAAGAATCAACCAAAGAAATATAATAGTAAGAAAATCCAATTTCCAGTTTTTGAAAAGTGTGGAAAGAAACACCCTGGGAAATGTCTTAGAAAAACTGGGAAGTGTTTTAAATGTGGTAAGTTTAGACATATGGCTCGAAATTATAATGAAAATGATCCAAAGACTAATCCTGATAAGCAGACTGTAAAGTGTTTTAAATGTGGTGAACTGGTTCATTATGCAAATGCCTGCCCAAAGAGAGATCCAAATAATGAAAAGAAGCTAGAGTACAAGCAGAAAGGTGTAGTGAGATCCTTTGAGACTACATTAGCAGATGTCATGCCATCCAATGAAGTTGTATAAGGTACTTTTTTTGTTCACTCGGATTTTTCCTAAAGTTTTGTTTGATACGGGGTCTACACATTCCTTCATCTCTGAGAAATTTTCTGGTAAATTGGAAATGTCACCTCAAAAAATGAGACCCAAACTTGTTGTTAAAACACCAGGGGGAATGTTATAGTAAAGACGAATTATAAGAATCTTTCTATTATGCTATGTGGAAAGACTTTACCTGAAAACCTTGTTGTTTTTCCCTTAGTTGAGTTTGATGTTATTCTGGGTATGGACTGGATTTTTTATTATCATGCTAAGATTTACTATAGAGACAAAGAAGTTATTTTCCAGAAAGAGTTTCAGTTTGTATACAAGAATGAACCCATACACTTGATAACATATCAGGAAGCTGAGAAACTATTGAAATATGGAAATGAAAGTTATCTTACTCATATTGTTGAAAACAAGGGAACTATTCATATTAATGATGTGCTAGTGTAAATGAATACCTTGATGTATTTTCTGACGAGTTACCCGGTGTCATACATGATTGAGAAGTCAAATTCACAATTAACTTAGTTCCTGATGCTAAGACAATTTGAAAACCCCCATATCATATGGCTCTAATATAACTTCTTGAATTGAAAAATTAGTTGCAGGATTTTCTTGACAAAGGCTTCATTTTTCCTAACACTTTACCATGGGGAGCTCCTATTTTGTTTGTTAAAAAGAAATATGGTTCCATGAGAAGTTTCATTGATTATAGAGATTTGAATAACATCACTATTAAAAACAAGTATGCTTTTCCTCATATCGATGAATTTTTTTATCAGCTCCAGGGACCTCAGTAATTTTCCAATATTGACTTGAGATCTGGATACCATCAGCTGAAGGTGAAGGAGGATGACATCCCGAAACAGCCTTTTGTACTAGATATGGGCATTATAAATTTTTTGTTATGTCGTTTGGATTAACTAATACACCTATTTTATTCATGAATCTTATGAATAGAGTATTTCATTGGATAAGTTTGTGATTGTATTTATTGATGAAATTCTGGTATTTTCTAAAAATAAAGAGGAGCATAAAAAATATCTAAGGGTTGTTTTACAAACATTAAAAGAAAATAAATTGTATGGAAAATTCAGCAAGTGTGATTTTTGGTTGCAAAGGATTTCTTTTCTTGGGAACATTATAAATAAATATGGAGTAATAGTTGACCCTTTCAAAACAAAAGGAGTTGATGAATGGACAAGACCCACAAATTTTACGGATATTCATTATTTTTTGGGCTTGTAAAGTTATTTCCGATGGTTTGTTAAGAACTTTGCACGGTTATCTAGCCTGATAACTAAGTTAACATAGAAAGGGGTTAAATTTGTTTGGATAGAAGAATGTGATGTTTGTTTTGAGGAACTAAAGAAGAGATTGGTGAATGCTTTAGTTTTGGCCTTACATTCCCGAAAAGGTGAGTTTTTCATCTACAATGATGCTTATTTGAAGGGAATTGGTTGTGTTTTGATGCAGAATGATCAGGTAATTACCTATGATGTGAGAAAACTTAAACCTCATGAGCTAAATTATCCCACACATGGTTTGGAATTGACAGTTGTGGTTTTTTGCTTTGAAAATTTTGAGGCATCATCTATACGGAATGAAATACCAAATATATACTGACCATAAAAGTCTAAAGTATATATTCACTCAGAAGGAATTAAACATGAGCCAGAGAAGATGGCTAGAACTGAAAAAGTATTATGACTGCACGGTCAATTACCATCTCGGTAAAGAAAACAAAGTTGCAGATGCCTTGAGTCGGAAAAATCATGCATCATTAACTATGTTACATTTGGAACATGATCCCTTGATTAATGATTTGATTAACTTTGGATTAGAAGTTATTGATGCAGGGAATACACCTATTTTGTTTCAGGTTTCAGTGCAGTCTTTGTTGATAGAAAGAATTAAGCGAGCATAGAAGGAAGACTGTGAGCTATAGAAAAAGGCAGAATTGGTTAAAATAGGTAAGTAGCAAGAATTTAACCATGATAAAGATTGTGTTTTAAGATTTGGAAAAACGTTGTGTTTGCCTAGTGATTCTTTGTTGAAGAAAGATTTGTTGTGCAATTCTCATAGTTCTTCATTTTATGTTCATCCTGGCAGTACTAAGATGTACAAAGACCTTCAGGAGTATTATTGGTGGGATGGGATGAAAAGAGATATTGCTGATTTTACCATGAAATGTTTGACGTGTCAACAGGTTAAAGTAGAGCGACACTTACTGAAGGGGATGCTTCAGCCTTTTACAGTGCCAGAGTGAAAATGGGAGAATGTATCCATGGACTTTGTTATGGGACTACCAAAGAATTCTCGAGGTAACAATGTGATTTGGGTTATTGTTGATTGGATAACAAAGTCTTCACATTTTTTTCTATTCGAGATACACTGACTTTGGATCATATTTCTCAATTGTACCTCAAAGAGATTGTCAAGTTACATGGAGTTCCTCTTTCCATTGTATCTTAATGAGATCCTAGGTTCACTTATAACTTTTGGAAGGGACTTCAGAAGTCGTTGGGCACAGAGTTAAATTTCAATACAAATTTTCAACCTCAATCAGATGGGCAGTCAGAATGAATGATTCAAACTTTGGAAGATATGCTTCAAGCTTGTTCAATGAACTATTAGGGATGTTGGGATCATCATCTTTCTTTTGTTGATTTTTTTATAATAACAGTTTTTATTTCAGTATTCAGATGACACCTTTTGAGGCCTTGTATGGGAAGCGGTGTCAGACTCCAGTGTTTTGGGATGAAGTCAGTGAAATAAATTTGATGGGGCTAGAATTAGTAGAAGAAGTGGCTGAGAAAGTGAGGATGATCCAATAGTACATGAGGACACCTCAAAGGAGGAAGAAAAGTTATGCAGATAACATAAGGAAAGGATTCTCTTTCGAGGTAGGTGACCATGTTTTCCTTAAAATATTTCCTTGGAAAAGTGTGATGCATTTCGGTAAGAAAGGGAAGGTACGTCCACGGTTCATCAGTCCTTTTGAAATCTTGGAGAAAGTTGGAACAGTTTCATACCATGTACCTTTGCCTCCATGTTTTTTTCAGGTACACAATGTTTTTCATGTTTCGATGTTGAGATAGTATGTGCTAGATTTATCACATGTCTTGAGCCCAGAAGTAGTTCAGCTGGAAAAGAAACTTTCTTATGAAGAGAAACCAGTTCAGATTGTTTATCGAAGGGAAAAGGTATTGTGGAATAAGGTAATCCACCAGGTAAAGGTTTTGTGGAGAAACCACATGGTTGAAGAAGCAACATGGGAGTCTGAAAATGCAATGAGGGAAAAATACCCTCAGTTGTTTAATAAGTAAATAAAATTGCGAGGACGCAATTTCCAGAAGGTGGGGATAATGTAACACCCCATGTTTTTCGAAAAATAAATATAAATTCATGGAACTTTGTTTTAGTAGATATTTTTAACTAGCCTTTAAAACATAACTTTTCCACTTCTATGTTTCGAATTTCAAGAAACTATCATCTATAATTGTGTTTAGTATGTTATTTAGAGTCTATTAAAACCAACTTGTTTTTTTGGGGAATTGTAACATACCCTTACGAATAGTAATATGAATAGTAATATGACCCTAATGAATAGTAAATTTTATTATTATTTTATTTTATTAAGACTTTAAGATAATAACATCTAGGTTAATTTTTCATTGTGATATAGAAGTAGTTACAGAATTAGAATTGTTAATTTTTGAATTAAGTATGCTTTTATTTAAAAATTAAATTAATAATATTTAGAATTTCTTTTTCAAAATATGGACTTCATTTTTGAGTTCTACATGTCGATAAATGGTTAGGGTGAATTTTGGAAATTTTTTTGAAACAATTGATTTTTCGGTGAATAGTAAAAAATACAGTTTTTAGTTTCAGTGTGTTAATGACATCATTAATGATATAATAATGATGATGGAATAAATCTGGTCGACTTGTGTATAGTTAAATAAGATGTGAGGTGTCCCAAGTGGCTCATACCATGGGAAAATACCATGGGCAAGCCCATGGTTTTGCAAATACCACTCATGAGGTGTCCCTTGAAAATTAATAAAATAATCCCTCACTTTTCCAATAAATACCAACTCTTCCCTTCATTGAATTCATTCCCAATTCTCCCTCAATGAATATCTGGCTTCATTACCTTCACAGTAGTCATCCCAAGGTTTCCTCAAGCCCCCAAGGTCCCAACCTTCATGTTCTGAGGGTTACTCTTCAAGGTAAGAAAATTCTCAATTTCTTTCTTTTTCCATTCAAGTTCTCTTTTATGTGGTATATCTTTCATGTTTTCATACCATGTTCCAATTTAATTATTATTCTTGATCTATTCTGTATTATGATTCATTTCTAGATTGGTTACCCTTGTCCCCTATCTTCTTAATGTTTTCTAAAACCCTGTCGTAGAGCCATTGGGCTGCTGAATTTTTGTAAGAGATTTCTCCCTTATTCTTTTATTTTGAGTTCCTTCCTTATTGTTTTTTCATATCTACTTACCCAAGAGGAATGAAATCTCCAGAAATCATGTATAGTTTTGATGTTATCATGTTTATGGAAAATTACTCATCATTATTCTTCTCCTCTCCCACTTATTTAAGGAATAAAAAACATTGTCCATTATGTGTAGAATTACCAACATCACGGACGAAGTGATTTCAATTTCCATTAATTCTTTCAATTATGGTCATGAAACCATTTATATGGTTGAACCAGGTTATAATATATGTTTTATGACTCACCCATGATTCTTTAATTCTTTTTTACTCATGGTTCTAATTTATAAGACAAAACGAGGTTGTTATTAACAAAGAACCACTAAAATGATCTAAACGAACATCATTAATGTTTTAACTTACAAATCATCCTCAAATTAAACATAAAAATGATAAATGGTATAAATTATGGCACTGGAAATATGTAAATACCTTTCCATTCCAATTCTGTAATTTCACTTCCAATCAACAAAAACGTCCACCAAGAACCAATAATGGAAATTATGTTAAGAACTCACCCAAAAACACTGCAAGGAGAAAAATACTAACAATTAAAGGTTGAAATGATGTTATGAAATGATAATATAATATTTTATAAAAAAAAATGTTTTTTTAAATTACTAATAAACATTCTTTTAACCATTATACAGTAAGTTTAAACTAGTTTGAAGTAAGAAAAACCCAAGATAAGGGAATTCTTTACCCGATTTCCATTCTTTGGGTTGACCCTCTACTTCATTATTTATGTGCTATTTAAATTTTTTGTGTGATAGGTTATGTTTATATTATGTGTATTTATAGTATATATACATACTCCATCCACTATATTAAGTCTCTCTTCAATTTTATGATATTTATAAGGGGATTTCCTTTAAAAATCATCATTTTAAATTCAGTTTTAGGAAATTACAAAGTAATGTTTTTATGGAATTATTCATGTTGTATGATTATGTTTTGGTTATTCAGAATTATTTACGATGAAGGGTGGGACCTATATATCCCTCCAATGCATTGGTTATGTTTATGTTGGAGGTTGTCCATATGGTTACTCAAAGTGTAACTGCGATGGTTACACAAAGTAAGGTAGCCGTGATGGTTACAGATTATAAGGTAGCCAAGAATGGTTACACGATTATTTAAGTAATGCCCCAAGATACCTTTATGATTATATTTATGTTCTCATGTTTTGTATGGATCTTGTGTAAATATCAGGTTACACAGTGTAAGTATATATGGATGACAAGAATTTCTTTTAAAAATGCTTTCATACGTTACGTGTATTCATGGACTAATGTGATGTTTCCTTCTTTTTCATCCCGTACTGAGATTTTATTCTCATCCCAAGTTTTTAAATGATTTTTAATAGGTTAATGGATGTGTAATGAAAGTATGTAAGCCATGTTAATTGTTTAATAATTGTCAAGGAGTCTTGTTTTAAGTTTTAATGTTTTATATTTTGAAAAAAATTGAAACTATTTTTATGTTATCCACTCTGTAATAATGTGTAATGTCATGAATGTATTGTCCTAATTATCTAAATATATAAACATGAAAAGATCTTCAATGCAAGAGGAAGTGTTTTATTTCTAAATTCAAGATTATGTATGTAGTAATCTGGGTCCTTATATATACTCTGAATTCATTGTAATGCCTTTCAGACTTACAAACACCATAAAAAATATTCATGTATATAATATATAGATTCTTTAGAGTCAACCTTAAATAAATTTTTTTAGTCTTTATCAATGATATTATTATAAATTCTAATAGAAAGGAAGTACACTAAGGTCATTTTAGAATTGTTGTTAAGATCTTAAAAATGAGAAACTATATTCCAAATTTAGAAAGTATGAATTTTGTTTGTAAAAAGTACACTTCTAGGGCCTTACAATCATAAGAAAAGATATATATTATGATCATTCAAGGAAAAAAGTGTTTGATTAATGGATTAAACTAATAAATATAATATAAATCTACAGTTTTCTTAAATTGGATATATACCGATGACACATTGCAAGAAGTTTCTCATGACTTTCAGATCAACAAACCAAGTTAATGTGAAAGGGTGTAAAGTTTATCAAGATGTATGAATGTAAAAAAAAATCAAAGAGATTAATAATGGCTTATTAACCACACCTATTTTCACAAAACCCTAAAATGGATATTTATTTATGTTATATAGTGATGCATCAAAGAAGTTCTTTGGGTTTTTCCTTTCAAAACATTATATGTTGATATCTTATGCCTCACATTAATTAAATACCCATGAGTAAAATTACTCGATAAAATATTTAGAGGAATTATCTCTATAGAGAAAAATGTGATATATGTTAGGCTTGACCGTGTGAAAATAATTTTCTATTGAAGTTATTAGAACTAATAGATGAAGAAACTATATAGTGGTGATGACCAATCTATGGATTTCAATGGTAGAGAAGTGGATACCATGGTCAAGGAGTTTAAATAGTGGATTGATGTAAGTTAGTAAGATATACAGTCTAGATGATTTCATCTAGTGATACATTTAGATGATAATGTATTTAGATGATACAATTATGCAACATAGCCAGATGGAAGAAATTTAAAGTTACTCCCTGATTACTATGTTTGGATGAAGTATAGTAAAAAAGGAATGTCATGTACAAGTTATTATATGAGATATTTGGAACATGTATAGTGGACTGGTCAGGGGAGTTAATACAATGGAAGTCTTTGATCAAATGAAGGGTTCACTCATAGACATCAACTCAGGTGGACTTTATCTTAAAAATATAGGTAGGTGGTGAATAAAACAAGGACTAATTAGACTATACTATATTTTGTAGGGTGAATCACATGTGGATTCCTAATGTATAAAATGATTACAATCATCATATAGTTTACTTGAATAAAAGTGTTTTAGTGTTCCCATAATGAATTTAGGTAAAAGTATGTACCATATAAACATCTTTTTATTATGAATTTATTGATTCCTTTCCTTTGTTTCCTTTAGATGGTTCTTTCTGGGTGTGTTCAAAGGTTGTGAATTTTAGTGATATGATTTTAATGACGAGTTATCCATGTTCCAATCTCTATATCCTGTGTTTTTGATGGTTCTTTGTTTCCACCCTTAGTATATTCTATTGGATATATCATTCATTGGTTTTATTAGACAGTTGTCATGATCCCAACGAGTGGTATTAAATATTTTATTGGATTGTTCTTGACCATCAGGCCCTATTGAAGGTGTTTTAGATTTTAGTTCAATGACATCACTATAACCAATTTACTTATATAAAAATATCAGTAATTTGTTCCTGGACTCTCTTTCACATTGAAGAAAAGTTAGTGTGATTTCAATTTTTTTGAAAGGATGGAATCAAGATAGGGAAATGTTCATGTGGAAAAGTTGGATGGAACAAATTTTGGGTTATGGAAGATGAATATGGGGGATTTTTTATTGTCGAAAGAACTTGATCTTTCATTGATTGATACTAATCCAAAAGTGATGAATAAGGAAGAGTGAGAGATTATTTAAAAGAAATAAATGAGGTTGATGGAAATTTCATTTTTCTATAACATGTATTTTAGTATCCTAGAAGTGAATACCACATAGAAACTTATAAATACCCTAACTGAAATGTTTTTGAAGAACACAATGATGAATAAAGAGTTTTTGCTAAGGAGTATATTCGACATGAGAATTTCAAAAGGAAGTTCTGCAATCAATCATATTAATAACTTCGTCATAATAAGAAGTTATTCAGAGTTAGTTAAGGTGAACTTTAGAGAACCCTAATGGGAAGAACTATTACTATCATCACTCCCTGAATCTTGGGATGTGATGGTCACTACTATATGTTACTCAAGAGAAAATAATGACCCTGTGTTTTTAGATATCCATGAAGTGATCTATAATGAGGGGAATCATTGGAAGGATTTATATGAATATTCCAAAAAATCATTTAATATGGAAGGAATTAGGTGATCCACAACATGGAAGGATCATAATAGAGGTAAAGAAGGATTAGATGGAGTATAAACAACTCAATAGAAAGTGATCCCGTGTGAAGGAATTATGATAATAAAGGTTATTATAATAAGGATTGCAATGAGTGTAGTGTTAAATTTTGAAAATAAACTTTTGGTATTGGATCTATGAATCATATGTCGAATGATTGGAATCTTATTCTCATAACTACTGCTAGTTCACTTGATTCTTAGGTGATAGAATCTAGATATTTATTTCACTCAACATTCAAGAGAGGAAGTATGAATAAATATATTTCTATATGGTTTGGAATGAAACATCTATTTGACTATAAATATCTCTATATATTTTTTATGGGATGCATTTCCATATAGACAAGGACTAGAAGATTACTAATTTTTTAAGGAGTGTGGAAAATATTGAGGTTAAGTAAGAACTTAGTTTCTATTGGGAAACTCGATGATAAAGGTTTATATACTATGTTCCCCGATAGATCATGGAAGATTTCATTTGGTTCCATAGTTATATAAAAAGGAGTGAAATATTGGATGTTTTACCTAATGAGAGCATCAGAATGTATGATGCATGCTGGACAAGTAACCAAAAAAAAGTCATGGAATAACCTTTTAGGTCACCTCAATGAGAAAGTGATGAATGTTTTAGATACTAAATGCATAATGAAGTCTAAAATAATGGATTATGAAACATGTGAGGAATATATTGTAAGGAACTATTAGTTGGTTTCCTTCCCAAAAAAGGTAAAATGTCAAAGAGCCAAATGATAGAGTTAGTTCATATAGACATATGAGGATTGGATACAGTTTTCTTTTATAGAAGATCAGTATATGATGTGAATTTCATCAATGATTAAACACACAAAGTTTTGGAGTTATTTATAAACCATAACTATTAGGTATTCAATGTCTTTATCTGATTGAGATCTATGGTGTAAGAGGAGATCATTTTCAAGCTCAGTTGCTTACCGTTGAGAAATGTTGAAGGGCATGGAAGAAGGGAATTTTACATATTATACTAATGAAAGGGTATACTGTTTGAGAATACTATACCAGGGTGTCCAGAACATAACACAGATTTTGATAGGATGAGCTAGATACTGGTTAAAAGGTAAAGGAGTATGATAATTCAAGAAGTATTCCCCAATGTTTTTAGAGCAAGTGATGAATTTATAGATATAATTAATCAATAGAAGCCATTTTTCTCTATTAGGGTAGGATATTTTAGAATCCATTTATTTTAGAAGTAATATATAATCCACCCATCTCAAAGACTTTGGGGAATTTTTCTATATCCACGTTGATTCCAAGGAGAGTAACATGTTTGATTCTAAGTCCTAAACGCGTTACTTTTTAGGATATGTTGATGAATAATTTGGTTTTTGAATATGGGAAACAACCTTTGGAAGTTTGTAAAATGTAAAATGTGATATTTAATAAATATTTTCTATAGAATGATTAGAAATTATTGGAGAAAGTTGATGAGAGAAAAGTATCATCTAATTCTAAAGTTGAATTGAATGGATTCTCATACATTGTGAATATTCTATAAGATTCAAACCTTACATTAGTACAAGAAAAACCAAACCTTTTGGAGGATGTTTTTAAAGGTAATCAAATTTTGATGGTGTTTCCATGGCCTAAAGTACTATAAAGATGAAGGGCTACTGGAACTCGAGAGAAATCATTGGTAGGATAAAACTTTAGAAGTTGTGCACTGAAAGGAGCACGAATATAGGGAAAACTATAGGGATATACCAAGGAGAGGTGATAATTGTTGAGGTATAATAGTGATTTACTCTATTTACTATAATGGATTATAGAGATCTTGAGGGCCTGGAAGAGGTTATAAGTTTTAAAGACTCAAATTAGTGAGAGTTATCTATGTGGTATAAAATTAACTTTCTCCTTGTGTCCAAAACATGGAAGGTAAAAGATAGTCCTTCCAGGAATAAATTCCTTAAAAATAAATTGGTTCATTGGATGGTGGAAGAAGCAGATTATAGATGGAGGTATAAGTCTAGGATAATCATAAAATAGTTTTTAATAAATAGATGTTTTTTATTTCTCAGATATTTTCTCATTAGTTGTTAATCATATAACTACTTGAATTGTTTTGAGTGTGGTTTTTTTTGGAGAATTTTTATCTAGAGTATTTAGACATGAAGAAACCATTTCCTTCATAAGTAATTATATAAAAATATCTATATTTTGTAGACTCTTTGTTTTTAGGAGTTACAAAATTAGTACCTTGTGTGAAAAATAAACCAAATAATCTATAATTTAAATTAGATTCAAAGTAATTAGATTAATAATTTCAATGAATTATTGATGGAGTGAAATTTCATCCATAGTAATTCTAACAATTAATATTATTAGAAGATGTTTGAAAATGAGAGTTTCATCATTCTACTTATCTTCATTGATGACATACTAATCTCATGTCGAATTAATGAAATAAAGGCAATTTTTTTTGAAATCTTGGAGATGGATTACCTGAGTCTAGAAACGTAGATTTTGGGGATTAGGATAGTGAGAGACTAATGTTTGTGTAATTTTATCCTGATCTAGTCAGATTACATTTGAAAGTTGGTGGAAAATTTTAGTAAGGGTAAGGAAAAACTAGTAACCACACCCATAGATATAAATTTCATGATAAAATATAAAGAAGGTACTATGATTATAATTTTAGTTTGATTACATGAATATTATTGAATATTTAATCACTTTCACTGGATTTCTGTTCACCATGATGTGTACTTGTTAGGACATTTTGAAAGTAGTGGTAGTTGTTAGCAGATACATTTCTATCCCAATAATGTAACATTAGGATTATTTGATTTGGATTGATTGATTCTTAAAGGGATCTAGATAACATAAAATTTTACCTAAAAATAGATTATTTGTTTTAAGTATTTGTAGAAATATATTTTTGTGGATAAGAAGACAATCAAAAGAGCACCACCCAACATGTGTTTCCTTCTAGAGTAATGATAATCATTTGGTCATCAATACATTAATCATAAGTTGAAATACTGATAACCTAAGTGTGTTAAGTCACATTGATATAAGTAGGGAAGAATTTTATTTGGATGAACGAGATAATATAAGATCTTGAAATGAAGAAAGATAATGGGATGTTCTTTTGAAATCAAATAGTGAAATTCACATTTGGTCTTAGAGGACTGGAATTTATGTTGAGGCTGTGGATAGATTGATAAATATCTATATTGTATAAGGGTATAAAAATCTAGTAGATATATTGAAAAATGTCATAATCTCGGATGTGTTGAGGCTGTGTTATTCTACATTTGGTCTCAGATGACTGGAATTTATGGTAGGGTAATCACACTAACAATAATAAGAATCAATATTGGAAAAATATATTTTAAAAATAATATAAGAATTGGTGCTGAAATTGAGAAAATGATTCTCATTCAGAATCTTGTTTGGATAGGAAATGTGAAAATCATTTCATAGTTAAGTTATTAGAACCAATAGATAAATAAAATCTAGAAGGATAATGGATGATAAATGAATTTTATTGGTGGAGTTTTGATAACCATGGTCTAAGAGTTTTTATAGTGTGTGGATGGAAGTAATTTAGACTGAATGATGTCCTCATATGATACAGATAGACAATGATGTAGTTAGAAGATAAAATCAGATGACATAGTTGGAAGAAAGTAATCAGAAGTTAATCCTGATCACTTAGCTTGAAGGTAGTATAATAAGAAAAGTAAAATCATATATAATTAATTATATAATATCTTTTAAACATGTAAAATGTAATATCTATGGAAGTTGAGGCAATGGAAGTATTTGACTAAAATCAAGGTTCATAGATGGAGATCAGATTTGGTGGACTTAATCCCACAAAGATAAGAAGGCAATAACTAATGGAAGCACAATATGAACTATATAATATTTTTTAAGATGGGTCATTTATGATCTGTTAATGTAAAAAAATATTTTAATCATCCTAAAGTTTACTTTAATAAAAGATTTTTAAGTGGTGATGGACATAATGGCTATACTGAGGGGTGATGTTTGCATTAATGTACATCAATTTTGTTAATTTCATATTATAAAATAAATTAACCTCTATGATCAGTTAATATCACAATATCATAAGTAAATATTTAATTCTCATATTTGAAAAAATATATAAAACAAATAGAACAATTAATTTTTTTTATAGGTTTCAATCATAGTGTGTGAGAATACTCTTTACAACATCCGGTTACTACCATAGCTACAAATTCTCCACCATAAGTCGATAACTAACTTACAATGTGTAGGGAGTAATCTCCCTTCAACTAAAATTTCATATATTCTTGTTACTACCATTAAAAAACATCTCAATGGTCACACTCAATAATATTCTAGTTAGAATGAGTTATAACAAATGAGAAAGTTCATTTGTTGCTCCGAGTTTCTTTAGAAAACCCAGAAATATTTAAGATTTACAACTAAAAAGTATGACTATAGAATTCCCATTTTTAGTTTCCCAATATTTTATTTTCACAACCCAATAATTAAACCCATGTGAATTCTCTTTTCATGATTCTTTAACTCACATAACCAAAATTCCCTTACATATAGATAAGTAGTGAAACAAATTCCTCTTATTGCTCAAAATTTAACAACAGAAGTAGCTAAAATCATATTCCATAGTTTTCAATTATTTGAATCAACTATATTAGTCTCAATATTCCATTTTTTTTCAAAAATAGACATGATATATATTTTACATCTTTCGTTCAATACTCATACGAACAAATTAACTTGTATCACTTGTTGATTAGCAAGTGATTTAGGATATTGAGAAGAACAAAAAATCATACCATTAATATTTGCATCATTATTGAGAAAATAATAAATTCACTTCATCTTAATTTCACCACCTTCTATCTATTTCATATTAGCACTAGTTATTCACTGATAAGGGTTAACATTTTTTCATTTTTCTTGAATCACAATAGACTTGTGATATTTAAATAACCATTGAATAACTTTGGAATCATCTTGGTCATATTATTCAAAATATTCAAAATTTGGAAACATTATTTTTCATCAAGAATAAATTAATTTATTTTATATTATTTTATTCATACAATAGTTACTTCCAAGTTTTTCCTCAATAAATACTTATGATGAATGGTTTATAAAGTCTCAAAGAATTATGTTTAAAACTTTAATGTCTAATGGTTACATATGTGAAGTATTATGACCCATAAATACTTATATTTAGAGAATTATTATAATGATAGATCAAATAATTATTCTAGTATTCAAAGGATTACAAAAAAAAAAAGACTTAAAATTTGAGCTATAGTCTTAAACTTAATGCAAGAGTATTTTACTCAATGACTTCACATTTTTTTCTTACTTGAGAAATTTCAAATCACTTTTAATAATCAAAATATTTATTCCAAAAAAATCTATTACTTATTAATGATCTAAACAACATCTTAATTAACCTCAATATCATCTCAAAAACTATAAATGAATCTTTCCAAGGTCTTTATCATGTTGAATACAAATTAAAACCTTGAATAAATGTTTCAAAAATTCCAATCCAGAAACAAGATTTATAGTGTTTTACACATAGATTAAGACATTAGTCAGAACCACATAACCTTTTTGTTGTTATGAATTTTGTTTTTTATTTTCTTTTTTTTCTTCTTATAGTTTTTTTGGGTGTGTTTTTAGGTTGTACTTGGTCGTGTAGTGATGTGAGTGCCGATTTTTCAATGTTTTGGTCTCAATAGTGTGAATTTTTGTAGGTTCTTCATTTATGATTATATAAAGTTCAAATGGGTATATTATCCAATGGTTTTATCGAAAAATACATGATACTAACAATATATAAACTGGTCATAAAATATTAAAGTTTATTTTAACATAGAAGGATTTGAACATGCACTAAAGGATATGGTTATATTTAATAAAGGACTAGGATTTATCAAAAAATTACCATCATGGGAAGAAAAACAAGGTGGTAGATACTCAGTAAAAAAGTCGATGATAACTTCTCCATGGTAATGAATAAAAGGGATCTAATGTTCATAACTATACAAAGGATGGACATGGAAATCATAATGAAAGGGATGAAATATTATATTTCCACATTGATCAGTCAACCATCCATCTATGTGAAGATGATGTAGGAAACAATGTATAACACAGAGCTAAAAAATATGGTAGGAAATGTTCCACAGTTTAACCTTAAAAGTATATAGATATAATATTTTTAATCTGGATATGTGAACTATTATTTATAGGTATGGAGAAAGATATTTTAGATGATTCCCATAAATGATTACTATCTATTCACGAAAGAAGAAAATTATTTATAAATATCATAAGGAGTATTTTTGATGGGATAACATGAAGAGATATAATTTACAATATTCATATCGATTCTAGGTTTACCAAAATGTGAAGGAAAAATATCATAAGTCTAAGGGGATGATATAACCATTACCCATACTCGTATATAAATGGGATAACATCACCATTGGTTTGTTCATAGGTATTGTCAATACTTATAATGGAGAAAATTCCATTTGGGTAGTAGTGTAACACCTTAAAAAGATGGAAAACTTCAGTGCCATTATAGAGCATTTCTTACTTGATAAACTTTATAAGATATATATAATGTATGTGGTTAGGTTTCATATAGCACTACTTTAAATTGTATATGATCAAGATCCAAGTTTTACATAAAATTCTTAGATAAGTCTTAAAATTTCACTAGATATAGTGATGGGTTTTAGCATGGATTATCATCCAGAAACTAATGGTCAATATGAATAGATCATTTAAACATTAGAAGAAATATTAAGATATTTCTTGATTGATTTATAAGGAGTCTAGGATCAATATATTCCTTTGGTCTAGTTCTCATATAATAATTGTTTCTACTCTAGCATCTAAGATGGAACCATATGAGGCTCTATATGGGAAGAGTTTCCGAACTCTAATATGTTGGGATGAAGTTGGAGATATGAAGTAATTGGGATATGATCTTGGTGAAGAAACTATAGGGAAGTTTCAAAACATTCAATTACATATCAATGAAGTTTAAATTTGAAATTAGAGCTATTAAAATATTCATTGATGATATTTGGAGTTTGAGATTTGTAAAAAATCATTTCTCTAAATATAATAAAGTAATAGGGTTATGAAATTTTGGAAAAAAAAATATCCATATCCCTAGATACCTTGTTCTCTTTGAGATTATTGATCATGCAGGGATAATATCTTATATCCTAGTGCTTCAACAAAAAATCTCCCATGTATATGATATGTTCCATGCATGAATTTTGAAGAATCATATATCATATCCATCACATAAAATAAAACGCTATATAATTGGAAAATTATATTTATTATGAGGAAAAAATGGTTTGGATTGTATAGATAAAGGGTTGTAAAACATTTCAATTCATTAAGTCAATGTTTCAAGGAGAAATCATAAATTTTAAGAAGATATATGGTAACTTGAATATAAAATGAGATAAAATAACCCTAATTTTTTTTCATTTGATTAATGGAATTTTGAGTGAATTATTTTGGAGGAGAATGCAACATCTGATTTTTTTGGTATGAAATTCCCTTCAAACGAAATTCATGTGTCTGATATCTTATCTTACATAAAACACTAAAATATGAATAAGAAAGATTTATTCCATTAAGGAACAAAATTAAAATTAAATCAACATTACAAGATAGTTAGATGAATTAAAATTAGAAAAATTATACAATTAATAAATCCACAGTTAAATAAAAACACAATAAGATTGAAATACTCATCATCACGATGTTCTATAAATACAATACCATCGATGATAAACATAAAAAACTAAAATTGTTAGAAATAATATAAAAATTGAAGAAAAGATAATATAATGAATGATTTTAGTAAAATATATTAGGCTATATATAAGGATGAAATATGGCCATTGGTTATATGGTCGTTTTCAATATATTTATTTGTCATATAGTCGTGGGATATACAAACATTGGATATACATGTGTCCAAGTAGATTAATTTTTATAGATAAAATTTAATAACATATTATAAATTTTATAATTCCTATATAATAATTAATTATTGAATTAAATAAAATAATTATAATGTATTGGTAAAAAATATTATAATTTCTAAAATAATGTGTATTTTTATACATTAAATGTATACATATTTTTTTATCACATTTAATGAATGATTTTAATTTAAGGTTTACATAAAATTCAGCGAATTATTTTAATTATAATGGATTGATAAAATTAAATTAAGGGTTAATAAATAAATAAATATGATTTAAACCATTTAATGTTAAAAATAGTGTTTTCCAAATTTTTTTCTAAGTGTTTTGTATTTTTATATTTATAAATTAAATTTATATGTATTAAGGAGTGATCCTAACATAATTTATTATATATATATATAGAAAAAGGGATTAAAACTCATGTAATTATTATTAATTTATATAAAATAAAAATAGGAAACTATAGAAACCCTATCCCTTAACACATATCATTACATGATTTTATGCATAAAAAAACATCATATTACAAGCCAAGGATCATGAAGTCTAGTGTCTTGGGAGACTTGGTACACAATTTTGAAAACATGGGACCAAATAAAACATTTATTTATTTATTATTCATAAATACCTCCTAACTTCCATTACGCTCAATGATCTTCATAGGATAAGCTAGGGATAACATAGAGAAAGTGTTGAGCTAAATTCCCAGTAAGGGAATAAACATACGATTAAAGATTTATCACATGGGTTAGAAGGCATGAGACATGTGGAATCATAACATATAAACATGAGATCACATTAAAATGGATTTATAGTAATGTGGAAGAAACATAAAAAATGAATTTATCATGATTCAAGGCTCGTTGCACATAGAGGAGTACAAGTCAAGGTTAACTACCATGACCATTGCACATGGTAGCACGAGTTATGGCTAACTTCTAAGATCGTTACACATAACGTCTCACGAGACTTAACTTTACCCAATTTGATAGATAAACATTTTGGATCACCCAACATAACATATTCATTAATATTATTTCCATATAAATAATCATCCATAATGAATCATACATAAACATAAGGGCACCCATGGAAAGAAATGGGTATCAAAATCATGTCATAGAGCATAATAGATGGGAGTATCATACAAGTGTCCATAAAAGAATGGAATTAAAAAATAAATGGACATTGATAAGGTAAATAATCATATATAATGGTAATTGATGTAAAATATAAGTGTCAACTTGTAAGAAGAGTATTTAAGAAATTTTAGCATTAAAACATTTTAGCACAGTTTTAAGGAAAATACTAAGGAGAATTTAAAATATAAAATGGAATAATATTTTATATAAAACCAGAAGTGGACAAAGAATGTTTTTATAATTAAAATAATGATTTTATAAAAACAATTTTATATTAGAAAAAAATTATAGAGTGCACTTAAAATTGGGTAAGAATTTAGGAAGTTCCTGTAAAACAGGTTTGCTTTTCGGTATGTATTGAAAAGGGAACCATTTAAAAACATGTATATCCCTGAAAGAGAATGAGGAAAGGGTATTTATAAATTAATTTTTCACATATAAACAACATTAAGAATATTTACCTAAAAATATATGGTAACTTTATTTGTATAATAAGAATATAGATCAACTAGAAGGAATAAAAGAGGTTTGGGTAGAATCCCTTACCTTAAGTCCATTGGAGTCCTTCAGTTGATCTTAATATCATGGATAACCAAATTAAATTCATTAATTAATATTTACCAAACCTATTATTTTTTTAATTTATTTATTATATCCTTATAAATTTTATTCATGACCTTTTTTAATGGGTTAAGGGGTTCAATTTCATTGTTTGGGAGCATTTGTTTCCTTGATTTTCATAACTTGTTTACTCATATACATGTAAGGATAAACATTCAAATAAGAATGTTTTTCCAGAATTGAAGTTGTATGTTATTAGTTAAAATCCATAATATTTCATGTTCATAAAATTCCTTTGTTTGTTTGGAGTGAAGATGAATCATTATATACAACTTTAATGATATCCCTTTTGATTAAATGGATGTTTTTGATCACATTGAACACATTTTTCTTTATAAAATAATATCATGTGTACAAAAGATTTGAAAAAATTACATTAGACATAATAAAAATATTATATTCTGATTCTACCATTGAAATGGTTTCTTGACTAGAATTGAATATAGTAATAGAAATTAAAAACCTATCGTCCTTGAATGTGATAATTTAACACATCTCGGATGGTGTTTTCATTTCTAGTATAAAAGAAGGGGAAAAGAGAGATTATGCTTAATTATTGAATTATCATTAAAAAATTATAGTGCATGTAATTTACTGGAGTTATCATAACATTTGGATAAAAGGAGGTGAGGAAATGAAAAAAATAAAGGAACGTGAATGAAAATAAAAGAAATGATAAGAGGAGTTTACCTCTTGAATATAACTTCCTTGAGAACCTATTTTGAAGAGAGGATTTGGTATTTTGAATAGACCAAGTGATTCTGAACGTGGGAGAGGGGCTTAGGGAGATATTTTATCAGACTTTTTACAAGGCACAAGGGTTGATAGGAGTGAAGAGAAGAGGTAAATAGGGGTGATATTTATAGTGGAGGAGAGGAGGGTTTTCTCAATATTTTATTTATTATTTTATTATTTTTCTCAAGACAAGAAATAGTAATGATTCTTGTGACCATAAATAGTAATATGTGCATGTGAGTTCTAAATAAATTCCATTTACATCATCCACTACTCAATAATGATGCCAAAGTTCATTTATTTTGCATTTATCGTGAATTATGATATTTTACTATTCACCAAAAATTTAAGTATTTTAGAAAAATCCAAAAAAAATTACCCCAACCATTTTTCAATGTGTATAATCAAAAAATAAACTCCATTTTATGAAAATAGTTTTTTAAGTATGAGGTATTTAATTTTTAAATAAAATCATCATTTACTTGAAAAATACATATTTTTAAATTATATATGATTTGATAATACTTTGAAAAATTTACTAAGGAATTATAAAATTATCATATAATCATAGGTGATCAATATAATTATTTATGAAGGAATTTTATGCAAATAAATTTTCTTTTAAATTACTAAATTATTCATTAAAATTTAATTAAATATTTATGTCTTATAAAAATACCAACACTATGATATAATTATATCATATTATCACTTATAAGATGGATAAACTTTATTTATAATTTCATTGATAAGGTTACTATTTACATAGATGATTTACTATTTCAAAGGTTCATAATACTATTCATAAGAGTAACATTACTATTCATAATGGTCAATTACTATTCACCAAAAATTAAGTTTTTTTATCGGACTCCAAACATCTTATTGATTGCACCGTGTATGTCATATTTTCGAAATTCAAATCACATAAGTGATAATATTATGTTTAAAGGTCACATAGTACTTAGTAGTTCATTGTGTTGTGGTTTCTTGTGATTATTTGACATAATTATAAGAAGGTAATTTCCATTGATTAAACTTTGGGTCATTATATTCTTCCCCCCTTATGAAATTTCACCCTCAAAATTTCATTTTACATTCCAATCCATAAATAGGTGTGGTTACTTTTCCTTCATTTCCTCCCCCAGTTACCATGTTGCCTCTTCGTATTTATGGTTTTTCCATAGTAGTTTGACCAAGTGATTAGTCTTGCTACATAGAACTTTATATCTACGATTAAGTTCTTAATTTGTTACTCCCTGTAGAAAAAATCATTCTCCAACTGTACCACCTCTGAAGAGAGTTCATGTGAAGGGTTTGGTATGTACTTCCTTAAGAGGGATACATTAAATACATAATGTACTTTAGACATGGTAGGTGGAAGTGATAGTTGACACGACACAACTCCAACATGATCAGAAATCTTAAGGGGGCTGATGTACTTGGGATATAGATTTCCTTTCTTCACAAACCTCATGACCTTATTCCATAAAGATATGCTGAGGAATACCATGTCTCTAACTTTGAACTCAAGGTCCTGTCAATGATCGTCTGCATAATATTTTTGTCAACTTTTGGGCTACCTTGATGTGATACAAAATGGTTTTCACCTTCTCCATAATTTCTTAGACCATTTCAGGTCCTATCAGCTTACACTCACTGACTTCATCCAAACATGCCGATGTTCTACACCTTTTCCCATAAAGGGATTTATATGGTTCTATTCAGATGCTGGAGTGGAAAATGTTGTTGTAGGAGAATTCAACCAATAGAAGATGTTATTTAGACCCTTCTTTTAAGTTCATAGAACACGATCTAAAAACGCCTTCTAGTTTCTAAATAGTTTTCTTATATTGGCCATCAGTTTGAGGATGATAGACCATACTGAATTTCAGTTCAGTGCTTAGAGCATGTTGGAGACTTTTTCAGAACATTTAGGTGAATCCTGGATCTCTATCTGATACAATAGATAGTGGTAATTTATGAATCCTTACAACCACTTCGATACATATCCATGTATTTTGATCTAATGATAAGTCCTCTTGAATTCGGATAAAGTTATATGTCTTTGTATGGCGATCCACAGTGACCCATATAACATTGTTTCCTCTGGATGTCCTTGGAATTCCAGTGACAAAGTCCATGGTGATATTCTACCACTTCCATATTAGTTTGGGTAGTGGTTGAATCATCCCCTTATAGTTTTTTCTTTCAGCATTCAGTTGTCAACATACTAGGAACTTTGATGTATATTTATCAATATCCTTCTTCATATTGTCCCACCAAAATTTCTCTTGGAGATATCGATACATCATTTTTCTCCATAGGCAAAGAAGGTTGAGCTATGTGAATCATTCAAAAGATCATTCTTTTTATCTAGATATAATGGTACACATAATTGTGACCCAAATCTTACAACTCTTTCTTCATTAACCTTGAACTCATAGGATTTTCCATTTCTAATAGCTTTTACCCTTTTCTGAATTTCCACATATTTTCTTTGAGCATCCTCTGTTTTCTTCATGAGGGATGGTTGTGTAATCATTTGATAAAGGATTGATTTTTTTCCTCCCTTAATGATTTCCATGTCTATACTCTGCAAATCTAAGATAATTGGATCCTTTTCAATTCTCATCATTGATAAAGATCTAGGATCCTTTCTACTTAGATCCTTTTACACCTTATTTTCTATACCAGGATGGTAGTGGATTCAGCATTCATAATCCTTGATGTGATCTAACCATATTTTTTAGTTCATATTAATATCTTTCTATGTGAATATATATTTGAGACTCTTGTGATCAATATATATCTCACACTTATCGCCATAGAGATAATGCCGCCAAATTTTCAATGCAAAGATCACATCCGCCAACCCAAATCACATGTATGATAGTTTTGCTCATGGATTTTATGCTTCCTTAAGGTTTAGGCTCTCACTTTATCATTTTTCATTAGCAAACATCCTAATCCATTCTTTGAAGCATAACTGTACACCACAAAGAGTTCTCCACTTTTTGGGAGTGTGAGTACTGGCGCAGTGATAAGCCCCTTTTTGGGATCTTTAAATCTTTCCTCACATTATTGAGTCCCAAAAAACATCACCCCATTTAGTGTCAGCTTTTTAATTGGGTTTGAAAATCATGAGAAGTTCTTCACAAATCATCGATAATACCCACCTAGAACCAGAAATCTATGGATCTCCATTACAGATGTTGTTCTGGGCCACTCTTCAATTTCAATTGTCTTGGAAGGGTCCACATATATCGCTTTGTTGGTGATAATATGGCTGAAAAATGATCATTCCTCCATCCAGAACTCACATTTACTATAATTTTCATAAACTTTACCCCTTTGAAAATTCTTTAGCACAGTATTCAAATGCTACTCATGTTGTTCTTTTCTCTTGGAGTATATCTGAATATCATCGATAAAGACTACTAAAAATTTGTCAAGGTAATATCTAAATACTATATTCATTAAAAACATGAATATTGTCAGAGAATTAGTGAATCTGAATGACATAAATATTAACTCATATTTTCCATACCTCATTTGCAAGGCAGTCTTGGGAATATCTTCCTTCCTAACCTTTAATTGGTGATATCCTGACCAGAGGTGAATTGATCCATCCTTCTTCTTGGTGAAGAGGACTGGAACACCCCATGATGGGGAACTCAAGCATATAAAACCCTTCTACAGATTCTCCAATAACTACTTTTTCAGCTCTTCCAGCTCTACAGTGGACATTATATAATGTTTCTTTAATATAGGTAGGGATCTAGGAATAAGTTCAGTTGATAACTCCACCTCTCGATCAATAGGAAGACTAGGATATTCTTTGGAATATACATCAGTGTAATCCCTCACAATGGGTATATCTTCAAGAAGTATTATCTCCTTTGTCTCAATCATTTGAACTAGTAATTCTTGGCCAAAAGGAAATAATATCCCCACATGGAACAATAATTCTAAACGATATTCATCTTCCTCCTTACACTTGTAAATAATTGGAGGATGCTTCAGGATTTTAATAGTGATCTCCCTTTATTTAAAGTTGATGTTGGATTTGTATAAACATAGAAAATCCATTACAAAGATAACATCGAAATCCACTAAAGGATATATGATGAGATTTTCCAGGAGGTTAAGTCCACAAATGTTAAATAGAGAGGAGTTATATACTTTGGGTATAGTAATTTCCCCATTTCTTGTTCTCACAGATAAATCAACCTCCAAATTTTGAGGTGGTGTTTGAATTTTTCTACTAAACTTGTAAGATATGATAGAATGCGTTGAAATAGAAACAAATAGTCTTTTTCTATTCTCGAATGAATAACTAGCTTACCTATCACCAAATCATTTTCCTACTCCGTCTCAATAGTAGTGATAGAATAAGACCTTCCTTGTTTCTATTGAGGTTGTTTATGATTGCCTCCAAAAACCTTTAACTTAGGGAAATTGTTCGTATAATGACTATACTCATTGTAGTTGTAACACTGCACTATAGGCTGAGTGTTGATATGGACCTTCCTTTCTTCATCCACATTATGTGAATTCTTCATATACATTTGAAATTTATTTTCTAGATGTCCCATCATACGACATTTGAAGAAATTTCTATTTTCCTTTAGACAGTTCCCAATATTTTTATTTCGAAAATTTTGACACATGAGATGTTCGATCTTCTTTTCATCATGGTATTTATTTTCCAAACCACCCATATTAGACTCTATCTTATTCTTTTTTTCACCATGCCCAAGAGGCCACTGGGAGTCTCTGATATCCATTTCAACCATGAGGGAACAGAAAACAATCTCCTTATAACAATCAAAGTCTTGAGTAACCAATGATTTTCCTAGACTCATCTTTATTCCGCTAGAGAAGTGATCCAACTTTCTTTTAGTGTTCATGAAAAATCTAGAGGTGAAGGGTTCAAAGAAAAATATTTATTGAAAAATATTTTCTTGAATTTATCACAATACATTGAATAAATTTCCTCCAGGGACTTCATTTTCTTGAACAGAATCCACCAATGATTAGATTATCCATAAAAATGATACACTGCTAGTATGAATTTCTCTTCTTCTGAGAACTAGAGGAAAAATAATATCTTTTCAATGGAGTTAATCCTTAGTTCTATAAGGAGGGGATTGAAGGATCCACTAAACATGGGAGGCATTTTCTACATGAATGATTTAATGAAAACTTTCTGTTTTCATAGAGGAGGAGGGCGTTCTACATGATTCAAGTTATTATTCAAAACTTGAGACAACCGAGTGAGTACTATCATGAAGTTTTGAGCACCCATTCCCATCAGATTTGAAATATCATAAAGGAAATCTTCATATTTCCTATCACATTAATCCTTGGTACATGTTCTTATATTTCTCTCTATTAACTATGAAAAGGAATGTACAATTAAGGTCTTGGATACTTAGTTATTAATCATAATAACGAAACTTTAAACAAAAAAAGGATAAAATATTAAAGGAAAAGTATATCCTAACTTGTGATTCCCTAGGTTTCAATATAAGTTTTCCATTGTTTGTTTCCTAACATATATTCTTATGGAATTTTCCCACCTTAATAATGGTTCATACTAAGCTTAAAAATTTACCAAATCATATCACTTGGGAGTATCGAACCAAGTGTGTAGGAAGGCCCATTTTTGTGCACGAGTTCCCATCCGAGTCTAGATCAAAGCAGTGTTTTTGGGTTTTACCCCTAGGTACATATGTTCCAGATTCACCTCAACTTGTTCATATCTAGATAAGGATGTATTTTGTTGATAAACCACTTACTCTATACTCACCAAAATTTAAGGATATTTTCTTATACTTACTCTCATCCCTAAGGTTATTACTAAATATATCTATTCCTAATTTCCAAAAATAACTAGAACTTCCTCTGATACCCACTATAGTGACCCTAACTTTTTACACATATCATTACATGATCTTAAGCATAAAAAACATCATATTATAATCCATGGATCATGATATCTAGTATCTTGGAAGACTAGGTACATAAAACTTAAAACACGGGACTAAATATAAAATTTCGTTATTTATTATTCCCAAAGAGCTCCTAACTTCCATTATCCTCATATATACTTATAGGATAACTTGGGGATACCATTAACAAAGGGTGGGATAAAATTCCTTCAAGGGAATAAACATAAGAATAAAGCTTTAGCACATGGGTTAGAAGGCAAGACATAATGATATTAAAAGGCATGGATCATATGGAATCATAACATATAGACATGGGATCACATAAACAAAGAGTCATAGTAATGTGAAAAAACATAAAACACTACTCTAGTATGATTCAATGCTCATTGCACATAGAGGATCACAAGTCAATGTTAACCACCAAGACCATTGCACATGGTAGCACGAGTTAAGGCTAACTGCCAAGATCGTTGCAAATAACGTCTCATGAGACTCAACTTTAACAAATGAATTGGTGTTCTATCTAGGTGAACCAATCAAAATATGTTCAATAATATGATTTCCACATAATGAATCATACATAATCAATCATACATAAACATAAGGCTACTCATAGAAATAAATGGGTCTCAATATCTTGTTATAAAGCATAATAGATGGGAATATCATACAAGTGTCCATGAAAGAAAGGAATTCAAACATACGCAAACATTTATATGGTAAAATAATAATATATCATGTTAATTGATGTCAAATAGAAGTGAGAAAATGTAAGAAGAATATTTAAGAAATTTTAGCATTAAAACATTTTAGCTTAGTTTTAAGGAAAATACTATAGATCATTTAAAATAGAAAAGGGAATAATAATTTATATAAAACCAGAAGTGAATTAAGAAGGTTTTCATAATAAAAATACCGATTTCATAAAAAAATTTGTGTATTAAAATAGATGATAGAGTTCAATTGAAATTGGGTAAGAATTTGGGAAGTTCCCTTAAAATGGGTTTTCTTTTCGAGAAGTATTGAGGAGGGAACCATTTAAAATCATAAATATCCCTAAAAGAGAATGATGAAAGGTTATTGATAAATGAATTTTTTATATATACATAGAATTTATAATTTGCACATAAAAATATAAGATAAATCCATTTGTGTAATAAGAATGATAGATCAACCCGAAGGAATAAAAGAGGTTCCGATAAATCCCCTTACCTTAAGTCCGATGGTGTCCTTCACTTGATATTAATGTCCAGGATAACCAAATTAAATTAAATAATTACTATATATGTAAACAATTATTTGTTTACTTTATTTATTATATACTTATTAAGTTCATTCATGAACTTTTTTTGATGGGTTAATAGGTTCAATTTCATTGTTTGAGAGCTTTTGTTTCCTTGGTTTTCATGGGTGGTTTACTTACACAAATGTAAGGATAAACATCCAAGATGAGAATGGTTGTCCAGAATTGAAGTTTTATGTTATTAGTGAACATCCAGAATATTGAATGGTCATAAAATTTATTTGGTTTTCTGGAGTGAAGATGAGTTATTATATAAAACTTTAATGATAACCCTTTTGGTGAAATCGCAGTTTTTGATCACATATGACTCATTTTTCTTTATAAATTAATATCATGTGAAAAAAAGATTTCAGAGAATCAAATTAGACATAATACACATATTATATTCTAGTTCTACCATAAAAATGATTTCTTGACCAGAATTGAAGATGATAATAGAAATTGAAAACCCATCGTCCTTGAAAGTGATAATTTAACACATATCGGATGGGGTTTTCATTTCTAGTATAAAAGTAGGTGGAAAGAGAGATGACGATGAAGTATTCCATTATTATAAAAAAATTCTACTAAATTTAAGTTACTAGAGTTATCATAACATTTGGATTAAATGTGGAGAGTATAGAAAAATAAATAAAGGAACTTGAAATAAAATAAAAGAAATGAAAAGTGGAGTTTATCTCTTGAATATAAATTCCTTGAGAACCTCTTTAAGGGAGTAGATTTAATCTTTTGAAGAGACCAAGGGTTGATGGAAATGGGAGAGGGTCTTAAGGAGTTATTTTATCAAAATTTAAATAAGAAAAAAATCTTGAGAGGAGTGAATAGAAAAGGTAGAGGTATTTATAATGGAGGAGTGGAGAGTTTTCTCAATATTTTATTTATTATTTTATTATTTTTCTCATGACAAGAAATTGTAATGATTATTATGACCAAAAACAGTTATATGTGCATGTGAGTTCAAACCAATGTCTATTTACATCATCTAAGACTAAATAATGATGCATAAACTCATTTATTTAGCATTTATCCTGAATTATCATATTTTACTATTCACAAAAATCAAGTATTTTAGAAAAATACCAAAAATTCACCCCAACCATTTTTTGACATGTTGACTAAAAAATGAACTCTATTTTATGAAAATAATTTTCTAAATAAGTTATATTTAATTTTTAAATAAAATAATAATTTACTTGAAAAATACATATTTTAAAATTATAACAGATTTTATAATACTTTGAAAAATTAATTAAGGTCTCATAAAATTATCATATAATCATAAGTTATCAAAATAATTATTTATGAATACATTTTATAAAAATAAATTTTCATTTAAATTATTAAATTATTCATAAAATTTTAATAAAATATTTATGACTTATAAAAATACCACCATTATGATATAATTATATCATATTGTCACTTATAAGATGGATAAATTTTATTTATACTTTCATTGGAAATGTTACTATTTACTTGGCTGATTTACTATTCATAAGGGTCATATTACTATTCATAAGGGTAAAATAACTATTCATAATGGTCAGTTACTATTCACCAAAAATTATGTTTGTCTTATCAGACTCCCAACATCTTACTGATCGCAATTGTGTATGTCATATTTTTGAAATTCAAATCACAAAAGTGGAAATACATTGTCTAAAGGACACATATTAATTAATAGTTTACTGAGTCAGGATTTCATGTGATTATATGACATAATTATAAGAGGGGAATTTCTATTCATTAAACATTAGGTCATTACAAAAAACATAATCTTTAAAAAATCATTTTTCTATAAAAAATAATTTTTCCTTTAGATTATATGTTTAAATTTGAAATTCAAATTTCACTTGCTCGGAATTTCAATTTCATTAAATGGAGTTCAAATTTTTTAATTCTCACTTCAAAATCAAGTAACAGTAATAAATAATTAAATAAAGTAAAAAGGGGTAAATAGAGATGACATTTTTTATAAATAATATGATATTTGAAAATTCCAGAATTCCTATGTTAGTCTTAAGATTAAATCATAAAATTAAAACCATCATTTCCTTATATAACGCACATAAATACTATGTGATTTAGTATGTACCCTTCACTTCACCAAAGTTTCCAAAGAAATGTCCCTCATTTTGACCTGTAAATGGACCTATCATCTACCCACTCTAAACAACTTATATTATTTAGCTTTTTCTTGAATAATTTTAAAAATTTCCTCTCCTAATGTTAATTTTCATGTTTTTTAACTTTTGATCACACATAGTCCCAAATCCTTAATTTCCATGAGGCCCTCTATGATACAATTTATGTCTTAAATGTAAGTGTTATCATTTCACTAATAAGTTTTCTTAATCTTACTAATCCACATATTCTTAAGTATATTTTATCACATTAATAATTATTTTTAATTTTTTACTATATTGTAAAAGTGATATTATATTTATTTTATAAAATGTTCATACACATTCAATCGATAGAATCGATTCTTGTTTTGGTCTATTTTACCAAATATAAGAATGATGTTGTGACGTTTACATCTTTAATGATTAAGAAGAACTTAAATACTTGTAATATGTTGAAAAAATTATTAATATAACATATTTTTATAATTATAGAATAGTAATATATATATATATATATATACTAACCAATAAAACTTAATTCTTATTATTGAATCAAAATTCTAAAAAGGATATTGTTAACCATTCTTTACATACCATCACAGGAAACAATCATAGAACTAAAATAACCTATCAACAACATATATATCAACTACATGTCCATTCTTGAAGTGTCCAAAACATTATTAAGATTCTAGTACTAAAACCACTAAGTCTAAGAATGTGAGGAACAAAAATAATAATTAACAATCGATGATTAATTTTATCAATGGAGGATTAATTAATAGGTAATAAGAAATTATAAATGAATATTATTATGTAAAATTATTAAATAAAAGGTTATAAAAAGGGTTTATAATAATCCTAAATTTATTATACAAGGTTTCATAACATTTCTGATCAAGAGGGAATCCAAGGTTATGGGTTTTGCCTTAATTTCCATTCCATGGGACATATTTCAAATTATAAAACCATTATTATTTTACATTGTGTACTTACTTCCCCATTGAATTATTTTATCATAAATTAATTTTGATTATTATGATTTAAAATTCCATTTCATGATCTATTTTATTGTTCTTTAGATTCATATATTACCAAAGATGTAATGTTTATGTTTGGGAATACGCATTGTTTATGGTTTTTAATACACTATATATAATATAGATACATTATCAACTACATAGGTTTTTTTTCTAAATCTTAATTTAATTTTAAATTTATCTTTTATGATTGATATACTCTTCCGTATATCTATTTCATGTGGTATTTTATAATTTATTTTAGGGAGATTACATTTCTTTACTAAAATACTCTTTTTTATTGATTCTTACCTTCAAAAAATTTTTTTATTAGAAAGAAAAAATTACACAATCTATATTGGGGAAAAGATATTATTTTCAAAGATTTTATCCCTAGTTTTAATTATTTTAAACCCACTATTTTGAGTAGAAATTGTTTTAGTATTCCATTTTTTACATATAAGCTACAATTTAATTTATAAATGGATTAAATATCAAGTTTTAAATTTTATTTTATTTTTGGGTATTATTAGAATAAGTCCTATACTTAATATTTGGTGTTTGGTGATTATTTAAAGAGATTAATGGGAATTTCCAAGGAATCAAAGTGGTACTATGAAATATGGAAATTATGGAAATATTGCAGAAAACCAATTTTTGTTGGAATATTGCAAAGTCATTAACCTATGATTAGAAGAACCTAACACTAAATCATTAAATTCAACCTACCACATGTTTTTTTTCTATATTGTCTATCCATCGATCGTATGAAGTAATATAATCAATCGTAATAATGGATCGACCGAAAGATAAAATCCTATAAGGACTTAACCGACCACAATATGGTATAAACATTGAGTTTTAATCATTTTATTCTCAATTTTTTGTTTAGAGAATGTGATAACATAATATTTTTTAGTTTTATAATTAAACTCTAATTTAACTGAAAAATGTATTTAATATTGAGTTTTAATTTTTTATTTGATTCTTGGGAATTATTAGAATATGTATTGTAATTAATCTTTGGAGTTTATGATTATTTCAGAATATTAGAATTAATTTAAAAGGAATAAAATATGTTTGGTGAAATCTAGGAATTATAGAAATTCCATAGATAAATGATCATGGATTGAGTTTCACAAAGCCCTCAGCCTACCATTTTATAAACAATACAAACATCCATGCAACTAAACTTACTGCATGATTGTCTACCATAAGGTTGTTCTGTTGACCACGAGAAATAATTTGATCATTATTTTGAAAGGATCGATTACAATAGAATATTATATTATAACTGAAGATTCTACTTGGATAGTTGACCATAATAAGGCCTCAATCAGCTATCTGTTGTTTAGTCAATAATTTACTTGAAGAACCTAACTTTTGGAAGATAAATTGAAAATAATTTTTTGGATTGACCACATTTACATTTGATCAACCACACATTGAAATACATAGTCGATCTATCAAGTTGAATTGCAAAATCTATCCACTGAGTTGAAGCTATGTTATGGAAACCCTTTTACTCTAAAATTTAAGTAAGGCTAATCACTTTTCTTTGGGTAAAAAACTGTACCTAAAGTAAAAACCATGGGCTACCATGAAATAATTTATATAACCAATGGCATGATTCCACATGGATCTAAAATTGAAAAATAATTTAGTCAAACACCCAAGAAGTAAGTTTCAGATTTTGTAGAAGATCATATCATGACCAAGGATTCCATAGGTGAAAAGAGGAAGGAATTGAATTATTTAAAAGAAGATTACGGTGTTTTCACTGATGACATTGAAGAAGAAAACCATGATCATATAAGAGTATAAGAGGGCATTCTAAAGAAGAGATGAGCATACTTACTTTAGTTTGGGTCCGATTTGTGGGATCATTACAATTTTCTACTCCTCTTATTTTCTCACTTTATTTTTTATTTTATTTTTGTAATTCCTTCTTCTTCTCATTTGTTCTCTATTACCATTTGAATGGAGGGGTAATATATAGGGTTACTAAGGATGTTTAGAATATAAATTTTAATTTTTGAGTCCTTTCAAATAATTAAATAAAAATATTTTCTCATTTGTCAATTTCCATTCTCAATAATGATATTAATCCATTAATGTGATTGTTTTTAGGGTTTTTAACTACATTACTATTAATTTTTTTATTGATAATTAATAATATCTTTCCTCATAGCATAATATTTATTAAATTATTAGGATTTATTCTTAGGTGAGTGTTTATAAATTTTTAGTGTGTATATAAGGGTAATTATTTAATTTCTAATTTCATTGAAAAAACAACACCCAATTTAGTTGTTCCCAGGTAATTTATGAAGTGGCTTGATAAATTTTATATACATGTGAATGGAGGTTGAACAGATAGTAATAACTGTCAGGTCAATGTCTACCATATCCTTCAAGATAATAAGTTTAGATAATTTAATTTGGGATTCTTTCTCTAATCAAATCAATAAAGATGAGAGTAAAACATTTTAGGATTATGATAACATTACATGTGTAAATCCTACCCAGGCTGAACACTTAACGTAACCTTTTTTCAAAATAATTTTTTAATTTTTTTTAAATTCACAAACTTTAAATTAGATACCATTTTTCATAACCAATGAAAAAGTGAAACCTAATATTTTTGTTCACTCCTCTCTTTGATATTACCTATGTTTCCATGATAACAACTTTTTTACATAAGTAAATAAAATTGATATTTCAAACCTCATGATATGGTGAATTCATAACTTGAAACACTTGTTGGGGAGATAATGACACAATTTTTTAACTTTTCTTGACTCGATATCCAAATAATCAATTTTTTAACTATGGATCTAAAATTTAAATAATGTTGAAAAAAATACACTTAGATTTTAAATCATATTTTTAGGAAGTTTATGTTTTTGACTCGAGTGAAACCTTAGGTGTTTGATCAGAACCCTCATTCATGAAAGACAATCCCAAAAAGACCATCTAAGACCCAGATTCATCATAGTTTTCTGATGAGAATAATCAATTTTATATTCTTTAATTGAAAAATGATTTTGTATTAAAAATTATCCTATTCCAAGTACTTCCTATGTTTCATGGTCTTGCAGGTAAACACCCTAACTGACATATAAAATCATTAAAACATGTTTTTAGTACTCTAAAACCTCAAGGAGTAGCCACCGAACAAGTAAAGTGGAGGAAATTTTTCTTATCCATAGAAGGAGATACCAAAGACTGATTGTAAAAACCAAAACTTGGAAAGATACATGTTTAAGATGAATTACATATTTGATTTATAAAATGATATTTCCTAACCTAATGGAGTATACCCATTAGTAAAAATATCCATACCATTAGGAATTCATCAATAGAAACTATTTATGAGTACTCAAAAGGTTTAAAAATATAAATTCTAGCTAAAACCATTAAGAAAGAGAAGATAACCATTTTATTAAATTCATCAACCATGGACTATCTGAAAATGGGAGGAAACTACTAGCGACATCAACTAGATGAAATTAGTTCGACAATTAACCAGTAGATTCTAATTATGTAATTTAGAATATTGAAAAAACATTACACAATTCTGAAACAGAGATACTAATAGAATATGTTCTCATGATGTAATAATTTATGACTTATCACCTTTTCTAGAATCTAAACATTAAGTGATAACAAGACTTATGATATATGTAGGTATAAATAAAGTCAATGAACAATAATAACCAACTATGTTATGTGGCTTATGGTCATCACTTAACCATTTCATTGATCTATGTACTAACGTAAAGAGTATGGGGATTTGGGAAACAACCTTTTTACTAAAGAAATTTAGCAAAAAAATTAAGTATGGAGGTGAATCCCCAAGTCCAGTATGGGTTTTTAAATAAAAAATAATAGAGAAACAAGTTCCCATAACAACAAATTTACTAAGAGAAAACTACCCCTTACCAAAACCATTTTCAATAATAACCCCCCTTCTAGAACCCATCACCCTTCCAAAAAACATAAAAATAATCCTATAACCAACCCACATACTATAAATATAACACTCCAATATATACAATTAATTATTTTACATAATTTCCATAATTTTAAATATCACATCTCACATTAATATTACATATCTTAGGGAACCTTTTGGTTTAGTGTCATTGAGAAACAGTTACATATAAACTTTTTTGAAAAAACTTTTGAACTTTTATCAATAATAAAACTATTATAAATCCCATTATATACTTCTCATAAGTTATACTTTTATTTATAACCTATGGAAGAGAAATATAAGAAAGGGGTGAGATAAAATGCTTAGTAAGAGAAAACCAATCAACATGTGATCATTGGATAGATCATAAGTTTATGAGAAAATAAGAGCATAGATAAATTTATTATTAAAAGAACATATAAAAATAATATTTTTTCATAAATCAAGGAGGAAGAATATACAATCTAAAAATAAAAAACATATTCCATGAGATAAGAGTGTGATAAAATAATGGAAACATGACATAAAAAAAAATGAAATTATAAGATCAATAAATCATCTAATATATTGTAATAAGATAATATATTAAATATCAAAAAAAGACATGGGTCACTCACAAGACCATTATCAAAAAGTGTAAAAATTCATAGGGTAGAATGTGTTCTGTCAAAATTACAATAAACATAGAGGAAAATGTCCCAAGGTGAATTAGGTTTTAGTGATGCAAAATGGGATTGTGTCCAGTTGGATTTGCAGGTATGGGGTGGATACGGGGCGGGGCAGGCCTAAAAATATTGACCATAAAGAGCATGGGCTAAGGTAGGTTGAGCCCGTGCGGGTGCGGGAAAAATCTGGTTGATCCCACGTGGGTGCGGGCTAACCCGCGAGCGTAATTTAAATTGTTTTGTAGAATATATGATTCTTTGGATTTTTTTAAAAACATAATTAAACAATGACATATGATTTCTCACCGTAACGGTCATACAAATTCACCATTAATTTACATTAAAATTTTAAATAGATCAATATTTATTGTTTTAATATGATAATATAATATTTATATAGTAATTATTAACCATATTCACATGGTGTGTCATCGAACCTCTCGAAAAATGGAATTCATCTCTCCTGCACTCGGTTTTAATTCTAAAAGAGTTATTATAATTATAATATTTTTTTGAACCAATTTAATTTTGTTATTACTTAATTTTATTTTGTTATTAAGAAAACATTAAAGGAACTCATTAGACCCTAATAGATTTTTCTAAAATCAGTCATTGCTTGAAGTGTCATCATTCATTCATAGGTCTAGAAATTCACATCTTCACACAATCAAAATCATCATTTTTTTCCTCTCATTAATCACTCACCTACTTTTCATTGCAATAGTTCATGACCACATCGGCATTAGAACATGACACCATTAAACCATAGAAAAATGTTTCATCACATCTCTTAAAAATATAGCTATTGTAAATTAATATTTCTCCCAACAATTAAAATTTAGAATGAAGAAAAAATAAAATATTGAAATGATTATAAATAGTTTTTTTAAATGCTAGCAGCCCATGGGCAACTTGTGGGCTTATGCAGGGTGGGGCGGGCGTGAATTTTTTTGTTCTCATTATATGCGAGATTTTGTGGACAAACCCGTGTGGGCTCAAACCTGCACAGTCATGGCCCGAGATGCCCCGCCCCACCTGTTTCGCATTACTATTAGGTTTTCTCACAAATATCTTACATAATATCTGAGGAGATATGATGTCACAAACTAAACTGGGTCGACCCTGAATTAGTCACCTGAATCAATACACCGCAAGGCCCGAGATGCTTTCTCGATCCTCCCGGACTGGCGATAAGCGCCAAGGGAATCGGTAGAGTTGATGGTTAAAACTTCTCCCAACAACGAATAGGAAAATGTAGCCAAATAAAGAAAGAGAAATGATAACAAATATGGATGCCAATATTTTTACATCAAAAATATCCAAATGAAAGTAACACAATGATTGTTCAAGTTACTACAAAAAGAATCCCAAAATAAACTTAAAAACCATGATGTCTCGATGTGATTGGGGGGGGGGGTCACTTTCCGATCCAATACCAACATCTGCCGAGGTGATCAAACCTGAGCCAAACCCGCAACAAAAATTAAAAGCAAGAAGACACTATAGACATGGGTATTAAAACTCAGTAGGTATTTCTGAATAATTCTATTCCCAATGAAAATCCCTTAAATAAAGAAACATTGATTTACATGTTTCAAATACAGAAAACAAATAAATATTTTTCACACTTTTCATTAAAAAAAACCATCAAAATCCATTTCCCTCATGATTTAAAACAAGGCAGGGGGGATAAAATAAAATATAAAGTGATCATTTTGAATAAAAGTGAAAAAGAGAATAAGGATTTATCATTTAAAATGTATACCTTGAAATCAATTTCAACAAAGCACACATTTACAATTTTGTAGATAAATACCAAAACCAAGTACAACAAATGTGACCCTATACAATGAGGGAAATGACATTATCCCCACTAGTGCTAAAGGAACACGAGAAAACCTAGAGACTTAGAGGAGAACCAGAATGTACTAATACTTTAGATGCCATCCCTAGTCGCATAACACACACAATGAAATAAAAACAACCAAACGTCCGACCACCCTAACTCAAGACAGACCAAGGGGCCCAATCCCAAAACAATAAACCCAAACATATCCACATATTATTGGCCAATGGTTATTACCCCAACTACCAGTGAAAAAATCATTCTCATAAATCATTATAGCCATGCTAGTTCCCCATGCTATGTTTGAAAAAGGGGTGTTCTAAACAATAAAGTATGTGTATTTTCATATTTTTCTCTTAAATGATAATAGAAGTTGGCTGTTAATAAATAGGTTTTATAAACATCATGAGATAATAATTTTAATACACATGGTTTATGATTCATAAAATAATAAAACATTTTTGAAATGAAGATAATTATAACAATATTTTATCTAGGATAAAATAATTTATCAAAGATATTTTTTAAAATGTAAGAGAATGATTTCTCACCACAAAATAGTGGAATATATTTGAAGAATAAATTCTTCTTTTTGGAATATTTCTTTAACACATTGAATTCTATATAATATATAGATACAATTGTTTCTTTTTATGATATTTATATTATAGTAGATAAACACACTTTATGAAAAAAAGAGTTTTTATATTATCATGATATTGTGGAGAGAATATAGTTTCTAAGAAGCTATTATAAGTATGCTTAGACTTTGCGAAGTGAAAAAATATTAGAATGGTCTAATTTAATGTGAATTCCACTTAATATCCTAAAAAAGTTTAGTATTTATTTCTATGGAAAGATAATGAAAAGTTTTAGATTTAGTTACCAACATGATCTGAAAAAAATTTAAATTGAAGTGTTCTAGTATGATTATGATAAACTTATAAAGAGTTGTAAGTATGCAACATAAGTTATTAACATTATAAGATTTTATGCTGGGATGTAAAGAAGTTCAAATAACATGTTTAAATAGTTTAAATTTAGGAAAATGATTCCTAAGTATCACTATTATTTAAAAAAACATTCTTTATAGATGTTAATCAGTATAAGAGTTTAGTGGTGATGTTTTTTAGATGGTCAAATAGTGGTGTGGAAAGAATTACAAAGAGACATAATGAGTTTAAAAAAAACCTAAAAGTGTAGAAAATATAAGTTCTCCCTCATGGTATATGATATGGGATATGATTATTTATTATCTCATGTATGGTTTTGTTAGTATTCTTAAAAGAGTTTATGAATATAAAGTGTATCTTGTTATACAAATGTTAGTCTTTATTGTATAATTATTTCATGTTGGATACATTATGAATGAAATGATAGTTGAACTATCAAAGTTTGAATTTAGGATATCCCTAAATGTTTTTCATCATGGAGTATTATAGTTTGTGAAGGAATTATAAGGTTAAGGTGGATATGATTTCATATAGAGATATAAACTATGATCATGAGACAAAAAATGAGTTTAAGGTGCTAGATGGACCTAACAATATACTGTATGGAGTATCATACACCATATATTAATATAATAGGGGTGTATGTTTCATATTGGATCCCCAGACATGGGTTTGTAAAGATACCTAGCATGACAATCTTAATTCTTTGATACCTTTCTTAAGCTAGACTTGAGGAAAATCTAATCCAGCGTGGTTGGTTATGGTGCTGAAAAGTTTATCTGTTGGGTATTAACTAAAAAATGACCATTTCTATCATATAAATAGTATGAAATATGGGCCATCGATTGAGGTAAAATTTGGAAGTGTATGGCCATAACTAGATAAAGTTCATATGATGTGATTATCTATTTGGACGAGAGGCATATGATAGGATCATATAATTGGATGATCCATCAGGTAAGAATATAATTAGAGAATTGATAATTTTTGATTTGGATATAATGGATTGGAATATTTTCCCCCATGGTCACTAAATCTCTTGGGTAAGGGGATTATATAATTATGCATACCTATAAATGATACAACTAGTGTACATAGGTATAATGACACATGTGTTTGATAGAGATCACACCGAATCCCTTTATATATTTAGTATCATTAAAGCTTTTCTAGAGGCCAATCCTTGCTTACATTTATATATTGGTGAATTCATAATTGTCATCACTATAAATGAAACACATTAATTTTTTAATGCGAAATTATTTTTAAATAAAACTCATTTTTCACATAGCTTGTCTTATAAACAACATAGGACAAAGATGAATGGATCTTTATACCATTATGGGGTAACATTATAATGGAATATATATTAAAATATAGATAAATTAAATTAAATTAGGGAAATTAAAAAATTAACAAAACCATAAGTAAATAAAAATAAAACACGATTGAAATAATAATCGTCAAGATCTGTTATGAAGATCATACCAATGATTCTAACTATAGAAAAAATAAAAATCATTATCAATATGATAAAAATATTTAGAAATAAATAATATATTTGGATGAATGATTTTAGTAGTGTATATTATATTTTATGTAATAATGTAATATGGTCGTTGATGATATGGTTGTTGGCTATATGGTTGTTGGTTATATGGTCGTTGGATATATGGATGTTGGATATACATGCATCTGAGCTGTTTAATTTTTATAGATAAAATATATTATCATATTTGAAATTATATAATTAATATAGAATAATTATTTATTAAATGAAATAAAATTATAATAATGAATTGGTAAAAATATTTTAATCACAAAAAACATGTATTTTTATACGTTATATAAATTTTTCTCACATATAAAGAATGATTTTAATTAAATGTATTTATAAAATTTAGTGAATGATTTTAATACCAGTGGATTTATAAAATTAAATTAATTATTTGTAAATAAATAAATATTATTAAAACCATTTAATGTTAAAAATGGATATTTTTTCAAATTCTTTCCTAAGTGTTTTGTATTTTAATATTAATAAATTAAATAGATCACTTTTAAGAAATATTTTTAATGAAATATATTGTTTATATGTTAAGAAAATTTTAAAACTCATGTAATGATTAGTAATTGATATGAAATAAGAATAGGAAAAAATAATGTTTAAAAAATTAGTTTTCTAAAAATAATATCTTTCCATTTATATTATATATTTACATTTAAAAGTTAAATTTAAATTAACTAGTATTTTAATTTTATTAAATAGATTCCAAATTTTTAATCATCATATTGAAACCATATAATATGGGTCATATTATATTCTGAGTAAAAAAAATATTTACCGTGTTAAATAATAAAATAAAATAAAAGGAGGTAAAAATAGGTAAATTAACATGATAATATTTTTGAAATTTATATATTATATTAGTCCTTTATTAGGTGTGAGAGTAAATTCTACAATTACAATCAATATTTCTTTATCAAATCATCTAACTCCCATGTGATTCAATCTTTACCCTTCACCTAACTCAAGTTTCTAAAGAAACATCTCTCATTTTCACCTATAAAAGGAAATCTCCTCTACAAACTCTGAACCACTTCCATAATTCTGTATTATATTGAAAACCTGACTAAATTTTCCCTTCTTAATTTCTTTAACATCTTTAGGAATTTCTATTCATAAGAATGAGTCTCAGATCCTTCATTTCTAAGAGGGTCTATAACAGGGGATTGAAGTGTTCCACATTAGTGTTATGCTAACCCTAATAATTTTATTTATTTTATTAATTGTATCATCCTAGTTAAGTTGCACTCTATTTTAATGTTAAATTGATTATACATTGGGATTTAGGGATTTTTCTAAAGAAAAATGGGTTGCGAATTGGCTACAGAATAAATTTATGTTGTGAAGGGATGATTCACGATGTTAATGTAACATCCCAAGTAAATAAAGAATAGTACATTTCATATTTATTAATATTTCTGAATTAAATATTAATTTTACTTTAAAGGGGAAGCTATGTTCGATGGCTTACCTAATACGCAACAACATGTTTCATTGAAATCTTACATTGCACACTAATAATGTAATATTATTATTTTAAATGGTTGTTAACTTCTAGCCATTGTATTGTCAGGAATGAATAGAAATAAATACAATATGATTATTCATGTTTTTTAAATAAAAGTTAGATGCTTAAAATGTGAATGAATCTAATTTTAAGCATAATTTACTTTAAAAGGCTGATTTACCATATTTTAATGGAGAACCCTCTTTAATTATAGTTTTGGTCACTTTTATATGTTATATTTGAAAAATTAAAATTCTTCTTTATATTTGGGACATCACAATTTACTTTGGGTAATGTTTTGGTATTTTTCTGGTAATGTTTATTTTTTATGAATAGTGAAAAATGCTGTATTTTTATTCAAAAGTGACTTTTAATATAATTTATTTATATTATTATTTTATCTTTTTAATTGGTTTTAAAGTGTAATTAGAATATATTTTTATCCTTTGATCCAATTTTGGTCATTTTAATTAATTTCACTTTGAAATTGGACATACAAAAATGTCAATCTTTTGATAGATATTGTTTCTAAAAAACATGCTATTTGTTTTGAGAACAAGAATTAATTTTAAATTAGATAATGCAACTTCTATGTTTATAATTTGGTAAAATAGACATAATTTTTGAATTTTTAATATCAAATATATCTTAGTCTGAATGTTTGGTAATTTTCTGAAAAACTTCAATTTTGGATGAATAGTGAAACCACTTAGTAGTAGTTAAAAAAACAGACTTTCATTTAAATAAAATTTTACCACTTTTGTGAATTGAAATTTAAATATCCAAATTAAATGGTTGTTATTAGTAAGTAAAATTTGGTTTAATAAGATGAAAATAATTTTTGTTGAATAATAACTGTTGACTTTTATTTACCGCGGTTAAAGGTAAATATGATAATTTAAGGTAAAAAGAATATTATAATAATAAAAAATTACGTTAAAACTTTTCCTAACATTATTGGATGAGTCATGGTAGACCATGGACATCCTTGGGTATATTTTGGGACCTCATGGATCCACGTAAGAGTGATAATAACATTTTATATTAATTAATTTAAAGTAAAGACAAAAATGATATAGACAAAAAGATTTTAGTAAATCAATTTTTACCTGGGGTTATATAAATTATATTTTCGACTATAAGTATTAATTAGAAATTTCAAAAAATATCCTACATCATAGTTTTTTTTATAATTTTTATACATCAAATAAATTAAATTATTTATGAAACAATAATGATGCAATATTTACATCATTAATAAATGATTTAAATAAATAATATTATACATATTAAAATAATATCCAAAACTTGTACAATTATTATTGTATGATTTTATTTTGACCATGAGTCATCTTATATTTGGATTTAATAATTTTTGTACCTTTTGAAACTGAAGATAAGTTTACAATAAAATAATTGTTTCAAACTTCCCTAAAGAGCCCCTCCTCCCCCTTATAAAAAGCCCTCACTTATAACTAATTCCACACACCTCTAAAGCCTGTTGTATCATAAAAACTATACCCAATTAAGCTCTACAAATCTATGTACTCCTTCTAGAAGCCATACCATAGGTAGAAGTCACTTCAAGAAGTCTTTTTGTTTCAAACCAAATAAAGTTACCCAAATTAAAGGTAACAGTTTCTCTTAAATTATTTTATTTTATTTTACTTATCCAACCCCTAAAAGATTTTTAGTACATAATTTTATAACAAAAACAGTATCCTAAATGTACTAGGATGTTGTTATGAGAATTATTAGAACTATACTTACACACACCTTCATCTAATGGGTGGATAAAATACTGTTTCTGTGGATGGAAAACTAACACATCATGAAATGATGATTGTTCAATTATATCCTACCTCCTATCATGATGGAAAATATGATGGAACAATATTTATATATGATATATATTATGTTTATGTTTTCTTTATGCTTCTGTATTTCTATTTATAGCATACCTTTATGGTTTCCATAACGGGTAAACGCGATAATTTCATTTGAGGAAGTGCAAACTACCGCCTCTTGAAGATGATATGACTCGTTAATGCCATATATGGGGTGTATAAAGGATAGAATTAATGATACTATATATGATATTATACCAGAATTATAATAGAACTATGTAACATTATGTTTTGATTCCATTAAATTATGAAATAGAAATGAAAGTAGCGTTCATGCGTACGTACGACATACGGTCTCCATGAACAGAGCATTTTATTTATTATCTCGAAAATGTTATGTACTATTATAAATACCTATATATACTGGATATATATGATGTATATGATATCTAAATCATGAATATAATTCTGGATATAATCTAATATTGACCACATGGACAACTTGTAATTATATGGTGTTCATTTTTGACTCAAGTACCAAATATCGACAAAAGACCATTATTAACTTAAATGATTACATAATGTTTATAACATGGTAATAAGTGATATAAAAGGAATAATAAATTTGGAAATAGTTCTTAAGTAAGTAGAAATTAACTTTAGTTTATTATTCAGGAAATTGAATAACGGACAGGTTAAGTCGGACATGAGGTAAGGGAACTTCTTAACCCAGTTTCTGTTCTTTGGGTCAATTTTCTACGTATTGATTATGTCATGATATGACTATGTATGAAATAAATTTTGATATCCTATATTTTATTTATAGTGATTAAACATTATCGATCTATTTTATTTATAATATGATATTTATAAATGACTTCGTATCAATCTCCTTTCATTGAGGCATATTTCGATAATATATACCTTCTTATTTTACACGGTATATAATAAAACCTATTGACTTTTACTTTCATTCAAATAGAATATTTTTCTACGAAGCTTTTTACTAAATGAAAAATGAAATGTTTTTAACGTTTATAGCGACAATGACCTCTCTGCTGCCGTAATCGTTATTTGGCTTCCTCTATAAGCCTTAATGTTTTCTAAAATGAAAAGAAAATACCTTATTCCATTTTTGGGTGTTTTGGTATTGAAAATGGTTTTTTAAATGGATTGATTACTTCAATATCTTGAAATTATTTCTTGTGATTTAAAATTAAATATTATTAATTAAATGTTTATATATGCAATATTTTATGTGTTATGGTTTTATAATGGTACTTGGACATTTGACGGGTGGTTACGTGATAAACCAAATGATGGGTGGTGATGTGATAAACTAGGACGGGTGGTTACATTATAACCTCCAATGCATTGGGTATGGAAGTCGGCCGTATGGCTATTCCATTTAGTGATATGTGTGGAAGTCGACCATATGGTAATTCCACTTAAGAATGTTTATGTCCAAAGTTACCTTTATATGTTATGTGTTCTTTATATGGGTTTTAGGGTAATCTTTGGTTACAAAAGGGTAATAAATGATCTTTTTTTTTCAGTGCAGAGTATTTAATACTTCATAATGGTGGAAAATATTAATTATGATAAAGTATTCATGGTTTACTTGTTGTTTTGAAAAACTAACAGTTTTCCTTCTTTGTGTATACCATATTGAGTTTTTTATGCTCATCCCATGTTTTTGAAATGTTTTTTACAGGACATAAAGTGGAATAGGGTCAAGGATGTGATCAAGGAAATGTCATGCTGTCGAAAACATGGAACTAGAAATGAATCGTTTTTTAAGAGTTTTTATTTTTTGAAAAAATGGAAACTGAGTAGATGTGTCTACATGTATTATTCATGTCGTCATGTATATGTTATGGACCAATTCTCTAAAAATCTAATCCTGAAAAGATCCTCAATGTGAATTATTAATTTAATTCAAGATTATGTAATGTTTTAAGGTTGGGTCCTTATAGTTGGTATCAGAGGTCGGTTTAGATAACTTTAGGAGTTAGGATATTTTCAAATTAATGCCCATAATTTACTTTATGGTAATATTGAAATGATATAGAATTTAAAGATTACCATTTTTCTTAGCCTAAGATATTTCTATATTAAGAATGGGTTTTCTTAGAGGAAACAAGGTAGTTGTGTAGTGAAGGCATACAGAGGAAATGGACTTCCAAATCAGCATTCTGAGATGGTCGGAATTGGAACTAAAAAGTTTGTTTCAGTGATGGATCAGTTGAATTAGGTGATAAATGGTGGTTGTGTTTATGGATGATATTTTGGTTTATTATAAAATTAATTAGAAGCATGAAATTTATTTAAGGGTTATCTTTCAAACCTTAAAAGAGAATAAATTGTTTGGGAAATTCAGCAAGTGTTAATTTTTGTTACAAAAAATTTCTTTCTTTGGTCACATTGTTTTAAAATATGTCATAAATGTTGATCTTTCTAAAACAAAAGTTGTTGAAGAATGGCCAATACCCACAAATATAACCGAGATCCATAGTTTTCTTGGTTTGGAAGGTTATTATTGAAGGTTTGTTGAGAATTTTTCATGGTTATCTATCCCACGAACTAAGTTAACTTGAAAAGGTGTTAAGTTCATTTGGACAAAAGAATGTGATGATTGTTTTCAAGAATTTAAAAGAATATTGGTGAATTCTCTAGTTTTGTAACTGCCTTCCAGAAATGGTGAGTTTGTTATTTACATTGATGCTTCGTTGAAAGGACTTGGATGTGTCATCATGTAGAATGATTAGGTAATTGCTTATGTTTCACATCAGTTGAAACCTCATGAGTTAAATTACCATACACATGATTTGGAATTAGCTGCAGTTGTTTTTTTAAAAATTTGGAGGCATCATTTGTATGGTGTAAATTGTGAAATATATACTAATAAAGAAAGTTTAAAGTATATATTTACTCAAAAATAATTGAGCATGAGACAGAGGAGATGGTTGGAATTAATTAAGTATTTTGATTGTAAGATCCATTACCATCCAGGAAAAGCAATAAAGTTGCTAATGCTTTGAGTCAGAAAAGTAATGCTTCATTAACCTTGTTACATTTGGAATAAGATCCTTTGATTAAAGACTTTATGAAATTTGGCATATAAGTTGTTGATGTAGGAAATTCTGCTGTTTTGTTTCACGTGTTAGAGAAATCATCTCTATCAGACAGAATAAAGAAATCACAGAAGAAAGACAATGAGTTACAGAGAAAGGTAGTGTTGGTTACGAAGGGTAAGTTTCTAGAATTTAACAGTGATAATGATTGTGTTTTGAGGTTTGGGAAGAAGAGATTATGTGTGCCTTGTGATTCACTAGTTGATGAATGAGTTGTTATGTGAAGCTCATAGTTCTCCGTTTTCAGTTCATCCTCGCAGTACTAAGATGTACAGATATCTTCGGTAGTATTACTGGTGGGATGGAATAAAAAGAGAATATTGCTAATTTTACCATGAAGTGTTTGACATGTCAGCACCTTAAAGAAGTGTGGAAGTTTCCAAAAGGGATGCTTCGTTCTTTACCTATTCAAAGTGTAAATGGGAAAATATATCCATGGACTTCATTATGGGATTACCAAGAAATCTCGAGGTAATAATTGCAATCTGGGTTATTGTTGATCTGTTGACTAAATATACTCTTTTCCTTCCTATTAGAGATACTTTGTCTCTAGATCAACTTTCTCAGTTGTATGTTAAAGATATATTCATGTTGCAAAGGAGTTCCCCCTCTCTATTGTATCTAATCATGATCCTAGGTTTACTTATAACTTTTGGAAAGGCCTTTAGAAGTCGTTCGGTACTGAATTAAATTTTAGTACAACTTTTCATCCACAATCAGATGATAGACAGAATAAACAATACAGACCTTGGAGGATATGATACATGCTTGTTCACTAGATTACCAGGGATGTTGGGGAAAACATCTTTATTTGGTTGAATTTTCTTATAATAAACATTTTCATTCCAGTATACATATGGATCCATTTGAGGCATATATGGAAAGCGTTTTCGAACTCCAGTATTTTGGGATGAAGTAGGTGAAAGGAAGCTGATGGGACCAGAATTGGTAGAAGAGATGGTAGAAAAAGTTCTGTTGATTCAGAAGAACATGAGAACAACTCAGAGTAGACAGAAAAGTTATGCAGATAACCATAGGAATGATATTTCTTTTTAGGTAGGAGATCATGTCTTTCTCAAGGTTTCTCCGCGGAAAAGTGTAATGCATTTTGGTAAGAAGGGAATTTGAGTCTGAGGTTATTGGACCTTATGAAATCCTGGATAAAGTTGGATTAGTTGCATACAGATTGGCTTTACCTCCATGTTGATCCCAGGTATACAATGTTTTTCATGTTTCAATGGTGAGAAAGTATATTCTAGATCCATCTCATGTTTTCAGCCCAGAGGTAGTTCAGTTGGAAGATAATCTCTCTTTATGAGGAACAACCAGTCCAGATTCTTGACTGTACGAGAGCAAGTGTTGTAGAATAAGGTAATTCACCAGGTAAATGTTTTGTGTAAAAACCATATGGTTGAAGAGGGAACATGGGAATCTGAAAATGCTACGAGGGATAAATACCCCGATTTATTTGATAAGTGAAAAATCTTGCGATGACACAATTCCCAAAAGGGTGGAAGGATGTAACTTCCCAAGTAAATAAAGAATGATAGATTTCATATTTATTAATATCTGTGAGTTAAATATTAATATTACTTTAAAAGGGATGCTATGTTCGATGGCTTACCTGATACGCAACAATAGGTTTCCTTGAAATCTTATGTTGCAAACTCATAATGTAATATTATTATTTTAAATGGTAGTTAACGCTGAGACATTGTATTGGCGGGAATGTATAGAAATAACAACAATATGAGAATATATGTTTGTTAAATAAAAGTTAGAGGCTTAAAATGTGAATGAATCTAATTTTAAGCATAAATTACTTTAAAAGGCCGATTTACCACCTTTTCATGGAAAACCTATTTGAATCTAGTTTTGGTCAATTTTATATGTTCTATTTGATAAAACTAAAATTCTTATTTAGATTTGGGACAAAAAAATTTACTATGGGTAAATTTTTTGGTATTTTTCTGGAAAAAGTTCATTTTTTATGAATAGTGAAAAATACTGTATTTTTATTCAAAAGTGCCATTTAATATAATTTATTTAGATTGTTATATTATATTTTTGATTTTAATTAAGTGTAATTAGAATATATTTTTACCATTTAATCCAATGGTGAGTCATTGTAATTAATCTCACTTTGAAATTGGATAAAAAAAAGTGTCAATCTTTTGATAGATATTGTTTCTTAAAAACACGCTATTTTGTTTTGACAACAAGAAGTTGATTTTAAATTAAGTAATGAAACTTTTATGTTTATAATTTGGTAAAATAGACATAATTTTTGAATTTGGAATATCAGATATAGCTTAGGCTAAATTTTTGGTATTTTTCTGAAAATATCAATTTTTGATGAATAGTGAAACCACTTAGTAGTAGTTAAAAAACTGACTTTTTCTTTTAAATGAAATTTTACCGCTTCTGTGAATTGAATTTAAAAAATTCTACATACGTGGTTGTTATTAGTAAGTAAAATGTGTTTCAATAAGATGAATTTTTTTGGTGAATAGTAATTTTTTGACTTTTATTTACCGCCCTTAAAGGTAAATACGGTAATTTAAGCTAAAAAGAATATTATAATAATACAAAATTACCTTAACACTTTTTCTAACCATATTGGATGAGTCGTGTCTACTATGGTCATCCTTGGGTCGATTTTTGGACCCCATGGAGCTACTTAAGAGTGATAATGACATTTTAGATTAATTAATTAAAGTAAAGACAAAAATGACATAAACAAAAAGTTTTTAGTAAATCAATTCTTACACGGGGTATATAAATTATCTTTTTGACTATATATATTCATTGGAAATCTAAAATGATTTCCTACATCATAGTATTTTGTTTATAATTTTTAGACATAAAATAAATTAAATTCTTTATGAAACAATAATGATGCAGTATCTAACCTCATTAATAAATGATTTAAATAAATAAGATTATAAAATATAAAATACTATCCAAACCTATCCAATTATTATTGGATGATTTATTTCAACTATGAGTCATCTTATATTTGACTTTAAGGATTTTTGGACCTTTTGAAACTGAAGATAAGTTTATAATAAAATAATTATTTCAACTTTCCTAAAGAGCCCCTCCTCCCCCTTATAAAATCCCTCACTTATAACTCATTCCACACACCTATAAAGCCTCTTGGCTCGTCCAAAATCTGCCCAATAAAGATCCCCACATCCCTATAATCCTCCTAGAAGCCTTACCTTAGGCATAAGGCACTTCAATAAGTTCTTTTGGTTCAAACCAAAGGAAGGTACCCAAATTAAAGGTAATAGTTTATCTTAAATTCTTTTCTTTATTTTACTTCCAAAACCCCTAACCTCTTTTAATTAATTTATTTTATAAAAACAACAATATCATAAATATAATAGTATGTTTTTATGAGAAGGAGTCTAACTAAAATTACACACAACTCCATCTGATGGGTGAAGAACATACTGTTTCTGTGGATGAAAAACTAACGCCTCACAAAATGATGATTGTTCAATTATCTCCTACCATCTCTTATGGTGGCCATTATGATGGAACTATATTTATATATGATATATATTATGTTTTTTCTTTATGTTTTGGTATTTTCCAATTATATCATATCTTCATGGTTTCCATAATGGGTAAACGCGATGATTTCATTTGAGGAAGTGCGGACTACAACCCCCTCAAAGTGATATGACTCATTAATGCCATATCTGGGACGTATAAAGGATAGTGTTAATGATATTATAATAATATATTATAATGGAATTATAATATACCTATGTATCACTATGTTTTAATTCCATTAAGTACAAAATAGAAATGAAAGTAGTGTTCATGCGTACGTACGGCTTACCGTCTCCATGAATGGTGCATTTCATTTCTTATCTCCAAAATGTTATGTACTATTATAAATAAATATATATACTGGATATATATGATTTATATGATATCTAAATCATGAATATAATCATCAATATAATGGAATATTGACTGACATTTACAACTTGTAATTATATGGTGTTCATTTTTGACTCAAGTACCAAATATCGACAAAACGACCATTATTAACTCAAATGATTACATAATGTTTACAACATGAGAATAAGTGATATAAAAGGATTAATAAACTTGAAAAAGGTTCTTAAGCAAGTAGAAATTAACTTTAGTTTATTATTCAGTAAATTAGAGAACGAACGGGTCTAGTCAGACATGAGGTAAGAGAAACATCATAACCCAATTTATGTTCTTTGGGTTAATTTTCTACTTATTGATTATGTCATGATATGACTATGTGTGAAATGAATTTTTATATCCTATATTTTATTTATAGTGATTACACACTATCAATAAATTTTATTTATAAAATGATCTTTGTAAGGGACTTCATCTCAATCTCCTTTCATTGAGGCATATTTCGATAATATATACCTTCTTATTTTACACGGTGTATAATAAAACCCTTTGAATTTTACTTTCATTCAAAGTGAATATTTTTTTCTACTAAGCGTTTTACTAAATTACAAACAGAATGTTTTTAACTTTTTTGGTGAAAATGACCTCTATGCCACCGTAATTGTTATTTGGCTTCCTCTATAAGCCTTAATGTTTTCTAAAATGAAAAGGAAATCCCTTATTCTATTTTTGGGGTGTTTTGGTATTGAAAATGGTTTTTTAAATGGATTTATTATTTAAATATCTTGAAATTATTTTTTGTGATTATAAATTAAATGTTATTAGTGAAATGTTTATATTTGAAATATTTTATGTGTTATGATTTTATAATGGTACTTGGACATTTGACGGGTGGTTACATGATAAGCCAAATGACGAGTGGTGCTGTGATGACCCAGGACGAGTGGTTACGTTATAACCTCCAATGCATTTGGTGTGTTCTTATGTTCCATAGACTTTGATGCATGAGTTTTAGTTAATTGAGTGAACACTTATCATTATTTTTTTGCGGTACCAGTTATCTAGGTAGATTGAGATTTGTGATCACAGGAAAGTTTTACCACTGTGATTTGTCTTTTTAATATTTTATGTTGGATACAACTATTTGATAAAGTGGAAATGGTTTGATGGATTTATGATTTGAAATAATTTTACTTTCTATTGGTTATAATAGTAGATAAAATGGAATTGTTTACCATTATTTTGATATAAAATCTTTTTAACTGTATATCATTCCATGTTTCTTTAAATTTAATATATTTGGATTATTGTATAGATAATTGATATTGAATACCTGGGTGGGATACTAGTAATCCTGTTAAATCATGCCCTTCAAATTCCCTTAGAGATGTGTAGAAATAGGATTATCTTGATGTAAGAAAGGGAAAGGAACCATAATGAGGCGGTGAGATTCATGTTAGCTGGGTATTGGGTAGCTGGTGATGAGATGGTGGGATGTTTCCCACATATCACATGGAGTATTTGGTTGTAGTTTTGGTTGTAATTTTGGTTGGTGGATAGGTACTTTTGTTTTTTTGTGTGATTTTATGATGTATCACTACCATTGAATATATAATGTATTCAATATTTATTTATGGTTTTTTATTTCCACTATATCTACATAAATTCCAAGTATCTTGTTTTAGGTTAGGATAAATTGTTACCTTCTTATTGTTGTTTGATGCCCAAGTGCTCGTCTCCATCCCCTAGAGATTTTGAATTCCATTCTGATTAACGGAAAAATAGACTGGGTGATAATTTATAGGGTATCCCGGGTCGATTCATTTCTACTAGTATCAAATATGGGTTTTCATCAAAAGACCTTATCTTGAGACATTTGTTAGGCATGAGATATAATTTTTTGTACTTGAGAGGTAAGTTATGGTGGGTTTCTGGCCAACTCTTTCCATAAAGAGCTTCACACTACCATGGATATTGGGATGTGTTTCTCATGTATTGGGATTTTAGGTCCTTATATCAATTTATTATTATGTTTTTATAGTTTAATCTAAGATTTATTTATTTGAATGATGTTTTATTCTATTTAGGGTATTTACAAACATGCCATAAAGACATCTTCCTTGGGTTCCATAAGAGGGTTCCATTTGATCAAGATAGATAAAAATAATATATTAGAGGATGGGTGAATAGTCTTTTTACAAAATTTTATAAATAAATAATCTCAATCAGAGTTTTAATTTTGAATAATCATCAGTGAAGTTCAGTGTTCACAATATATTGTAGTGGAAATTTAAATATGAACTCGGTATATTTATAATAGTTCAGATCACCAAGATCCTATTATACTATTAAATATTCTCTACCTAATAAGAGATCATTACCCACTATGAAAATGAACTTTTAAATGTGTGATAACCTATTTATAGAATCTTCTTTTTAGAATACCTAGATACACAAACCTAAATTTTTATAGGAGTCACAATATTGTCCAACCTGACATTTATTCATGATACACAACCCAAGAACCTTACTTTTGATTGGTAGAATAAGAAAAATAACTTTATTTTGAATGAGAAAAGTATAAACTGATTCTAAGAGTTACAACCATATTCAAGAAAAATAATTTGAAGATAACCAGAAAACAATTAAAACCACCAGAGTTCAGAAGACTTTGAAGACAATTTATCTTGATGTTTTGTGATGACTTCAACACTAATTAATGGAACAATTGAAGTTTCTTCGTGATCAAAACAATGGAACTGTATTCATATAAGATCTTGATAGTATATCAAGAAAATCATTCTTCTCGTCAAGTTTTTCAAAAGTCATATAGTTCTACACACTACATGCCTTTGTCTCTATTTATCTACTAATCACCAATGTCCATCTTGATTTCTCTTTATGTGGGGAGTTTACTAAACTCATCATCTCAATAAAATGGTTATAAATATTTAAAATATGGAAATATATTTTTACATGTTAATACTTCATTTATATTCAATAATAGTATTAAATCGATTTAGTTTCTACATTAAACTCATTTAAACAAATTATATTATGATTATTATAGAAAATGAGAATTAATTAAAATAAATAAAAGGTTAAAAATAACCCCCATAAATTTTATTAATTCAATAATTCAAAAACTATAAAAACATAATATACAAGTAATAATATGATTTTTTTTTTCGATAAGTGTTTTTATAATATTTTTATTCAATAGTTTACAAAAAGTCATCATAATATATAATTTTTTTTATAAATAAATATAATAATTAATAAAATTAGATAAACTTCCAATTAATCATTTTATCAAAAATATTTCTATAATAGTTATTTCTAGAAAATATAATTAATAAAAAATTAATTAACTGACCATGTGAGGTATAGGCCTTGATATCAATTAACTTACCATGACATCATGAGTGGTTGGTATACTGACCATATGAATATATTTTCCACGAGGTCACTTAAAATATACTCATGGTAAGTTCTCCATGGTAACATGGAATACCCTCACGATGGAATCAATTTACCCATGTTCACTTTAAAATATGCTTCAAAGTAGTTTATAGTAACAATTATGGTAACATTAAAAACAAAAATCACAATTAATCCAAGTGGATTTTTGGTAACTTAAAAAAATCATGGTCACTATGAAATTTTATATCATGGTAACATCAAATTATGCTTCATAGTAGGTTTCTATGTGTTTCATGGTTAGTTAAAGTTCTTCTTTATGGTCACCTAAAAATTTTCTTCACAGTAACCTAATGAAACTCATGGTTACTATGATAATGAATTAATAGTAGATTAAATACACCCTCATAATAGGTCTAATACCCACTCATGAAGTTCATAAAAATGATTCGAGATAACTACGAAAAAATTATTAATGGTAGGTTGATGCACTGTCAAAGATGATGGCTTTTTTCATGAAATTTGGGTGATCTTGAAGCGCTGGGTGATACGCTGGTTGTAGAAGACATGTTTTGGAGCTTAAACCTGGGGATAGGCCACATGTGTGCATGAATTAGAGGTGTAGATGAATTGTTGGGGAGATTAAGGTTTGTGCTACCATTGATAGAGGTTCTCATGGATTTAGGAGGTTACATGCTGGTATGAAGTTGCATACACAAGGATTCCTCCATAGTGAAGATGATTCTAAAGTACACAAACATAGACACTATTTCGAATATAAATATATGGTTTCATAAATATAATGATATATATATATATATATAAATCAGTCAAGATAAAAACTCTATATTTTTAAAATATTAAATTAAAAAAACTTATGTAAAATAATAAAAAACTTATGATTAACAAAAATATAAAACAATATATTAAATATATAATAAAATATTAATTTTATGATTATAATTTTTTGTAATATTAAATTTTCAGAAATTATTATTAAATTATAACAATAACACTTAAAAAAATAATGTATGTAATGTTTTTATGAAATCACATATATTAATTAAAATTATGAAATTATAGATGTTTAGACAATTTTAATTTGAATAAATGAATGGTAATTATAATTTAACAAAACATGAAGAATAAATCATTAACACACAATTTCAAAGAATGAAAATCCCCCCATTTTTGTAATAAAAAAAATGGAAATTTAATTAAACTCTCAAAGACATTATCCCCCCTTTTAAATTTATCAAAAAGCTAAAAAATTAATCTCTAAAAATATTCTCCGTCTTAAGTAACAATAATGTAAAAAACCTAGTGTTAATAAAGTTGAATTTTTTTATAAAAAATTAACTTTTAATAACAATACTCATGTAAGTAGATATCTGAAACATTATCTAGTTTTAGCGAGTAGTAATTATAATAAACAAAAAAAATCATGCTTCAAATATACCATGTTCAAACTTATTTTTCTCAAATCTTATATAGTCTAATGGTGTAGTGAATATGTGAGTAGGTTTTTTTCTGTGGGAAAATATTCTTAAGAAATATATATTTTATTCACATGATTCCTTTGAAAATGAAATCTGACATCTATTTGTTTCATCCAAGAGTGTTGTAGAGGATTTTTTTGAAATTGAAATTGCACTAGAATTTTCACAAAAAAGTTGGAATTTAATTAGAACTAATATTAAAATCACACAAAGGTTTTTTATTCCACATAATTTGAGAACAAAAAATAGAACTGATAACATACTCTACCACAAATTTAGATAATTTAACTAATGGGTTTTTTTCATATAAATCTATGAAATTTAATTTTTATAAAGAAAATTAAACATACCTATTGATCTTTTTTGGTCAAGCATACAACCTCAAAATTTAGATTCAGAATATGATAATAAATCAAACAAATTATGATTTGAATAAAATAAAATAGTACTAATAGTTCCTTTAATATATATAATATATCTCATAACATCTTTAATATGTATTTATTTAGGATTCAAATGAAATATAACACATCAAAAGACTGAAAATTTTATATATAGTCTAGATGTAGTGAAATAATGTAATCTTCCTATCATTCCTCTAAATTTTTTTTCATTAACACACTTTCCAAACTCATCCAAATCAAATTTGGATTTTTTTTACAAATTGGTGTTGTAAATACATTCATGAATCAAGGTCAAACCTTTTATCAAGTTCCTTATCGTAATTAGACTAATTTAAGATAATACCATCTTTTCTTTGGTTAATTTGTAAAACAAGATTTTTTTAATTCTCCCATTAAGCTAATATCAAACTCACTAGTCATTAATTTATAAAACTCCTTACAAGGGAAATCATTTATTGAAACATATATTATATCATCGGAATATAATTTTACTATAAAAATATTATTTGAAACCTTTTTTTATAATCCAGGTAGAATCAACATTTCCTTTTATTAAATCACATTTTAAGAAAAATTGAGTTATTCTATCAAACCATGCTCGAGGAGTGTTATTAAGACCATATAAATCTTTATTAAGTCTAAAAACATGTTTTGAAAAATTTTCATTTTCAAATCATGGGGTTTTAAAAAAAATAACTTTTAAAAAACGTTTCCATTTAAAAATGCACTATTTACATCCATATGAAATAATTAGATATTTTGAAAACACTAAAATACTAATAAATATATAATAGATTATATCCTAGAAATAAGAGAAAAAGAATCTTTAAATTCAATTCCCTATTTCTGAGAATAACATTTATTTAGTAATGTTTATTTATTTTTAACTACATTTCTAGCTTTATCAAGCTTATTACAAAAAATTGACTTAGTCCCTATTATTTCTTTATATTTTGGAAGTTAAACCAAATTACAAAATTATTTCTTTAAAATTGATTTAGTTCATCATGCATATCATTAATAAAATTTTAATAAATTAAATCATCATCATTATTAATTGGAAAAAAATTAGTAAAAAATGGAGAATTAGTACAGAAATATAACTTTTTTAATTTTATATATCATATTCAATATTTTAAATTAATTTTTACATAAGATGATAATTAATATTTTCAAACTCTTTTGGATTAGTTTGAGAAGAGGTTTATCTCCCTAAAATGATGCATTATCATTTTCTGTCATTATCTTCACTAAAATTAAATTCCCAAAATTATTTATCATCTTCAATTAAATCATTATTCAACATGTTATTATTATTTTCATTAAATTGAAAGTGAATAGACTCTTAAACAACTAAATTTATCTTATTGAAAAATCTATATGCCTTATTGGTATTAAAATAACCTAAAAATATTCCAAGTAACTTTTATAATTGAATTTTTCTAAATTATCCTTTGTATTTAAAATAAAAACTTTGCAACTATACACGCAAAAATATCAAATTTTGGGTTCAAAAACTTTAAAAAATTCATAAATTGTTTTATTTAAAAATTGTATAGTTGAATATCTATTTTGAACAAGAGGATATATATTGATAGCTTTGGAAAATAAATATTTAGGTATATTAAAATCAATAATCATTGATCTGGACATTTCTTGAATTGATATATTCTATCTTTTTAACCACACCATTTTTTTGTGGTGTTATATTGGTATACAAATAATGCTTATATCCATTATATTCATATAATTTTTCAAATTCTAAAGTTCAAAATTTCCCACATTTTCACTTTTTATAGAGATAATTGATATATTTTTGAAATTTTTAATAAGTTTGCAGAAATAAAAAAATCTAGTTAAAGTTCAATTTTTATGTGATAAGAAATAAATCCATATGAATCTACTATACTCAAATACTATTACAAATAAATATTTCTCTCCACAAAAAATAGTAGGTTTTATAGGACTATATAAGTCAATATGTAACAATTCAAGACATCTAACAATGCTAAAATCATTTATAGATTTATATGTTTCTTTATGCTACTTACCCTTTAAATAAGAATCACACATAAATTAATTACTTGTATATAAATTTTTAAATTAAATAACTAGTTCATTATTTTATAACATGTGAAACATTCTGATGTTTTTATGTCCAAGTCTCTTATTCCACAAAATATCATAATCTTATACAATATTCAAATACTTATCTTTCTATTTGGTCAGATTAGGAAAATAAATAGTGTAAACATTGTCTTTTCTATTTGATGAAAATAAAATAGTATTATTTTTAAATACTATAATTTTTTCATTTTCAAATATTAAATCACATCCATCATCAATGATCTATGATATAATTATTAAATTATGTTTTAAACCATCTATATGTAATAAATATGAAATATTAATAGTGTTTGAATAACCAAATTCTATAATAACTCTAATTTATCCATTAGGGTTGTCCGTAAATGTTACTAGGCCTACATTACATTAATTAAGAGATATAAGTTTAGAAATATCACTTTTCATATTCCCAGAACACCCACTTTCTTTAAAACATGAATCTTTGAGACTTCTATGGAAGATTTCATGAAATTAAACAATCAATTAGAATGTTTTTGTACCCATGTTAATGTGGGTCCAATAAAATTATTAACATAAAATTTTAGAATCCAAATGGACTTAAAACATCTATTTTTTGGATTTTTTGGAAAATATTTCTTAGTAATAAATTTTTTTATTTTACCAAATTATTTATTAAATCTTAGAGAATATTTATTGGGTTAATACCCTTGAATTACACATTTAGAATAAGTAATATTTGAAAAACTTCCTTTTGATATTTTAATAAAAGTAGTCTTATTCAACCTTGGGGTTAAGATATTATAACAAAAACCATTATTGTTATAATTTGGTTTTATAATAAACGTCATTTAATCATATTTATATTTTCCTTGAATTTGTTTTATAAAGTTTCATTAAGGTAATAAACTTCCATTTTCATGTCCATATTCTATTTTTGAATAGATTCTAAATTATTATAAAATTTATCATTAGAATTAGAAACTATATTTCTCATCTTCATATTTTCTTGCTTGATCTTCTTACATTCATTCTCAAAATTGGTCATATCATCCAAGATAGTGTTTAATGTTATTTTTTTGATCAATATTATTTACTACCTAAAAATATTCCAATATGTCATTATATTCTTTTAGTTTTAATATCTCAGAATCAAAATTCCTTTTATATTCTTCTTTCAAGGAAACACAGATATTCAAATTATCCCATTCCCTTTTTTATTTTTTCATTTTATTTACCCAAATTCTCATTTTTAATTTTTATTTCAGTGTATTTTTCAATTACCCTTACACCATAATTCTTTAATTCCTCATATTAAGTTGTTATTTCACTATAGAATTAACAAAATTATAATTATAACAAGAATGAAAATTATTTTCTTTTTAATCTTCAGATATAACACTATGATCAAAATATATAGGAGTAATTAATTGATTAAAAAATGAATTAGGTACCGCATATTATCTTTCTATCATAGTAATGTTCCCTGTATCTTATTCACTTACCAAGTCACTACTCAAATATAAACTTATTAAACAATACTATCCTTTAAATAATGATTTATTTTTATTTTATCCTTTGGTCTTTTATTTCATTTGGATGTTTGAGTCTGAGAAAATCTCGACTGATGTTCCATTTATATATATAATCATATCATTTTAGTTCGGAAACATAATTATTATTACAATAGTTACTTTTATTATAATCCTTTCTTAATATTCTTTCGAATACCCACATTCCCCATTATTTTTTATGAATTTTAAAAACTTAATGATAAAATTATCCATAACTTTTTTAATTTCATGGAACTCATATTTAAAATAATTTAGGATTAATAAACATTAAACTTAAAAGAAATACCTTTCTTATTTACCGTCTCTTCATTAGTAATGTGTTTTTTATTAAATATCATAATGCATCAAAGAACTGATTACTTTATTTAAGTATAATCTTTAAAATTATTAATTTTTTTAATGCCACATTATTTTTAAGCTATTTTTTTGGTAATGCTCTCAATACCTTTTCAAATAGTGTTTTGTTTTCTGGTACTTCATCAATTACATGTATACCATTTGTAATAGTTGTAAACTAGTGGAATATCTAATTAGAAAATTCTTATTCTCCTGTATTTAAATCCTAGTATTCTATATATAGCATTCCTATATTAGTTATTTTAAGATTTTATTTAAATTAATGAGTGACTTATAAAATTTACCAATTGTTTTGGGTTGTATTACAATCTAAAACATGGATATATACGCATATACTTATAGAACAATACCTTTTTTACATTGTAATTAAAAACATACTTTACCATATTTTTACCTTCAAGTTTTTCTAGATCAACTTTTGTTAGAGTATAGGATTTATCCATGATTTTCTAATGATCCTTACTTAACTTCTTCAGGTGGGATTCTATACAGTCTTTCCAATACACGTAATCACTTTAATCGAAAAATGGGTTCTTTTTAGATATCCAACTATCATTTTCATTAACAACTAAAATATTTAAGAACATATCTTTATTCCTAATACTATTAGGTCTAAGATATTTAGGTAAGAAAAATAGTCAATAATAAACAACTAAATATATATCTAAAGGAACTTGGGTTCTAATACTAATTGTTGGTAATATAATAATAGTGATAATATATCCTTTAAGAAGGTTCAAACCTCTGATACCAATTTTTAGATCAATATATATGAAAATAACATACTTTGGGTGGGGGGGGGAGGGTGGATAATATTATTAAAAACATAAAAAAATAATTTGAGTTTTATTATTCAATTATCAACAATGAAGTTTACAATTCACAAAACTATGAAGAAAAAATTAAAATATAAACACAATATTTTTATGGTGTCTATCATAACCAAGACTATATTACACTCTTTATTCTTATCTACTCAGTGGGAAGATTGGTACCAACTATGGGAAATAATTTTTAAATATGTGATAATCTATTTAAAAACTCCGCCTTTTACAATACCTGGAGGAACAACCCAAAATTTTTATATGATTCAAAACCAAGTGCAACTTGACTTTCATTATAGAGTTAAAACTCAATAACCTTATTTTTATTGCTATAATAATCAAAATGATTTTATATTTATTGGGAAAAACATAAAATAATGGTAAAAATTAAAAATATATTCCAGTAAAATAACATGAAGAAAACAAGAAAAAAATTAAAACCTATAGAGATCCAAATATGTTGAAGACGTTGTAGCTCAATGATATTTGATCAGTAATAGTAATTAATTGAAAAATTTAAGTTTTTTCATGATCTTGGAAATGGAAAAGTAGTTTTATAAGATCTTGATCATGTATTAAGAAAATTATTCTTATCGTTATGTGTTTAGAAATTCATCTAATTCTTTATACTGCATGCCTTGATCTCTATTTACCAACTAATCACAAATGGTCATATTCACTTCTCTTTGCACAATATTTTCCTAAAATCAACACTGCCATTCAATAGTTACAAAAATTTAAAATATAGAAATACATTGATACCTATTAATACTTCACATGTATTCAATAATAATATTGACTTTATTTAATCCCTATAATAAACTCATTAAAAAATTATAAAATGATCATTATGAAAAATGAGAATATTTCAAATAATTAAAATGATAAAAATAAATCCCATAAAATTGTAGTAATTTATTAGTTAAAAAATATAGAAATAGAGTATAAAATAAATAGTATGAAAACTATTATTTACATAAGTATTTCTGTGATATTTTTATTTTATACTTTATAAAAAAGTCGTTATAATGTATAATTATTTTAAAAAACAATATAACTATTAAAACAAATAATATAACTAAAAGTTAATTATTTGATCAAAATATCTCTAAAACATATCTTTCTAAAAAATATAAAATAAAAAAAACAAAGTAAAGAACTAAGAAACTGAGGAATAAGACTTATGGTCGGTTAACTTGTCGTTCCATCACATGCAGTCAGTATACTGACCATGTGAACAAATTGTTTTGTAATAACATAAAATGTACTCATGGTGAGTTTGTTATGGTGACATGGAATACTCACATAGTAACTTTAATATGCCTATATTCACTTTAAAATAAGCTTCACAACAGGTGGTAATAACACTTATAGTAACATAAAATATAAAAATCATGGTAACTCAAATTGGATTTGTGGTAACTTTAAACACTTACAGTTACTTTGAAATTGTATCTCATGGTAACAATAAATTATTATTTATAGTTGGTTTCTTTATTTTTCAAGTTTACTTGATGTTTTCCTTCATGGTTATATAAAAATATTCTTTACCGTAACTTTATGAAACTCATGGTTACTCTGAAAATGAATTCACAGTTGGTTGAGTTTCCACTGATAATAGATTAAATACCCACTCATGGTAACTTCATTAAAATGATTCAGAGTAACTGCTGAAAAATTATTCATGGTAGGTTGATGCACTATCGAAGTCTATGGTTGGTGTAGTGATGTATATGAAAAAAGGTGTGATGATGTCACTCTATGTGGGAGATGCTGAAGTATTGGGTGAATTTCTAGGTGTGGATGAGCTTATTTAGAGCTTAAATAGGGAGGGAGGCTGCATGTGTTTGTCAAATAGATTTGGAGCTGTAGTGTTATGGAGTTAAAGGTGTGTGTTTCTATTAATAGTGGCTCGAATGGATGCTGGAGCCTAGCTGTTGGTATGAAGTTTCATGTGAAATGATGCCTCCTTAGTGAAGATGATGCTACAATGTATATAAACATGTATGTATTCTACATATATATATATATTCGGATTTTAAAATCTAATGATATATATATATATATATATAAATTAATCAAGATATAAACTCTTTATTTTTAAAATATAACATTTAACAAAACTTAAGTAAATAAAAATAAAAATTTAATGATTAAAGAAAGTAAAAAACATGATATTAATATGTAATAAAATATTAATACTATGATTAAAAAAATTAGTAAGCTTAAATTTTCATAAAGTATTATTAAAATTGAACAATAACACTTAAATAAAAAATAATGTGTAGGATTACATTTTTTTAATGAAATCACATATATTAATTAAAAATATAAAATTATAGATTTTTATACAATTTGAATTTGAATACATGTGTGATAATTAGTACTTAACCAATCATGAATAATAAATATGTAACACCAAATTTAAAACACTAACAGATGCAGTGAGAGATTCTCCTTAAGGGAATACACTTTTAGATTAAAATATTCTAGAGGATATCGTATGGGAAGGTCATTCCATTGACCATAATTTACTTTTGGTTCAAATTCAAGATATTGAGGTAAAATTAGGAGTTGAGAGGGAAATGAATTGATCCCATGAGTTCCTACACAAGAAACCTACCTCTTTTAAGGGTACAAATTAACACCAATAAGTAGAGGAGTAGCTGGAAATGATCTATCAGGTCTTTTACTTTCTAGATATACCTAAGTCTATCATAGTAATGTACACACCATTCAACCTTGAGTTTCCCAACAGGTGGTGGTGAGATTTTATGGTAGAATAAATTCAGCATGTGGGATTGGATTGGAAAATTTCAACACCCTCTTCTTTTATAAATTTTCCTCAATTATCTAGTGATGGAAAACTCTATGGAGATCCTCTAATTACATTAGGTGGGGACCTCCAGGTTTGAGTACAACAATCGGTTTGCAGTGCCGAATTTGTTTCTCTAGAGGTGGTGATGAATCATCAATTGAAGGCCTAACAGTACTTGTAGGGTTTCTTAATAGACATTTAACCATAAGTATATATGCTAAATATTTTCACATATGAGGAGATAGTTGTTAGATATATGATGGAAGAAATGGATATAACGGGAAATATAGAATAATATTCCCCTCCTCTTCCACCTAGTGGATATTTTAGTGGTGCACAAGGAAAGAAGATGGAGTGGAATGAATATATAAAGGGTGGTGGAGGTATTTGTAATCCAATGAATCCCTCTACACCATAATTAGCAACAAGAAGTGTTCCCCTGACTTTCTATTAGTACGTCAAGGTAGGGTACACTCGATGTTCATTCCCTTCACCTGCAAAGATTTTCACTGCTTTTGGCTAGCAAGGCCATCTGTAGAGGTTCTTCCACACTACATATATGCCCCTTTATTGTCAGGGGTATTCAGTTCCAAAGGTCACTGGAGCACAATCAAGTGCTTCAAAGTCTATAAGAATCTAACCACATGCCTCAGAAGTGAAACATCATGTTGTGGATGAGAATACAACAAAGGTTCATGTAGTCTGAACAATAGTATGAGAGACCATCTTCCATGCATCTTTTGTAATAAATTCTTTATGCCTCACACTAATTTCTTTCTTCCCATTTTATTAATGTGGTAAAAATTCAAATGGTTCTCATTTCCCTTATTATGGATTTGGTGTTGCCTCTTGAAAAGGGGAAGGAGTAGGGGTTTGATTTCTTTGTGTGTTCCCTATCGATATTTGACATGAAGTTTGTCTAGTATTTCATAGTTCTTAATTTAGGTATATTCAATGTTATCATCGTGATGGATTTTTTAGTTTCTCATCATGATGAGATCAATTATTATCAATAAAATATTTAATTTTTCTTTTTTGATGGGAGATATGAGGTGTTTCATAGAGAGTGGGATTTAAGGTCCAGTCTTTAAGGACCTTCCAACCCAGAGCTCTGTAGTCTGGTGTCTACCATTATAGTTAGACCCAATGATTTTCCTTATATTGCTGACCTTCCCTTATTGTTTTGGTATTTCCCTAATGTTTTACCATAACACTTATCTGGTCTTTATCCAAAAAGGGCGGTAGAATTTACAATCGATCCGGTGCTGGGTACATAGCCGATCTTGATTCCCTTTTATCACATGTCACCCATTGATATGAAGGAGTTCAAGATCCATTTGGATGATCTGAGGGAGAAATGTTTTTTTTCTGTAGTGTTTCACCATAGGAACCCTGTGTGTTATTTTCCAAAATGGATAATGGTTCACTTAATTAATCCATAAACTATTAGAAATTGATCTGGGTGAATATTAAAAATAAGTACCCTTTCCCAACATAGATTACCTATTTGATTAGTAAAAGAGGGTGAATTTTTTTTCAAAAATTGATTTTTGGATGGGATATCTTCAATCTGAGTTTGGGATTATGATATTCCAAAGGCCACTTTTAATATTAAGTATGACCATTATGAATATCTTATAGTTCATTTTGGTACGACTAATGATCCTATAATTTTTATATCTTTGATGAACCAGATCATTTATTAGTACCTTGATAAATCTTTCTTTGTTTTTTATATGGTATCTTATTTTATTCAAGATTAGAGAGTTAGAATGATTACCAGCTGAATATGGTTTTTGAAACCCCAATAAATCGCTACCTATATAAAAAACTATCAAAATTAAATTTTTGGATATATGAAGTGATGTTCTTGGGTCATGTGATTTTTGAACATAGACATTTATTCAAACCTGGGAAGGTGAACACTATCTTGCATTGGTAAAATACAAAGAATTTCATCAAGATACAAAGCTTCCTAGTCCTGGATAGGTACCATTGGTGGTTCATAAATTATATTTAGAATTTTGAATCACCTATGACTACTCATACTAAGAAATTTGTAGACTTCAATTGGGAGACTAAATTTCAGACTTCTTTCAATGAGTGAAACGACTTCTGACATCATCTCTTATTTTGATCTTACTTGAGATTGATTAGTGGAGTGTGGTATAGTGTGATATTATGTTGGTATGGGTTACATGATTATGAAGGATGATCACATTATGGACTATATCTCTCATAATATTTTACCACATGATAAAAAAACCACCCACTCATGATTTGGTTCTTTCCACAGTTATTCATGCACTAAAATGTTGGAGGAACTATCATTTTGGGGAGAGGTTCACAGTCTTTTATGATTATAAGAGTTTAAGAAATATATTTTCTTAGAAGGAACTAAATATAAAATAGATATTATAGGTGGAATATATTCAGAGATGTGACACTAAAATCACTTATACCCCGATGTAGGGGATTTTCATTTTCAAAGATCTCAGTAAGAAAGTTCCACCACAAGATGGGTTGGAATTGAAGGAAGAGTGTAACGTTATGTGGATCTTAACTTAGTTTCATATGTATAGTCATAGGTATAGACCAGGTATGGTTCTAACTAGTGTTTAGGTATCATCATCCATATTTTATTATATTATGTAGGGTGAGTAGTATAATTGATATTTCAGAGAAATATGGGAAATCTTAAATAGCGGGGATATGATTCTGGTTGGTATCTCCCTTATGATGGTATTCTCCACTTTGGGAATCATTTTTTCATCCCATCATTCATTAGGAATTTAGTTTTTTATAATTTTTATAGTTCTTCCATGGGAATTAACCCTATAAATATGAATATGTATTATGACTAGAGGAAATGTTTCTAGTGGTCAGTTATGAAGCGCAACATCAATTACTTTATATCTCATTGTTACACCTACCAGTAGATAAAGGATACCACCTTAAACCTTCTAGTATACTCCAATATCTTATGGTTTTATTTTAGAAATATAGTGAGTTATCCATGGACTTCGTTGTTATATTACCACATATTTCTATAGGGATTAATTCTATTTGGGTTGTGATCAAATGGTTGATGAAATAAACACATTTTATTTTGATCAGGGACAACAAAAATATTGGATATCTTGGTAATATATATGTGTTGGATATATTGATATTGCATAAGGTTCCCTCTTCCATTGTCTTTGATAGTGACCCTAGGTTCACTTTGATGTTTCAAAAGAATATATAAGAGGTGAGGAGGACTCAGGTTAGTTTTAGTATAACTTACCATCCATAGATGATCAGTCAAGTAGAGCATTCTATTTAGATCTTGGAGGACATGCTTCATGATTGTGTCCTAGATTTTGGTGGATTTTGGGATTACCATATGGGACTGGTTGAGTTTGATTATAATAAGAGTTATTAGTCATCAACTAGAATAGAATCCTTAAATGTTTTATATCGTTTCCCATGCAGATCTTCTCTTTTTTTGAGAAGAGGTGAGTGAGGCATCTATATTAGAATTGAGTCTCATTAAAGTTACATCGATGAAGTTTTAGGATATACATAAATGCTTGGTTACAACTCATTGTTAGGAAACAATTGTATACAGATCATCAATTTCATCCTTTGGATTTTTCTGTTGGTGTCCAGGTCTTCTGGAAGGATTCCACTTGGTTAGGTCCCAATCAACATAGGAAATAGGAAAAGATAGATCTAAGATATGTTTTAAAATTTTAAGTAATTGAGTGGCTTGGTTAGGTTTTTTGTGGGTTGGAATTACTGGATTAAATTATATATATTCATGATGTTTTCCATATATCTCATCAAAGGAAGTACCATCATGATACTACCCATGTTCCGAGTTGGAAGGAAATTTTGGTGGATCCAAATGTTCATGTTATGGAGAAACCAAAGGATATTGTTTATTCTTGAATTAAATTTTAATGTGGGAGGTTTATTAAATTGTTCAAAGTGTTATAATAGTAAAAATTAGATTCTCATGATACTTATGAGTGTGAATTTGCGGCGAGGGATCAATGGCCTCCCCTCTTTCTAGAGAATTCTTTTTCCACATTACGTTACAAGGTAAAAAAGTTATATAATGGAGAGAATTGTATCATACAGGTTAAGGTATACTATATTTTATATTTAAGGTATTTTACTTATGGTTCTGGGGGTTTTTCTAATGGACGCTGGGAGGGGAATTGGTTGCAGAACAAATTAACTTAGTAAAGGGATGATTCAAAATATGAATCCATAACTAAAAAGAAGCCAGAAAGGCAGTTTAGAATGTGAAATAAATTCAAAATGTGTATTCAACTCATGATGTGAATGGTTAACTTGGTATTTTTAATCTATGTTAATGCCTTTTTCAATGTACATGAAACCAAAGAGGATTAATTCTTTGAATATAGGATTCAGAACAAGAATATAACTTTCTAAATAAGGTTTTATGCATTACATGCATGAATATTCTATCATTTGTATTATGTCGCCTCCCATGAACCCTATTTCTCCTCTTGGAGTTGTTGGGTGGTCCCAGTTCTTTCGGTTTCCTCCATTTTCTGATTTGATCAAATACTTGATTGGTTGATTCTCTTTTGGTAATTGAAACCCCCCGTCTTCTCTTTACTTTATTTATCTTAACTTTGGCTGTGGTATTGGGCTATGTTTGTGGGATCTGTGATCATTTTATGATTATTATTCTTCATTCCATTATTGATCCATGTTGTTGTTGTATTTTTAATGATGGGTCTTGTGTTGGGTTTGGTAAGATATGAGAGTTTCTCATGGTATTTTTTGATCCCACCACTCCATTAACCATTTTTTATGGAATTCGATTATAATATATGAGGTTAAATGATAGTTAATCTATTTTTTTCATTTTTTCTTTTACTTTCAGTGTTTCTGGATCCCTTCATGGTTTGTATTCAAACTAAGTTTGAGTTTGGTGGTTCCATCTCTTGCGTAGGGCATTTTAAACATAATTTCTCTTGGTTTTATAAATTGTTTTATAAATTAAGTGGCCTGATTATTTTTCTGATTATTTTTTGTGTGTTAATGGGTTTTTGAGAAAATATGGATTTTCCATTATTTTGTTAAAGTAAATGTGTTTTTTCTAGAATCTTTAAATAGATCATAGAAATGATTTTCAATGAAGGGTTTTAATGAAAAAGGCTATACTGAAATTGATAGAGAAATGTGTTAGCCATGTTGAAATGATTTGATGAATATAATTTATGAGAGCCTTGGGTACATTGGTGGAGGGTTTAGTACTATATATTTTCCAATGAATTTATTGGGAGGTTCACATAGATGATATATTACCTATCCAAGATCATAGATACATGGGAACTAAGACATGGTTTAAATTATAGGGGGTTACTTTATGGACTGTTCCTATATTCTGAGGACTTTGATGCATGGGTTCTAGGTACTTTATTGTGCACTACTTGTCAATTTTTCTAATTGAATAGGTGATCAATCTAGGATATCCTTTTTTAATCCTCATAATTTTTTTTCATTGTTATTTGGATTTATATTATTTTTTGATTTGATACACCTCTTTTCATAAAATGGAAATAGTTTGCTGAATTTATTATTTGAAAATGTTTTACCTGGTATTGTTTTAGAACTTTGGAAAAAATGGGAAATATTTACCCTGATTTTGATATAAAAACTGTTTAACTATTTTTTATTCTACGTTTTATTTAAATTGAGAATATTGGTATTATTGTATGAAGACTTGATATGGAACACCTGGGTATGATCCTACTAAGCCTATTTTCTCACACCCTTCACATTCCTTTAAGGATGTGTAGACCTTGTACTGTCTTAATATAGGAAATGACATGATGCCATTGTGAGATATAAAGGTTCATGTTTGATGGGTATGGGTAGCTGGCAGTGAGATGGTGGGATATTTCCCACATATCAAATAAAGTAGATGGTTACCATTTTAGTTGTCCTTTTTAGTTGGTGGAAATGTACTTTGGGTTGTTTTCTCTGTGTTATTTTTGGTTGTATTTTTACTGTAGACTCTATGGTGTATGGAATTTTTATTTCAAGTTATTCTTAACACTATATTTATAAATAAAATGTATCTCGTTTCAGGTTGGATATATGAAATCATTTCCCCTTTTCATTATTTGATTCCAAGGTGCTAGTCACTAGCCTGTGGGGTTCGAGAATTCGCATCAGGTTAGTGATGAATCCGTTCATGCACTATTCTAGAGGGTATCTTGGGTGGGTATGTTACATTCATCCTCAACTTATTCAAAATATAGTATCACTTTAGTAACATATTTTTTAAATTATTAATCTTTTGTAAAATTGATATAATAACTATTCTATAACATGTTCTTACATGTTTAATAAAAATAACATGTTTCTTTATTGGTCGGTTTTACCACATACATGAGTGATGCTATAATGTTCACTTCATGAATGATGAAGAAAACATAAATAATGGGAATATATAAAAATAATTAGTAATTTAATATTTTTTCATAATTATGTAATTGTAGTATATATAATTATATTCATTAATAAAAATAAAATATTCTTATTTAATGAAAATTCTTAAAAAGGAAAATTTAAACCACTATTTATGAACCATCACTGTAAAATCTGGGAAACAATCCCAGAATAGAAAAACCATATCAGAAATATATATATAAACTCTATAATTTTTTATGTGATGAATACATGATTTTAATGGAAGGATTAAAACCTCTATGTTGAAGTAATCAAGGAACAAAGAAAATAATTAACACCCGATGATTAATTTTATGAAGGAAGGATTAAAAGATGGATAATAAGAATATATAAATAAATAATAGTAATTAAAATTAATTTAGATGAGATTCTAAAAAGGATTCATAATAATACAAAATTGATTATTTATGGTGTTAGAGAATGTCTAACCAAGTGGGAACCCAAGGTAAGGGTTCTTTGTCTCAAATTCCATTCCTTGAGTCATATTTCAAATTATCAACCTATTATTATTTTACATCGAGTAATTATTTCCCCATTGAATTATTTTATTATAAATAAATTTTCATTCACGTGATTTATAAGTTTATTTAATTATATGTTTATGAGTTCTTTTGATTCATAGATGTGGGTTTTTGTAAAATCGTAAAAATGGATTAAAAGGTATTTTTTCTATTTCTATAAATTTTTTATCTTTTATTAAAAATTTAATATTCCATAACCTTTATTTTTTTAATTGTTTCATTATTAGAAGTTTTAATTTTATAATATTGTTTCAAAAGTCTTATTTTCCCCATTTGGAAATTATTTTTAATGTGATTTGTAACATTGTATTTACAACAACAAAACATCAAGAGAACTCTTTTGAAAATTTGTTTCAATTTTTCTTCCTATTTGTAAATGAATTAATAAATATAGAATCATGTTTCATGTATTAACCTCTCATCTCTCATATTCTATGTATATTATGGGTTATTTAACTTTGGGTAATTTTTAATTCAATTATTTATTTCTTCATAAGATATACCTTATAAAAATATCTTTTAACACATTTTATTTCATGTAGTTTTCAAGATATGATGTATTATTGATTTAGTGTGCAAAACATATGTATTTTCTACCATTATTTAATGGGTGGTATTGGAATCAAATTACTTTACAATTAATTGGGTAGAACTTTATATATTATGAGAACATTATGGGATGAAAATATTGATGCTTGATGAACTTTGTTATAGAATGAAGGTACTAATTCAAGATCCTCTATTTTATGGGTCACAGGTTGTGATGCGCAATACACTATATTATGATTGTATAAGTGATTAAATGTGACACATATTAGTATTTCTATTCTTATATTTAGGCCACATCCAAAGTTATGTTTCCATAGATCATGATTGTTGACTTATGATCTCAAATTCATATGCCATGGTATATGCTTTGTTTTCATGATGATATTTTTAAGGTAATATTTCATTATTCTATGATCTAAATTATTCTATCATTTCATATGATCAGATCTTATTATTTCTTATTCTTTTTGGTTAGGTATTTCTCCCCTAATCATGTTTTCTTTAATCTTTATGATCCAATCCTCTATGAATCATTGATAAGTTTATCCCTTTCTGATTGTTAGAGAACACTTCTTATGTTTCCAATTTCCCTAGAAGTTGTATTTAATAACATTTTTAAGAGGGTATGTTATGTGGATAATTTTGTGTGATATGTTGAATCACTATTGTGTAATAATATTATTTTTTTTCTAATCTCCTAAGACACTAAACCTTTGGGTTATGAGAGTTTTCTGTATTTATGATATGCAACATCTAATTATATAAAATTATAGAGGATATATTTTTGTTATTGTTGGGTAATATAATTTAGTATTCGAGAAGTTTTTAGTTTTTTTAGTGATTAAGTTTATTATTATAATAGTACTAAACTTAAAGAAACATAGGTTGGACCAAAAATGTTATTGGTTGAAATGAATGTGCCATAGAGTAAGACACATGAGGTTTAATATTTCATAATTATATGATTATTTTCTCTGATATTATTAAGACATTGGGGTTTATTACTTAGATCAACACTTTTGGTTTTAGTAAATGTTTTGAAACATGATAACCTTAGCAAATAATAGGTGTAATGTGAAATGTGTTGATTATTGCAAATAATAAAAAATGGGATGAGAGATGGAATGTAAAACTTTATGGCTATGCTATATCTGTTTATGTGTAATAATCTAATTCATGTTTACCTATTAAATTCATGGATGATGGATCAAATTTTGATCTAGTACATCATATGAAAAAAACAACCATCAATTAGTGTATTTTATAATCCCCTAATCACTAATTAATAGACCGGTTTGATAGGAAATATTTTTTTGTTCTTAAAGGCTCAGAGCGAAAAATGGAACTTTGGTTTGTTTTTCATTTTGATGGTGAAATGAACATGTGTTTTACCTTGATAAAAATCATGATGAAAAAGGAGTAAATTGACTCCCTGGAATGGGAGAAGTTTATGAAGACATTTTTCAAAAAATATTTTCACTGAACTCTTCATATCAAGATAGAGTAATAATTCTTTACGCTTAAGTAAAAGAAGGAAGAATCAATCAATTCATATGAAACAAACATCACATTACTTGCAAGGAACAAACATGATTTTATAATCAATCCTAAAATAAAAATAAATCATTTATTTAGTGTCTTAAAATGAAGTCTCCAAAAAGGATTAACTATATGAAACTATGGTAGATATAAAGAAATTATTCAACATACATTAAAGGAGGAATTAAAGATTGGTGGATCTCATTATTATCATATATTTAGATACAAAAAAAATGAAAATGAAGTTTCATGGAAACATTAACAGTAAATCATATATAAAAATGATAATTAAACCACCCAAATGCCAAAAATGTGGTAGGAAGCACATATTGAATCACCTTAAGGGAACAATAAGATGTATTTAAATAGTAGAGATAGCTAATGAACACACAATTTCTAAAGAAAAATGAAGAGGACAATTAATGAAATAGAGGGGAATATGTTCCTAATGAATACACCACCCACAATTCAATGCAAAAAATTTATGAAATTTGGTCATTATACAAATAAATACACCAATACATAGGTTAATATGGGGATTAAACACCAGAAACCTCTAAAGTTAAGGGAGAAAGGTTAGGATTATACAATCACAACCACCTCAGTAGATTATAAAAATGAAGTGGTGAAATATACGCTCATTATCCACTCAAGAAATATGAACATATAAATTTATTCTTGGTATTCACATTCCTTCACATACAATAAGTTTTCTAAGAATATTTATCCATGACCTTAAGCATATGATACTTAATTACCCATGAAAACTCTCAGTGGTGTGAGGATTGCATCAAAAGTATATAACTGTTATCTAAATAAGGTATATGTGAAAATCCTTTCTAAAAATCAAGATAATATTCCCTTGATATTATTCAATGTGATTTTTGGAATAGATTGGATCACTCTAGAATCATATAAATTTATAGGATAAGGAAATTTCATTTCAAATTCCAAATCATACCATGATAAAATATTAATTCAAGGATGATTATGAACTCTCATTGGAAACTAATTCCATGATATGGGTCATAAAATCCAATAATATAAGATATCTGAGTAAAATTATTGGGGAGAATATCAATATTTAAGTCATTATCATTAAACTATAATATGTTGATTTATTTTAATGAAAATCTTCATAGTATTCCCATAAATAATTAGGTGATGTTTGCAATTGAACTCATTCTTTTATCTAAGACTATGTCTAAGAGTCTTTACAAAATACCCCCTATTAAATTATAGTATTTTAATAAAAAACTACGAGATAATTTGGATAAGGTTTTTATATGTTCAAGTTCTTCATAGTGTTCTCGGGTCCTATTTAATTATATAATGGATGGTTCAATGCATCTTTTCATATAATTATAAAAATAATCCTTTTACCTATATTAATGAATTATTTGATCAAATTCGATGGGATCAATAATTCTGAAAGGTTTATCATAGATTTGGATATCATCAACTAAGGGTGAAGTGGGAGAATATACCCATGAATACCATTAATAAATGTATATATACTGTAACACCCCATGTTTTTCTAAAAATAAATAGAAATGCATGGAACTTTGTTTTAGTAGATATTTTTAAGTAGCCTTTAAAACATAACTTTTCCACTTCTATGTTTTGAATTTCAAGAAACTGTTATCTACAATTCTGTTCAGTATGTTATTTGGAGTTTATTAGAAGCAAATTTTTTTAGTGAATAGTAACATACCCTTATAAATAGTAATATGAACATAATGAATGGTAAATTTTATTATTATTTTATTTTATTAAGGCTTTAAGATAATAGAATCTAGGTTGATTTTTCATTGTGATATAGAAGTAGTTACATAATTAGAATTGTTAATTTTTAAATTAAGTATGATTTTATTTAAAAATTAAATTAATAATATTTAAAAAATTCTTTTAAAAAAATGGACTTCATTTTTTAATTCTGCACATCGATAAATGTTTAGGGTGAATTTTGAGAATTTTTATGAAACAATTGATTTTCCAGTGAATAGTAAAAAATATAGTTTTTAGTTTTGGTGTGTTGATGACATCATTAATGATATAATAATGATTTCATAAATTTGGTCGAATTTTGTATAGATAAATAAAATGTGAGGTGTCCCAAGTTGCTTATACCATGGGAAAATACCATGCGAAAGCCCATGGTTTTGCAAATACCACTCATGAGGTGTCCCTTGAAAATTATTAAAATAATCCCTCACTTTTCCTATAAATACCGACTCTTCCCTTCATTGAATTCATTCCCAATTCTCCCTCAAAGAAGATCTGGCCTCCTTACCTTCATAGTAGTCCTCCCAAGGTTTCCTCAAGCTCCCAAGGTCCCAACCTTCATGTTTTAAGTGTTACTCTACAAGGTAAGAAAATTATCAATTTCTTTTTTTTCCATCCAAGTTCTCTTTTATGTGGTATATCTTTTAATTTTCCATACCATGTTCTTATTTAATTCTTATTCTTTATCTATTCTATATTATGATTAATTTCTGGTTGGGTGAACCTTTTCCCCTCTCTTCTTAATGTTTTCTAAAACCCTGTCGCATAGCCGTTGGGCTGCTGAATTTTTCTAAGATATTTCTCACTTATTCTTTTATTTTGAGTTCATTCCTTATTATTTATTCATATATCCTTAAAAAAGATGCATGAAATATCCATAAATCATGTATATTATGGATGTTATCATGTTTATGGAAAATTAATCATCATTATTCTTTTCCTCTCCCACTTATTTAAGGAATAAAAAACATTGTCCGTTATGTATCGAATTACCGACATTGCGGACGATGTGATTTCAATTTCCATTAATTCTTTCAAGTCTGGTCATGAAACCATATATATGGTTTAACCAGGTTATAATATATGTTTTATGACTCACCCATGGTTCTGGAATTCTTTTGTACTCATGGTTCTAATTTATAAGACAAAACGTGGTTGTTATTATCAAATAACCACTAAACTGATCTAAACAAAAATCATTAATGTTTTAACATATGAATCATCCTAATCTTAAAAATCAAAATGATAAATGGTATAAATTATGGTACTGGAAATATTAAAATACCTTTCCATTCTAATTCTGTAATTTCACTTCCAATCGACAACAACATCCACCATGAACCAATCATGGAAATTATGTTAAGAACTCACCAAAAAATAGTGCAAGGAGAAAAATACTAACAATTAAAGATTGAAATTATTTTATGAAATGATTAAAGAAGATTTTATAAACATGAAAATGTTTCTGTAAAATACTAATAAACACTCTTTTATCCATTATACAGGAATTTTAAATAGGTTTGAAGTAAGTCAAACCCGAGGTAAGGGAATTCTTAACCTGATTTCCATTCTTTGGGTTAACCTTATACTTCATTATTTATGTGTATTTAAATTTTTTGTGTGATGGGTTCTGTTTGTATTATTTTTTATTATGTGTATTTATAGTATATATACATACTCCATCGACTATCTTAAGTCTCTCTTCAATTGTATGATATTTATAAGGGGTTTTCTTTAAAAATCCTATTTATAAATTTGGTTTTACAAAATTACAAATTAATGTTTTAATGGAATTATTCATGTTGTATGATTATTTTTTCATTCTTGGGAATTATTTATGATGAAGGGTGGGACCTATATATCCTTCCAATGCATTGGTTATGTGTATGTTGGAGGATGGTTGTATGATTACTCCAAGTGTAACTGCGATGTTTACACAAAGTAAGGTAGCCGTGAGGATTACAGATTATAAGGTAGCCAAGAATGGTTACAATATTATGTAAGTAATTTCCCAAGATACCTTTATGATTATATTCATGTTCTCATGTTTTGTGTGGATCTTGTGTAAATCTCATGTTACACAAAGTAATTATATATGGGTGACAAGAATGTCTTTTGAAAATGATTTCATACATTACGAGTATTTGTGGAGTAATGTGATATTTACTTTTTTTCCATCCCTTACTGAGCTTTTTTTCTCATCCCATGTTTGTAAATGATATTTCATAGGTTAATGGATGTGTAATACAAAGAATCCATGTTAAATTTTGAATAATTTTCAAGTAGTGTTGTTTTAAGTTTTAATGTTGTAAATTTTGAAAAAAAAGGAAATTGTTTTTATGGTATCCACTCTGCAATAAACTGTAATTTCATGAATGTATTGCCCTAATTCTCTAAAGCTCTAAACTTGAAAATATTCTCAATGTAATAGGAAGTGTTTTATTGACTAAGTTCAATATTATGTATGTAATAAGGAAAGATCCTTATTGTTGGTATCAAATGATAGTATAGATAACTTTAGGGGTTAGGGTGATGTTAATAGAATACCATAAATGATTTTCACTCTATGTTTAATTTGAAATGTTTTAGTATTTTAAGATTACCATGTTACTTCATCTAAGACATGTTTGTTCAGAGTGGTTGTCCGTAGAAAAAACAGGGATTATGAAGGGGAGAGGCACCAACCGAATGACATCCTTCCAGAACTACAGCCCGGAATGGTAGGGATTGAAACTGAGAAGTTTATGATAGTAATGGCTCAGATAACATAGTAAATAAATGGTGGTGGAATCCATGAAAGAGAAACAATAGATGTACAACAACAGAACATGACAGTAGTGGAACATTTTATGAGACAACATCCTCCTGCATTCGATGGATCTTCTGATCCAGTAGAAGCTGAAGGATGGATCAAAGACCTTGAAAAGATATTCGATGTTATGGGATGTTCATAAAATAAAATGGTAAGTCTTTCCATTTATCATTTTTAAGGGGAAACTGATCAATGGTGGTCAATGGTAAGGAATATCAGGGGTAGAGAGGATTTTGATGCCTTAGAGTGGGATGAATTTAAAAGTATTTTCCTTGAAAAATATTTTCCTAAGGTGGTGCGACTTAGAATGGAGAAACAATTCCTTGAATTGAAATTGAAGGAGGAAGAATTAGTGACTGTGTATGATGCGAACCTCACCCGACTGGCGAGGTATTCTCCAAATATTATTCTGGATCTTGATAGGAAAATCCACCGCTTTTACTCAGGATTGAAGCCAATGTATCGAAGGGCGTTGGCCTCCCGTGAATTCAAAAGTTATAATAAACTTATACGATGTGCTGAGAGGATAGATATGGAGTTTTTTGATGATTATGTGCATTTTGGAAACAAAGAGAAGAAGAGGTCCAGTTGGAAAGGAATGGGTAAGAATCAACAAAAGAAATCTAATGGTAAGAAAATCCAATTTCTAGTTTGTGAAAAGTGTAGAAAGAAACACCCTAGGGAATATCTTAGAAAAACTGGGAAGTGTTTTAAATGTGGTAAGTTTGGATATATGGTCTGAGATTATAACACAAATGATCCAAAGAATAATCCTGATAAGCAAACTGTAAAGTGTTTTAAATGTGGTGAAATGGTTCATTATGCAAATGCCCACCCGAAGAGAGATCTGAATGACGCAAAGAAGCCAGAGTACAAGCAGAAATGTGTTGTGAGATCCTTTGAGACTACGTCAGCAGATGTCAGTCCATCTAATGAAGTTGTATAAGGTACTTTGTTTGTTCACTCAGATTTTGCTAAAGTTTTGTTTGATACGGGGTCTACACATTCCTTCATCTCTGAAAAATGTTCTGGTAAATTTGAAATATCACCTCAAAAAATGAGACCCGAAATTTTTGTAAAAACACCAGGGAGAAATGTTATAGTAAAGAGGAATTAGATGAATATTTATATTGTTCTCTGTGGAAAGAATTTACCTGAAAAACTTGTTGTTTTACCCTTAGTTGAGTTTGATGTTATTCTGGAGATAGACTGGATTTTTTATTATCAAGATAAGATTAACTGTATAGCTAAAGAAGTTGTTTTCCAGAAAGAGTTTCAGTTTGTATACAAAAATGAACCCATACAATTGATAACATATCAGGAAGATGAGAAGAAAGATGGAAATGAAAGTTATCTTACTCATATTGTTGAAAACAAGGGAACTATTCAAATTAATTATGTGCCAGTTGTAAATGAATACCTTAATGTTTTTTATGATGAGTTACCTGGTTTCATACATGATTGAGAAGTCTAATTCAAAATTAAATTAGTTCCTGATGCTAAGACAATTTCAAAATCCCCATATCGTATGGCTCCAATATAACTTCTTGAATTGAAAAATTAGTTTCAGGATTTTCTTGACAAAGGCTTCATTCGTCCTAGCACTTCACCATGGGGAGCTCCTATTTTGTTTTTTAAAAAGAAATATGGTTCCATGAGACTTTGCAGTGATTATAGAGCTTTGAATAACATCACTATTAAAAACAAGTATCGCTTTCCTCATATCGATGACTTGTTTGATCAGCTCCAGGGAGCTCAGTACTTTTCCAAGATTGACTTGAGATCTAGATACCATCAACTGAAGGTGAAAGAGGATGACATCTCGAAAGTAGCCTTTCATACTAGATATGGTAATTATGAATTTTTTGTTATGCCATTTGGATTAACTAATACACCTGTTGTATTCATGAATCTTATGAATAAATTATTTCATTGGATAAGTTTGTGATTGTATTTATTGATGACATTCTGGTATTTTCTAAAAATAAAGAGGAGCATGAAAAACATCTAAGGGTTGTTTTACAAACATTAAAAGAAAAGAAACTGTATGGATAATTCATCAAGTGTGATTATTGGTTGCAATAGATTTCTTTTCTTAGGAATATTGTAAATACAGATGGAATTGTAGTTGATCCTTAAAAAAAAGTAATTGATGAATGGCCAAGACCAAGAATGGTTACATATATTCATAATTTTTTGGTCTTATCAAGTTATTACCGACGGTTTGTTAAGAACTTTTCACAATTATCTAGCCCGATAACTAAGTTAACACGGAAAGGGGTTAATTTTTTTTGGATAGAGGAGTGTGATGTTTTTTTTCAGGAACTGAAGAAGAGATTGGTGAATGCTCCAGTTTTGGCAGTGCATTCCCAAAATGGTGAGTTTTTCATCTACAATGATGCTTTTTTGAAGGGATTTGGTTGTGTTTTGATGCAGAATGATCAGGTAATTGCCTATGCTATGAGAAAAATTAAACCTCATGAGCTAAATTATCCCACACATGATTTGGAATTGGATGCTATGGTTTTTTCTTTGAAAATTTTGAAGCATCATTTATACGGAACCAAATTCCAAATATATAATGACCATAAAAGTCTAAAGTATATATTCACTCAGAAGGAATTAAACATGAGGCAGAGAAGATGGATATAACTGATAAAGTATTATGACTACACGGTCAATTACCATCCCGGAAAAGCAAACAAAGTGGAAGGTTCCTTGAGTCAGAAACATCATGAATCCTTAACTATGTTATGTTTGGAACATGATCCCTTGATTAATGATTTGGTTAACTTTGTATAAGAAGTTGTTGGTGCAGAAAATACATCTATTGTGTTTCAAGTTTTAGTGCAGCCTTTGTTGATAGACAGAATTAAGTGAGCGTAGAAGGAAGACTATGAGCTATAGAAAAAGGTAGAATTGATTAAAATAGGTAAGTTGCTAGAATTTAAAATTGATAAAGATTGTTTTTAAAGATTTTGAAAAAGGTTGTGTGTGCCCAGTGATTTTCATTTGAAGAAAGATTTGTTGTGAGATGCTCATAGTTCTTCATTTTCTGTTCATCCTATCAGTACTATAATGTATAGAGACCTTTGGGAGTATTATTGGTGGGATGAAATGAAAAGGGATATTGCTGATTTTACCATGAAATGTTTGATGTGTCAACAGGTTAATGTAGAGTGGTAGTTGTAGAAGGGGATGCTTCAGCCTTTTCCAGTGCCAGAGTGGAAATGGGAGAATGTATCCATGGACTTTGTGGTGGGAATACCAAAGACTTCTCGAGGTAACAATGTGATTTGGGTTATGGTTGACCAACTAACAAAGTCTACACTTTTTTTTCTATTCGAGATACACTGACATTGGATTAGCTTTCTCGGTTGTACCTCAAATAGATTTTCAGGTTACATGGAGTTCCTCTTTCCATTACATGTGAATGAGATCCCAGGTTCACTTCTAAATTTTGGAAGGGACTTCAGAAGTCATTGGGAGAAGAGTTAAATTTCAGTACAAATTTTCATCTTCAATCAAATGGGCAGTCAGAATGAACGATTCAAACTTTGGAGGATATGCTTCGAGCTTGTTCCATGGACTATTAGGGAAGTTCTGATCATCATCTTTCTTTAGTTGAGTTTTCTTATAATAACAGTTTTCATTTCAGTATTCAGATGACACCTTTTGAGGCCTTGTATGGGAAGCGGTGTCGGACTCCAGTGTTTTGGGATGAATTCAGTGAAAGAAATTTGATGGGGCCAGAATTAGTATAAGAAGAGGCTGAGAAAGTGAGGATAATCCAGCAGTACATGGGGACAGCTCCGAGGAGGGAAAAAATTTATGCAGATAACAGAAGGAATGAATTCTCTTTCATGGTAGGTGACTATGTTTTCCTTGAAATATTTCCTTGGAAAAGTGTGATGCATTTCAGTAAGAAAGGGAAGCTATGTACACAGTTCATCAATCCTTTTGAAATCTTGGAGAAAGTTGGAACAGTTTCATACCACATAGCTTTGCCTCCGAGTTTGTTTCAGTTACACAATGTTTTTCATGTTTCTATGTTGAGATAGTATGTTCTAGATTCATCACATGTCTTGAGCCCAGAACAAGTTCACCTAGAAAATAAACTTTCTTATGAAGAGAAACAAGTTTATATTCTTGATCGAAGGGAAAAGGTATTGCGGAAAAAGGTAATCCACCAGGTAAAGGTTTTGTGGAGAAACCACAAGGTTGAAGCCACAACATGGGAGTTTGAAAATGCTATGAGGGAAAAATACCCTCAGTTGTTTAATATGTAAATAAAATTGCGAGGAAGCAATTTCCAGAAGGTGGGGATAATGTAACACCCCATGTTTTTCTAAAAATGAATAGAAATTCATGGTACTTTGTTTTAGTAGATATTTTTAACTAGCCTTTAAAACATAACTTTTCCACTTCTATGTTTTGAATTTCACGAAACTGTTATCTACAATTTTGTTCAGTATGTTATTTGGAGTCTATTGAAACCAACTTGTTTTTTTGGGAATAGTAACATACCCTTTTGAATAGTTATTTGAATAGTAATATGACCCTAATTAATAGTAAATTTTATTATTATTTTATTTTATTAATGATTTAAGATAATATCATCTAGGTTAATTTTTCATTGTGATATAGAAGTAGTTACAGAATTAGAATTGTTAATTTTTGAATTAAGTAAGATTTTATTTAAAAATTAAATTAATAATATTTAGAAAATTATTTTCAAAATAAGGACTTCATTTTTGAATTATACATGTCAATAAATGGTTAGGGTGAATTTTGGGATTTTTTCTGAAACAATTGATTTTTCGTTGAATTGTAAAAAATACAGTTTTTAATTTCGGCGTATTAATGACATCATTAATGATACAATAATGATGATGGCATAAATCTGGTCGACTTGTGTATAGTTAAATAAGATGTGAGGTGTCCCATGTGGCTCATACCATGGGCAAATACCATGGGCAAGCCCGTGGTTTTGCAAATACCACTAATGTGGTGTCCCTTGAAAATTATTAAAATAATCCCTCACTTTTCCTATAAATACCAACTCTTCCCTGCATTTAATTCATTCCCAATTCTCCCTCAACGAAGCTATGGCCTCCTTACCTTCATAGTAGTCCTCCCAAGGTTTCCTCAAGCCCCCAAGGTACCAACCTTCATGTTCTAAGTGTTACTCTGCAAGGTAATAAATTTCTCAATCTGTTTTGTTTTCTATTCAAGTTCTCTTTTATGTGGTATATCTTTCAAGTTTCCATACCATGTCCTTATTTCCTTATTATTATTGATATATTATGTATTATGATTAATTTCTGGATCGGTGACCCTTGTCCCCTATTGTCTTAATGTTTTCTAAAACCCTACCGCATAGCCATTGGGCTGCCAAATTTTTGTAAGAGATTTCTCACTTATTCTTTTATTTTGAGTTCCTTCCTTATTATTTTTTCATATCTCCGTACCCAATAGGCATGAAATCTCCAGAAATCATGTATATTTTGGATTTTATAATGTTTATGGAAAATTAATCATCATTATTCTTCTCCTCTCCCATTTCTTTAAGGAATAAAAAATATTGTCCGTTATGTGTCGAATTACCAACATCGCAGATGATGTGATTTCAATTTCCATTAATTCTTTAAAGTCTTTTAATGAAACCATTTATATGGTTTATACAGGTTATAATATATTTTTTATGACTCACCCATGGTTCTATAATTCTTTTTTACTCATGGTTATAATTTATAAGAAAAAACGGGGTTGTTATTATCAAAGAACCACTAAAATGATCTAAACGAAGATATTTAATGTTTTAACTTTTGAATCATCCTCACATTAATCATCAAAATGATAAATGGTATAAATTATGGCACTATAAATATGTAAATACCTTTACCATTCAATTCTGTAATTTCATTTCCAATCGACAAGAACATCCACCATGAACCAATCATGGAAATTATGTTAAGAACTCACCCATAAACAATGCAAGGAGAAAAATACTAACAATTAATGGTTGAAATGATGTTATGAAATGATAATATAATATTTTATAAACATGAAAATGTTTCTTTATATTACAAATAAACAATCTTTTAACCATTATAACAGAAGTTTAAACAAGTTTGAAGTAAGACAAACCCGAGATAAGGGAATTCTTAACCCAATTTCCATTCTTTGGGTTAACCTTCTACTTCATTATTTATGTGCTATTAAAATTGTTTGTGTGATGGGTTATGTTTATATAATTTTTTATTATGTGTATTTACAATATATATACATACTCTATCCACTATATTAAGTCTCCCTTCAATTGTATGATATTTATAAGGGGATTTTCTTTAAAAATCATCTTTTTAAATTCAGTTTTACGAAATTACAAAATAATGTTTTTATGGAATTATTCATGTTGTATGATTATGTTTTGGTTCTTAGGAATTATTTATGATGAAGGTTGGGACCTATATCTCCCTTAAATTCATTGGTTATGTGTATGTTGGAGGTTGGCCATATGGTTACTCCAAGTGTAACTGCGATGGTTACATAAAGTAAGGTTGCCGCGAGGGTTACAAATTATAAGGTATCCAAGAATGGTTACAAGATTATGTAAGTAATTCCCCAAGATAACATTATGATTATATTTATTTTCTCATGTTTTGTGTGGATCTTGTGTAAATATCATGTTACACAATGTAAGTATATATGGATGATAAGAATGTCCATTGAAAATGCTTTCATACGTTACGAGTATTCATGGACTAATGTGATATTTCCTTCTTTTCCATACCTTAATGAGCTTTTGTGCCCATCCCAAATTTTTAAATGTTTTTTCACAGGTTAATGGATGTTTAATGAATTTAAGGAAGCCATGTTAAATTTTTAAGATTTGTCAAGGAGTCTTGTTTTATGTTTTAATGTTTTATATTTTGAAAAAAATAGAAACTATTTTTATGGAATCCACTATGTAATAATGTGTAATGTCACAAATGTATTGTCCTTATTCTATAAATCTCTAAACTTGAAAAGATCTTCAATTCAAGAGGAAGTGTTTTCTTGAATAAATTCTATATTATGTATGTAATAAGACTGGGTCCTTATATATACTCTGAATTCATTGTAATGCCTTTCAGACTTACAAACACCATAAAAAATATTCATGTATATAATATATAGATTCTTTAGATTCAACCTTAAATAAATTTTGGTAGTCTTTATCAATGATATTATTATATATTCTAAGAGAAAGGAAGAACATGAAGATCATTTTAGAATTGTTGTTAAGATCTTAAAAATGAGAAGCTGTATTCCAAATTCAGAAAGTATGAATTTTGTTTGTAAAACATACACTTCTAGGGCCATAAAATCATAAGAAAATATATATTTTTTGATCCTTAAAGGAAAAAAGTGTTTGATTAATGGATTGAACAAACAAATGTAATATAAATCTATAGTTTTCTTAGATTGGATATATACCAATGAATCATTTCATGCAATTTATCATGAATTTCAAATCAACTAACTAAGTTAATGTGAAAGGGTGTAAAGTTTATCAAGATGTATGAATGTAAAAAAAATTAAGAGATATTAATAAGGGGTTATTAACCACACCTATTTTCACACAAACCTAAAATGAATATTTATTTATGTTATATAGTGATGCATGAAAGAATTTCTTTGGGTTTTTCCTTTTAAAACATTATATGGTGATATCTTATGCCTCACATTAATTAAATACCCATGAGAAAAATTACTCGATAAAATATTTAGAGGAATTATCTCAATAGAGAAAAATGTGATATATGTTAGGTTTGACCGTGTGAAAATAATTTTCTATTGAAGTTATTAGAACTAATAGATGAAGAAACTATATAGTTGTTATGACCAGTCTATAGATGTCAATGGTAGAGAAGTGGATACCATGGTCAATGAGTTCAAATAGTGGATTGATGTATGTTAGGAAGATCTAAAATCTAGCTGATTTCATATGGTGAAACATTTAGATGATAATTTTGTTAGATGATACAATTATGCAACATAGCCAGATGGAAGAAATTGAAAGTTACCCTTGATTACTATGCTTGGAGGAAGTATTGTAAAAACGTAATGTCATGTATAAGTTATTCGATGAGATATTTGGAACATGTATAGTGGACTAGTCAGGGGAGTTAATACAATATAAGTCTTTTATCAAATGAAGGGTTCACTCATAGACATTGACTCAAGTGGAATTTATCTTAAAAATACAGGTAGGTGGTGAATAACAGAAGGACTAATTATACTATACTATATTTTGTAGGTTGAATCGCATGTGAATTACTAATGTATAAAATGATTACAATAATCATATCGTTTACTTGAATAAAAGAGTTTTAGTGTTCCCATAATGAATTTAGATGAAATTATGTACCATATAAACATGTTTTTATTATGAATGTATTGATTCCTTTCCATTTTTTCCTTTACATGGTTCTTTCTAGGTGTGTTCAAAGGTTGTGAATTTTAGTGATATGATTTGAATGATGAGTTATCCATGTTCCAATCTCTATAGCGTGGGTTGTTGATTGTTCTTTATTTACACCCTTAGTATGTTCTATTGGATATATCATTCATTGGTTTTATTAGATAGTAATCATGATCCCAACGAGTGGTATTAAATATTTTATTAGATTGTTCGGGACCATCACGCCCTAGTGAAGGTGTTTTAGAGTTTAGTTCAATGAAATCACTATAACCGTTTTCCTTATATAATAATATCAGTAATTAGTTCCTGGACTCTATTTCACATTGAAGAAAAGTTAGTGTGATTTCAATTTTTTTGAATGGTTGGAATAAAGATAGGGAAATGTTCATGTGGAAATGTTGGATGGAACAAATTTTGGTTTATGGAAGATGAAGATGGGGGATTTTTTATTGTGGAAAGACCTTGATCTTTCATTGATTTATACTAATCCAAAATTGATGAATAAGGAAGTGTGAGAGATTATTTAAAATAAATAAATGAGGTTGATGGAAATTTCATTTTTATATAGCATGGATGTTAGTATCCTAGAAGTGAATACCACATAGAAACTTATAAATACCCTCACTGAAATGTTTTAGAAGTACACAATTATGCATAAACAGTTTTTGATAAGGAGTCTATTAGACATGAGAATTTCAAAAGGAAGGTCTACAATCAATCATATTAATAACTTCATCATAATAATAAGTTAGTCGGAGTTAGTGAAGGTGAACTTCAGTGATCCATAATGGGAACAACTATTACTATCATCACTCCTTGAATCTTGGTATGTGATGGTCACTACTATATGTTACTCAAGAGGAAACAATGACCCTGTGTTTTTAGATATCCATGAACTGATCTATAATTATGGGAATAATTGGAAGGATATATATGAATATTCCAAAGAATCATTTAATATGTAAGGAATTAGGTGATCCACAACATGGAAGGATCATAATAGAGGTAAAGAAGGATTAGATGGAGTATAAAAAACTCAACAGAAAGTGATCTCGTGTGATGGAATTATGAGAAGAAAGGTTGTTATAGGAATAATTTCAATGAGTGTAGTGTTAAATTTTGAAAATACACTTATGGAATTGGATCCATGATTCATATGTCGAATGATTGGAATGTTATTATCATATCTACTGCTAGTTCACTTGATTATTAGGTGATAGAATCTAGATATTTATTTCACTCAACATTCAAGAGAGGAAGTATGAATAAATATAATTCTAGATGGTTTGGAATTAATCATATATTTGACTATAAATATCTCTATATAATTTTTATGGGAGGCATTTCCATATAGACAAGGAATAGAAGATCACTATTTTTTTAAGGAGTGTGAAACATCTTGAGGTTAAGTAAGAACTTAGTTTCTTTTGGAAAACATGATTATAAAGGATTATATACTATGTTACCTGATAGATCATGGAAGATTTCATTTGGTTCCATAGTTATATAAAAAGGAGTGAAATATTGGATGTTTTACCTAATGAGAGCATCAGAATGTATGATGCATGCTGGAAATGTAACCAACAAAAAGTCATGGAATAACCTTTTAGGTCACCTCAATGAGAAAGTGATGAATTTTTGAGATACTAAATGCATAATTAAGTATAAAATCATAGAGTATGAACATGTGAGGAATATATTATAGGGAACTATTAGTTGGTTTCCTTCCCAAAAAATGTAAAATTCTGAAGAGCCAAAATGATAGAGTTGGTGCATATAGACATATGAGGATTGGATATAGTTTTATTTTATAGAAGATCAGTCTATGATGTGAATTTCATCAATGATTATACACACAAAGTTTTGGTGTTATTTATAAAGCACAACTATCAGGTATTCAGTGTCTTTATCTGATTGCGATCTATGTTGTAGGAGGAGATCATTTTCAAGCTTATTAGCTTACCGTTGAGAAATGTTGAAGTGCATGGAAGAAGGGAATTTTAGATATTCTACTGGAGAAAGTGTATATTGTTTGAGAATACTATACTAGGGTGTCCAGAACATAACATAGATTTTTAGAGGATGAGATAGATACTGGTTAAAAGGAAAAGGAGTATGATAATTGAAGAAGGATTCCCCAATGTTTTTTGGAGCAAGTGGTGAATTTAGAGATATAATTAATCAATAGAAGTCATTATTCTCTATTGGGGTAGGAAATTTCAGAATCCATTTGGTTTAGAAGTAAGATATAATCCACCCATCTCAAAGACTTTGGGGAATTTTCCTATATCCATGTTGATTACAAGGAGTGTAACATGTTTGATTCTAGGTCCTAAATGCATTAATTTTTAGGATATGTTGATGAAGAATTTGGTTTTTTAATATGGGAAACAACCTTTGGAAGTTTATAAAATGTAAAATGTGATCTTTAATAAATTTTTTCTATAGAATTATTATAAGTTATTGGATAAATTAGATTAGATAAAAGTATCATCTAATTCTAAAGTTCAATTGAATGGATGTTCATACAATGTGGATGCTCTAGAAGATTCAAACATTACATTAGCACAAGAAACACCAATCCTTTTGGAGGATGTTTTGAAAGGTAATAAAATTTTTATGGTCTTTCCATGGCCTAAAGTACTAGAAAGATCAAGGGATATTGGAACTCAAGAGAAATTATTGGTAGGATAAAACTTTAGAAGTTGTGCACTGAATGGAGTACGAATATAGAGAAAACTATAGGTATATACAAAGGAGAGGTGATAATTGTAGAGGTATAATAGTGATTTAATCTATTTACTATAATGGGTGATAGAGATATTGAGGGCCTGGAAGAGGTTATAATTTTTAAAGACTCAAATTAGTGCGAGTTATCTATGTGGTATAAAATTAACTTTCTCTGTGTGTCCAAAACATGGAAGCTGAAAGATAGTCCTTATAGGAATAAATTCATTCAAAATAAATTGGTTTATTGGATGGTGGAATAAGAAGATTATAGATGGAGGTATAAGTCTAGGATAATCATAAAAGTGTTTTTAAAAAATATATGTTTTTTATTTATCAGATATTTTCTCATTAGTTGTTAGTCATATAACTACTTGAATTGTTTTGAATGTGGTTTTTTTTTTGGAGAATTTTTATCTAGAGTATTTAGACATGAAGAAAAATTTCCTTCAAAAGTAATTATATAAAAATATCTATATGTAGTAGCCTCTTTGTTTTGAGGAGTTACAAAATTAGAACCTTGTGTGAAAAATCAACCAAATACTCTATAATTTGAATTAGATTCAAAGTAATTAGATTCATAATTTCAATGAATTATTGATGGGGTAAAATTTCATCCAAAGTAATTCTAACAATTACTATTATTATAAGATATTTGAAAATGAGATTTTCATAATTCTACTTATCTGCATTGATGACATACTAATATCATGTTGAATTACTGAAATAAAGGCGTAATTTTTTGAAATCGTGGATATGGATTTCCTGAGTCTAGAAACGTAGATTTTGGGGATGAGGATAGTGAGATACTAATGTTTGGGTACTTTTCTCCTGATCTAGTTAGATTACATTCAAAATTTGGTGGAGAATTTTAGTAAGGGTAAAGAAAAATCAATAACCACACCTATAGATATAAATTTCATGATAAGAATGAAGAAGGTACTATGATTATAATTTTAGTTTGAGTACATGAAGATTATTGAATATTTAATCACAGTCACTGGATTTTTGTTCACCATGATGGGTACTTGTTTGGACATTTTGAAAGTAGTGGTAGTTTTTAGATGATACATTTCTATCCCAATAATATAACATTAGTATGATTTGATGTGGATTGATTGATTCTTAAAGGGATCTAGATAAGATAAAATTTTACCTTAAAATAGATTATTAGTTTTAAGGATTTGTAGAAATATATTTTTGTGGATAATAAGACAAACAAAAGAGCGCCACCGAACATGTGTTTTCTGCTAGAGTAATGATAATCATTTCATCATCAATACATTAATCAGAAGTTGAAATACCGACAACATAAGTGTGGTACATCACATTTATATAAGTAGGGAAGAATTTTATTTGGATGAATGAGACAATATAAGATCTTTAAATGAGGAAATATAATCGGATTTTCTTTTAAAATCAAATAGTGTGATTCACTTATCCAAAAAATATGACGTTTCATTCAAGGGGAAAAAATTCCGATAAATTTTCAATTCATCTAGAAATTGTTGGTGGATGGAATGATAAATATCTAGATTGTATAAGGGTATAAAAATCTAGTAGATATATTGAAAAAGGTCATAATCTAGGATGTGTTGAGGCTATGTTATGCCACATTTGGGCTCAGATGACTGGAATTCACGGTAGGATAATCACACTAACAACAATAAGATTCAATATTCGAAAAATATCTTCTAAAAATAATAAAGGAATTGGATATGAATTTGAGAAAATTATTCTCAGTCAGAATCTTTTTTGGATAGGAAATGTGAATATCATTTCCTAGTTAAGTCATTAGAACCCATAGATAAAGAAACTCTAGAAGGATAATGGATGATAAATGAATTGTATTGGTGGAGTTGTGACAACCATGGTCCAAGAGTATTTATAGTGTGTGGATAGAATTAATGTAGACTGAATGATGTCCTCATATAATACAGACAGACAATGATGTAGTTAGAAGATAATATCAGATGACATAGCTGGAAGAAAGTAATCAGAAGTTAATCATGATCACTTAGCTTGAAAGTAGTATAATAAGAAAAGGAAAATCATATATAATTAATTATATAATATCTTTTAAACATGCAAAATGGAATAACTATGGAAGTTGAGGCAATGGAAGTATTTGACTAAAAGTAAGGTTCATAGATAGAGATCAGATTTGGTGGACTTCATCCCACAAAGATAAGAAGGTAATAACTAATGGAAGCACAATATGAACTATAAAATATTTTTTAGGGTGGGTCATTTATGATCTCTTAATGTAAAAAAATATTTTAATCATCCTCGAGTTTAATTTAATAAAAGAGTTTTAAGTGGTGATGGATGAAATGTCTATGCTGAGGGGCGGTGTTTGCATTAATGTAACATCAATTTTATTAATTTCATATTATAAAATAAATTAACCTCTATGATCAGTTAATATCACAATCTCATAAGTAAATATTTAATTCTCATATTTTAAAAAAAATTATAAAATCAATAGAACAAATAATTTTTTATAGGTTTCAAGCATAGTGTGTGAGCCTACTCTTTACAACATCCGGTTATTACCGTAGCTACAAATTCTCCACCATAAGTTGATAACTAACTTACAATGGGTAGGGAGTAATCTCCCTTCACCTAAAATTTCATATATTCTTGTTACTACCATTAAAAAACATCTCAATGGTCACACTCAATAACATTCTTGTTACAATGAGTTATAACAAATGAGAAAGATCATATGTAGCTCCAGGTTTCTTTAGAAAACCCAGAAACATTTAAGATTTACAACTAAAAAGTATGACTATAGAATTACCATTTTTGGTTTCCCATTATTTTATTTTCAATACCCAATAATTAAACCCATTTGAATTCTATTTTAATGATTCTTTAACTCACATAACCAAAATCCCCTTACGTATAGATAAGTAGTGAAACAAATTATTCTTATTTCTCAAAATTTAACAACACAAGTAGATAAAATCATCTTCCATAGTTTTCAATTATTTTAATCAACTATATTAGTCTCAATATTCCATTTTTTTTCAAACATAGACATGATAGATATTTTACATCTTTCATTCAAAACTTATATGAAAAAATTAACTTGTATCACTTGTTGATTATCAAGTGATTTAGGTTCTTGAGAAGAACACAACATCATACCAATAATATTTGCATCATTGTTGAGAAAATAATAAATTCAATTCATCTTGATTTCACCACATTCTATCTATTTCATATTAGCACTAGTTCTTCACTGATATGGTTTAGCATTTTTTCATTTTTCTTGAATCACAATAAACTTGTGATATTTAAATAATCGTGGAATAACTTAGGAATCATCTTGTTCATATTATTGAAAATATTCAAAATTTGGAAACATTATTTTTCATCAAGAATAAATTTATTTATTTTAAATTATTTTAGTTATACACTAGTTACATCCAAGAATTTTTCACAATAAATACGTATGATGAAAGGTTTATAAAGTCTCAAAGAATTTTGTTTGAAACTTTAACGTCTAATGGTTACCTATGTGAAGTCTTATTACCCATAAATACTTATGTTTAGATAATTATTATAATGATAGATCAATGAATTATGATAGTATTCAAAGGATTACAAAAAAATTATTATAATTTGAGCTATAGTCTTAAACTTAATGCAAGAGTATTTTACTCAACGAGTTCACATTTTTTTATTACTTGAGAAATTTCAAATCACTTTGAATACTCCAAAAATTTATTCCAAAAAAATCTATTCCTTATTAATGATATAAACAACATATAAAATAACCTCAATATCATCTCAAAAACGATAAATTAATCTTTCAAAGGTCTTTATCATGTTGAAAAAAAATTAAAACCTTGAATTACTTTTTCAAAAATTCCAATCCACAAACAAGATTTATAGTGTTTTACACATTTATTAAGACATTATTCAGAACCACATAACCTTTTTGTTGTTGTGAATTTTGTTTTTTATTTTCTTATTTTTCTTTTTATAGTTTTTTTTGGGTGTGTTTTTAGGTTGTACTTGGTCGTGTTGTGATGTGATGTTGATTCTTCCATGTTCTGCTCTGAATAGTGTGAAATTATTATAAGTTCTTAATTTATGATAATATAAAGTTCAAATGGGTATATTATCCCATGGTTTTATCGAAAAATACATGATACCAACAATATATAAACTGCTCATAAAATATTAAAGTTTATTTTAACATATAAGGAATTGAACAGGCACTAATGTATATGGTTAGATTTAATAAAGGACTAGGATTTCTCAAACAATTACCATCATGGGAAGAAAAACAAAGTGGTAGATAGTCAGTAAAAATTTCCATGATAACTTATCCATGGTAATGACTAAAAGAGATCTAATATTCATAACTATACAAAGGATGGACATGGAAATCATAAGGAAAGGGATGAAATATTATATTTACACATTGATCAGTCAACCATCCATCTATGTAAAGATGATGTAGGGAAAAAATGTATAACATAGAGCTAAAAAATCGGGTAGGAAATGTTCCAGAGTTTAACCTTAAAAGTATATAGATTTAATATTTTTAATCTGGATATGTGACCCATTGTTTCTAGGTATGGAGAAAGATATTTTAGATGATTCCCATAACTGATTACTCTCTTTTCAAGAAAGAAGAAAATGATTTATAAAGATCTTAAAAAGTATTTTTGGTGGGATAACATTAAGAGAGACATTTTATAATATTCATATCGATTCAAGGTCTACCAAAAGGTCAAGGAAAAATATCATAAGTCTAAGGGGATGATAGAACAATTACCCATACTCATATATAATTTGGATAACATCACCATTAATTTGTTTATAGGTATTACCAATACTTATAATGGAGAAAATTCCATTTGGGTAGTAGTGTAGCACCTTAAAAATTTCGAAAACATCAGTGCCATTATATAGGATTTATTACTTGATAAACATTATAAGATATACATAATGTATGTGGTTAGGTTTCATATATCACTACTTTCAATTGTATATGATCAATATCCAAGTTTTACATATATTTTTTAGATAAGTCTTAAAATTGTACTAGATATAGTGATGGGATTTAGCATGGATTATCATCCAGAAACTAATGGTCAATATGAATAGATCATTCAAACATTAGGAGAAATATTAAGATATTTATTTATTGATTTATAAGGAGTCTAGGATCAATATATTCTCTTGGTCTAGTTCTCATATAATAATTTTTTCTACTATAGCATCTAAAATGGAACCATATGAGGCTCTATATGGGAAGAGTTGTAGAACTCTAATGTGTTGGGATGAAGTTGGAGATATGAAGTAATTGGGATATGATCTTGGTCAAGAAACTATAGGGAAGTTTCAAACCATTAAATGACCTATCAATGAAGTTTAAAGTTGACATAAGATCTATTACAATATTAATTGATGATATTTGGAGTTTGAGATTGGTAAAAAATAATTTCTTTGAATATATTCACGGAATATGGTTATGAAATTTAGGAAAAAATAGATTCATATCCCAAGATACCTTGGCATCTTTGAGATTATTGATCATTTATGGATAATATCTTATATCCTAGTGCTTCCACAAAACCTCTACCATGTATATGATATGTTCCATGCATGAATTTTAAAGAATCATATATCATATCCATCACATGTACTAAAATAAAACACTATATAATTGGAAAATTATATATATTAGGAGGAACAACTGGTTTGGATTGTATAGATAAAGGGTTGTAAAACATTTCCGCTCATTAAGTCAATGTTTCAAGGATAAATCTTAAATTTTAAGAATATATATGGTAACTTGAATATAAAATGAGATAAAGGAACCCTAATTTTTTATATTTGATTAATGAAATTATGAGTGAATTTTTTAGAGGATAATGCAACATCTGAAATTTTTTATATGAAATTCCCTTCAAATTAAATTCATGTGTTTGATATCTTATCTTACATGAAACAGTAAAATAAGAATAAAAAAGATTTATTCCATTAAGGTAAAAAATTAAAATTAAATCAACATTACAAGATATTTAGATGAATTAAAATTAGAAAAAATATACAAGTAATAAATCCATAGTTAAATAAAAACACAACAAGATTGAAATACTCATCGTCATGATCTTCTATAAATACAATACCGTCGATGATAAATATAAAAAAATTAAAATTTTAATGAATATAATAAAAATTGGAAAAACAAATAAGATAATAAAATGAATGATTTTAGTAAAATATATTAGGCTATATATAAGGATGAAATACGACCATTTTTTTTATGGTCGTTTTCAATATAATTATTTTTTTCATATAGTCGTGGGATATGCAGACATTGGATATACATGTTTCCAAGTAGATTAATTTTTATAGATGAAATTTAGCAGCATATTATAAATTTTATAATTCCTATATAATAACTAATTCTTCAAATAAATAAAATAATTATGATGTATTGGTGAAGAATATTATAATTTCAAAAATAATGTGGATTTTTATCCATTAAATGTATATATATTTTCTATCACATTTAAAGAATGATTTTAATTTAATGTTTACATAAAATTCAGTGAATTATTTTAATTATAATGGATTGATAAAATTAAATGAAGGGTTAATAAATAAATAAATATGATTTAAACAATTTAATGTTAAAAATAGTTTTTTTCCAAAAAAAAGTTTTTCTAAGTGTTTTGTATTTTTATATTTATAAATTAAATTTATATGTATTAAGGAGTGATCCTAACGTAATTTATTATTTATATATATAGAAAAAGGGATTAAAACTCATGGAATTATTATTAATTTATATAAAATAAAAATAAGAAACTATAGCAACCCTATCCCTTAACACATATCATTACATGATTTTAAGCATAAAAAAACATCATATTACAAGCCAAGGATCATGAAGTCTAGTGTCTTGGGATACTTGGTACACAATATTGAAAACATGGGACCAAATAAAACATTTATTTATTTATTCTTCATAAATATATCTTAACTTCCATTGCGCTCAAATATATTCATAGGATAATCTAGGGATAACATAGAGAAAGTGTTGAGCTAAATTCCCAGTAAGGGAATTAACATACGAATACAGATTTAGCACATGGGTTAGAAGGAATGGGACATGTGGAATCATAACATATAAACACGGGATCACATAAAAATGGATTTATATTAATGTGTAAGAAACATAAAACATGAATTTATCATGATTCAAGTCTCGTTGCAGATAGAGGAGTACAAGTCAAGGTTAACTACCATGACCATTGCACATGGTAGCATGAGTTATGGCTGGCCGCTAAGATCATAGCACATAACGTCTCATGAGACATAACTTTACCCAATTCAATAGATAACCATATGGGCACACCCATAATAACATGCTCATGATTATGATTTCCACATAAATAATCATCCATAATGAATCATACATAAACATAAGGGTACCCATGGAAAGAAATGGGTATCAAAATCATGTCATAAAGCATGAAAGAATGGAATTAAAACATACATGGACATTGATAAGTTAAATAATAATATATAATGGTAATTTATGTAAAATAAAAGTTTCAACTTATAAGAAGAGTATTTAAGAAATTTTAGCATTAAAACATTTTAGCACAGTTTTAAGGAAAATACTAAAGAGAATTTAAAATAGAAAAGGGAAAGATATTTTATATAAAACCAGAAGTGGAAAAAGGATGTTTTCATAATTAAAATAATTATTTTATATAAACAATGGTATATTAAAAAATATGATAGAGTGCACTTAAAATTGGGTAATAATTTAGGAGGTTTCTGTAAAACAGGTTTGCTTTTCGGTAAGCATTGAAAAGGGAACCATTTAAAAACATGTATATCCCTGATAGAGAATGATGAAAGGGTATTAATAAATTAATTTTTTACATATACAAAACATTAAGATAATTTACATAAAAATATTGGGTAACTTCATTTTTGTAATAAGAAGATCGATCAAGTGGAAGGAATAAAGGAGGTTTGGGTATTATCCCTTAGCTTAAGTCCATTGGAGTCCTTCACTTGATCTTAATGTCCTAGATAACCAAATTAAATTTATTAATTAATATGTACCAAACCTATTATTTTATTTATTTATTTATTATATCCTTATAAATTTTATTCATGACCTTTTTTAGTGGGTTAAGGGGTTTAATTTATTTGTTTGGGAGCATTTGTTTCCTTGGTTTTCATGACTGGATTACTTATATACATGTAAGGATAAACATGTAAGACAAGAATGTTTTTCCGGAATTGAAGTTGTATGTTATTAGTTAAAATCCATAATATTTCATGTTCATAAAATTCCTTTGTTTGTTTGGAGTAAAGATGAATCATTATATAAAACTTTAATGATAACCCTTTTAATTAAATGGCAATTTTTGATCACATCGAACACATTTTTCTTTATAAAATAATATCATGTGTACAAAAGATTCGAAAAAATTACATTAAACATAATAAAAATATTATATTCTGATTCTACCATCCAAATGGTTTCATTACTAGAATTGAATATGGTAATAGAAATTAAAAACCTGTCGTCCTTGAATGTTATAATTTAACACATCTCGGATGGTGTTTTCATTTCTAGTATAAAAGAAGGGTAAAAGAGAGATTATGCTTAATTATTTCATTATCATTACAAAATTATAGTACATATAATTTACTGGAGTTATCATAAAATTTGGATGAAAGGAGGTGAGGAAATGAAAAAAATAAAGGAACGTGAATGAAAATAAAAGAAATGATAAGAGGAGTTTGCCTCTTGAATGTAACTTCCTTGAGAACCTATTTTGAAGAGATGATTTGGTATTTTGAATAGACCAAGGGATTATGAAAGTGGGTGAGGGGATTAGGGAGATATTTTAGAAGAATTTATACAAGGCACAAGGGTTGATAGGAGTGAAGAGAAGAGTTAAATAGGGGTGATATTTATAGTGGATGAGAGGAGGGTTTTCTCAATATTTTATTTATTATTTTATTATTTTTTTCAAGACAAGAAATATTAATGATTCTTGTAAACATAAATAGTTATATGTGAATGTGATTTCTAAAGAAATTCCATTTAAATCATCCACGACTCAATCATGATGTAAAAATTCAATTATTTTGCATTTATCGTGAATTATGATATTTTACTATCCACCAAAAATTTAAGTATTTTAGAAAAATCCCAAAAAGTTCACCCAACCATTTTTCAATGTTTAGAATCCAAAAATAAACTCCATTTTATGAAAATAGTTTTTTAAGTATAAGGTATTTAATTTTTAAATAAAATCATCATTTACTTGAAAAATACATATTTTTAAATTATATATGATTTGATAATACTTTGAAAAATTAACTAAAGAATTATTAAATTATAATATAATCATAAGTTATCAAAATAATTACTTATGAAGGAATTTTATGAAAATAAATTTTCTTTTAAATTACTAAATTATTCAATAAATTTTAATTAAATATTTACGACTTATAAAAATACCAACACTATGATATAATTATATCATATTGTCACTTATAAGATGGATAATTTTTTTTATAATTTCATTGGTAAGGTTAATATTTAATTAGATGATTTACTATTTCTAAGGTTTATAACACTATTCATAAGTGTAACGTTTCTATTCATAATGGTCAATTACTATTCACCAAAAATTAAGTTTTTTTATTATACTCCAAACATCTTATTGATCACAACCGTGAATGCCATATTTTCGAAATTCAAATCACATAAGTGAAAGTATTATGTTTAAAGGTCACATAGTACTTAGTAGTTCATTTTGTTGTGGTTTCTTATGATTACATGACATAATTATAAGAATGTAGTTTCCACTGATTAAACTTTGGGTCATTACATTATTCCCCCCTTATGAAATTTCACCCTCAAAATTTCATTTTACATTCCAATCCATAAACAGGTGCGGTTACTTTTCCTTCATTGCCTCCTCCAGTTACCATGTTGCCTCTTCGTAATTATGGTTCCGCCATATTAGTTTGACCAGGTGAGTAGTCTTGCTACATAGAACCTTATATCTATTATTATGTTCTTAATTTGTTACTCCCCGTAGGAAAAATCATTCTCCAACTGTTCCACCTCTGTAGAGAGTTCATGTGAAGGGTCTGATATGTAATTCCTTAAGAGGGATACATTAAATACATCATGTACTTTAGACATGGTAGGTGGAAGTGATAGTTGATAGGCCAGAATTCTAACATGATCAGAAATATTAAGTGGGCCGATGTACCTGGGATATAACTTTCCTTTCTTTCCAAACCTCATGACCGTATTCCATAGAGATATGCTGAGGCATACCATGTCTCTAACTTTGAACTCAAGGACCTGTCGATGATTGTCTGCATAATACCTTTGTCGACTTTGGGGTACCTTGATGTGCTACAAAATGTTTTTCACCTTCTCCACCATTTCTTAGACCATTTCAGGTCATATCATCTTACACTCACCAACTTCAACCTAACATTCCAATATTCTACACCTTTTCCCATAAAGGGCTTCATATGGTTCTGTTCAGATGCTTGAGTGGAAAATGTTGTTGTAGGAGAAATCAGCCAATGGAAGATGTTGTTTCGACCCTCCTTTTAGGTTCATAGAACACGATCTCAAAATGCCTTCTAGTTTCTAAATAGTTTACTTATATTGGCCATCGGTTTGAGGATGATAGACCATACTGAATTTTAGTTCAGTGCTTAGAGCATGTTGGAGACTTATCCAGAACATTGAAGTGAATCTCGTATCTCTATCAGATATAATAGATATTGGTAATTTATGAATCCTTACTCCAACTTTGATACATATCCATGTATTTTTATCTCATGATAAGTCCTCTTGAATTCGGATAAAGTTATATGTCTTCGTATGATGATCCAAATTGACCCATATAACATTGTTTCCTCTGGATGTCCTTGGAATTCCAATGACGAAGTCCATGGTGATGTTCTCCCACTTCCATATTAGTATGGGTAGTGGTTGAATCATCCCCTTATAATTTTGTCTTTCAGTCTTCACTTGTTGACATAATAGGAACTTTGATGTATATTCATCAGTCTCCTTCTTCATATTGTCCCACCAAACTTTCTCTTGGAGATCTTGATACATCATTTTTCTCCCTAGGTAGAGAAGGTTGAGCTACGTAAATCATTCAAAAGATCATTCTTTTTGTCTAGATCTAATGGTACACATAATCATGACCCAAATCCTATAACTCTTTCTTCATTAACCTTGAACTCATAAGATTTTCCATTTCTAATAGCTTTTACCATTTTTTGAATTTCCACATATTTTCTTTGAGCATCCTATGTTTTCTCCATGAGGGATGGTTGAGTAATCATTTGAGAAAGGATTGATTTTTTCCATCCCTTAATGATTTCCATTTCTATACTCTTCAAATCGGAGATAATTGGATCCTTTTTGAATTCTCATCATTGATAAAGATGTAGGATCCTTTCTACTTAGAGCATTTTACGCCTTATTTTCCTTACCGGGATGGTAGTGGATTCAACATTCATAATCCTTGATGTGATATAACTATATTTTCTAGTTCATATTAATTTCTTCTTATGTGAATATATATATATGAGACTCTTGTGATCAATATATATCTCACACTTCTCCCCATAGAGATAATGACGCCAGATTTTCAATGCATAGATCACATCTGCCAAATGAAATCACATGTAGGATAGTTTTGCTCATGGATTTTATGCTTCCTTAAGGTTTAGGATTTCAATTTATCATTTTTCATTAGCACACATCCTAAGCCCCTGTTTGAAGCATCACTGTACACCACAAAGAGTTCTGCACTTTTTGGGAGTGTGAGTACTCGCACAATGATAAGCCCCTTTTTGGGCTCCATAAAGCTTTCCTAACATTATTGAGCCCCAAACAACTTCACCCCCTTTAGTGTCAGCTTGTTCATTGGGTTTGAAAATTATGATAAGTTCTTCACAAATCATCGATAATACCCAGATAGAACCAGAAAGCTGTGGATAGCCATTACAGATGTTGGTCTGGGCCACTCTTCAATTTCATTTGTCTTGGAAGGGTCCACATATATCCTTTTGTTGGTGATTAAATGGCCCAAAAATGATAATTACTTCATCCAAAACTCACATTTACTATAATTTTCATAAAGTTTACCCCTTTGAAAATTCTTTATCACAGTATTCAAATTCTCCTCATGTTGTTCTTTTCTCTTGGAGTATATCTTAATATCACCGATAAAGACTACTAAAAATTTGTCAAGGTAATATCTAAGGACTATATTCATTAAAAACATGAATATTTTCAGAGAATTAGTTAATATTAATGACATAAATATTAACTCATATGTCTATACCTCATTTGCATTGTAGTCTTGGGAATATCTTCCTTCCTAACCCTTAATTGGTGATATCCTGACAAAAGGTCCACCTTAGAAAAATAACTGGCCCCACAAATATGATTGACTGAGTCATCTATTAGTGGTATGGGGTACTTGTTCCTAATCATTATTTTATTGTGATCTAGATAATCAATGTAGATGTGCATTGATCCATCCTTCTTCTTGGTTAAGAGGACTGGCACACCCCATGACGAGGCACTCAGGCATATAAAACCCTTTTTCAGATTCTCCGGTAACTGCTTCATCAGCTCTTCCAGCTCTACAATGGCCATTCTATAATGTTTCTTTGATATAGGTAGGGATCTAGGAATAAGTTCAGTTGATAACTCAACCTCTCGATAAATAGGAATACTAGGAAATTCTTTGGAAGATTCATCAGTGTAATCCCTCACAATGGGTATATCTTAAAGAAGTATTATCTTCTTTGTCTCAATCACTTGAACTAGTCATGCTTGCTCAAAAGGAAATAATATCCACACATGAGACAATGATTCTAAAGGATATTAATCTTCCTCATTACACTTGTAAACAATTGGAGGATGCTTTAGGATTTTAAGAGTGATCTCCCTTTATTGAAATTTGATGTTGTATTTATATAAAGATAGACAATAAATTACAAAGATAACATCGAAATCCACTAAAGGATATATGATGAGATTTTCCAGGAGGTTTAGTCCACAAATGTTAACTAGGGAGGAGTTATATACATTGGTAATAGTAATTCCCCATTTTATGTTCTCACAGATAAATCAACCTCCAAATTTTGAGGTGGTGTTTGAATTGTTCTACTAAACTTGCAAGATATAATAGAATGTATTGAACCAGAAACAAATAGTACTTTTTCTATTCTCGAATGAATAACTAGCATACCTATCACCAAATGGTTTTCATACTCCATCTAAATAGTAGTGATAGAATAATCCCTTCTTTGTTTCCATGGAGGTTGTTTTTGATTGCCTCCAGCAACCCTTATCTTAGGGAAATTGTTCGCATAATTCATATACTCATTGTAGTTGTAACACTGCACAATAGGCTGAGTGTTGATAAGGACCTTATTTTATTTTTCCACATTATGTGAATTCTTCACATCCCTTTGAAATTTCTTTGCTATATGTCCCATAATAACACATTTAAAGAAATTTCTAGTTGCCTCTAGACAGTTCCCAGGATTCTTATTTTGAAAATTTTGACCCATGAGATGTTCAATCTTCTTTTCATCATGGTATTTATTTTCCAAACCACCCATATTAGACTATATCTTATACTTTTTTTACCATGCCCAAGAGGCCACTGGGAGTCTCTGATATCCATTTCAACCACGAGGGAACAACAAAAAATCTCCTCATAACTATCAAAGTATTGAATTACCAATGATTTTCCTAGACTCATCTTTAGTCCGCTAAAGAAGTGATCCAACTTTCTTTTAGTGTTCATGAAAAATCCAGAGGTGAAGGGTTCAAGGGAAATATTTATTGGAAAATATTTTCTTGAATTGATCATAATCCATGGAATCAATTTCCTTTGGGGACTTCATTTTCTTGATCAGAATCGATCAATGATTAGATTCCCCATCGAAATGATATAGTGCAAGTATGACTTTCTCTTCTTCTGAGCACTAGAGGAAAAATAATATCCTTTCGATGGAGTTAATCATTAGTTCTATGAGGAGGGGATTGGAGGATCCACTAAACATGGGAGGCCTTTTCTACATGAATGATTCAATGAAAAGTTTCTCTTTTCTTAGAGGAGGAGGGCGTTCTACATGATTCAAGTTATTATTCAAAACTTGAGACAACCGAGTGAGTACTATCATGAAGTTTTGAGCACCCATTCCCATAAGATTTGAAATATCATAAGAGAAATATTCACATTTCCTATCACATTGATAATTGGTACGTGTTCTTATATTTCTCTCCATTAACTATGAAAAGGAATATACAATTATAGATCTTGGATACTTATTTACTAATTACAATAAGGAAATTTTAAACAAAAAAAAGGATAAACTATTAAAGGAAAAGTATATCCTAACTTGTGATTCCCTAGGTTTCAATCTATGTTTTCCATTATCTATTTCCTAACATATATTCTTATGGTATTTTTCCCCTTAATAATGGTTCATACTAAGCTTACAAATTTACCAAATCATGTCCCCTGGGAGTATCGAACCAAGTATGTAGGAAAGCCCATTGTTGTGCATGAGTTCCCATCCAAGTCTAGATCGAAGCAGTGTTTTTGGGTTTTACCCCTTGGTACATATGTTCCAGATTCACCTCAACTTGTTCATATCTAGATAAGGATTTATTTTCTTGATAAACCACTTACTCTATACTCACCAAAATTTAAGGATATTTTCTTATACGTACTCTCATCCCTATGGTTCTTACTAAAGAGATCTATTCCTAATTTCCAAAAATAACTAGAACTTCCTTTGATATCCAATATAGTTACCCTAAACTTTTACACTTATCAATACATGATTTTAAGAATAAAAAACATCATATTATAATCTATGGATCATGATATCTAGAGTCTTGGAAGAGTAGGTACATAAAACTTAAAACACAGGACTAAATAAAAAATTTCTTTATTTATTATTCCTAAAGAGGTACTAACTTCCATTATTATCATACATCCTTATAGGATAACCTGGGGATACCATTAACAAAGGGATGAACTAAGATCCCTACAAGAGAATAAACATAAGAATAATGCTTTAGCACATGGGTTAGAAGGCATGACATAATGATATTAAAAGGAATGGATCATATGGAATCATAACACATAGACATGGGATCATATAAACAAAGTGTCATAGTAATGTGGAAAAAACATAAAACATGACTCTAGTATGAGTCAAGGCTCATTACACAAAGAGGATCACAAGTCAATGTTAACCACCAAGACCGTTGCACATGGTAGCACGAGTTAAGGATAACTGCCAAGACCGTTGCAAATAACATCTCATGAGACTCAACTTTAACTAATGCATTGTGTTATATCTAGATGAACCCATCATAACATGTTCAAGAATATGATTTCCACATAATGAATCATACATAATCAATCCTAAATAAAGTGATAATTTAACACATATCAGATGGTGTTTTCATTTCTAGTATAAAAGGAGGGGGAAAGAGAGATGATGATGAAGTATTCCATTATTATAACAAAATTATACTAAATTTAAGTTACTAGATTTATCATAACATTTGGATTACATTAGGAGAGTAAAGAAAATGAAATAAAGGAACTTGAAAGAAAATAAAAGAAATGAAAAGAGGAGTTTATCTATTGAATATAAATTACTTGAGAACCTATTTAGGGGAGAGGATTTAATCTTTTGAAGAGACCAAGGGTTTAGGGACATGGGAGAGGGTCTTAAGGAGATATTTTATCAAAATGTAGATAAGGAACAATGCTTTAGATGAGTGAAGAGAAAAGGTAGGGGTATATATTGTGGAGGAGTGGAGGGTTTTCTCAATATTTTATTTATTATTTTAATTTTTCTCTCAAGACAAGAAATTGTAATGATTATTATGACAATAAATAGTTATATGTGCATGTGAGTTCGAACCAATTTCTATTTACATCATATAAGACCAAATAATGATGCATAAATTCATTTATTTAGCATTTATCGTGAATTATCATATTTTACTATTTACAAAAATCAAGTATTTTAGAAAAATCCCAAAAATTCCCCCCAACCATTTTTCGACATGTTGACTAAAAAAATGAACTCTATTTTATGAAAATAATTTTCTAAATAAGTTGTATTTTATTTTTAAATAAAATCATCATTTACTTGAAAAATACATATTTAAAAATTATAACAGATTTTATAAACATTGAAAAATTAACTAAGGTCTCATAAAATTATCATATAAACACAAGTAATAAAAATAATTATTTATGAATACATTTTATACAAATATATTTTCTTATAAATTATTAAATTATTCATAAAATTTTAATTAAATATTTATGACTTATAAAAATACCACCACTATGATATAATTATATCATATTATCACTTATAAGATGGATAAATTTTATTTATACTTTCATTAGAAAGGTTTCTATTTACTTGGCCTATTTAATATTTATAATGGGCACATTACTATTCATAAGGGTAAAATAACTATTCATAATCGTCAGTAACTATTCACAAAAATTAAGTTTCTCTTATCAGACTCCCAACATCTTACTGATCGCAAGTGTGTAAGTCAGATATTTGTAATTCAAATCACAAAAGTTGCAATACATTGTTTAAAGGACACATATTACTTAATAGTTTTTTGAGTCATGATTTCATGTGATTATATGACATAATTATACGAGGGGAATTTCCATTCATTTAACATTGGGTCATTACAAAAAACATAATGTTTAAAAAAATCATTTTTATATAAAAAATAATTTTTCATTTATATTATATGTTTAAATTTAAAATTCAAATTTCACTTGCTCGTAATATTAATTTCATTAAATGGAGTTCAAATTTTTTAATTTACACTTCAAAATCAAGTAACAATAATTAATAATTAAATAAAGTAAAAAGGGGTAAATAGAGATGACAATTTTTTTATAAATAATATGATATTTAAATATTCCATAATTCCTATATTAGGCTTAAGAGTAAATAATAAAATTAAAACCAAAATTTCCTTATATAACACACATAAATCCTATGTGATTCAGTATGTACCCTTCACTTCACCAAAGTTTCCAAAGAAATGTCCCTCATTTTGACATTTAACTGGACCTATCATCTACCCACTCTAAACCACTTATATTCTTTAGAATTTTATTGAATACTTTGAAAAATTTCCTCTCCTAGTGTTAATTGTCATGATTTTGAACTTTTGATCACACATAGTCCCAAATCCTTCATCTCCAAGAGGACCTCTATGATACAATTTATGTCTTCAATGTAAGTGTTATCCTTAGATTAATAATTTTTCTTAATCTTACTAATCCACATATTCTTAAGTATATTTTATCACATTTATAATTATTTTTAATTTTTTACTCTATATTAGAAGTGATATTATATCTATTTTATAAAATGTTCATACACATTCAATCGATAGAATCAATTCTTGTTTTGGTCTATCTTACCACCTATAAGAATGATGTTATGAAGTTTACATCTTGAATGATTAAGAAAATCTTAAATACTTGTAATATGTTGAAAAAATTATTAATATAACTTGTTTTTATAATTATAGAATAGTAATATATATATATATATACTAACCAATTAAACTTAATTCTTCTTATTGAATCAAAATTCTCAAAAGGGAATTGTTAACCATTATTTACATACCATCACTGTAAAATCAATGAAGCAATCATAGAACTCAAATAACGCATCGAAAACATATTTATCAACTACATGAACATTCATGAAGTGTCAAAAAAATGATTATGATTCTAGGAATGAAACCACAAAGTCAAATAATGTGAGGAACAAACAAAATAATTAACACCCAATGATTAATTTTATCAACGGAGGATTCATTAATAGGTAATTAGAAATTATAAATGAATATTATTAAGTAAAATTAATAAATACAAGGTTATAAAAAGGGTTTATAATGATCCTAAATTTATTATAAAAGGTTTCATAACATTTCTGATCAAGAGGGAATCCACGGTTATGGGTTTTGCCTTAATTTACATTCCATGGGGCATATTTCAAATTATAAAACCATTATTATTTTACATGGCGTACTTACTTCCCCATTGATTTATTTTATGATAAATTAATTTTGATTATTGTGATTTAAAATTCCATTTCATGATCTATTTTATTGTTCTTTTGATTCATATATTACCAAATCTATAAGGTTTATGTTTGGGAATACAAATTGTTTATGGATTGTAATACCCTCTATATAATATAGATACATTATCAACTACATAAGGTTTTTTTCTAAATCTTTATTTAATTTTAAATTTATCTTTTAGGATTGATATACTCTTCCGTATATCTATTTCATGTGGTATTTTATACTTTATTTTGGGGAGATTACATTTCTTTACTAAAATAATCTTTTTGATTGATTGTTACCTTCAAAAAGATTTTTTATTAGAAAGGAAAAATTACAAATTCTATATTAGTTAAAAGATATTATTGTCAATGATTTTATCCCGAGTTTTAATGATTTTAAACCCACTATTTTGAGTAGAACTTGTTTTAATATTGAATTTTTATTTTTACATGTAAGCTATAATAGAATTTATAAATGGATTAAATATCAAGTTTTAAATTTTATTTTATTTTTGGGTATTATTAGAACAAGTCCTACACTTAATATTTGGTATTTGGTGATTATTTAAAGAGATTAATGGAAATTTCCAAGGAATCAAAGTGGTATAGTGAAATATGGAAATTATGGAAATACTGCAGAAAAACAATTGTTGGTGGAATATTACAAAGTCATTGTAGAGACCCGTATCTTGACGTACATGGACATTACATTACTTTTGCGGAATACTTAGTACATAACAAAAACACACACACAAGGATCGTAATAGTTTAGTGTCTTTGGAAACTCGGAACGTAATCTTCTAAACGTGGTGAAAGATCTTCAATATCTCCCATAAAGATCTTCCCCTTTTTTTTTACCTAAAACCTTTCTTTATATCCTGGGGAAAGAAAAACAAAAAAGGGTGAGCTCAAATGCTCAGTAAGGGTAAACAAAAGAAATATCAATCACATCATATACATAAGAACGTAGCTTTTGGAAATCTTGACCTGCAAAAGAGCTCATAATATCATAACATGGGATAAATCATAGAATTGAAAATGAGATCCCCATACTCATAAAACTTGAAACTTTGTGGCATGCACACATAATCATGGAAAATCATTTCTTGTTAGTCATGACTCATTTCCAAGACTATCTTAGTGGACAAAGTCCCTTTCTGAACCGAGTTCACTCCTCGTTTCAGTCCTGTATCACTGAACCGAAATAACCTTCCGTTCCAGCCATGTCTATCTCATGAGATATAAAATCATTACCCAATGCATTGGAGGGAGATATAGGTCCCACCCATCTTATAATGAATCCTTTCTTATGTGTGCCACATAATCATAAAACATACATCATCGCATAACACATGTAACAAAAATGGGATTCTTGAAACATCATGACATCATAAATCAATTCATATAAGATAAAGGAATTCATAAACATAATTCCATCACAACATAGTCAAATCAATGTAAAAATATGGATAGAAACAGAACCCTTTATTATCTTAGATGGAAAATAATTTTGATAAAACACTTGAATTGAATTCTTGAGGAAAATAACCTTTCTTCTTCAAAATCAATTTCTTTTCACAAAACATCATGCAATTTTAAAAGAAAGAGATTTTATTGAAAATAGTCATGAAATCTTTTAGAGGAAGCTTCATGAAAATAAGGCTTTATAAAACAGTAGAAATCCGTTCGTGCCGTATAAGTTAAAAAAAACATTCTTCGTACTTTTGTCGGAAAAGTCAAAAAGTACCTCGTACGAAAAACGACAAAAGATTCCTTTCATACGTATTACTAAAAACTCACCAAAGGGTAAAAATGGATTTAAACAATTTTAGGTGGATGGAAATAATATTACATATTGATAAAACATGTATGTGGATGATAAAATACACCCCAGTAAATACTTACGAATAAACAATCTCGGATAAAAATGAGATTGTGATATTTCCCTTACCTTAGGTCCGATTTGCTTTGTTCATGTCCGAACCTCCTGTATAATGATTTAAATCATGTTATTGAATTATTCCAGAATCATATTAATTGTTATGATATCATATATGGTTCACTTATTACATTATATTACCCGTTCTTTTGTAAATTCCTTGTTAAAGAAGCGTTTTGGGTAAAATCGTTTCATTTATCGTAGGTGTTTTGACTTGTTGTTCTTGACATCATTATTACTTATATCATGATTTAATTACTTCCAGAATATAAAATATGATTTATATATCATATATATTCAGTATATATATATATATAATAGGTAGATAAATAAAATGAAAAACACCGTTCATGGAGACGGTAGTCCGTACGTACGCATGAACGCTGTTTTCCTTTCCTTATTGTCTTGAAATGGAAGTAAGTAGATGACATACATATGTATATATATACATAAATCCAGTAGCTTTATAATGTCATATATTTCATTATTATTTCTTATATATACATTATAATCATTCTTAAATGGTTAACATGGAGAATGAATCTCATCGCGTCGTGGAGACGGTATTCCGTACGTACGCACGAGCGATGATATCATTTCTATAAATATTGAATTGAATTGGAGTGGATTATACAATATATCAGAATCAATATGATGTTGTAATAACTATGTATAGTTATTCTTTACACCATTATACCCATCCATGTAAGGTGGTGGTGGAAAATAGATTACACCACGGCGTGGAGACGGTATTCCGTACGTACGCACGCGCAATGATTTCTTTTTCCGTAGGATGGATAGATTGTGAAATAGGGTTGTTTCATACTTATAATAAAATATCAGTATATGAGTGATACTGATGTTATTACTTCATAATGAAACAACCTAAGAAGAAGAAGTGGAAGAAGAAATAAAGATGAAAGAATTGGTACCAGTAATTACCTCTTCTTTGAAGCGCCTCTTTGAGACCTCCTCTTAGGGCACTAAAATTGGTCTTGGAGGAAGACCAGAACCTCTAGGATGTTTCTAGGAAAGTGGAGAGGAGAAATTGGAAGGGGTTGGCCGAGCTTGAGTGCTCAAATTGGTGTGAGGAGGAGGGGGAGGAGGTGTCCTTTTATAGGGGAGGAGAGGGGCACCTTAGGAATATCTCAGAATATTATTTTATATTAAAGTCAAAATCGGTTTATAATGGTTCCAAAGGGTCTTATTTCGAAGCTAAAGTGGAGATGGGTCTAAATACTATCAACCAATAGGATTTAGACAAGTTTTGGGTATTATGTTTAACCTTATCAATTAGATTTAACTCTAAGTTAAATAATTTTACTTTTACCGTGTCTTTTTGTTTTCTTTCACTATATGGTTAATAAACATACTATAACATGCCAAACGATCCCCAAATTGTATATTATTAATACATATATCCCTATATAAGTCATTTGGCCTAACCTTAGATTTTTAGGAATAAAATAACAATTAATAATATAATATTTGATTTAAAAACTATTTTGTGTCAATTTTGACACTATTTGATATATGATTTTTGTGAAAGTCATAACAGAATTATATGTTCGAACCAAGTTGATTAAATCAATACTAATATATCATAGTAACCTAGAAAATTAGTAGAATTCATAAAAAGTCTCAAATTACATTTATTTTGGTATTTATATTATCAATTTTGTCAATATTTCATTAATAAGATAATTACTGCATCATCTTTGTGTCATAAATAAATTAAATTATTTAATGTCTAAAAATTACAAATAAAATACCATCATGTAGGAAATAATTTTAGCTTTCTAATGAATATTTACAATCGAATTTATCTTATGTATAACCCTATATTAAAAATGATTTACTTATTAAACTTTGATTTTAACTATTTTAACCCTTCTTTAAATAAATTAATAATAAATGTCCTAATCTAATCCAAGTGGGCCTAAATGGTCATATTTTATTCCTAAGTTTGTTTTTGGTCGAATTACACTTGTCCAATAGAATTAGGACATGTGTTAGGGTAATATTAATATCATATTTACCCTTAGTTACCCTATTTACTATTAACCGCGGTAAAAAAAGTAAAAAGTTACTATTCACCAAAAAATTATTTTCATCTCATTGAACCACATTTTAGTCCTTGATATTAACCGTGTCTCTCGGATTTTCGAAATTCCATTCACAGAAGCGGTAAAATTAAGTTTTATGCAAAATTCAGTTTTTAACTTACCACTTAGTAGTTTCACTATTCATCAAAAATTGATGTTTTTCAGAACAATGCCAAAATTTCATCCCAAGCTATATTTCATATTCCGAATTCAAAAATGAAGTCTATTTTACCAAATTCATAACATAAAAGTTGCATTAATTAATTTTATAATTAAATCCCGCTGTTAAAACAAATAGTGTGTTTTTAAGAAACAATATCTATCAAAAGATTGACACTTGTTTATGTCTAGTTTAAATGTGAAATTACATCCAATGACCAACATTGTATTAAATTGTAAAAATATATTCTAAATATACTTTAAAACCACTCAAATTAATAATTTATCAATATTAATTATTTCTATTAAAAAAGTTGCTTTTAATTAAAATTTAGTAATTTTCACTATTCATCAGAATATGAAAGTTATCCGAAATGTACCAAAATTTCACCTTAGGCTAAATTCGATACTCCGAATCCAAAAATGAAGTTCATTTTGAAAAATAAGATTTACAGAGTTTTAAAAAGTGGTTATTACTATTCATAACGGCTAGTTTTAATAATATTTTAATAGCATATCGTTGTTTAGTGAAACTCGGTATTGCGTATTACACACACTATCGAGGAAGGTAGCGATTGCGTGTAATGCAAGGCAAGTCAAGGATGCGTGTTGTGCAAGCTCCTTTTGGTGTAGCGTACAACACAAGACATTAATAAAATTAAAAAGAATATTTTTTATAAAATCTTGGGCTGTTACATTCTACCCCCCTTAAAATGAATTTCACCCTCGAAATTCGTCGGGGTTATAAATGGTTTACTATTTGAAAGTTTCTTTAATAGAAACCCACATCGTAAAAAGGAATATCAAAACCAATCTTTAAAAACAAAAGTATGAAACGTAACGGTTACCCAAATAAACTAATCATTGGGTTTCCACATAGGTGAAAATATGGATATGGAAGAGAAATCTAACCATCATGTTCTGATGGAGAGTGGTAGAGAACATGGCTATGGAAAATCCAATAATCACAAATCCATAAATTTTTGACGATCTAAGGTACCATCCGATTCATCAGGTATAAGATCACTAGGACAACATTTTTGGTTTTCAAGATCATTTCCCTAAAGTTGAAAATTTGAATTGGAATAAATACTTTCTTTATTTTGGTACAATCTCACTATTGTTCGTGCCTAAAACAATTTCCACTTCATCTCTTAAATAAATGAAGTTGAATTTGTTATTCGTGAAGTGTTAGCAGATCATGTGATAGAATGACGGGTCATTCCATCTGTCTCAAACAAAAGGTTAGCAAAAATTATATACATAAGTCGATCTATAGTGAGATTAATCATATATAGTTCCTAAAATGGACTTATACTTCATATATCATACTGCTTAATATAATAAAACTAGTTTCTACTAAACAGGGACTTCCTGTAGGCCAGTGGTAGGCGATAAAGGCCAGTCGCACTTCGGTTGTGGGTTCGATTCCCACAGCCTTGTCCGAAGCGATGGGCTGTCGCCCGTCCTGCAGGTTGTCCTTTTTCTAAAACTATATTACTATAACATCCCATCAATAATATCGAGAGAACTTCTATCCTTAATCAATAATAACTTATGTACAACATAATCCAGTCTAATCTTTAGGCTTATACATAATACTGCAGTCCACTCTCATAATATAGTGACAACGATTACCAGAGATTTAATACTGTCGTTGATCCCCACATATCATAAGATATGTCTTGTTGGTCACATTCCAAACATTCAAAGTCCTTAATCGTCTATTCTCTTGAATACCTTAGTGAAAACATGAGTGCAGTTAAAAGTTAACACTTTCCACATACCAAAATCCTCAAAATTGTATATACTCAAACCATGATATCACTTAGTCCTTATATCAATCATGAGCTCATGAATACTATTAAACATTTCATTTTCTCGTCTTCATTATGCGCATATCATCTTATTTCCAAAAAAAATATCTCAATCACTTTGAATACCACATCAATAAATATTGCAATACTTAATGATACAACATTATTTTGGAATCCCATTACATAAACACTTAATCATTCCACCACATCGTTGTCATATTCAACATTGCCAATAGTGATCGCATGTGATTTCCCTTTGTCCTTTGCCTTCAGTGGTTTCTCATGTTGATCATCACTAACCCTTGGATTAGGGCAATTATTAGTATAATGCCCCATTTCCTTGCACTTGAAGCATTGAAGTGTTGGCGGTGCGTTCTCTGCAGTGTTTGCTTTATTCACATCATTAGAAACCCTTTTTCCATTACTTCGACACTCAGCTGCTCGATGACCTTCTTTTCCACACTTAAAACATTTTCTAGTCCCTTTAAGACAATCTCCACCATGCTTCTTTCCACACTTTGTGCATAAGGAAACATTCATCTTCTTTTCACCATTATTCTGAGTTTTCTCCTTGAACTCCATCTTTCGTTTCTTGTCAAACCCATGAGATGGATATGTAACACCAACTTCCATTTCTACCTTGATAGCACAACGCACAATTTCTTCATAGCTACTGAAGTCTCTTATAGCTAATGCCCTTCGAAGACTTGGTTTTAAGCCACTAAAAAATCGATCAACTTTACTTTCAGGTTGGATGATAATGCCAGATGCATACCTTGCAAGTCTTGTAAAATTCGCTTCGTATATACCAACAGATTCATCATCCTTTTGCCTTAGTTCAAGAAACTCCTTCTCCACCTTCGTTCGAAGAATACGAGGGAAGTACTTACTGAAAAACAAGTTCTTGAACTCGTCCCATTCCATGGACTCAATTTCATCTCTTGGCCTCGTATTCTTGACAAGATTCCACCATTGATCAGCATCTCCTTCCAAACGATACACTGCTAGGATGACTTTATCATGTTCAGAACATTGAAGAACTGAAAATATCTTTTCAGTAGTACTAATCCATTGTTCAGCAACTAATGGATCAGTAGACCCACTGAAAGAAGGTGGACGCTGCCTCATGAAGGATTCAACAGAATGTTTCTCCTTCCTTTGCTCGTTTGGAAGTCCTGCATGATTCACAACTTGAGAAAGTTGTGGGAGCATGGCTACAAGATTTTGCATTCCGGCACCCATATCGTTTGGTTGCTCAGGGGGACAATCATTGCATTTCCCATCACATTCCTCATTAACACGGTTCCTTCGGGTTCCAGCCATCGTCTAAAACCCCAAAAGAATAGTATGAGAGGCAAAAATCATGCTAGGGAAAACAACATAATAAAGGGGTAGTAACCTCAATATCTAACATCTTAGGTTAAATTCTAAGATCGTTAGAGCAATTCTAGGACTATAACCTATACGTATACTTAACCTTAGAGACATCCCTAGACATACCTTAGAAATATCTCTAGGGATCTCACTAACGTTTTCGCATCCTAGTTTCCAAAGGTTGACTAAACCTTTCCTCTGATACCAACTGTAGAGACCCGAAGCTTGACGTACATGGACATTACATTACTTTTGCGGAATACTTAGTACATAACAAAAACACACACACAAGGATCGTAATAGTTTAGTGTCTTTGGAAACTCGGAACGTAATCTTCTAAGCATGGTGAAAGATCTTCAATATCTCCCATAAAGATCTCCCCCTTTTTTTTTACCTAAAACCTTTCTTTATATCCTAGGGAAAGAAAAACAAAAAAGGGTGAGCTCAAATGCTCAGTAAGGGTAAACAAAAGAAATATCAATCACATCATATACATAAGAACGTAGCTTTTGGAAATCTTGACCTGCAAAAGAGCTCATGATATCATAACATGGGATAAATCATAGAATTGAAAATGAGATCCCCATACTCATAAAACTTGAAACTTTGTGGCATGAACACATAATCATGGAAAATCATTTCTTGTTAGTCATGACTCATTGCCAAGACTATCTTAGTGGACAAAGTCCCTTTCTGAATCGAGTTCACTCCTCGTTTCAGTCCTGTATCACTGAACCGAAATAACCTTCCGTTCCAGCCATGTCTATATCATGAGATATAAAATCATTACCCAATGCATTGGAGGGAGATATAGGTCCCACCCATCTTATAATGAATCCTTTCTTATGTGTGCCACATAATCATAAAACATACATCATCGCATAACACATGTAACAAAAATGGGATTCTTGAAACATCATGACATCATAAATCAATTCATATAAGATAAAGGAATTCATAAACATAATTCCATCACAACATAGTCAAATAAATGTAAAAATATGGATAGAAACAGAACCCTTTATTATCTTAGATGGAAAATAATTTTGATAAAACACTTGAATTGAATTCTTGAGGAAAATATCCTTTCTTCTTCAAAATCAATTTCTTTTCACAAAACATCATGCAATTTTAAAAGAAAGAGATTTTATTGAAAATAGTCATGAAATCTTTTAGAGGAAGCTTCATGAAAATAAGGCTCAGTAGAAATCCGTTCGTGCCGTATAAGTTAAAAAAAAACATTCTTCGTACTTTTGTCGGAAAAGTCAAAAAGTACCTCGTACGAAAAACGACAAAAAATTCCTTTCATACGTATTACTAAAAACTCACCGAAGGGTAAAAATGGATTTAAACAATTTTAGGTGGATGGAAATAATATTAAATATTGATAAAACATGGATGTGGATGATAAAATACACCCCAGTAAATACTTACGAATAAACAATCTCGGATAAAAATGAGATTGTGATATTTCCCTTACCTTAGGTCCGATTTGCTTTGTTCATGTCCGAACCTCCTGTATAATGATTTAAATCATGTTATTGACTTATTCCAGAATCATATTAATTGTTATGATATCATATATGGTTCACTTATGACATTATATTACCCGTTCTTTTGTAAATTCCATGTTAAAGAAGCGTTTTGGGTAAAATCGTTTCATTTATCGTAGGTGTTTTGACTTGTTGTTCTTGACATCATTATTACTTATATCATGATTTACTTACTTCCAGAATATAAAATATGATTTATATATCATATATATTCTGTATATATATATATATAATAGGTAGATAAATAAAATGAAAAACACCGTTCATGGAGACGGTAGTCCGTACGTACGCATGAACGCTGTTTTCCTTTCCTTATTGTCTTGAAATGGAAGTAAGTAGATGACATACATTTGTATATATATACATAAATCCAGTAGCTTTATAATGTCATATATTTCATTATTATTTCTTATATATACATTATAATCATTCTTAAATGGTTAACATGGAGAATGAATCTCATCGCGTCGTGGAGACGGTATTCCGTACGTACGCACGAGCGATGATATCATTTCTATAAATATTGAATTGAATTGGAGTGGATTATACAATATATCAGAATCAATATGATGTTGTAATAACTATGTATAGTTATTCTTTACACCATTATACCCATCCATGTAAGGTGGTGGTGGAAAATAGATTACACCACGGCGTGGAGACGGTATTCCGTACGTACGCACGCGCGGTGATTTCTTTTTCCGTAGGATGGATAGATTGTGAAATACTGTTGTTTCATACTTATAATAACATATCAGTATATGAGTGATACTGATGTTATTACTTAATAATGAAACAACCTAAGAAGAAGAAGTGGAAGAAGAAATAAAGATGAAAGAATTGGTAACGGTAATTACCTCTTCTTTGAAGCGCCTCTTTGAGACATCCTCTTAGGGCACTAAAATAGGTCTTGGAGGAAGACCAGAACCTCTAGGATGTTGCTAGGGAAGTGGAGAGGAGAAATTGGCAGGGGTTGGCCGAGCTTGAGTGCTCAAATTGGTGTGAGGAGGAGGGGGAGGAGGTGTCCTTTTATAGGGGAGGAGAGGGGCACCTTAGGAATATCTCAAAATATTATTTTTTATTAAAGTCAAAATCGGTTTATAATGGTTCCAAAGGGTCTTATTTCGAAGCTAAAGTGGGGATGGGTCAAAATCCTATCAACCAATAGGATTTAGACAAGTTTAGGGTATTATGTTTAACCTTATCAATTAGATTTAACTCTAAGTTAAATAATTTAACTTTTACCGTGTCTTTTTGTTTTCTTTCACTATATGGTTAATAAACTTACTATAAAATGCCAAACGAACCCCAAATTGTATATTAGTAATACATATATCCTTATCTAAGTCATTTTTCCGAACCTTAGATTTTTAGGAATAAAATAACAATTAATAATATAATATTTGATTTAAAAACTATTTTGTGTCAATTTTGACACTATTTGATATATGATTTTTGTGAAAGTCATAACAGAATTATATGTTCGAACCAAGTTGATTAAATCAATACTAATATATCATAGTATCCTATAAAATTAGTGGAATTCATAAAAAGTCTCAAACTACATTTATTTTGGTATTTATATTATCAATTTTGTCAATATTTCATTAATAAGATAATTACTTCATCATCTTTGTGTCATACATAAATTACATTATTTGATGTCTAAAAATTACAAATAAAATACCATAATGTAGGAAATCTTTTTATCTTTCTAATGAATATTTACAAGCAAATTTATCTTATGTATAACCCTATATTAAAAATTATTTACTTATTAAACTTTGATTTTAACTATTTTAACCCTTCTTTAAATAAATTAATAATAAATGTCCTAATCTAATCCAAGTGGGCCTAAATGGTCATATTTTATTCCTAAGTTTGTTTTTGGTCGAATTACACTTGTCCAATAGAATTAGGACATGTGTTATGGTAATATTAATATCATATTTACCCTTAGTTACCCTATTTTCTATTAACCGCGGTAAAAAAAGTAAAAAGTTACTATTCACCAAAAAATTATTTTCATCTCATTGAACCACATTTTAGTCCTTGATATTAACAGTGTCTCTCGGATTTTCAAAATTCCATTCACAGAATCGGTAAAATTAAGTTTTATGCAAAATTTAGTTTTTAACCTACCACTTAGTAGTTTCACTATTCATCAAAAATTGATGTTTTTCAGAACAATGCCAAAATTTCATCCCAAGCTATATTTCATATTCCGAATTCAAAAATGAAGTCTATTTTACCAAATTCATAACATAAAAGTTGCATTAATTAATTTTATAATTAAATCCCGCTGTTAAAACAAATAGCGTGTTTTTAAGAAACAATATCTATCAAAAGATTGACACTTGTTTATGTCTAGTTTAAATGTGAAATTACATCCAATGACCAACATTGTATTAAATTGTAAAAATATATTCTAAATATACTTTAAAACCACACAAATTAATAATTTATCAATATTAATTATTTCGATTAAAAAAGTTGTTTTTAATTAAAATTTAGTAATTTTCACTATTCATCAGAATATGAAAGTTATCCGAAATGTACCAAAATTTCACCTTAGGCTAAATTCGATACTACGAATCCAAAAATGAAGTTCATTTTGAAAAATAAGATTTACAGAGTTTTAAAAAGTGGTTATTACTATTCATAACGGCTAGTTTTAATAATATTTTAATAGCATATCGTTGTTTAGTGAAACCCGGTATTGCGTATTACACACGCTATCGAGGAAGGTCGCGATTGCGTGTAATGCAAGGCAAGTCAAGGATGCGTGTTGTGCAAGCTCCTTTTGGTGTAGCGTACAACACAAGACATTAATAAAATTAAAAAGAATATTTTTTATAAAATCTTGGGCTGTTACAGTCATTAACCTACCATTATAAGAACCTAACAATAAATCATTAAAATAAACCTAACCCATGATTTTTTTTCTATATTGTCTATCTATCGATCGTATAAAGTAATATAATCAATCGTATTAATGGATCGACCGAAAGATAAAATTTTATAAGTACTTAAGAGACCACAATATGGTATTTACATTGAGTTTTAATCATTTTATTCTCAATATTTTTTATTAGAGAATTTGACAATTTTAGATTTTTTAGTTTTATAATTAAACTATAATTTAACTGAAAAATGTATTTAATGTTGAGTTTTAATGTTTTATTTGATTCTTGGAAATTATTAGACTAAGTCTTATACTTAATATTTGGAATTTATGATTATTTCAGAATATTAGAAGTAATTTAAATGGAATAAAATCGGTTTCGTGAAATCTAGGAATTCTAGAAATTCCATAGATAAATGATCATGGATTGAGTTTTACAAATCCATCAACCTACCATTATATGAACAATACAAACATCCATGCATCTCAACTTACTGCATGATTTTTAACCATAATGTTGATCCATTGACCACTAGAAGTAATTTTATCATTATTTTGAATGGATTGACTACAGTAGAAAATTCTATAATAACTGAAGATTCTACTTGGATAGTTGACCATAATAAGGTCTCAATCAGCCATATGTTGTTGAGTCAATAATTTTGTTAAAGAACCTAAATTTTGGAAGATACATTAAAAATAAATTTTTGGATTGACCACATTTCCATTTGATCCACCACACATTGAAATATATAGTTGATCCATCAAGTTGAACTACAAAATCTGTCCTTGAGTTGAATCTATGTTATGGAAACCCTTTTACTATATAATTTATTTAAGGGTAATCACTTTTCTTTGGGTAAAAAACTAGAACTAAATTAAAAACCATGGGCTACCATGAGAGAATTTATATAACCAATGGCATGATTCCACATGGGTCTAAACTTGAAAAAAAATTTAGTCAAACACCAAAGAAGTATGTTTTGGATTTTGTAGAAGATCATATCATGACCAAGGATTCCATAGGTGAAAAGAGGAAGGAATTGAAATATTTAAAAGAATATTATGGTGTTTTCACCAATGAAATTGAAGAAGAAAACCATGATCATATAAGAGTATAAGAGGTAATTCTAGAGAAGGGATGAGTAGACTTACTTTAGTTTGGGTCCGATTTGTGTGATCATTAGAATTTTATACTCCTCTTATTTTTTCACTTTAATTTTTATTTTATTTTTGTAATTCCTTCTTCTTATCATTTGTTCTCTATTACCCTTTGAATATAGGGGTAATATATAGGGTTACAAAGGATGTCTATGATATAAATTTTAATTTTTGAGTCCATTAAAATAATTAAATAAAAATATTTTTTCATTGGTTGATTTCCATTCTCAATAATAATATTAATCCATGAATGTGATTGTTTTTAGGGTTTTGAACTAGTTTACTATTACTTTTTTGGTTGATAATTAATAATATATTTCCTCATAGCATAGTATTTCTTGATTTATGAGGATTTGTTCTTAGGTGAGTGTTTATAAATTTTTATTTTGTATATAAGTGTAGTTATTTAATTTCTAATATCATTAGAAAAACAACACCCAATTGAGTTGTTCCTAGGTAATTTAAGAAGTGGCGTGATAAATTTTATATAAATGTGAATAGAGGTTGACTAGATAGTAATAACGGTCAGGTCAATGTCTACCATATCCTTCAAGATAATAAGTTTAGATAATTTAATTTTGGATTCTTTCTCTAATAAAAGCAGAAAGGATGAGAGTAAACCATTTTAGGATTATGCTAACATTACAAGTGGAAATCCAACTCAAGATATACACTTAACGTAACCTTTTTTTCAAAATAATTTTTTATTTTTTTTTAAATTCACAAACTTTAAATTAAACACCATTTTTCATAACCAATCAAAAAGTGAAAACTAATATTTTTGTTCATTACTCTCTTGGATACTACCTATGTTTCCATGATAACAACTTTTTTTACATAAGTAAATAAAATTGATTTTTCAAACCTCATGATAATGTGAATTGAAAACTTGAAACAATTTTTGGGGAGGTAATGACAAAATTTTTTAACTTTTCTTGACTCGATATCCAAATAATCAATTTTTTAACTCTGGATTTAAAATTTAATGAACATTGAAAAAAATTCACTTAGATTTGAAATCATATTTTTATGAAGTTTATGTTTTTGACTCGAGTGAAAACTTAGGTGTTTGATCTAAACCGTCAGTCATGAATGGAAATCCCAACAAGACCATCTAAGACCCACATTCATCATTCTTTTCTAATAAGAACAATCAAATTTATATTTTTTAATTGAAAAACGATTTTGTATTAAAAATTGGACTATTCGAAGTGCTTTATAAGTTTCATGGTCTTGTAGGTAAAGACCCTAACAGACATATAAAATCATTAAAACATGTTTTCAGTACTCTGAAAACCTCAAGGAGTAGCCACAGAACAAGTAAAGTGGAGGAAATTTCCCTTATCAATAGAAAGAGATACCAAAGATTGATTGTAAAACTTACTACTTAGAGAGACATTTGTTTAATATGAATTACATAGTTGATCTATATAATGATATTTCCTAACCTACTGGAGCATATCCATGAGTAAAAATATCTATACCATCAGGAATTCATCAATAGAAACAATTTATGAGTACTCAAAAGGTTTAAAAATAGAAATTCTAGCTAAAACCATTATGAAAGAGAAGAGAACCATTTCCTTAAATTCATCAACCATGGCCTATCAGAAAATGGGAGGAAACTACTAGCCACATCAACTAGATGAAATTTGTTCAAAAATTCACCCATAGATTCTAATTATATAATTTAGAATATTGAACAAAACATTACACAATTTTGAAACAGAGCTACTAACAGAATATGTGCTCATGATGTAAGAATTTATGAATTATCAACTTTTCTAGAATCTAATTATTAAGTGATAACAAGACTTATGATATATGTAGGTCTAAATAAAGTCAATGAACAATAATAACCAACTATGTTATGTGGCTTATGGTCATCACTTAACTATTTAATTGATCTATATTCTAACGTAAATAGTATGGAGATTTGGGAAAAAACCTTTTAACTAAGGAAATTTAGAAACAAAATTAAGTATGGAGGTGAACCCCCAAGTCCAGTATTGGTTTTTAATTAAAAAATAATAGAAACACAAGTTCCCATAATAAAAACTTTACTAAGAGAAAACTACCCCTTACCAAAACCATTTTCAATAATAACCCTCCTTTCAGATCCCACCACCCTTCCGAAAAACATAAAAATAATCCTATAACAAACCCACATACTATAAATATAACACCCCAATATATACAATTAATTATTTTACATAATTTCTATAATTTTAAATATCACATCTCACATTAATATTACATATCTCGGGGAACCTTTTGGTTTAGTGTCATTGAGGACCAGTTACATATAAACATATTTGAAATTTTTTTTGAACATTTATCAATAATAAAACTCTTCTAAATCCCCTTATATACTTCTCATAAGTTATACTTTTATTTATAACCCACGGGAGAGAAATATAAGAAAGAGGTGAGATCAAATTCTTTGTAAGGGAAAACCAATCAACATGCGATCATTGGATAGATAATAAGTTTATGAGAAAATAAAAGCATAGATAAATTTATTATTAAAAGAACATATAAAAAAATTAGTTTTTCATAAATCAAGGAGGAAGAATATACAATCTAAAAATAAAAAACATATTCCATGACATAAGAGGGTGAGAAAATAATGGAAACATGAAATAAAAAAAAGAAATTATAAGACCATTAAATCATCTAATATATTGTAATAACATAATACATTAAATATCAAAAAAAAGACTTGGGTCATTCACAAGACCATTATATTAAAGTGTAAAAATTCTCATGGTGGATTGTGTTCTGTCAAAATTCCCATAAACATAGAGGAAAATGTCCTAAGGTGAATTAGGTTTTAGTGATGCAAAATGGGATCGTGGCCCGTGGGATTTGTGGGTATGGGGTGGATACGGGGTGGGGTGGGCCTTAAAAGTTTGACCATAAAGTGCATGGGCTAATGCAGGTTGAGCCCGTGCGGGTGCGAGAAAAAGCTGGTTGAGCCCCCGCGGGTGCGGGCTAACTCGCGAGTCTAATTTAAATTGTTTTGTACAATATATGCTTCTTTGGCATTTTAGTTTTTTAAACATAATTAAACCATGACATATGATTTCTCACCATAACGGTCATACAAATTCACCATTCATTTACATTTAAATTTTAAATAGGTTAATATTTATTGTTTTAATATGATATTATATTATTTATATAGTAATTATTAACCATATTCACATGGTGTGTTATCGCACCTCTCGAAAAATGGAATTCATCTCTCCTACACTCGGTTTTAATTATAAAAGAGTTATTATAGTTATAATATTTTTTTGAACCGATTTAATTTTGTTATTACTTAATTTTATTTTTTATTAAGAAAACATTAAAGGAACTCATGAGACCCTAATAGCCTTTTTTGAAACCAGTAATTCCTTGAGGTGTCTTCATTCATTCATAGGTCTATCCATTCACATTGCCACACAATCAACATCATAATTTTTTGCCTCTCATTGATCACTCACCTAATTTGCATTACAATAGTTCATCACCACAGCAGCATTGGCGCATGACACCATTAACCCATAGAAAAATGTTTCATCACATCTCTTAAAAATATAGCTATTGTAAATTAATATTTCTCCCAACAACTAAAATTTAGAATGAGGAAAATATAAAATATTTAAATGATTGTAAATAGTTTTCTAAAATTCCGGCAGCCCACAAGAAAACCGCGGGCTTATGCGGGGCGGGGCGGGCTTGAATTGTATTGTTTGCATTATATCCTGGATTTTGTAGACAAACCCATGTGGGCTCAAACCCACGCAGTCTTGGCCCGAGCTTCCCCTCCCCACCCGTTTCACATTACTATTAGGTTTACTCACAAATATCTTATATAATATCTCATGGGATATGATGTCATAAACTAAACCGGGTTGACCCTGAACTGGTCACCTGAACCGATCCACCCCGAGGCCCGAGATACATTCTCGATCCTCCCGAACTGGCAATAAGCGCCAAGGGAGTCAATAGATTTGTTGGTTAAAACTTCTCCCAACAATGAATAGGAAAATTCAGCCAAATAAATAAAGAAAAATGAAAACAAATATGGCTGCCAATATTTTTACAACAAACATATCCAAATGAAAGTAACACAATGACTGTGCAAGGTACTACAAAAAGAAACCCAAAATAAACATAAAAACCATGATGTATCCATGTGATCAGGGGGGGTCACTTTCTGATCCAATACCAACATCAGCCGAGGTGATCAAACCTGAGCCAAACCCGCAACAAGAAATAAAAGCAAGAAGACACTATAGACATGGGTTTTAAAATGTAGTAGGTATGCCTAACCAATTCTATTCCTAATGAAAATACCTTAAATAAAGACACATTTATTTACATGTTTCAAATACAGAAAACAAATAAATATTTTTCACGCCTTTCATTTTAAAACAAACAATCACAATCCATTTCCCTCATGATTTAAAATAAGTCATAGGGGGGGACGAAACAAAATGGAAAGTGATCATTTTGAATAAAAGTGAAAAAGGGAATAAGGATTTCTCATTTAAAATGTATACCTTGAAATAAATTTCAACAAAGAACACATTTACAATTTTGTAGATAAATAAAAAAACCAAGTACAAAAAATGTGACCCTACACAATGAGGGAAATTACATTATCCACACTAGTGTCAGAAAAAAACAAGAAAACCTAAAAACTTAGAGGAGAACCAGAATGTACTAATACTTCAGATTCCATCCCCAGTTTCACAACACACACAATTAAATAAAAAAACCAAACTTCCGACCACCCTAACTCAAGACAGACCAAGGGGCCCAATCCCATAACAATAAACCCAAACATATCCACATACGATTGGCCAATGGTTAGTACCCCAACTACTAGTGCAAAAATCATTATCATAAATTTCCACAGCGATGCTAGGTCCTCATGCTATGTTTGATAGAGGGGTGTTCCAAATAATAACCATCAACATGCCATATATATACACAATTACTAAAGTGAGGACACCCCCATCTATTCATTAATCGACAAGGCAAGGGACTCATTTTGAGGAGGTTTTTCAACAATCCACTTTAAAATTACCAATCGGGTCTCACAAAAGTTTCACAATTTAAACCATTTCCTAAAGAGCCAAAGGCATTCTACTTTGAAAGATAAAAACTCACTTGGAAACCCATTTAAGGAAAACAAACCCCCACTTTAGATCAATAATATATTTATAAGAGTCAACCAAGAATTAAATAAACACATATAATTCCCACCAAAATTAAACCACTTGAAAGGTGTCGAATATTCCTTACAAATTTTCATGAAAAAAAATCCTTTTCACAAAAATATCCATACATAACCACTTTTTTCGAAACTGAAGACATATTTGGAAACCCATTCTGTCAATTAAAAGAACTATTTTGATTCTAAAACATTTTTACTGGGGATAAAGAGGTATTCCACCAAGCACTTGGTGTGAAAAAATTATAAATGCACATCAAACATTAAAAATCCATTTTTAAAATCATATCCTCCCTAAAATACTCTCCAAACACGTTTTACACCTCTTTCATAATTTAATAAACCATTAAAAAACCTTATAAAACAATTTTAAATAACACCTCATGGATTTTACATGAAAGATACACCCAAATACTTCTTTAAAAACCCAAAGTACACCAAAACCATTTTAAATCATAATTTGAACAACTTATATAATTCCATAAACAATTTTAACCATTTATAAGATCATTTCAAGAAACACCAAAAGGTTTTACACCAAAAATTCACCCTAAATACTATCTTTAAGATCAACCACACATCAATGTTATATAAAAACATAATTTGTAGCCCGTACACAATTTAATAAACCGATTTAATAATTTATTAAATAATTTAAAATGAAAAATCAAGGATTTAGACATGAAAACACCCAATTTTACATAAAAATGAAAATCAAACAGACATTAAATTTTATCACAAAAAATTTCTACACAAGATAAAAAATAAAAGTGCATGCTAAGTTAATCAATCTAGAAAAATAATATCACTAAATAATTATTCTAAACATCACACATAACTAATTAATATTCAAGGAATGTGTATAATTGAAGAAGTAAATGTATTTCATTAAATTTAAATGGGAAACACAAAGGAATCCTACCTCAATTGACGAAAAAATTCTTTAAACCAGTGTGAAATCTCATTCACACCTCAACCGTACCTTTCACGGTTAAGAACAAACTCTAATCATGAAAATCAAAATCAAATTTTAGGAATCAATGTTAAAACTGAAACCATAGACATAGTAGAACCCTAAACTGAGAGGATAAAGAACAAGAGAGTACCGAAGGAGAAAGAGGGAGACCACTGGAAGATAAGGGTACATTGGTAAGGTCACGACCGTCAGATAGGAGTCCAACCGGTAGGGGGGAGGTCGTGCCAAAGAGGGGTGCACACTAGAGGCAGTTCGCGCAGATGAATGGTGCATGATGGGGTAGGGAAAGTCGGCTGGATGTGGTGCACCAACAAGGAGGTTTTGCTGGAAGGATGGCTCGCTAGATATGAGATCAGCCAAAGGAGGTGAGTGTACACGTGGAGCACACACCAGTAGGGGGGGGGGGGCGACGGGGTGAGGATAAGGGAGGGGGAGGCGAGGAAAAATAATCCTAAAAAAACTATCCTAATAATAATAATAATCAAAATGATAATAAAAATAATAATTTTTATAATAATAAAAATAATGCTAATGATAATAATAAAAATAAAAATAATAAAAATAATAATAACATAATGTTAAAATTAATAATAAGATTTATTTAATTTTTTTGAAATAATAATTATAACATCATTTTTTTATAAAAATATTTTTAATAATATAATTATTAATATTAATAATGATAATAATAATAATAATCCATTAATAATATTATCATTACCTTTAATTATTATTTACTTTTTCTTATTTTATTTTAACACTCATTTTAACTGCATTTTATTATTCATTTAACTTTTTAATTCATCCTTGACACAGGGCAAGCCATGCGGTGACCAGGGCGTAGCCACACGGTCTCCCAACCATGATCTTCCCATGCACCAGACACCGCCAAATCCAAAACACACATTTTTTTAATAATAGATACAAAATTAAAATATGGACTCACCCGAACCCCATATCGAGCTGAACCCAAGAAAAATTTAAAACCCATGTGTGACAAATCTCCCCACCATAACACTTTCCTCCCCTAAAAATACAAAACAATGTCGTACCCCAGAACAGAAACTGATACTCATTTACAGTTCAAGGAGATTCCCAAATATTGATAAATGAAGAGGTCATAAAAACACCACTTATGAGAGAGAGGATTAAAAGAAGAACTTTGGAGACCTAAATGTACCCCCGATCTATGCCACCCACCCCTACAGTTTAAACCCCCCTAGTTCATCGGTCCTAGGAAATAGAATTTCATGCTACAATCTAAAATATTATTCCAAAATACATCAGACTCTACTGAAAAAACCCATACCATTCACTTGGAATAAACCAAAAAAATCTTTCCACATCCTGAGAAGACACTGAAAAACCAACATCGGGAGGCCCGCACAGACTCCCCACCATAAGAAACAAGATAACACTAAGTTCAATGGGACCTGTGATGGGTCTCCCCACCGTAAGAACTAAAAAAATCAAATGAACTCAAAAACCTTCCTGGTACTGACCAAAAACCAAACACAGGGGGAGGGGAGGTAAGGCCTTAACTAATGGAGAATCAATAATGACTGACACATTCCAACAAATTAACACTCTGAGAAGAACAAAACCCAAACCATACTCGATTCCCACAAATAATCCACACATGGACTTTAAAAAAAAGTCTTACACCCATAGGCCTAACTATCTCCCTCTCCCATGCAGAATATAGGATTCAGACCAAATCCATTCCACACCACTCAGGTTCTCTTGACTATAGGACAACTTCACTCTAGGACCTATGGATAGAGCTTTGATGGTTGAAAAACTCTCATGCCTCATAGTCAGGGTTTAGCAATCCTCAAACGAAACTTCTCCTTATGGTTCCGCAAGAAACCACACCACATTTAAGTCCAAACCAACAAAACCTAATATACCCTACGACTCACTATTCCTCAACATGAAACTTTACCATGATATGGACTTGGAAGATGCTTATTCATCCCCATTTTCACCTTGAACAAGGAACAACGATAGAATTGTTACAAAGAGAAACACTTTCATTTAGAACCAAGATTTTTAGAATTCCTGAAGGAAAGGTTTGATTTTGTCAAAATAGAAGTCCCAAAAAGGCTCCACAACATCCACCTTATAATTTAACAGAGAATGAAACACTAATAGATTCCTCCAAACATGAACTCTAAAACCAAGGGAAACATTACAGGGAGATGGATCTTGAACTAGTTTCCAACCAGAACACAATTCTTGTAAACAACCACAAAAGCCTCTTACGACCAAAACCATGAACATGCTTCCATTGTAAGAAGATCCACTCAAAAGAAAAATGAATGAAGTAGATTCGATCTCAAATTCCAAGATGGGAATCCTTTCATTGATCAACTGGAGGGTTCAACATTTGGGAGATCACCCATGAACACATTTTGAACATGAATTGACTCTTCATGGGGGTGCAGTCTAGCTAATGAGGAGAAGCCATGGACCCAACCAAATTGGTCCATTGGATAAAAAAATTTCATCACCATTTTAAAATTTAGATTTTCAACACTATAAAATAGATATTTTCACAACAACTTTCAGAATTAAAGAAAACCCCAATGATCTAAAAAGGGGAGACTAGTGTTGGTGGATGACTTGGACATCTGGTTGTAAGCCATATACCAATCACACAACCACCATAGAGAGTATTCCAGGGAAACTTTACTGAATCCACATGGCTTTCCCAGCCCTGTGAGCTCATATAGGCTTGTTTCCTAGTTCCCATTTCATTTCCCAATGCCAGAAAAACCACAAAAACCAAAATACACCAACAACATGGAAATACCATGGTAACCTGAGGTTTACAACAAGTGAGGGTTCAAGACATCCTTCCCATCCCTAAAATATGAGTATCAAAAATCCTACTCCTTCAACCTTGACATACCCAAAATAATAATGGGAATTTTAAAAAGTAAGGTCCACTAAAGAGATGAGCTACTATGATAACATTTTTTCATGAACATCCTGGGTGGACCCTGAACCGGTCCCCCAATCAGATCCACAAAAAGATCCAAAAGGGTTCTAGATCCTCCCAGGGTGGCGATAAGAACCAAGGTCGTCATTAGAATCGATGGGAACTATTTCAACCAATAAAGAATAGGAAAAATATTCCATATAAAGAAAGAGAAATGATAAAAATATTGGGTACCAATATTTTTACATCAAACATATCCAAATGAAGGAAACAAAAATACTGAGCAAGGTACTTCAAAAAACCCAAACAGAACCTGACAACCATGATTTGTCCATGTGACCTCTGGTGGGGGGGGGGGGTTACTCTCCAATCTCATACCAACATCATTCGAGGTGATCGAACCTAAGCCAAAACGACAATAGAAAATAAAAACAAGAAAAAACTATTGGAATGAGTACTAAAACTTAGTGGGTAGGCCAAGATAATTCTATTCCCAATGCACATACCTTAAATAAAGAAACATTGATTTTCATGTTTTTAAATATAGTATACAAATATAGTTTTTTTCTATACTTTTCATTTTAAAACAAACAATCACAATCCATTGACCTCGTGATTTAAAACAAGGAACAAGGGGGGAAGGAAGAGGGGAACAAAATTGAAAGTGATCATTTTCCATAAAAGTGAAAAAGGGAAGAAGGATTGTTTATTTAAAACATCTACCTTGAAATCCATTTCAACAAAATACACATTTATAATTTTCTAGATAAATACTAAAACCACGTACAAAGAATGTGATCCTACAAAATGAGGGCAATAGCACTATCCATACTAGTATTCGAGAAACACAGGAAAACCTATGAACTACTTGGAGAACCAGAATGTACTAATACATGAGACCCAATCCCCTGTAGAATTCCACACGTGATAAAATCAAAACGCACAAACGCCTGACCATCCTAATTCAGGATAGATCTAGGGGCCCAATCCCATAGCAAAAACCCAAACATATCCACCTACTATGGGACACTGATTAGTAGAAAAACTATTAGTAAAGAAATCATTCTCATTAATCCTCATAGCTATGGTAGGTTCCCATGTTATTTTTGAAAAAGTGGTGTTCCAAATAAGAAAAATAAACAATCCATATATAATCACAAGTCACACAAACTATCACTTCCTTGACCATCCCAAGGAGTATTTACTTTCATTTAAACAAACACATCTCAAGGGAAGTCCCAAACCAATGACACCCCCTATCTTCATTAATCAACAAGGAAATGGACTCATTCAGAGGAGGATCTTTTTGAAAAACTATTTCAAAAGTACCAACTGGGACTCACATAATTTTCAAAAGTTAAACCATTTCATAGAGAGAAAAATTCATGCCACTTTAGAAACCAAAAACTTAATTGGAAACCCATTTAAGGTAAACTGACAACCATGTTAGATCTAGAATACATTTATAAGGTCCAACCTAACATTAAATAAACACATAGCATACTCACCATAATTAAACCACTTGAAAGGTACAAAAATGAAATTACATTATTTCCTCAAAACAATCATTCTAATTAAAGTATCCATACACAACCATTTTTTTCAGAACCAAACACATATTTTGAAACCCATTCATTCAATTAAAACCACCATTTTAATTCTAATTTTTTTACTAGGACTAAATAGGCACTCCACATAGCACTTGGTGTGAAAAACCTACTAAATCCACATCACACATTAAAAATAAACTTTTAAAATCGCACACACCCTAAAACACTCTCCAAACACGTTTCAAACCTCTTTTAAAATTTAATAAACCATTAAAATACTTTGTAAAATAATTTTAAATAATGCCCCAAGGATTTTACAATAATGATTCACCCAAAACCTTCTTTAAAAACCCAACATACACTGAAACCGTTTTAAAGAATAATTTTCTCCACTTATATAATTCAATAAATAATTTAAACAATTACTAAGATAATTTAAAGAAACACAAAAATGTTTTACACACAAAATAAAGACCAAATACTCTCTTTAAGCTCATCCAAAAATCAATGTTATATCAAAACTGAATTTGAATTATATACATAATTTAATAAACCAATTCCATAATTTATAAAATAATTCCAAATGAAAAATCAAGGGTTTATACATTGAAACACCCAATTTTATATAAAAATGCTACTTTAGAATCAAACACACATTAAATTTTATTATAAACCATTTCCGTACCAGATAAAAAAATCAATGAACTTACAATGTTAATCAATCTAGAAAAATAATCTCACCAAAATGATTATTCTTAAAATCTTACATAAGTAATCAATATTCAAGGTATGTAAAAAATGCAATTAATCAATGTATTTATTTAAATTTAAGGAGGAAACACAAAGGGATCCCACCTCAGTTGACGAAGAACTTTCCAAAATTGGTGTGAAATCTAATTCGCACCTGAACCACACCATTTAGGGTCAAGAAAAAAATTCTAATCATGAAAAACAAACTCAAATTTTTGGAATCAACCCTAAAATTGAAACCATGGTCATGGTAGAACTCTAAATCAAGAGGATAAAGGACAAGAAAGTACTGAAGGGGAAGTAGGCAGACCACCACTAGAGAGGGGTGGGTCGACATGGTCACGACTTCCAGATAGAAGGTCTATCGGTAGGGGGTGGTCACGCTGAAGAGGGGTGTACAATGGAAGGAGTTTGCGTGGATGAATAGTGTGAACCAGGGTATGTAAAGTCAAATGGAGGTGGTACGCTGACAAGGTGGCTTGACTGGAAGGAGGGCTCATAGGAGATGAGATCCGCTGGAGGAGGTAAGTGCGTAGGTGGAGAACACACTAGCAGGGGGGACAAGGCGATGATAAGGGAGGGAGAGGTGAGGAAAAATAACCCTAAAAATAAATAAATAAATAAAACCATCATAACAATGATAATAATAATAAAAATGATAAAAATAATAATAGTTATAAAAACAATAAAAATAATAATGCTAATAATAATAATAACAATAATAATAACATAATGTTCAAATTAATAATAAAATTCATTTAATTTTTTTATAATAATAACCATAACATAATTTTTTTAATAATAATAATTTTAATAATATAATTCTTAATATTAATAATGATATTATTAATAATCCCATTACTAATATTATCAATACCTTTAATTATATTTTAATTTTTATTATTTTATTTTAACACTCATTTTAACTTCATTTTATTATTTATTTTACTTATTAATTCATTCTGCATATCTGGAAGGCCGCGCGGTGACCAGGGATTAGTGGCATGGTCTTCCAACCGTGTTATTCCCATGCACCAGACACTGTGAAACCCAAACATGTATTTTTTTCAATAAAAGCTAAAAAATTTAAGGAGGATCTCACCCAAAACTCAACCAAAGCTAGTACCAGAAAAAAATTAAAAACTGGGTGCGACAAATCAAGAATTATCCAATGCATTGAAGGGCTATATAATTAATGTTCTACCAATCGCAAAACATAGTGTTCCTATGCTAACTGCATATGCACCAAAAATAGTGGAAAAGTCCCCATAGTAGATTAAGTTCACTCCCTAGTCACAAACATAAAAAATCATGAGATATAAATAATTACCTAATGCACTGGAGGGATAAATTTTTTTATCCCACCTATCTCATCATATTATGTATGTGCAGAAGCGTGCCACATAGAAAAAAATTCACAATTTCATCAAAGAAATATTATTCGAAGAAATAAATGGGATTCGTGATTATTTCAAAAAGCATGACCATAAAACATCTAGAGAAATAAAGTGGATGGTTATAGATGAACATGCCTATGGTTAGAAAAATAAACTTAGAATAATGTTGAGATAGATGAAAAACACCCTAGAAAAATGAAATCTATGAACCATACCACATAATAGATTAAAAATTGGGATAATTTGATACCATGAGTTTAATTCCTAAAAAAAGAAAATAGTATCACGTTAATTAAATTTTAAATCATAAAATAGAAATACCCTGAAGGATTTTTTTAAAAAATTAATAGGGGAAATTGGATTAAAAAATTTGAAAGTTTTTTTATAAAAATAATTTTAACATTTCCCTAAAAGATGATACTATAGGTCATTTTCAAAAAAGTGATTTGAAATATTCTGATTTTTTTTTGAAAAAGAATTATAAATAATGGATACTTTAAATTGATATGAAGTTTTATCTTGGTAAAGTGTAGAGTAAAATAAAAACCTTTGATTATGAAGTGGAAGAAATCCACATTTTATAAATACATTTATTGAAAAACCACGCCTTAAAAATAATACAAAACAATAATTTTGAAAATTTTTATGGTAATTATGAGTTAAATAGGAAATAAAAAATGATTGGTATTCCCAATATTAATAGTAAACTATAGCGGTAAGGGTAAAATATAGACATAGGGGATAAACCATCATTTGAGAGGGTGAGAATTATTGTTAGAATAATTTCATTTCAAGAAAGAATATAACTCATCAATAAGGAAGATTTTAATTATATGTTACTGTTTGAAGATAAAAATATGGTATACCATATGAAATAAATGACAAAACTTAAGGAGAAACCTAATAACTCAAGAATGAAGATAGAGTTATGAAAGAACCATTTATTTTAGGTAATACAACAAACATATCCCACTATAAGGGAGAGAATGAATGAAATTGAAGTTTCTAAGTTCAATAATAATTTATGATAATATAAGTTAAGGGAATAATATTTAAACCATAAAAATTATGACTATTTCATAAAATCAACTAATACATGGTGATTGACACTGAAACTCTTACAACTTAACAAACTTAATAATAATAACCCCTTGAAATAGTAATATATTTAAGTTAAAGTTAAAATAACTATAAAAATGATAATATATAATATTATATATCTATTTGGTATTATACATACCTTTTAAAATAAATTAGGTTTATAAAAGAAAATGTGTCTCAAAGTAGGCAATTTTGAGACGTAAACCTTACCTTGTGTTAAATTTATTATGTAAATGCGCCCAATATCTTGAATAATCCAATTAAGTTCATTAAATAATTTCTTATAAACCATATTATTTTATATTTTTTTAACAGGGACCATTTATTATCATATTCTTTTTATTTTTTATATTGTTATATTTCTAATATTGATTACTTGAGGTTGTTTGGTCAATTTTTCCATAACTCATTATGTTTGTTGACCATAGTTTAAAGTGTTGTAAAATAGTTTCATAATATCTTGAATATTGGTAGTGTTATTAAAATAATGTTTATATGTTAAATATATTTTTAAATCTAATCATGTTGTGTGGTTATCACAAATGTAACTTATTTCTCATGGACGAAATAATCCGCACATATGCACGATTAATGTTTCAATTTCTTAGTGAACTAGAGGGAAAGAAGTAAGATGATAAATTTTAATTTTAAGAATAATTATTACATTATATATATATCATATTTATTCATATATGACATATTTTTTATAATCCATTAATGTACGTGATGAGAAATGGAAGATGTCACTTTTTGGAGGTGGTAGTACATCCAACATAATAACGAAACTTTTGTTTTTATTAGAAGATTGTGAGGAAAAAATAATGGTCATTTAATTTAAATAATAAAATATAAATATAATAATTATACCTATTTAATTATATTTTTGGGGATATAATATATTTGTAAGTGAAATATATTAGGAGAAAATGTTATGAAGAAGGTAATACTTACGTTGGAGACTCGGTCTTATCATAGAGATTTCCTTGGTAGTGAAGATCCTTAAGATGAATTAAAGAGATGGGGGGATTAAATATGATAGAATTAATTAAAGAACATGTATTTTCAGTATATTTTTGTGGAAAATTAAAATGGTAACTGTAACCATAGAGGGTAGAAAGTGATCAACTTTTATATGTGAAAATTGGCACTTTTGAGAATACCCTTTACCCTTAAATGATATCAACACACTACTCCTTGGTATATGACTGAAAACATTCATAATAATTGGTTTTATGATGATTTTAGGATAATAAATAATCAGAAAATAATTTCTACAAACGTTTTAAACATGTTTCAATTTTTTTACTATAGGTTTTTACATTTTTACATTTTGATTTTTACCTTGGTACCTAGTTTTTAACCAAGTGATTTATATTATATTTAAAAATATAAGGTAACCCATATGAAATTATTTTTATATTTTTAACATAAATTTAATCCCCATTTAATATAATTCAATTTATAAATATGATAAAAATAACTTTTAAATTAAAATATATAATATATAAAAACAGTTTTCATAGAAAACTGACTTTTAAACATTTTGTGTTCTTTAATATTACATTGTATTGATTAACAATTGAATGAGTGTTAATATAGTTATATATAGGTTTAAACAAAATAATATAGGAACTATTTAAATTAGTTCAATTTAAATTATTAAATAACCAATTAAATGATATTACTAAAACAATTCTTTTAAAAAGATGTTATGTAATTATCACGACAATTAATAGAAATCTTAATAATATTATATTTATGAATAAAAATGAAAATGTAATTATTAAATAATTTTTTAATTTTGAAATAAAACAGGAAATTAGCTTTATTAAAATTAATTTATAAAAGTGATAATATAAAATTTTTAATATAATCACCTAAAATAGTTTTAAAGTGAAATAATACTCGAGATTTAAAACAGCTTAATATATGATTTATAAATTCCACATAGTAGTTTAGAATGATTTATGTTAGTTTTAAAATATTAATTTTTTATATAAAATAGGTTTATTAAATATTTATTGCATTTTTATTAAAAAAGTGATTATTTTTAGCAAAATTTGTATTTTTACTCTTCACATAGAAATCAATTATTTGAAAAAACCCAGAAAATAATATTATGATAATATTGTTATTCCAACTCCAAAAAATGACATTAATTTATTTAAATTTAAATTCTAAAATTTATAAATGTAATATTTGAATAAAATAATAAATTAAAATCAAAACCTTATTTATTAAAAAAATATCATTTTCAAATAATAAATATAATTTTTCTTATTTCATGAAATTTTAAAACTAAATTGGTGTTAAAAAAGTATTAGTGTTAATAATAATTTATCATCAATAATTTGATATTTATTAAAATAAAAATCATATTTCAATAAAGGGATTTCTTTATAAAAAATATTTTACTAAAAAATAAATTATCTCACTAGTCAATTTAGCCAAACTAATTGAATTTAATTCATTTTAATGGTAGACATTTTTTTTCTAAAAGTATTTCATAAATCGATAACTACTACTCATTCCTGCTAATTAGATGTCTTGGTTTTAATGAAAAAACTTAATTATTTATATTTTATCTAAATATATCATGGTTTAATTTGTGTTTAATGTTTTGCATGGTGTACAATATCAAACAAAATGACTTAATTTAGATAAAACATATATTAAAATCTAAGGTCATTATATTTCCCCCTAAATAAATTGAATCCTCACAATTTAAATTATTACCAACTAATATGAATACCAAAGGGCGTCTTATTTATAGAACAGACTTGAGATATAATTTCTATGGTGAAATTATCCATGAAAACTTAAGAAACATATATATTTTTTTAAAATAGGATTATCCGTAATATAGTGTATTTAACCGTTTAAGCCAAGATCCTATTATTATTGGATATAAAATCCTAAATTGTATAATTTCTATCTAAAGTAAATTCATAATCAACTTTCTGTTAATAAACTATCATTTCTTGATATGAAATGTGTTTTTCTTACTATTGATAATTCTTTCTCTAAGTGGAGGGAATCAAACCTTGCTTAAAATTTCATTAAATATATCTAAAGGAAGGATAATAATATTTTCACAAGTCACATTCTTATAAGATTCAAATTTTAATACAATTATCATTCCACTAGAATATTTTTATGATAATTAAATAACTGGGGTGGTGATTTAATGATCTTAGAAAACTTTTTAGATATACTGGAGTTCCCAAAATAAAATATAAACAAGGAAAATATGTATACCTTAAACATATATATATATATCCATTTTAGGAGTAGTGATTTATTTGTAATTCCACTATCCTATTAGTTTTAGAGGATATTTATTCTTTCCATCAGGGTTATACCTTAGATTATGGAATTGAATTGAATAATTTCCAAGTTCCCCACCTATTAGACATTAAATTTGTAATTTTTCCGTATAATGAAATTTATTTCTTTCAATGAGGTTAAATAAAATCTTCATTTCATATTTTATTTTGATTCTTGATGACCCACTCTTATTGAAGTAAATCATCTTCTTATCCCCTAGAGGAAATTTCCTTCACACTTATTCCAAATTTTTTGATATATAAGTGGTTTAATTCCCCTTTATTCATCATATTCATTGCCTTAATTTTTATGAGCTTCTATCCTTCTCTTCTTTGGTGCACTTAGATTTTCAACTATTTTTATATTGTTAATAATGTTTTGTAATTGTTGGTTTGGAATAATCCCTATTTTTTTAGTCCATCTCTAATTTTAATGGGATATTAATTGTTGAAATCATCACATTATCCCTCACGCCTAAGGTTAACTTGTTTCCATCAGGTTCTATCCATCATAAAAACTAAAAATATTTATATAAGCAATGAACATTTAACATTATAGGGGGATTGTTAATACACCAGGTTAAATACCCTGATATTGGGGGGGGGGGGGTGAATTAGGGTACCAAATATTAAGACAAACACCCCTTGATATCTTGATTATTTTTTAAATAAAACACTCTTCTCTCTCTTTCCCATAAAAATTTGTGAAGAAAAATGAAATCATGCATGAAAAACATAAATTTTACCTAGTTCCGAAAAATTGGGCTACATACAAGGAGTATACAAATGAAATTATCCTGTGTAAAAAATCCACTAAAGTGAACTACTATTAAAATTTTTAGATAAGACTCACTATCCCACGTGGTTTAAAACCAAACTTAATTTGAAATATCATTACTCTCTCAACTGAAGTCTGCTCAATGATCCCTTGTAAGATTCTTCTTTTGGTCACATGTGTCAATATTATTTACACGTTATTTAGTTTATCATTGAGTTCTAATTCCATACAATTTCTGTATACAAATTTACCACTGAATTAATGGGAAATCACATCTAATTAGATTAATATTAACTTTCATGAAACCCATTTATTAAATTTCACAAAACTACCCAATAATTCATGAACATTTTCAAACCTTCATGAAACTTTTACCTTTGAAAAACTCATAACATTTCACAAAACTTTATATAATTTCAATAAACTCACAACTATTTACAAAACTTTCACTTTCCTGAAACATCCTTCCTTCCTGAATCTTATATTCTTACTAATACTTCATGCTAGTAAATCATCCTCATTATTACTTTGTGAATTCGGAGCCTTTATATTTTTCTTAAGGATTTATCTGGTCAAATGAGTGGGTTAAACTCGTATTTATATACATTTACTCCCCTTCGCAAAACTTTCAATATCACAACTTATTTTTCAAGAAACTATTCATTCTTGTTTATGAAACTCCCTTTATGCACAAAAAATTGGGTGAAATTTCTATTTAATACAATTTATCATAATCATGACCATCTTTTTTTCACACCTCATCCATATTTTAGGAAGCATTCTTTATGGAAACTACAAACCTTCAAGAAACTAAACTTTTTCAAAAAACAAAAAATTCACGTTTTCTATGCCTTTTCCTTATTTTTATGAGGCAATTGTAGAAATATTTTTTTAGGAAACTTGTCCCTTCCTCTAAATTTTAGACCCCAAAAATTTGGCAAACATTATGAAACAAATCCACCTTGTACAGAGAATTTTCCCTACAAAATACATATTTTCTATAACTCCATTATGAACCTTTTTCAACATACATCATGAAGAATTTCTTTGGAACTCTATAACAAACCTTCCTAACTTTCTCTCTCAACAAACACAACTAACACAAAAACAAAATAAATTTTCACTGGGATATTTTTCCAAACAATCTACCTCTTTGGGTTTCTTAACCACTATGTACCCTTTAATACCACTTTCAAGCTTCTTTTATCTTCTAAAAAATATTCTTCTTAAGATTCTAGAAAGTTATAAAATATTTACATAACACATGCTCTAATCCCATAACTAAACTTGTCGACCCTCTCTTTTAGAAAACACAATCAAAATTGAAACACTCCAAAGTTACCTTGAGGGATTTTTTCTAATATGGATTATAATATTTAATAATATAATAAGGATTAAATCTTAATACCATTTTCCATTTTACATCATCTTGTTAACCCATTATTCTTTTAGTTCATCATATTTTAACCTTATTTTAACCTATATTACATTAAATTAGGGTTTCCTATACTTACCAAACGTGTTCCTCAATGTAACTACAAAATTAATCCTTTATAAAGGTTTTTATATCCCTCAGTAGTGTCTATCCAAGTGTAAAATTAGTCCCATTTATGGTTCGCTAGGTTATAGTTGAGTTAATATCCTATACACCAAATTTAGGTTTATTCACCCTTGGTACAACTATTCCAGAGCCAACATCAACTTTCTAGTGTCCATACAGGGATTTAATTTCAACAAAAGACACAAAATATCTAATTTACCAAAATTATAAGATGTTCTCATATACTTTGGTTAATCCCTTAGATTTACCCATTGGGGTTTCACTAATATTATTTTATCCTAGTCTCCAAAAATAACTATACTAATCCTCAAAAATTAATAAACACTCATTTGATACCAACTATGAGGAACCAAAATAAATATATCATTATTTCACTTTATTTCCATACTTTTAATAATTAATTATCTCAATAATCTCACATATATTATAGAACATTTTGGTTTACTGTCTTTGAGGACCGGTTACACAGAAAACTTATTTTAAAAAACTTGTGAATGTTTCTCCATTATCAAACTCATCTAGAAACCCTTCTAGACATCTTTTAAGATATAATTATCTTCATAACCTAGGGAAGGGAAACATAGTAAAGGGATTATCTCAAATACTGATTAAGAGAAAACTAATCAAAATTCAATGAATATTTAGATAATAAGAATATAATAAAACAATATCATGGAAAATATTCTTATTAAAAGAACATAAAAAAAGTTTGTCTATAAATCTTTATTGGAGCACATATAATATCAAAAGAATAAAAATATACCAATAAATAAGAGTGTGAGATAAGTGTGAAAACATGGGACACAAAAATAAAATAATAAAATAATGGAATCATTGAACATGTTTAATGGACGTAATATATGACTTCATAAATATAACTCAAGGGTCACACCCAATACAATCATTATAATTTGGAAAAGTCCCATGATGGATTGGTTTCACTCTCCATTCTCATTATCATAGAAGAAAATAGTCATATGGTTGATTATATTTAATCCTTATTCCATTACGTAGCATATCATGAGATATAAAACATTACGCAACACATCAGAGGGAAATATAATTCTGGTCCCACACATTATATAACACAATGTTATTAGGCTAAATGATCATGCAAAAAATATTATAGAAAGAGTCCATTAGTGTGTTACGTTTTCTATTTAATCCCAAAAAAATATGTGATGAGGTATAGTTCTTTTAAAATCCATTGGAGGGATATGTAATTATAGACCCATCCACCACATCATATTATGTACATGACTAAGTGTTCCATAAAGAAAAAAATTCATAATTACATTAAAGAAATATTATCCCAATAAAGTAGTGGGTTTCCTGATTATTTCCACAATGATTGACCATAATCCATCCATATAAATAATTGACTGATTATAGAATAAAATATCCCTATTAAGCAATATAAACTAACAAGTATGTTTCTATATATGAAAAAAAACCCTGCAAAATAAAATCTTCAAATGAAAAAATATAAGAAATATAAATTTTAGGCATTTGATTCCATGAGTTTAATTCCTAGAAAAATAAAATATAATCATGTAAATCAATGGGTAAATCATAAAACATAAATCCCATGAGGGTAATGCCTTTTAAAATGGAAAGGATAAAATGGATAAAAAAATATATAATATTTTTTATAAAAACACTTTTAACATTGTCGTAAAATATGATGATATGGGTCATTTTCATAATTAATTTTCAAAAAAGAGAGGTGAATTATCCTAAAAAAATTCATTAAAAACATTAATAATGAAGATTTCAAAGGGATATAAAGGTTTATATTGAGTAAGTATAGTGTGGAAGACCAAAAAATTATTATTATGTAGAAGAAACCCCCTTTTTTAAATGCCTTTATTGAAAACCCATACCATTCAAATAATAAAAAACAATATTTTTGGAATTGGGCAAAAATAATTATGAGTTAAATAGGAAATAAAAAATTATTGGTATTCCAAATATTAAGGGAAAACATTGATTGGAAGAGGAAAAAATGGGCATGGAGGGTAAACCATCATCTAAAAGGATTATAATTATTCTTAACATAGTTTCTTTTCAAGAAGGAATATAAATAAAAAATAAGGAATATTTGAATTAAAGGTGGTTATACCAATGTAAAAATAGGGTATACCATATTAAATTAAATAAAAAGCTCAAGGAGAAACATAATAACTCACGAAATAATATAGAGTTATGAAGAAACATTTTATTTTACTGAATACATAAAACAAAGAACACCATAAAGAATAAATTCAATAAAAGTGATGTTTCTAAAATATATAATAATTTATGATATTGTAATTCAAGTGGGAATTATTTATACCAGAAATATTATGATTGTTTCATAATAATCAATGCATGGTTCATTTAAGGGTGATTGAGATATATACCTTTACATATTAAGAAACATACTTATAATAACTACTTGAAAAAGAAAGGGATTGAAGTCTAAGTTCAAATACCATGAATAAATATAATATATAATAATATATATATAAATGTTATTAAACAAAAAATTTAAAATATATTAGGATTATAAAATAAAATGTGTCACAAAGAAGGAAATTTTGAGATGATAACCTAACCTTGTTCCATATTCACTCTACGCATGAGCCTAACTTTATGAATAATGAAATTTTGTTTATAAAATACTTTATAAGGAACATTAATATTCAATATTTAATTGAATTTGGACTATTTTTTATTATATTTTATTGATTTATTAATTTATTCTCTTCCAAACGTCGGTTACTTGAGGTTGTTTGGTCAATCTTGTCACAACTCATTATGCATGTTGACCATGGTCAAAAGCATTTTCAAATAGTTTCATAATATCCAGAATATTGGAAGTGTTATGGAAATAATTTTTATATATTATATATACTTTTAAAGCTAACCATGTTGGGTGGTGTTGAAAAATGAATCTCATTGCTCATGAAATCAATGGTTCACACGTATGCGTGATTAATGATTCCATTTCTCAATGAATTAGAGGGAGTGAAAGAAAATTATAATTTTGAAATTTAAGAATTTTTTTTTATTTTAGAAATCATATTTGTTAATCCATTATACCCTTTTGATCATCCGTGAATGGTGGGGATAAAAAATAGATGACGTCACATTGTGAAGGCTGTAGTACGTGCAACACACTAACAATGCTTTTATTTTTCTTAGTAGATAGAGAAAAATATATAATGGTTATTAAATTAATATAATGACTTATTTTTATAATAATTATACTTATATAATTACATTTTTATCAATATAATATATTTAGAATACAAATATTTTGAATAAAATCTTATGAAGAAGGTAATACTTACATTGGAGACTTGGTCTCCTCTTAAATATTTCCTTGGAGGTGAAGTGAATTAAGATGAGTTATAGAGAACATGGGATTAAGGATGATAAATTGATTATATGATAAGTATTTTTGGTCAATTTTCATGTGAAATTATAATGTGAAGTTTAAAAATTTAAGGGCTAGAAGTGATCCACTTTTATATGTGAAGAAAATGACACTTTTGGGAATACCCTTTACACCACCATGATATAGATACACTATTTCTTGGTCAATGAATGAAACATTTAGTCATAATAGATTTTGGGGTGATACGGGGTTAATAAATCCACATAAAACTGTTTATACACTTGTTTTAAACAAGTTTTGTGTCTTTTACCATTGGTTTTTACATTTTTACATTTTTATTTTTACCTTGGTAAACATGTTTTAACCAAGTGATTTATATTTTATTTATAAATATAAGGTAAAATCGTGGCCAAAGTTTTATGTTTTTAACCTATATTTAATCTCCATTTAATCTAATTCAATTTATATATATGATAAAACCGACTTTTAAATTAAAATATGTAATATATAGAAAAGGTTTTTTGTAGAAAGATTACTTTTAACCATTATGAGTTATTTAATATTACTTAGTATTGATTAGAAATTGAATTTGTGTTAATATAGTTATATATAAATTTAAATAAAATATTCAAGTCATTATTAAATTTAGATTAATTTTATTGATTAAATAATAATTATGTGATATAATTAAAACAATTTATTAAAACTATTATTTTATGATTATCATGACAATCAACAATAATATTGCTAATATTATATTTGTGCTTAAAAATGAAATTGAACTTTTATAATAACATTGAAATGTTGAACTCCAATATAAAATACATTTTCTTATATTTATTTTTTAAAAGTGATAATGTCTAATTTTTAATAGAAGCACGCAAAAAATGTTTTTATGTGAAATATTACATAATATTCAAAAATGTTTAAAATAAGTTTTATAAGTTTCAAATTTCATTTTAAAATTATATATATTAATTATAATATATATATTTTTATATCAAAATTTTTCTTAAAATTTTATATCATTTTCTGATTATAAATGTCATAGTTTTTTGAAAAATACTTATCTTTACTCTTCACATAAAAATAAATTATTTTATAAAAACTAAAAAAATAATTCTTAAGATAATATTATTATTCTAAATAAAAAAAATATGTTCATTTTTTTAAATTAAAATTATAAAATTTATAAATTCAATTTTTCAATAAAATAATAAATTATAATAAAAAAAATATATTTACTGAAAAATGATATTTCCAAATCTAACTATTATTATTTTTATTTCATGAATTAAAAAAATAAATTAGTTTTAAGCAAGTAATAATGTCATAAATTCTTTATCTTCATTAATCATACATTTATCGAAATAAAAAATCATACTACATTAAAATGATTTTTTTTAGAAAAAATAATTTTCTAAATAATAAATGATCTTATTAGTCATTTTAATGATACTAATTGAACATAATTTATATTAAAAGTATCCATTGTTTTATTTCTATATGTATTTTATAAATTAGTTACAATTATTCATTACTTCTAATTCAATGGCTATATTTTAATAACCATACTTAAATTTTTATATTTAATCTAAAAATATCATAGTTTAATTTATGTTTATTATGCTAAGTGGTGCAAGAAATCAAACAAAATGAATTATTATAGGGAAACATATCTTAAAATATTAGGTCGTTACATTTTCCCCATAAATAAATTATGTTCTCACAATTTTAATTATTTTTTACTATGAGAACACCTAAGGGTGTATTTTATATATACATGACTTGAGATATAATTTATATAGTGATATGAACCATAAAAAATTAAGAAATATATATTTTATTTATAATAGGCTCATCTATAATATAGAGTTTTTAACCATTTGATCCAAGAGCCTATCTTTATTGGATATAAAGACCCATATTGTATAATTTATTTCAAAATTATATGTGTTTTCCTTAACACATATAATTTTTCCTCTAAGGGGAGGGAACCAAGATTTAATTAAAATCACATTAAATTTATCTAAAGAAAGGATATTAATATTTTTACAAGTAACATTACTATAAGCTTAAACTTGAAACACAATTATAAAACTACTAGAATATTTATTTTAAAATTAAATAATTAGGGTTGTGATTTAATGATGTTAGAAAACTTCTTATATTTACTAGAGATTCCAAAATCGAATTCCATCATGATATATATATGTAACATAAATATCTGGATCCACTTCAGGAGTAGTTCTTGCATAAGAATTCCATTATCTACTTATTCTTTGAGGTTGGTGATGCATGTAAAATTGTTTAGTCCTTGGATTCGGAAATTGACTTGTATAATTCCCATGTTCTCTATACACCATACATTAAATTGTTAACAGTACCTTAGGATGAAATCTATCTCTTTCAATATTGTATACTGAACTTTTCAATTTTATATGAAATTTTGATGCTATATGACTACCTATTCCACAAGTAAGGTATCTTATCGTACCATTGAGGTAATTGCCTTTCACATGTATCCCCACATTTTGACATATAAGTGTTTGAATGACCCTTTATTAATTTTCTACATTGACTAAATTTTAATGAGTCTCCAACATTATCTTTTTCTGGTTTAATCAGGTTTTAATATATGGTTTTATTGTTAATCCAATTTTTATGATAGTTGGTTTAGAATAAAACCTTTAATTATCAGTATATATCTCATTTTAATGGGATATTTGTTGAGGTAATCATTGCATCATCCTTCACACCCGAGGTTAAATCAATTCATGCTTTTTCTATCCATCACTAAAACTAAAATAGTTTACATGAGTGATTAAAATTTAACATCATCATGGAATTACAGTAATAAATAATATAAAAGGGATTCAATCTTAAAACCATTTACCCCTTTAGATCATAATATTAGACTGTGATTACTTTAGTTCAGCCTCTATCAATGTTATTTTAACTAAGATTACTTTAAATTGGGTTATTCAATACTCTCCAAACCAATCACTCAAAGTAACTACAAAATTAATACTTCATAGTGGTTTGTTTATCGCTCAGAAGTGTCTAGAAAATCATGTATTTTGGCCTCTTAATCACGCACTAGGTCATAGTTGTGTTAATAAACTACACATCCTCTTTAGGGTTATTAAACCTAGGTACTAATATTCTAGTGCCTCTATCCACTTTTCAGTACCTGTACATGGATTTAATTTCAAGGAAAACCACAAATAACTATATTATGAAATTTTTTGTTTGTTCTTATATACTCAGGTTTATCCCTTATATTTATCCATAAGGTTTTGACTAAGGTTCCATCATCCTAATCTCTAAAAACAACTAGATTAATCCTCCATAATAAATAAATAAATCCTTTGATACAAACTATGATGACCTAATACAAACATACCATTATTTTACACCATTTCCATTATTTTAAACATTAAATATCATACTAATATAACATATCTAAGAGTAGATTTTGGTTTAGTGTCATTGAGGACTAGTTACATAGGAAAATTATTTTACAAAACTTATGAACATTTCTAAGTGATATAAATCTTCCAAACCCCTTTCCAATCTTCTTGTAAGTTATAATTATCTTCATAATTTGAATAAGGGAAAATAAGAAAGGATTTATTTCAAATAGTAATTAAGAGAAAAATTATCAACATGTGATGAATAGTTAGATTATAAGTATATGAGAAAAAAGGATTATAAAAAATATTCTTATTAAAAGAATATAGAAAAATTGTTTTCCATAAATCATGGTGGAAGATTGTAAGATCTCAAAATAACATATTTTCTCAATGAAATAGGAGTGTTTGATAAGTATCAAAGATTAGAATCAAGATATGAAATAATAAAATCATGGAATCATATAATTTGTGGCATCAACACAAGACATGACGTCATAAACCTACCTCTTGGATCACACCCAATACCATCATCATAAAGTGGAACAAGTCCCATGATTGATTGGGTTCACTCTCCATTCCCATAAACATAGAGGAAAAAGTCTCATAGTGGATTAGATTCACTCCCTATTACATTACATAGAATATCATGATATATAAAGCATTACCCAAAAAATTGGAGGGCTGTATAATTCTGAGACCACACTTCACATAACATAGTGTTCTTAGGATAAATATTCATGCTCCTAATGTACTGTAAAGAGTCCCATAGGGGTTTAAGTTCACTCACTAATCCCATAAATAATACCTAATGAGATATATATCTTTTCCCAATTCATTGGGGGTATATATAATTATATCCCCACTAGTCAGATCATATTTTGCATATACATAAGTGTTTCACAGAGAAATACATTCAAAATTTCACCAAAAAAATATTATCCTAAGAAATAAATGGATTTCATGATTATTTCCAAAAAATCATTTCGTAAAACATCTAGAGAAATAAGGTGGATCGTTAAAAAAAATATCACCAGTTAATAAGAGAAACTTATAAAGATGTTGATATTGATAAAAACCAACCTTGAAAAAATAATGCATCAAATGGTACCACGTTAGAGATTAATAATTATGGTCATGTTATACCATGAGTTTAATTTCTAAAAAAAGAAAACAATATCATGTAAATCAGAAGGTGAATTATGAAATATTTATTTTATGAGTGTAATTCCTTTGGAAAATAAAAAGGGGAAAATGGATGAAAAAATTTACGTGTTTTTAGAAACATAATTTTAACATTATTTTAAAAGATGATGTTATGGGTAATTTTCAAAATTAATTTTAAAAAAGGTGAAGTGAAATATTTTGAAATAAATTTATTTTAAAAATAGTCATAAATAATTGATACTTTAAAGTGGAATAAATGCTTATCTTGAGAATGTTTAGAGTAGAATAAAAAACATTGATTATGAAGTATAAAAAAATCACCATTTCTTAAAATCCATTTATTAAAAAACCACAACATGGAAAAAAAATTTATTTTTGAAATTGGTTAAAAAAAATCATGTGTGAAAAAGAAAATAAAAAATTATAGGTAACATAAATATTATGTGAAAAAATTGTAAAGAAGATAACATCACAGATATGAATAATAAATTTTCTTTTAATAGGATGATAATTATTATAAAAAGGAATATTTAAATCAAATGTGATTATCACAAGATAGAAATGGAGTACATGATTTGAAATTAGAGAAAACAAATCAAGGAGAAACATTATAACTAAGAAGACTGAGATATAAATAACATTAATATTTTAGAGAAGACATCAAACATAGCCCACTGTAAGGAATGTAATGAATAGAAGTGAATTGGAAAGTTCTATAATAAATTAGGTTATTATAATTAAATGGGGTATTAGTTAAACCATAAAAATTGTGATTGTTTTATAATATATGATCATGCTTAGATGAAGTGTGATTAATATTAAAACCCTTACATTTTAAGAAATATAATAATAATAATGCCTTGAAAGAGAGAGTGATTGATGATGAAATTAAAATACCATGAATAAAGATAATAAATCATATTGTGTTTCCAATTGAAATTTTATACACCACTTGCAATATATTTGGTGAATAAAATAAAATGTGTCTTATAGAAGGAAATTTCAAGATGAAACACTAATCTTGTTCCAGATTCATTCTGCACATGCACCTAGATTCCCGAATAATAAAATTTTATTTATTAAATACCTTCATATTAACCTTTTTATTCTAAATTTAATTTAATATTGACCATTTATTATCATATTCTATTTATTTATTATATATTTCTCATGCTTCTGTTGGGTACTTGAGGTTGTTTGGTGAATATTTATACAAATACTTATGTATATTGACTACGGTGAAAAGTGTTGTAAAACAGTTTCATAGTATCCAAGATATTGGATGTTTTATGGAAATAATTTTTATATATTAAATATATTTTTAAATCCATCCATGATGGGGGGTAATGACAAATAAAACTTATTTCCTGTGAAAGTGGTAGTCCACAATTACGCATGATTAGTATTTCAATTTCTCAATGAATTTGAAATAAGAATGGTAAGAGATAATTTTAAAATTTCAGAATAATTTTAATATTAAATATATAATATTTATTAATCAATTAACGTATTTTTTATTAATAATTAATTATAGTGGCGAAAAATAGAAGATGTCTCTTTGTGGAGGTGGTAGTCCAGCCAACACACTAACAATTATTTTGTTTTTCTTTACAGATGGAGATAAATAAATAAAAGTTATTAAATTCATGTAACAAAATATAATTATAATATCTATACTTATGTGATTATATTTTTATGGATAAAAACTATCTGGAAGTTAGATATTAATTAAAAAAATTTACAAATAATATAGTACTTACATTGGAGACTTAGGTCTTCAATTAGATATTTCCTTGGAAGAAAAGGACTTATTATAACTTTTATAGGATAGTGGATTAAGAATGATAAAATCAATTATATGAGAGGTAATTTTGGTATAGGTTCAAGGTAAATTTTATTTTTTAGAGTCAAAATTTATGGATAGAAGTGATCATGTTTTATAAGTGAGCGAACGTTCACTTTTGAGAATACCTTTTACACTTCCATGATATCAATATAGTATTCCTCAGTAAATGAATCCATAATAAAATAATAATAGAGTGTGGGGGTAAAATTTGTTCATGAAATCCTCATCCAATACTTTTCAAACATATTTAAAACATATTTTAAGTCTTTTACCTTATGTTTTTACCTTTTAACATATTGGTTTTTACTTTGGTAACTAGTTTTTAACTAAGTGATTTATATTTTATTTGAAAATAAATGTCAACCCATATTATGAAATTATTATTTTTTAAACATAAATTTAATTTCAATTTAATATAATTCAATTTATAAATATGACAAAGTTTACTTTTTAATTATAACATATTATATATTAAAAATTGTTTTCCAAGATAAACAACTTTTAACTTCTATATATTCTTTAATTTTAATTAGTACTAATTCCTAATTTAATGAGAGTTAATATTGATATATATGACTAAACATATAATTAGTGTCATAATTTAATTTAGATTAATTTTATTTATTATATAAAAATTAAATTATATTACTAAAAAATTTCATTAAAAACTATTTTATAATGACCATAATAATTAACAATAATCTCACTAATATTATCATTATACCTAAAATTAAAATTTAACTTGTTGAATAATATAAAATTTTTTAAATAAAAAAGAAAAAAAAATTCTTATATTTAATTTATAAATGTTATATTTGATAATTATTAATATAAGTGTGTAAAAATAGTTTTTAGTTTGAAATATTACTTGAGTTTGAAAACTATTTAAAATGTATTTTATAAATTCCAAAAAGTATTTTAAAATAATTTATATTACTTATAAAATATATAATTTTCATATACAAATGTTTTATCAATATTTCAAGTTATTATTGTACAATAAAAGTTGTAGTTTTTTAATAAAATATATATTTTCACTATTCAACTAAAAAATAAATTATTTTTGAAAAAATAAAAAAATTATTTTTTACTAATATTTTTATTGAAAAACCCAAAAGGATAATTTTTTTAAAAAATTAATATTTTAAAATTTATAAATAATTTTTTTGAATAAAATCCTAAATTATAATGAAAAACTATATTTATTTTGAAATGACAATTTAAAATACTAACTCTTATTATTATTATTTCATGCTATTTACAAACTAAATTGGTGTTAAAAATTTATTAATATATACATTATTTATCATAATTAATCACAGGTTTCTTGGAAGAAAAATCACATTGCATTAAAAGGATTTTTTTATAAAAAATACTTTTCTCAACAATAAATGATATTATTTGTAGTTTTTGGTAAACTAATAGAATTTCATTCATATTAAACGAATACTTTACATTATTTATATAATTATTTCATATTCTTTACTAATATTTATTTACACTAATCCAATAAATAGGTTTTAACAACCCTACTTAAATATTTATACTTTATCTTAATATACCATAATTTAGCTTATGTTCAATTTCCTATGTGGAGAAAGCTATCCAACATAATGACTTAATTTTAGGATAACATTTTTTTTATAATATGATATCCTTACAAGAAACAACTTTCTTATCAAAATATTTTCTATGAGAATCCATATACCAAAGAATAACCACTAGTAGTAGGAAGAACCTAGAGTTGAAAAGATAAGGAATGAATTAGGGGAGTTAAAAAACCTATTAAACAGTTTGATGAAATGTTTGTCCCAAGACTGAGGTAAACTACCAAACCATATAGTCCCTAACACAAAGAAGAATATAAGTATGATAAAAACCAAAATTGGAAATAAAATCCATCCCACGATCACACTTGATCTAGAGAAACACCAACTGACCAGTGAATTAGTAGAGGGTGAAATTCCTAAACCTGTATAAATACAACCCAGTATTGAAGAACAAACTATATATGAATCTGAATAAAACAAATAGGAAATCATTATTGAAGAAAATTTCTAGCAATAAAAAGAGGTAGAATAAAAGAATAAAGATAGCATAAGAGTTGGGAAAACAAAGAAAAGACACGAGACACCATGGAAAAGGCATATATAAGAGATTAAGAATCATCCACTCTAATTTAAATTAAGAATAATTCTTTAGAAAAATATAGAATAAAAATAAATCCAAATAAAATTTATTAAATCATTCCAAAAATTTTGATATTAATATTCTCTTTTTTGAAGCCCTCAGATAGATTCCCAATTATGTTAAACCTATTAAGGAACTTTTCAAAAAAATTGGATATATTACTTTTTAGATCCCCTATGTGATTTATGCTTGTCAATAAATGTAATGACTCACTCAGTTTTGATATATTAATATATAGGATAATTGAAGCTCATAAGAGTGGTGTTACAATTGGAAAATCGTTCCTTAATTTTTCCAATATGAGTATTGGAGGTTGTGCATTTAAAATTCCAAGATACTCTAAACCAATAATATTATTTGTATTGAACATTGAGGATGATATAAGCCCATCACACGCACCCATAATTTTTTAAAGACCAATATTGAATAATTTAAATACAATCATTAATGTTCATAAAGGGAAACCCACTATGGATTTTGTTGAAAAAAAATATATTTTAACATCTTTGACTCCATCAAGAACCCTTTATCCCACCAATCACTCCATAAAATTTACAACTTTGACAATGATAAACCAACTGAATATCTATGTATATTTTATGAAATATTAAACTTAGATGAACACTTAATACTCAAATATTACATAGAAGTTAAATTTTGTTATAATTTTGAAGAATATGTGGTAATTTATGAATACATTCACCGATTTGGTATTATTTTTAATGATGAGGAAAATATTTTGTCATCCTATGTTATAAAAATAAAAGTAATAGAAATGATAAAACTAAATATGATTTCATACCTTAAAAAACCATCTAATATAGAGCTTAGATACTTACCCAATGATCTAAAGTATGTGTACCTCATGAAATGAGAGAAACTACCACTTATAATTGCTAATAAATTTTCCATAACCTAATGAAAAAAATTAATTATGATTTTAATGTATAAGGTGATATCCATATGTTGTAGTTCATTTGATATTCCAAGAATTAGTCCAAAAATTTACTCAAATGAAATTCTACTTAAACTAGACTCTAGACCTATTTTTAATCACTGTAGTAGGATAAAACCAACTATAATTTTGGAATTAAAAAATTATACAGATAAGTTATTGGCATCAGACATCATTAACACTATTTATGAATCACAATGGGGGAGGCCAATATATGTAGTACCAAAAAAATCATCCTAAACATTATAGAAAATGACCAAAATGAATTAATCCTCGTGAGAATTCTTTATGAATCACTAAGGGACTATTTCTAGAAGATATCAATTCCCCATACCAATCATTGATCACATTCAAGATAGGTTGGTAGGGAAAATATATTATTAGTATTTAGATGGATTTTTGGGTATTTTTAGGTACCCGTTACTTTAGAGGACCAAAAGAAGATTACCTTCACTTTACCCATTGACACCTTTTCTTATAAGAGGATGAATTTTGGGACATAATATACCACATATACCTATCATAAGTTCATGTTAAGAATATTATTATACCATTTTCAAGAATACCTAGAGTTATTCTTATATGGTTTCACTATTTTTGGAAAATATTTTGATCAATGTTTAAGTAATCTAGAATTTGTTTTGGTAACATGAATTGAAAAAAATGTTTTTTAAATTTTTTAAAAAGGACACTTCGTGGTGGAAAGATGAATAGTTTTATGGAATTCCATTCCAAAATAAATAATTGAACTTGATAGATCAAAAAATAATAGTAATATACTATTTTCCTTATCTCACTTTTGTGAATAATTTCATATATATGTTAAGACATAAATGATTCTATCAGATGATTATCTAGGATTTTAATAAGATTTATCACACTATATCTGAATAATTTTTAAAATAAGATGTTTTTTATTTTAATTATGAATGAATGGAATAAGTTTATTAAATAAATTAAAGATTAATCACCCTACCAATGATCTATCAACCAGTCTGGGAGAATCCCTTTAAGATACTTTGTGATTCTTTCAACCAATCTGTGGGAGTAGTATATTACTAAAGTATTGATAGAAAACCAAAAGCCATTTATAATGCCTCAAGGATACTGGATGATGCCTAGTAGAACTATACAGATACTGTAAAGGAGTCCATTTCTGTTGTTTTTTCATTAGATAATTTTTTATTTTATTTACTTAGAAATAAAGTCACTGTGTTCTAAAACCATATAGGAGTGAGAAATTTAATGAAGACGGTGGATACAATTCTTTGTCTTGTCAGATGAGTGATATTACATTAGGAGTTTAACTAGAATATTAAGGATAATAAGGTTTCATAAAACTAGGTATATGATCACTAAAAAAGATATCTCAATATAACTAATGTATAAATTCAGGATCAGGTTCCACTAAATTACCTCATACTAGGATAGTATTTTTATTTTATTGATGAAGAATTACCTTGGTATACAAGAATAGTAAATTAGCTGGTGAATTCCTATTTACTAAATCATCTAAATTATAATCAAATTCTAAAATAAAAATATAAGCCCCAATTTTACAATTGGGAAAATCTATACATATGGAAAATGTTTAATGATCAAATAATAAAACGATTATTACTTGTATATGAGATTGAATCATTTTTTTGAATTGTTTTATACTCTATCATATGAAGGATACTATTAACAACATATAATTGTATATAAAGTATTATTACATAAACTTTATTGGACCACATTTTTTAAATATTCACATGAGTTTTGATAAAAATGTGAAAGTTTATATTTACTAATTTTTTAACAAAGATGTATAAAATTATTAAAAAACTATCATATTTTTTGAAATGTTTGATTTTCATGGAATAGAAATTATGGAAACCTTTCCTAAGTCTCTTGGAAACTCATAAATTTATATTTATATAGACTATGCAACAAAATTGGTGGAATATAGAGCCACTAAAACTAATGATGCCAATTTTTTTTTGACTTAGTTTGGTTTAACTTATTTTATAGGTTAGAAGGGCCAAGGACCATCATAATTGATCAATATATGCACTTTCAAAACCAGATCATAGAAACATTATTGTGAAAATATAGAGTGAATCACAAGATATTCACTCCTTACTATCCATATAAAAATGGGAATTATAAAATTCAAAATATTTAAATTTGTTAAGCCTATGGTAAAACTTGTATGAACTTATAATGAGAAAAACATTACTGGAAATCAAAATTGAGTGTTTAGTGGAAATTTTTTGAAAAGTAGGAATAATTGTGTATGATGAAATTAAATAAGTCGAAACTAATTGAATGTACTTTATAGAGAAAATTGAATCGTTAATGTTTAAGAGGCATGATAACTTGAGGGATATCTTGTTAAAATAGGAACTCACATTATCTTGGTATTTGAATTTTTCTTCGGTAAATTTTTGAAGTTAAATTATCCAAATTGCAAGGTTTAATTATGAGGGAATTGATAAACCTATATTTTAACAGATTTTATCTTGAGTTTCAATTATATTAAACCCACCATTTTGAATATATTTTGTGTTAATATCACATTTTTTAATTTTAGTACTAATCGAAAATTTAATTGAAAAATGAATTAAATATTTATTTTTAATTAATTATTTAATATTTTAGAATTATTAATAAATAAATATACTTAATATTTGGTGTGATAATTATTTCATGACATTGGAAGTAATTTTAAAGGAATAAAAGATGATTTGTAAAATATCAGAATTCAAGAAATATAATAGACAATTGACCATTGGTGTAATTTTAAAAATTCCTTCACCTACTGTAAGAATCATATGATTGGAAATGAATCATAACATAACACATTATTTTTGTTAATATGGTTGATCCCTCAATCATACGAAGGAATCATATCAATAATGTGAAATAATTCACCATAAGTGAAAATTACACAAGTACTGAAGCTACAAAAAGAAGGGATAAACTTTAAGAAGAAGGTATCGACTGACCATATGTTTCACCAAGGGATTAAATTAAGAACCTAATATATATATGATACATAGATCATGCATTTCTGGATCTAGCACATGACCATCTAATTGAACACTCATTGAACTTCATAGTTGACCCACTGAGTTGAACCTCATGGTCAATTCAATGAGTTGAAGCTACATCAAGGAAACCCTCAGACTCTAAATATTGTATAGGGGTAATTAATTTGATTTATAAAGATAATTTGACATCAAGGAAATACTTTAGACTTATAGGAAATCATTCATGCAACTAATAAGAGGTATTCACATTGATAATGTCCTGAAAAATAGTTTATTCAAACACCCAAGAAGTAATCTGTGGATTTTATAGAATAATAGATCATAAAAAAGGACTCCACCATAGAAAAGATGAAATAATTGAAATATTAAAAATTATTCGGTTTTAAAATTTTGGCTATTAGATATGAAGAAGGAAACGTTCTTCTATAATAGGATAGGATGGTATATAAGAGAGTGGATTAACGAAGTTACTTTTGTTTTGATTTTTTTGTGAAATTACTAGAATTTTATAATGCTCTAATTATCTAATTTTACTTTTTCATTTCATTTTTCTAATTCATTCTTCTTCCACATTATTATATTTTATGTCTCATATAGTGGCTTAATATCCTAAGTGACTGGGGAATGGATAAATTTCTCTATTAATTCATGATTCCTCTATCTTTTTTAAATAAAACTATTTTCTGATGGGTTGATTTCAGATCTCAATAATGACTTTAATTCTATATTGTGACTATATTTAGAGTTTCAGGCTAGTTTAATATTACTAAAAGTTTAATTATCAATAATCCAAACTGTTTATTACATTTTTTCTTAATTGAGTAAGTTGTATTGGGAGGTGAGTGTCTATAAATTGATAGCATGTATATAAGGGAAATGAGTTGCTTTCTAATTTCATAGGAATTCCAATGACAGACTATGTTTTTCCTAGGTAATTTATGAATTATCTTTTTTAATTTTATATACACATGTAGGGATGGTGGCCAAATAGTAATCATTATTTTTACTCTATCCGCCATATCCTTCAACCCAATGTCTTAACCAATTAAGGAAGTTTATACTAATTAACTCAACAAGGATGGGTGTAAAACCATTTTAGGACTATAATATCATTTCAAGTGGAAATCAAACCACGACTCCAAAACTTTTCTCATAATATATTTTGAATATATTATTTCAATTAAATTTTTTTGAACATCAAAAACCCTAAATCTAGTACCCTTTTCCAATAGTAATCAAAACCCGAAATTGATTTTTCTATGAAACCCCTTTTAGGTTACTAACTAGGTTTCCACTATAACTACATTTAACTTTGGTAATTAAAATGTATTTTTTCACACCTCATGAATAAGTGCATTTATTTTTGTATTTTTAGTCCATATACATATTCATTATTACCATAAACCATTATATTCTTACTATGAAATATAAGTATGGATTTATTTTTCTGTCTTACATGCTTCACTTTATCTCTATTAAAACACGTTTATGATTATATTATCGATGTGGGTTTTTCTAAAATGTAAAAAATGATTTAAATAGAATTTGATTTTATTTATGTACATTGTTTTTTTTCTTCACATTTATTATATGAAAACATTAATTCCCTTATAAAAGTTTTATTATTAGGATTATTAGTTATAAAATAATGTTTTAGAAATCTTTGTTTTACCCATTGAAAATGATTTTAAAATTGGTGTATAAAATTTTCATTATAAAAAAACTTCTTTTTTTTACAATTTTTTTCAATTTTTTTTCTATGTCTAAATAAAACACCATATATGGAATTGTGTCTCATATACCACCCTTTGAATTATCATATTATATGTCTCTTATATATTATTTAATTTTGAGTGTCTTTCAATCAAATTCTTCATTACATTATAGCTGATACGTTATGAAATTATCATGTAACCAATTTTTTCATTAGACTTTAAATATATGATGTATGACCGAATTAATGTAAGATATATATAAGGTTTATTATTATATGATGGATTAGAGTAGAATTATATAGTCCGGAAATGCATTGGGTAATGATTTATGTGTCATGATATTATTATGGGATATTATTAGCGATATTTAATCTACATAGTTATGGGACACTAGTAGTGATTCCTTGTCAATTATTTTATGATAAATGGGTTTTAACGCCTAATACATCATGTTATTATGGTATTAATGTCCAACATTGACATATGTTATGATATCTATTCATATGTTAGTGCCACATCCAATGTTATATTTACATGGTTTCTGATTACTGTCTTAGGATCTCAAATTATTATTCCATGGTATATATTATTCTTTAATGATGATATTTTTGAGGTTACGTGCCATTATTCCATGATCCATGATATTATGTTATAAAATTATTATTTCCTCTTATTATTCCATGTTTTTAATCGGGTATTTATCCTATTTTAATATTTCATATCTTGTTTATAACCTAATCCTTTAGCTGATTGATATATTTTTACCTCGCTAAGTATTCTAGAAAACTCCTTATATTTTTTTATTTCCCTAGGGAATTTTTTAAAATAACCTTTCTATAATGAAATCTTGTGTGGAATATTTTTTAAGATGTGTTAATGCACAATTATGTAGTAATATAGTTATGTAGTTAATCTCCAAAGGCACGAAAACATTAGACTATGGGAGTATGATTTATTTGCGATATATAATGTTTAATTATATTAAAATATGTAAAAACTATGCATTATATGCTTAGGACATCTAAAAACGGACTATGGGGATACACATTATGATTTTGTGAATAAAGATCAAGTTTCAGAAAAATGATTATAAAAAATATTGAGATCTACCTGAAACGTGTTTTGGAGGATATCTAAAAGAAATTTTGGATTTATTTTTACAAATTGAATCATATGATGTAAAATATGGTGAAAATGAATGATAGATTTTCTAAAAATATGTTTTTTTGAAGATATCCAAAAGATATTTTGGTTGTGGTATCACAATTTGTTACATATTATCTGAAATATGGTGAATCTTTAATAATTTTATGAGGATTTAGTGAACGTGTGATATATTTTTTAAATATGCACTAAAGGAACCACTACAACATGGTGGTTTAGACCACTTCATGATCTATGATGGTGTAAATCCTCACATGGATAGTGCCACTATGTTGTGGTGTTTTTTATGATAGTATACATGATATTAGATATTTTTTGGCTTGGAATTTATCATCAAGTACATATATTACATAATGATTTTGTTATCGTGTGATGATAATATATATATTTTTATTGTCCAAATTTATTGTTTAATTATTGAAAAATTTATAGACAAATGTGGGGTGATGAGTTACAAACATGAAAACTCGTGAAATATTTTTGTAACATTTCTCTAAAAATGGATGGATATTTATTATTTTTTCATAAAAGTGTATATAATGTTTTTATTGGTTTATGGATTGGTATGTGATTATTTCCATAGAAACTACTCCAAGAGAATCATTTTTGATCTCTCATTTCTTCAAGCCTTTAAAACAAATGTTCTAGATGATCATGTATTCAGGGAAATCCTTACCATGTGTTGGAGAATTCACATAATCCATGGATACCTTTTAATAAAAGAGTCTAGTAGATATTTCTATATGACCATTTTTAAAATCATGTGGTAGAGATTAAACAGTTCCGATTATTAGAGAAATGGTATTCCATTCTTTATTTTATTTTATTCAATCTAAAATTAATGGAATAATTATATGCCCAAATTGGTTTTAGTTGATATTTTATATTTGATTTGTTAATGTGTTATCCCCTTCAAAACCCTTTATAAAGTTTGGCATAAGGTAAATTCCAGATACATGAAGATGTGTGTGATTAGGATGATGTTTCATGCATAGTACATTAATGATAAATATAAGGATGTAGGTACACGTGTGATAGATTAATAGAAGTGGGTGTATGTAGTTTATAGATAATCTAGAGAAATTATTGATATGGGTATATTAAATATAAGAATGTGGATGGTTATTTCCTAATTTTTCTTTGAGATAAAAAGAATAGAATAATTTTTTTTATTTATTGAAATTTACTATTTATATATGGGTTGATATATAAATTTGAAATGGTTAAAAATATTTATGAGTCAACCATAGAGGGAGGGTGGGACCTGACCACTTTTTCAACCATTGGTAATGTGGGTTTTTTATTTGGTTGTGATATCTACTTACTAAATAGTAGTTATTATTGTTATGTGATAATAAAATATATTTCTAATTGTTATGTTGTAAAATTTTAATTTAGTATAAATTATAATTATTTAGAAATATAAATTTATGAATACACAAACAAATATATATATATATATATATATATGTATATATAACATATTTTTGAGGTGGGGGAAAGAAAATTAGACATCAACCCAGTGGGGGGATAACTTGGACTCACTACAAACTATTTGTGGGTGGCTTAGGTTTTTCACCAGATGTCACATCATTGTAAGACATGGCCCCTCATGGACATAACACACTACTAGAATATAGACCTATAGCTATGGGTTTTATCAAAAAATGGATATAGGTCATTATACATTGGTTATATATATGGTTTCTATAAAACAGTGGCTGTACATTTCTCAAGAAAAACATTCCCATAAAAAGGGTCAAGTAAAAACTACAACCATCATTTTTATAAAAACCATGGATATAAGTATTTATCCATTTTCTATAGCCATATTTTTATTAAAATGTTTCTATTGAACATTACTATTGACACGGTTCACTTAAACCATGGCTATCGGTCCCCTGGGTAAGAATGAGAAAACAATTCCAACTAGAAGGGGGCAGGAAAACATATTCCCATATTTTTACACCTATTTCCATGATTTTAAATATATATATATATGAAACGATAAGTGTATTTAGGGTAGTGTTTAAGTGTTGGGTTATAAGTAGATTAGGTAAGGGGATCGATTCCAACTAACGATATTTTATTTTAAATCTATAACCATTGTTTAGTCAAGATATAACCATAGTTTTCTGCCATTGAAACAGAAGCCATTACTATGGTTTAAAACCATGGAAATAGACCTATATCCATAGTGGAAAACCGAGGGGTCTATTTCCAAAGCTTTAAAATTAGAGATAGACAAGGTTCTATAGAACCGTGGCTATAGAGCATACCTATATCCAAGGTTCTATTAAACCTTTGTAATAGATTTCTCAGGAAAAGAATTATTCCAACGGGAATGGGGAGGGAAAAACAATAGACTCATATTTTCCAAAAACCATGGATATAGGTTATTATGAATTGGATATATCTACCATTTAAAAAAGTCATGTCTATAAAACATACATATATCTATAGTTCACTTAAGATGTAGATACACATCCCTTGAGTAAGAATGACAAAACAATTCCAATGGAAAGGGGAAGAGAAAATACTATTTGCACAATTTTACTCCTATTTCCATAGTTTTTAAAAATATATTAGATGACAAAAATATATAGAAACCTATAATTGTTTTTTTGGTAGTGGTTAAGTACGAGGTTTTATGTAGAGTAGGAAAGTGTTTGGATTTCAGTCAACAAAATTTTATTATAAATCTATAGCCACAGTTTAGTCAGGAAATAACCAAAATTTTCTACAATGATAATAGAAGATATAACCATGGTTTAAAATTGTATCGACATACCTATTTCTATAGATAACCATTGAGAGTGATATTACCACAATTTTGGAAATCATGGCTATAGATTTTGTTTCCATGGTGGAAAACTGTGGTAGTATCCCTTGCAACCTTGGATATAACTTTACCCTATTGCCATGCCAATACGAACCACGACTAGCTAGATGTGTGAATATAATCTATAGAAATGGGTTTTAACAATGGCTATTGGTGAAGTTTCTATCTGTTACCCTTGGTTGACTAATCAAACCCTGAACCCCTTCATACTAATCCCAACTTCCATTTCAGATAATGTATTCTATTTAGATGACCTCATGTTTTCACCTAAATTACACCGAGGAGTCTTTGAAAAACATAGATATATAGGTAGATGATCATATCCTATCGATTCCCACAAGTTTTAATTGACTTAGACTTTCACCCCCATAATACTTGAAAATGATCCATAATAGCACTCAGTCTTAATTAAAGTCGTTTATAATAAGAATATTATGAACTAGAACCTATGGTAGCATCTGTTTCACTAACTTGAATTTCACCTCACTAGACTACCGAGACTCTATAGAAAACAAAATTTTTATTATTTTTTTGGATAACCTATTTGGACCCTCCCTCACCATATTTTTCTTAAGGTATAACTTAAGTGAGAATGACCCTGCTAATCATAAGCTTTTATTTGACGTTATTTAATGTGACCAATGCTGTATACATTGTACTAGGAGGAACCATCTTGACTCGAGCTTTGGTGAAGGTGTAATGTCCAAATATAAATGGTCAAACATTACATCCAAACATCAATTCCTTGAGAAAATTAAATTGTATAATAAATTAAATTTGATAACTTATCTATTTAACATCTACACTAATATTAGTGAATAAACTAAAATTAAAAAATCGAGTGACTTTCTTTAGATGAATTAAATTAATTAGTGAAATTGCTACCTCAAGTTGACCTTCATCAGTTCAATTATTAAATAGGATTCTCTAGGAGATTTTTCCATTGAAATAATATGAATGGTTTTATTAAAGATTTGATTTACTCTTTGAAGAAAAAAAATATACCCTTGGGTGGGTCTGGGTGGGGTCTGGATCTCATCATGAAATTTTATCTGTGTTAAATAAAACTCCACATTCCAAAAAATACTACACCAACAATTTACCAATATCATCCATAATTTCGATATTTCATTATTTTTTCTAAAAACTCAAAAATGGTGTGCAAATGTTTTTTAATAATTTAAGTATTTTATTAAATGTATGGTTATTTAAAACCCATATAAATCACAAAAACCATATACCTAAAGGTAAGAAATTAAATCTAAACTCAACAAAGTCATCGTTTTTTTTAAGACATTTACAAGGTTGAATTAACTTTTTACTCCTAAGATAAAAGTTTACCAAAACACCCTTGAATACTTTTTATGATCAAATCTGGAACTTTCAAGAATTAATAATTGATATAACTTAAAATATTTTAATCCTATTAAAGCCTAAATATCACCTTCATGTTCAAGATTTGGATATACCATGCCTTTCATAAGTGTAATTACATATAATATACACCTTTAAAAATGTGGACATTATAATTTAAAATGATAACAAAAAATTCATTCCATGAAAATATAAATAAATACTATTAGAAAATATAATTATATAATGATAAGTAAAAATAGATAAAAAAATACATTTTAATGTTCTAAGATCTAAAAATTCGACTCCCAAGTGTACTCCTCCATTCCTCCATACCTGTATTATATATGAACTATGAGAATAATACACCAATATTGGACCTACTCTTGGTGGTCCTCTATCTCAATAATATGCTTTGAAAAATTACTATCCTCCCCCAAATATAGATCTACCCACTCAATGAAATGATTGAAATAAAAAATATAATTCCATAACTATGGTGTTTTATTGACAATGTTTACCTACAGAAACTAAAGAGGAAGTTCAAACCGATAAGATACTATGTTGTCTCTTCCCAGCACCAAAAAGGGTCGGATGAATCTTTTGGAGAAATTTATACCTCTTACATGTTTTAATGATGGATTATGTCCTATTAGATGAATTTTGAGAATGTTTTAGATTCCTTTACTTAACAATAATATTTTAACTTTCTTACTTATAGAAATTATAAAAAACTATAGTATATATAAATAATTACACCAAAGACGGATACTACCATAACATAGAACTTAATGAAATGAGGTACTATTGAAACACAAAACACCATTAGGATCTAGGTGTTATAACACTAGGGGTTATTATAGCTCTATATTACTTTAATATATAATTTCAAGATAAGGTTTCTATATCATGTGTGTTCATGTAATTATGTTTCTGGATATAGAGAAATCATTATTTCTATCTATAGATATATGAATTATTCCCAATCCTTGTAAATTTATATGTTCATGTTCTTCTTATTTCATTTTCAAATATTTTTAATCATTTATAAAATTGTCTTTATCATTTAACCATGCATGTTTCAATGTTAATTAACATCAAAGCTTCAATTTTGTATGTCAAGGTCATATTTATTTAGTAAAATAATGTTTATAGATAATGGTAAGGTGAATATCATTTGTTTTAATGGATTTGAATTCAATTTTTTGAGAATGTATATCAATGAATATATTTATAAAAAAATAATCACTTACCATTCATAGGTGTTAAACCAATAGTGATGTGTATGAATGAGTGGGAGTTATTGGATTTTTAGGTTTTGTGAGTTATATATCCTATATTGGAAAATAATGTTGCATTTAACATAAGAGTGAATTCGATGATGACTCGGTTGATGAAGGAACTCAAAAAAATTTGTAAGAATAAATTTATGCTAAATAAAGTGTAATTTATGTTATTTCAGATCAATATGAAGATGAATAAAGGGAATTCTTATATTAAAAACAAAAATATATTTATCACCACCACAATTTAGTTGACATTAATGGGAAATATGCTAGATGGTGAAGTATTTTCACTGGTTATTTGTCTTCATTACCAGAGAGTTTGAAATCCCCCATAAAAACCATGAATAAATCATCATGGAAAGAAAAATTGTTGTTGAATGATATACATGATGTAATACTTAGTGAGGATATTTATAGAATAGATTTTGGTATACTCTCTACTGTCGATATACATACCAAAGGTTAAGGAAAATTTATATAGTGTGATAATCAAATAGGGAAATATAAATCAAGTGGAAAGAGTTAAGACATGGCGGAGTTCCATGGTCCTACCTATTTGAGTTTTTAGAAGAAGGACTAATAAAAAAAAGAATACAGGGATAAATAGAAGGCACCAACAAATAATTCAACAATCAAAATTGTTGAAGGAACTGATGCTGTTTTTTTATTGATCATGGATAGTCCAATATAATATTTGATTTTAGACCAAGTATAATCATTATATTTTACATCATAGAATTATTTCCTAAATAATTATGTTTTCCAAAAAAATTAGTATGGTATAGAAGACTAATTATTAACCTTTACTAATTGTGTAAATGGTAATGTAAGGATCAAATCCATGAGTCAGAGTTTTTTATTTTGGAAGAATGCGTGACATATTCTATGATTGATAATGATTACTTTATTTGTGGGGTTGCATAATTATATAAGCCATATCACCACTTTCATGGGTGGTGCTTCAATATTTACCTTTAGGTTATAGTCATAGTCTGTGGGTTGAAGGATGAAATCATATACAATATGAGAGAAAATACCATGGACATGGTTACTATAAAAGAAATATTTATGGATACATAATTATTCTATTTTAGGTTAGTTCATAATAATAGGAAGGGGATGGATTTACTCTCAATAAAAGTAATTTTACTGAAGATAATGTTTATGGAGGTTGGTCTATGTGAAAATTATATCTTTATAAATAAAAAAATAAATTTTCATTTTTAAAAGGAGGCATAATTTCAAAGCGTCGAATGGTGGACCTGATTTATAATTATGTGTGGGGACCTGCACTAGTACATTCCACTATAGGGACACCGTTTATCTAAAGGGATATTTTTTAGATATGATAAGTTCCTATGAGATTATTAACAATTTAATTTGATGTTTTTGTGATATGTAAATGAATAATTTTCCTTTGAATTTTGTATTTTTTCTATAAAAAATGCATTTGAAGATAAATAATTGAATATATTTAATGTGTTAGATTTTTTTAATGTATAATACAATTTATAAATGAAAACGAACATTGTATTTCTTGTGAAGTGTATGCCAATTTTAGATTCTTAAAAGTTTAAATATTTTTTTAAAATTGTTTGGAGAGGTTTGATGTAGGTATAATAGTACTTTGAAAAAAAATCTAGAAGTCTATAGAGTTAATAAAATTATAACATTATAAATGAAAAAAGGAACTATGTAAAATGATATTTATAAAATTCATAAGGTGAATTTTTTTTACATGTAATGTAAAAATATTTAATAAAGTGAGTTTCATACTTTTTAAGGGGAAATTCCAAAATTTATAAATTGATTATGATAGATTTTATGTGGAACCTATGGATTTAGTAAGGTTATATTTTAACTTTTTAAGGTGATTTATAATTTCATAAGGTGAATATTTATGTTCATAAGGAGATATATGGATTTTTTTAAAGTGAAATCAGATTTTATATGGTTAAATCAAACTTCATAAGGTGAATTTATAGTTTTTAAGGTGCGTTTTATATTCCATAAGGATAATATTGATGTTCATAAGTTGAAGTTTCCTAAATTTAGAAAAATTATTGTTGACCTCACATGTTTTGATAATCTCAATCATGTATTCATATGTGTTGAAAATCCCAATTATGTTTTCATTCTCTATGATATTTTTAAGTATCATTGATCTATACTTTAATTCTTTCAAATCTGTGATCAAACCAGTAATAATTTTTAAAATAGTCTTTGGAATATGTTAATTGTCATTTATCCATGTTCAAACAAGTTATAAATTAATTCTAACACAATCGGATGTGTTCTGCATAAAACAGATAAGTAATCTGCCTATAGCTACTGGTAAAGAGCTACCGATACCCAGTCTACCGATAGACTTAGTCTACTGACAGACAGAGTCACCGATATACTTAACACAGAGCTACCGATGTACTTATAAATGTAAGCTACTGACTTACAGACAGCTACCGATACAAACATAGAGATACCGGTGTAAGTATAAATAGCTACCGATGGAATAAGAGTCACCGATGGACGAAGCTACCGATACAGACTCACAGCTACCGATACCGACGCATTGAGCTACCGACGTATGGAGCTACCGACGCATGGAGCTACCGACGCATGGAGCTACCGACGCATGGAGCTACCGACGCATGGAGCTACCGATAAACAAAGTCACCGATACAAGCATGTACGAACCGACGCATAGAGCCACCGATAGAGTCAAAGCAACTAATGACATTGAGCTACTGATGTCCAAGCTACCGATGCTGATTACCTACCGATCTCTCGACTCACTGTTTGAATTTCTTTATTTCCAATATTTAATCTATCTAACGGTCATATCATGTACATTTTAATGATTTTTCAAATATCTGATAAAGGTTGTCGGATGTCAGGAACCCGTACCTCGTACCTGCAGAAAGGAAATCTTTTCTGTCCCCTGTTGCCCGTGAGATAAATACGAGAAGACTACGCTGCCCAAAAACAACAACAACATCAAAAAGAAAGAAGAGTGTGGTGGATGGAATATACCAAAAACACAAGAACGAGAAGAACACAGAGAAGCTCATAGACAATCAAGCATACTCGAGAAGTGTCTTGTGCATATAAGAAGAACACTGAAGAACTTCAACCACTACTTTTTTTCACTGTCTGTGAACCTGGAGCATACGAAACAATGTTTCTCAAAAAGAAACAAGAAGAGGACTCAGACTCACTTCTGATCGAATCCAAAGGAGTCCAGAGCTACACTGAAATCACCAGAACCATTTCTAAACTATACATCTCTTGTTCTGTGATTTATTATTATACTTTTCGAGCAGTGTGTGTTATCTGCTGTATCTAACACGTACACTGACTCCTGTACTTAAACTGGAGGATTTGTAAATCCTTACCAAACTCTTTCATTCTTTCTTTCCCACGAATAACAGTGGTAGAGGTCGTGTGTGACCTGGACAGCTGGGTTCTGTTGTACTGTTTCCCACGAAGAATAGTGGTAGAGGTCTTGGACCTCGACAGTTGTAAACTGTTGAACCCCGATCCAGGGTGTGGATAATTTTTTATATAAACTTTTTAGAGGACTAAGTCTCGGCTTGAGACTGAACCTCTTGGTTACATTTGTTGTGCCATCTCTTTCAAAGTTTTATTCCGCTGCTAATCACTTTAAAACTACTACTGTTTTAAAGTTACTTTGATAATTAAATTAGAAAGTGTTTATGTTAAGTGTAGATTTGTAAGTTAGTTTCAAAAGATAATCACACACTCATGTGTTGATTAACTGGGAATTAATCAATCCCTTGAGAATCTAACAGAACCTCTACTTTAATATAAATTCACTATAGTTTAATTTATTATTTTATTTGGGGGTCTTTAAGACATTGTTTTTAAATACAGAAATTTTTAATTGGTACTCAATTCACCCCCCTCTTGAGTAAACCACTCCGACCAACACTTGGTATCAGAGGATTGAAAATACTCTCTAAAAGTACTCTGCTTTTGAACTGTGATTTTAGTTGTATTTTAATGTTCTTAAAATTTCTGTTATATCTAAATTTTTATCTCTTTAAAATTTTCTCATCATGGACAATAGACTTGAGGGTGCTACTACTAACCGACCACCTTTCTTCAATGGAACTAATTATGCTCAGTGGAAACTGAAAATGAAAATTCATGTAGAAAGCATAGGTTTTGATATTTGGACTGCTATTGAATCAGAATACAAAATTCCTACTACTGCTAGATCTACTTGGGATGAACCTATACAGACTGCTTACAATAATAACTGTAAAGCTATGAATTCCTTGTACTGTGCTCTAAGAGATGAAGAGTTTAATAGAATTTCTGCATGTAAAACTGCATATGAAATTTGGGATACCTTAGCTGTTTCTCATGAAGGAACAACGAATGTTAAAGAAATGAGATTGAACACTTATACTATCAAGTATGATAATTTTAAAATGAATCCTGACGAACCCATTTCTGACATGTATCTCAGGTTCAATGAAATTGTCAATACAATGATCTCGCTGGGAAAGGATGTCTCATCGAAGGAACAAATTATGAGAATTTTGAGATGTCTACCTGATAGATGGAGAGGCACATCTGTCTCAATCAGAGAATCATGTGACATTGCTACTCTACCTATCAAGGAACTAATTGGAAAGCTGATGATGTATGAAGAAGAGCTTAAAGTGAATATAGAGGAAGAAAATGAACCTCCAAGAATGTCTGTCACTTTCAAATCCTCAACTTCAAAGAATAAGGACAAAGAAAATATTCAAGCTATAGTTGAATGTTCAAGCTGTGAAGATAGTGAAAGTGATTCTGACAGTGATGCTGAGATGGCTCACATTGCTAGAAGATTTAAGAAGTTTTATAGGAAAAAGAAGTTCTTCAGAAAAAAGAATTATAAGGGTAAGTATGATCACCAAGGTAAATGGAAAAAGGATTGGAAGAAGAATGACAAATCAGATGATGTTGTCTCTATGAGTGCAAGAGAAACGGACACATTAAAGCCGACTGTCCAAAGCTGAAGTATAAAAAGAAATATGAATATAAGGACAATAAGTTTAAGAAAGCCATGAAGGCTACTTGGAGTGCTTCTGAGGATAGCTCTACAGAATCTGAAATCTCTGAAACTGAACACAAAAATAAGGCAAATATGTGCTTTATGACAAACACTTCTAAGGTAACTGCTGAAACTCCTGCTTTAAATTATTACTCTGGAGATAATGCAGAATCTGATTCTGATTCTGGAACAATGTCTAAAAATGAATTGTTTGAGTACTGTGATATGCTGGAAGAGACATGTAATGAACTTAAGGATAAATACAAGTCATTAAAGAAACACCATGCTCTCACCACTACAGTTAAAACCGAACTCACTGTTGAAAAAGAGAAAAATGCTCAACTGTTAAAGGAAAAAACTGAACTGAAACTGTCTAATGAGAAACTCAAGAAAGACTTAGAGAAGTTCACCAATGGCAAAAATACACTAACACAGATGCTAGGAAAGCAAATAGCACCTAAATATACTACTGGTAGAGGATACCAACCTGGACAAAGGAAAATTGCCAAAACTAGATTCATTTCTAAATCTGGACAGAATGAAGGTAATTCTGGAACTTTATATGCTTCAACCAGTTATATACATAACTATGGATCTAATAAAGTTTATCTTTCAAAGCATGTCAATTCTACAAATTATATGAGACCCATTAGACAAATATGGGTACCTAAAGTGTTATTGGCTAACCTGTCTGGACCCAAGAAAATCTGGGTACCAAAATCATCTCCCATCTAAATCTGTTTTGTAGGGAACTTGCTTAAAGAGCTCCTGTAAAGAGACCTGGTATTTGGACAGTGGATGTTCAAGACATATGTCAGGAGACTTCTCTTATTTCAAGAGTTTAATAAAAGTTGATGGAGGCTTTGTCACCTTTGGTGACAACTCTAAAGGAACAATCATCGGCCTAGGCCAGATTGGTAACACTAATTCAATTTTGATTTCTAAAGTTTTATTTGTTGATGGCCTTAAATACAATTTATTAAGTATTTCTCAGTTATGTGATGACGGTTTTCATGTTAAATTTGAAAATGATTCCTGCAAAGTTTTTAATTCTAAGAATGTTTTGGTATTTTTTGCCTTAAGAAATGAAAATGTTTATGCTGTTAATCTGAATTCTTTAGCTAAGCAGAATATTACTTGTTTGAATGCTTTTCATAAAGAATCTTGGCTATGGCACAGAAGATTGGGACATTGCAACATTCACTCACTTAGAAAACTCTCTAGAAAAAACCTAGTTAGAGACCTACCTAAATTAGAATTCCCAAATGATAGAGTGTGTAACCCCCGTCAAAAAGGAAAACAACACAAAGTTTCTTTTAAATCAAAGAGAGAAGTTTCGACTTCTCAACCACTTGAATTGGTTCACATGGATTTGTTTGGACCATCAAGAGTTTCTAGTTTAAATGGGAAGCACTATGTTTATGTTCTTGTAGATGACTTTTCTAGATATACTTGGGTATATTTTCTAGCTCACAAAAGTGATGCTTGTTCTTACTTTGTTAAATACTCTAAATCTGTAGAGAACCTTAGTGGACTTAAGATTAAAACTTTGAGCAGTGATCATGGTCGTGAGTTTGAAAATCATGATTTTGAATCTTATTGCTCACACAATGGCTATACTCATAACTTTTCTGCCCCTAGAACACCCCAACAGAATGGTGTAGTAGAAAGAAGAAACCGAACCCTTCATGAAATTTCTAGAACCATGTTCAATGAATATGACCTGCCTATTTATTTTTGGGCTGAAGCTGTAAATACAGCTTGTTATGTCATTAATAGAGTCTTAATCAGACTTGTTCTTAAGAAAACCCCTTATGAATTGTGGAACAATAGAAAGCCTAAGGTTAATTACTTTAAAGTTTTTGGTTGCAAAGTATTTATTCTAAATACTAAAGATAATCTGGATAAGTTTGCTTCCAAAAGTGATGAAGGAATTTTTCTGGGTTACTCTATTTCAAGTAAAACCTATAGAGTATTCAATAAGAAAACCAAATGTGTGGAAGAATCTGTTCACATCAAATTCGATGAAACTGATCCACATGAGCCTAAAACCTCTCTTGAGAATCTTGAAGAAGATTTGTCTATTCTGGATCTTAATGATAAATCTAAAGAACCTGTTATAAAAGCATCCAGTTCTGGACTTTCTCCAGAATCTTCTTCTGTTGAACCCGAACGTATAGATGAACCTGAAGTTTCTAGTCCAACCTTTACCAGATCAACGAGGATTCTAAAGAATCATCCTTTAGAAGCTGTTGTTGGTAATCTTGATAGAGGAACACAAACTAGAGCTTCTCTAAGAAACCAGGTTGAACATCAAGCTTTTCTTTCACAGCTAGAACCCAAAAATATCAATGATGCTATCAATGATGAATTCTGGGTAATAGCTATGCAGGAAGAATTAAATCAGTTTGAAAGAAACAAAGTCTGGGAATTAGTTGACAGACCTAAGGACACTTTGACAATAGGCACAAAATGGGTTTTTAGAAATAAAGTAGATGAATCTGGAAATATAGTTAGAAAAAAAGCTAGACTAGTTGCACAAGGATATAGTCAAGAAGAAGGTATAGACTATGAAGAAACTTTTGCACCTGTAGCTAGACTAGAAGCCATTAGGATCTTACTTGAATATGCTGCACATCTGGATTTAAAGTTATATCAAATGGATGTGAAAAGTGCATTTCTAAATGGTTTTATAATTGAAGATGTTTTTGTAGAACAACCACCTGGATTTACTAATCCCCATTTTCCAAATCAAGTTTTTAAACTTTCTAAAGCTTTGTATGGTTTGAAACAAGCTCCAAGAGCTTGGTATGATAGACTTAGCAATTTCCTTATTTCAAAAGGTTTTACTAAAGGGATTGCTGATCCAAATCTTTTCATTAAAAGAATTTCTAAATATGTTTTAGTTGTACAAATATATGTTGATGATATTATTTTTGGATCTTCTAAACACTCTTTATGTACTGATTTTTCAAAAAGTATGCAAAATGAATTTGAAATGAGCTTAATGGGAGAACTTAAGTACTTTCTTGGATTTCAAGTATTTCAAAATGAAAATGGTATTATTTTGAATCAAAGTAAATATACAAAGGATATTTTAAAACGTTTTGGTATGGATAGTATCAAGGAAAGTGAAACTCCTATGAGTACTACCTGTAAATTGGATGCAGATGAAACTGGGAAACCAGTTGATCAAACAAATTAAAGAGGTATGATTGGTAGTTTACTTTATCTTACTGCTAGTCGACCTGATATTATGTTTAGTGTGTGTATGTGTGCTAGATTTCAAGCTAATCCAAAAGAATCTCATTTGCTTGTTGTTAAAAGAATTTTTAAATATCTCAAACACACGGTTAACTTTGGTTTGTTTTACCCAAAATGACAATCCTTTGAGTTAATGAGTTATTCAGATGCTGACTTTGCTGGTTGTAAGTTAGATAGAAAAAGCACATCAGGAACATGTCATTTTCTTGGAAAATCCTTAGTTTCTTGGTGTAGTAAGAAACAGAACTCAGTTGCATTATCTACTGCCGAAGCAGAATATATAGCTACTGGTAGTTTCTGTGCACAAATTCTGTGGATGAAACACACTCTTTTGGACTATGGATATGATTTTAAACATGTTTCAATCAACTTTGATAACACCAGTGCAATAAACATCTCTAAGAATCCGGTATCTCACTCTAGAACCAAACACATAGATGTAAGACACCATTTACTAAGAGATCACTATCAAAAAGGTGATATTTCTCTTGAATTTATTGGCACTGAACTTCAATTGGCTGATATTTTCACTAAACCTTTAAGTTCGGATAGGCTAAGTTACATAAGACACGAATTGGGAATGTTTAATCACTGATGTGAAAATTCTCACTGATGTGAAATTCTCACCGATGTGAAATTCTCACCGATGTGAAAATTCTCACCGATGTGAAATTCTCACCGATTTGAAAATTCTCACCGATGTGAAATTCTCACTGATGTGAAATTCTCACCGATGTAAAATCCTCACCGATGTACAATTCTCACCCATTTGTTTTTATCACCGATGATTAACTCACACTGATGCAATGTTTTCTAAAAACATCTGTCTGCCGCCAAGAATACGAATCGTCTTATTTTATTTTATCTTACTCTATTTTAGTCGTTTATTTGGAATTCCTAAATGATAAAACTAAGTCTAAGCCACTTCTTACCTCACCGAGCTCAAAATCTCTCACCTTCGAACCTTTTCTCCCAAATCGACCAAGAACCCTAAACCCGCGATGGAAAAAACTAAGCTTCCTATCTTCAGAGATGAAAGAGTAGAACCAAAAGCTGAGAAGCAGAAGACACAGCATAAAGCCAGTGTTAGTGAAGTCAGAACTAGATCGGGAAAGCGACTAGTGAATCCTCACTTGCAGAATAGAGACATAGTAATCGAGAAGGAACTGTGCGTGGAATGGCTACTTCCTAGAAAATCGTTAGTACTCGAGATTCTGGAGGACCAGAAATGGGTGGATTGTTTCTCGAATAACAATGGCCCATACTACCCGATGTTGGTAAAATAGTTCTACGAGTTTGTAACCTTCGAGAAGTCTGAAAATGAGAATCGGGTAAGCTCTTTTTTAAATGGAAAAGAGATGTCTTTTTCTTCAGTAGAGTGGGCTGAGAGTTTGAAAGTACCACATGAAGGTGTCTCTGGGTATGTATCAAGAGAAATGCCACCTAGCAGTGACATCTTTGATTATGAAACCGCCTTAAAAGAACTGACCGGCAATGGGAATCAAAGGCAAGTGGTTGCTACTGAAATGGATGGAGAGAATCGACTACTCTTCAAGTTTGTTCATCATGTGTTGATACCGAGGTGAGGAGATTTTGCAAATCTGAGATATCAAGATGTCTATCTTCTTCATTTTCTAAGACATGGTGTAAAAATCAATCTGTGCAGATTGTTAATGCTTCAAATGGAAGACATGATTAGACCAAAGTCAAAGACTAATGCTTTGTTCTTTGCCAAGCTGATTTCAGTAATGATAAAAGTGAAAGGAATAGCTGAGTCTCAGGATGAGACAGTTGTAGTCAAGAACAATTTCTGCATCACCTCGACTGTTTGTAAGTACATGAAAATTAACTGGAACCCATGGAAGGGAGAATGGGTCAGTGATGATCAGAAGATATATGATAGGTTTAATCCTGTGGATCATCCCTCAAGACCAAAGGATATGAGAGATCCAAGTCTGAGACCTAATGAAGAGGAACCTGTTTATAGTGATGAAACAGAAGAAGAAGAAGAAACTCCCATGGATGTTGGAGGAGATCCAGACTTACCCCCAAGTCCTGTTGCAGAATTGGTTTATTCTAGGAAAGGAAAGGTAGAGGAAATTTTGTCTACTTATGAGGAAGACCAGTCTGTACCTCACCAAGAAGAAGAGGAAAAGGAAAATGTATCTGAATTTTCTGCTTCTGGTAGGTTAAGTATGAGTCCTTTGATTGGAAGATCAGCCATGCCTGCTGCTGAAGTAGAAAGAGATACAGAAGAAGTTGTACCTGTATCAGAAGATCTTCTAGATGCTGCACCGGTGGAACTTGTAGTAGAAGATTCTGATGAAGAGAATCCATCACTGAATGCTGTTGTGATACATGGGAATGCACCCATTGAGGGGGAGCATCAATCTGTTCTTGGAAATGTTACAGTAGCTATTGAATTTGGAGACTGGGTAGGAGACCCAGGGTTTATAGTCTGTGGATTGGATTATCCGGATTCAGATAATGAGATGTCTGTGAATAGACCGAAGACCAATTATGATCTTGCTTCTGAATTGTTTCCAGATGATGTGGTCAGATTTCATGATCTGAATAAGCTGAAAGAGGACCTCAAAACCAGTTTTGTTGAAGAAGTGAAGTTAATGGAAACCTCCCTTTCATCCTCAATTAATTCAATAATGACTGATTCTGTAGTCAGTTTGGCCTCTGCAAGGGGATCTGCTGCAGTTGTCCCAAATGATTTTGTCTCTAAATCTGATCTTGAATCCATGAATAATGAGCTGAAAGAATCATTTAGTGTATCATTTGCTGAGATGAAGCAAAGCTTTTATGAAGAAATGAAAATGTTATAGAGATCCTTCGAGCTATCTCTGGCTTGTAATTTATCTTCTTTTATGTCTGAGCTTATGGAAGAAGTGAAAGTGTGCCAGACTCAGTCTTCTAGAATCGAAGCAGATCTGGAAGCTCTCAAGACATCATTTGCTGCTTTGGATTCTTATATGAGCTCCAAGTATCAAGCTGACAAGGACCTAGCTTATGTGAAGAGTGTAGTAAGCCAGTTTTTCTCGGTATTTGAAAGTTTCAAAACCTCAGTGAAGGATCACGTTCAATTACAAGACTCTCAAGTTCAAAGCCTAATCAGTGGTTTGTCTAAGAGTTTCAAAGAAACTGTTTCCTTCTCTCTTGTCCCTCTGACATCCAAACTTTTAGTTGATCTGAATTCAGTTCGAGCAATGTTGAAGGAGGAGATTGGTTCTATTTCAACCAGTGGCTCTGTGGACTCATCAGAGTTGAGCCGAGTGGTGCTTTCTACAAGAGATTAGGCTAGAGAAATAATGAAGATTGTTCAAGACTATATGAGAGAAGCCTCTACCTATCAGGAAGCCGTAAAGAGCAAAGTGGACTACTATTTCACCAGAATTTTCACCAAGCATCAACTCGAACACCACTTCAAGCTAATGTTGGAAAACATGAAGCTCCCTCCAGTAACTCAAGCTTTTAGAGAACAAGTGAGCAAACTAAGACAATTGACTCCTGCCTTAGAGAAATTCATGGAGAAAAAAGATGATTTCATCTCTGCTATGGAAAGAGGATGAGGAATTATTATGGATTTTAGAAATCTGTTGCTGCCCTTCTTGCATGTTGATGCCAGACCAGTCATCATACCTCCTGCTTTGCCTGCTTCTGCCTCAGCTGCTTCCACAGTCCAGCGGACTCCTTCTCAAGCTATTCGAAGCCTCACACCAATGATCACCCAAAGATCTTCAACCTATAGGCCTGACTCTGTGTCAGTGGCCCAGCCTCCTTTGATCTTCTCTGGCATTCCAAAACCTTCACCTGCATCCTCACCACCTGAACCTTCTTCTAATCCCAAAGGAAAATCTCACGTGGAAGATGTGGATTGATCCAGTGGACATGATTTTTGATAGGAATTCATTTGTATTCTGTTTTTGTACTTTTTGACTACTCTAATACAGAAGAACTCCTTTTACTTCTCATGTTTTATTTGTCTCCTATATATGCTTTCCCACTTTTTGATTATCACAAAGGGGGAGAATAATAAGGGGGAGAATAATAAGGGGGAGAACAATAATAAGGGGGAGAACAATAATAAGGGGGAGAACAAAATGAGAGAATGAAAAATATTTTCAATGTCTATATCATACTATTTCTATTATCTCTGATGCTGTTTTCAATGAGAAATTGAATTCAATATTATACTCTTTACTATTATATTTTCACTATGTTAAATGCCCATATCATAAATTGTGATTATCAAAAAGGGGGAGATTGTTGACCTCACCTGTTTTGATAATCTCAATCATGTATTCATATGTGTTGAAAATCCCAATTATGTTTTCATTCTCTAAGATATTTTTAAGTATCATTGATCTATACTTTAATTCATTCAAATCTGTGATCAAACCAATAATAATTTTTAAAATAGTCTTTGAAATATGTTAATTCTCATTTATCCATGTTCATACATGTTATAAATTAATTCTAACACAATCGGATGTGTTCTACATAAAACAGATAAGTAATCTGCCTATTGCTACTGATAAAGAGCTACTGGTACCCAGTCTACCGATAGACTTAGTCTACCGACAGACAGAGTCACTGATATACTTAACACAGAGCTACCGATGTACTTATAAATGTAAGCTACTGACTTACAGACAGCTACTGATAAAAACATAGAGCTACCAGTGTAAGTATAAATAGCTACCGATGGAATAAGAGTCACTGATGGACGAAGCTACCGATACAGACTCACAGCTACCGATACCGACGCATGGAGCTACCGACGCATGGAGCTATCGACGCATGGAGCTACCGACACATGGAGCTACCGACGCATGGAGCTACCGATAAACAAACTCACCAATACAAGCATGTACCAACCGACGCATAGAGCCACCGATAGAGTCAAAGCAACTAATGACATTGAGCTACCGATGTCCAAGCTACCGATGCTGATTACCTACCGATCTCTCGACTCACTGTTTGAATTTCTTTATTTCCTATATTTAATCTATCTAACGGTCATATCATGTACATTTTAATGATTTGTCAAATATCTGATAAAGGTTGTCGGATGTCAGGAACCCGTACCTCGTACCTGCAGAAAGGAAATCTTTTCTGTCCCCTGTTGCCCGTGTGATAAATACGAGAAGACTACGCTGCCCAAAAACAACAACAACATCAAAAAGAAAGAAGAGTGTGGTGGATGGAATATACCAAAAACACAAGAATGAGAAGAACACAGAGAATCTCATAGACAATCAAGCATACTCGAGAAGTGTTCTGTGCATATAAGAAGAACACTGAAGAACTTCAACCACTACTTTTTTTCACTGTCTGTGAACCTGGAGCATACGACACTCTGTTTCTCAAACAGAAACGAGAAGAGGACTCAGACTCACTTCTGATCGAATCCAAAGGAGTCCAGAGCTACACTGAAATCACCAGAACCATTTCTAAACTCTACATCTCTTGTTCTGTGATTTATTATTATACTTCTCGAGCAGTGTGTTTTATCTGCTGTATCTAACACATACACTGACTCCTGTACTTAAACTGGAGGATTTGTAAATCCTTACCAAACTCTTTCATTCTTTCTTTCCCACGAATAACAGTGGTAGAGGTCGTGTGTGACCTGGACAGCTGGGTGCTGTTGTACTGTTTCCCACGAAGAACAGTGGTAGAGGTCTTGGACCTGAACAGTTGTAAACTGTTGAACCCCGATCCACGGTGTGGATCATTTTTTATATAATCTTTTGAGAGGACTAAGTCTCGGCTTGAGACTGAACCTCTTGGTTACATTTGTTGTGCCATCTCTTTCAAAGTTTTATTCCGCTGCTAATCACTTTAAAACTACTACTGTTTTTAAATTTACTTTGATAATTAAATTAGCAAGTGTTTATGTTAAGTGTATATTAGTAAGTTAGTTTCAAAAGATAATCACACACTCCTGTGTTGATTAACTGGGAATTAATCAATCCCTTGAGAATCTAACAGAACCTCTACTTTAATATAAATTCACTACAGTTTAATTTATTATTTTATTTGGGGGTCTTTAAGACATTGTTTTTAAATACAGAAATTTTTAATTGGTACTCAATTCACCCCCCTCTTGAGTAAACCACTCCGACCAACAATTATGAATCTTAAAGATAATTGAGTCAATTTGTAATAGAATTTTTAGAAATTACTATTTTTTAATCTTGATTTCTTATGATTGATTTAAGTAATACCAAATATGATATTCATTGATTTAAATACAGAAAATGGTATTTTAGATTTAGTAAAATAGAGGATTAGGTTCGTACTGTGATGCAGGTAGTTGTGTTGCGAAGGAAATATGCAAATATAAATTAGTTGCACCATCCCTTTGCAACATCTTCCATTGTATTGTGATGGCATGGAAAAAATTTAAAACAAAATCAAAATAAATTACTAGGAAGAAGATTTTAAGAGTAGTTGATAAAAAATTTATTGTTTTAATTTGAATTTTATATTCAAATTCGAACATGAATTTTCTATTATACACAATATATATGATTTTAGACTTGTATGCCTATAGAATATGAGTTATACTACTACGTGTTGTATCGATCCAAATAATTTCACTAGGGAAATCAAGAATAATCAAGAGGATTATTCTATATTAGAGAGAGTCTAGAATATTGTGACATAAAAATATAGAAAATTATATAATAATGTAATAATTAAAAAAATTATATCAAAGATAGAATAAGTGTGGTATATTTCAATGATCACAAAAAGAATAAGACTTGCATTTGGGTAACTAGAATAAGAAGAAAAAGAGAAAGGGATACACATTGAAGTGTTAAAAAGAATTAGAAAAATGTGTAAACTTATTAATATTAGAGAAAAATTGTGGGAGAAATTTATATTTCCGAGATACAATTATCATAAGAGAAGTATAATCCCTACCTCAAAATATTATAAGGAAATAATGCATATTGGTTGGGAGACTTTCCAGGAGACAACAATGAAAATTTTCTTATATACATTTGTTCATGGATAGTACCTACCTTTTTTTAATCCATAATGGTTATTACAGGGGATATTATGGTCATTTGAATGTCTATATCATGATAATGATTAACTATACAATTTGAATAGGGAACCTTGTACACCGAATATCCCTATTTATTATTTTCCTTAGCATGTGTGATTTAACTAGTGCCATTGATCACTATAATAATTGACAGATGTTGATTTAAAAAGAAATCATAAAAATAAAAAATATATCATGGTACACTAATTCAACACCTATAAATGATCCTATACCATGCATTTTTTTATCAATTGGTATCAAATCATATAAGTTTCACACACAGATTAAGAAGGTTGAACTTTGCTACATTTAATATTATTTTAACAAGTTGGTGTTTGAGTTATTTCAAGAAAGTATCTCTGTAACATCCTAGGTAAATAAAGAATAAATCATTTTCATATTTATTAATATTTATTAATTAAATATTAATTTTACTTTAAAGGGGTTTCTATGTTTGATAGCATACCCGATACGCAACAATGAGTTTCTTTGAAATCTTACGTTGCACACTAGTAATATAATAATATTTTATTTTAAATGGTAGTTAATTTGTAGCTGTTGTATTGGAGATAATGAATAGAAATAACTAAAATATGGTTATATATGTTTTTTAAATGTTTTTACATTTATCCAATAAAGGATAAAGGCATAAAATATGAAAAGAATTCAATTTTAGGAATATATACTCTAATATTCACTAAAGGTCAACTTATCTCCTTTTGATGGAGAACTATCATTACATATTGTTTTGGTCACTCTTATACATTCTATTGGACCAAATAAAATCCTTCTTTAGAATCAGGACATCAAAATTTACTTTTTGTAAATTTTTGGTATTTTTCCGATAAAGTTCATTTTTTAATGAATAAGGAAAAATGTTGTATTCTAATTCAAAACCTCTTTTTAATCTAATTTTTTATATGATTATATTATCTTTTTAATTAGTTTTAAATTGAAATTAGAATATATTTTTACCATTTAATCCAATGGTGGTCATTTTAATTAATTTCACTTTGAAATTGGACTTAAACTAGTGTCAATATTTTGATACTTATTGTTTCATAAAAACATGCTATTTGCTCTGACAGTGGGAATTAATTATTAAATTAATTTATGTAACTTATATGTTTTTAATTTTTTAAAATAGACATCATTTTTTAATTCGGAATATCAAATATAGCTTAGAGTGAATTTTTGGTATTTTTCTGAAAGACATCAATTTTTGATGAATAGTGAAACCACTAAGTGGTACTTAAAAAACTAATTTTTCGTTTAAATGAAATTTTACCTCCTCTGTGTTTTGAATTTCAAAAATCTGACATACATGGTTATTATTAGGAAGTAAAATGTGGTTCAATGGGATTAAAATAATTTTTTTGGTGAATAGTAACTTTTATGTTTTTAATCGCGATTAGAGGTAATTAGTGTAGTTTAAGGTAAAAATAATGTTTTAATAATATGAAATGACCTAGACAGATGTCCTAACCTTATTTTATGTGTCATGACCGACCACGACAATCCATGGGTCAACTTGGGGACCCCATGGAGCCACTTTGGTAGGAAAATGACATTAATAACTTTTTATTTAATGTTAAAATAAAAATGTCACAAACATGTGTTGTTTTACTAAAACAATTTTTACATGGGGTTATAAAAGTAATAATTTTGACTATAAATATTCATTGTAAATCTAAAACGATTTCCTACATGATGATATGTTTTTTATAATTTTTAGACATTAAATAAATTAAATTATTTATGACACCATGATGATACAGCGATTACCTGATTATTTAATGATTTAAATAAAATGAAAAGATAATGTACAATATAAGACCTAAATTTTTCAAAAACCTATTGGATGGGTGGATTTCGAACTCTTATCACCTTATCCTAGAAATATATAATTTAGGGACCTTTAAAATCCGAAAATCATTTTATAATAAAGTAACCTTTTATAACTTTCCAAGAGTTCCCCTCCTCTCTTATAAGAGGCCCCCACCTCTACCACCTTACCCAAAACTCTCAAGCCTTTGGCTCAGCCAACCCCTCCCCATTTTTTCTCTCCACATCCCTATATTACTCCTAGAAGCCCCACTTTTGGCTGAAGTCTTTCCAAGGAAGCTTTTGAGCTCAAATCAAAAAGAGTTACCCGTTTTTAAGGTAGTGTTTTCTCTTGTGTTCTTATGTTTTATTTTGCTTCTCCAACCCCCTAATGTCTTTTTATTCATTTCTTTTGTAACAAAACCAGTATATTCAATATACTAGGATGTTTTTATAAGAAGTATTCGAGATAAACTTACACACACATTCATCTAATGGTTAAAGAGCATACTGTTTTCGTGGATGGAGAATTTCTGCCTCACGAAACGATGATTGTTCAATATTGTTCTAACACCTTCAAAGGTGGCCATTAAGATGACTCTATATTTATATATGATATATAATATATTTATGTTTTACTTATGCTTCTGTATTTTTCATTTGTGTCATACCTTTATGGTTTTCATTATGGGTAAACGCGATATCTTCATTTTAGGAAGTGCAGACTACCGCCCCCTCAAAGTTATTTGATTTGTTAATACCATATGTGGTATGAATAAAGGATAAATTTAATTATATTATATATGATATTATACTAGAATTATGATATACCTTTATATCATTATGATTTCACTCCATTAAGTAAGAAATGGAAATGAATGTATCATTCATGCGTACGTACGACTTAAAGTCTCCATGAACGGTGCATTTCATTTATTACCTCTAAATGATTATGTAATATTATAAATGCATGTATATACTGGATATATATGATATATATGATATCTACATCATTAATATAATTCTTGATATAATAGATGTTTTACCCCATGAACAACTTGTAATTATAAAGAGTTTATTTTAGACTCAAGTACCAATGATCGACAAAACGACCATTATTAACATAAATAAGTACACATTGTTCATAACATGGTAATAAGTGATATAAAAGTAATAATGAACTTGAAAATGGTTTTTAAGCAAGTAGAAATTAACTCAAGTTTATTATTCAAGAGGTTAAAGAATGATCGAGTCAAGTTGGACCCGAGGTAAGGGACATCATCTCAATCTCCTTTCATTGAGGAATATTTTGTTTTATACACAACTTTATTTTATACTGTGTATAAAACACTTTGAATTTTATGTTTATTCAAAAGGAATATTTTTATATGAAGCGTTTACTAAATGAAAAAAGGGAATGTTTTTTTTTCGTATGTATGCGGCGACAATGACTTCTCCGCCGCTATGACCATTATTTGAGTTTCAGCTTCCTCTACAAGACATAACTTTTTTTGAACGAAAAATAAATACCATGTTTTAATTTTCTTTTATTTTGGTTTTGAAAATGGTTTTCATAATGTTTTTATATCAATGTGTTGTATTGATATCTTGTGATTGAAAAATGGAAATGTTATGTTTCCTTTATGCATGTTTTATGTGATACGATTATGTTATGGTTCTTGTGAATTGTTATGAAGATGTGTGGTTCCGTGATAAACTAAGGGCGGGTGAGGCCGATATATCTCTCCAATGCATTGGGTAATGTGAAGGAGTTAAACGTTAAGGTTTCTCCGAAGATATTTAGGGAATATAATATGATGGGTATTCCAAACATAACCATGAGGGTTACTCCCTACGTAAGAATGTTATGAATGCCTCCAGTTACCTTTATGTCTTTTGATTTCTATGATTTATTCATGATTTGATGTGGTATGTGATTATGTTTTATGAGTAATGTATGATTTCATGCATGGACTAATGTTTTCATTTCATACTTTTATATCATTTACTGAGCTTTTTATGCTCATGCCAAGTTTTTGAAATGTTTTTCATAGGTCAAGGGAAAGGTACATGATGTGATTATAGTGTCAAGGAAATGTCAAGAAAGAATCCATGTTTTATTTTAAATATGATTCCGTTGATGGAAAAAATGAGTACTATCTTTTATGTAACCACTTTGTTTAAATGTGGAATGTAATGCATGTTTTATGATCTAATTCGCTAAACCTTTAACCCTGAAAATATCCTCAACATCTATTCTTGAAGTAACTCAAGATTAAGTAATGTTTAAGGTTGGGGACTTATAGTTGGTATCAAAGGTTGGTTTAGATAACTTTAGGAGTTATAATTCTATTAAATGATTATCCGAAAATATTTTTTTTGAAATGATATAGCATTTGAAGATTACCATGTTGCTTCATCTAAGACATGTTTGTTAAGAATGGTTTTACGCAGAGGAAACAGGGAAGTAGTGCTAGGATGGCATACAGAAGGAAATAACCTTCCGAATCAGCTTCCTGAGATGGTCGGAATTGGAACTGAAGAGTTTGTTGCAGTAATGTAACAGTTGAATCAAGTGATAAATGGTGGTGGTATCCATGCACGATATTAGCCAGATCAACCGTAGAGGAACATGTCACTGGTGGAACATTTCATGAGGCAACATCCCCCATCATTCAGAGGATCATCTGAACTTGTGCTAGCTGAAGGGTGGATTAAAGTACTGGAGAATATTTTCAATGTCATGGGGTGTTCAGACAATCAAAAGGTTAGTCTATCTATTTACCGTTTGGAGAGTGAAGCAGATCAGTGGTGGTCGATGGTTAAAAATATCTGGGACGCTGATGAGATTGATGCTCTCGAATGGGATGAATTCAAAGGTATTTTTCTTGAGAAGTATTTTCCTAAGGCAGTTCGACTTACGTTGGAAAAACAATTCTTGGAATTGAGGCAAGAGGAAGAATTAGTGGCTGCCTATGAAGAAAGGTTCACTTGATTGTCAAGGTATGCTCCAAATTTTATCCGAGACCTTGATAGTAAAATCAATCGTTTTTACTCAGGATTAAAGCCCCAATATCGAAGGGCTTTAGCTTCTCACGTGATCAAGAGTTATGAAAATCTTGTTTGATGTACTGATAAGGTGGAAATGGAGTTTTCCAATGATCAAGTGTTTCATAACAACCAGCATAAGAAGAGACTGAGGTGGCAGGAGAAAGGAAAAAATTCTTCAAAAAGGTCTGACGGTAAGAAAACTAAGTTTCCAGTTTGTGATAACTGTGGTAAAAGGCATGCTTGGGAATGTCTTCTGAATTATGGAAAGTGCTACCGATGTTGTAAGATGGGACATAAGGTTCGTGATTTCACTGAAAGACATCAGGGTGATGGTAAGACCAAATTTTAATTACAGTTAGTGAAATGTTTTAAGTGCAATGATATGGGTCACTATGTAAATGAGTTTCCGACAAAGAGCTTGAGTGATGGGAAGCAGTTAGACTAAAAGTAGAAAAGGGTGGTGAAATCCTTTGCAACTACTTCAGAAGATTTCGAGCCATCAAATGAAGTTGTATCAGGTACTTTGTTTGTATTTTCAGATTAGGCCAGTGTGTTGTTTGATTCGGGGTCTACACATTCTTTATTCTCTGAAAACATTTCTAGTAAAATGAGAATACCATCTCAAGAAATGACTCCTGAACTTGTGGTAAAAACACCTGGGGGAAATGTTGAGGCAAAAAGAATTTATAATAATCTTCCTATCCTTATCTATGGAAAGAACCTACCTGCAAACCTTGTTGTTTTACCTCTAGTAGAGTTTGATGTTATCCTGGGTATGGATTGGATCTCTATTTACCATGCTAAGATTGACAGTAGAGCTAAAGATGTTTCTTTTCAGAAATACTTTCAGTTTGTGTACAAGAATGAACCCTTACTGTTGATAACATATCAAGAGGTCGAGAAACTTGTAAAAGATGGAGATGAATGTTACCTTGCACATATCATTGAAAGCAAGGGAACTGTTCAGATTAATGATGTGCCAATGGTAAATGAGTATCCTAATGTTTTTCCTAATGAGTTTCATGGAATAATACGAGATCGGGAAGTTGAATTTACTGTTGAATTAGTTTTTGATGCTAAGACAATTTCAAAACACCCTTATCGAATGGCTCAAACTGAACTTTTAGAGTTGAAGGAGAAATTGCAAGATTTATTAGAGAAAAGGTTTCATTCGACCTAGAAAATCACCATTGGGTGATCCTGTTTTAATTGTTAAAAAGAAAGATGTTTCAATGAGACATTGCATTGATTATAGAGCCTTGAATAACATCACTGTTAAGAACAAATATCCTTTGCCTCATATCGATGATTTTTTTGATCAGCTTCAGGGAGCTCAGTATTTTTCGAAGATTAACTTGAGGTCGGGGTACCATCAGTTGAAAGTAAAATAAGCAGACGTACCGAAGACTGTGTTCTGAACAAGATATGGCCATTATGAATTTGTAGTAATTCCTTTTGGGGTAACCAATCACCTGCTGTATTCATGGACCATATGAATAGAATTTTCCATGAGTTATTGGATAAGTTTGTGGTTATTTTCATTGATGATATTTTGGTGTTTTCTAAAAGTAAAGAGGAGCATGAAAGATATTCATGGGTTATTTTGAAAACCTTAAAAGAAAATAAATTGTATGGGAAATTTAGCAAGTGTGAGTTTTGGTTGCAACAAATTTCTTTCCTTGGTCACATTGTTTCTAAAGATGGGAAAAATGTTGATCCTACAAAAACAAAGGTTGTTAAAGAATGGCCAAGACCCAAAAATGTAACTGATATTCGTAGCTTCCTTGGTTTGGAAGGTGATTACCGAAGGTTTGTTAGAAAGTTATCATGGTTATCTAGTCCAATGACTAAGCTAACTCGGAAGGGTGTTAAGTTTATCTAGACAAAAGAATGTGATGATTTTTTTAGGAACTGAAAAGAAGATTGGTGATTGCTCCAGTTTTGGCACTACCTTCCAGGAATTGTGAGTTTGTTATCTATAGTGATGCTTCATTGAAAGGACTTGGTTTCGTCCTAATGAAGAATGATCAGGTAATTTCTTACCCTTAACGACAGTTGAAAACTCATGAGGTAAATTACCCTACACATGACTTGGAATTAGCTGCAGTTGTTTTTGCTCTAAAAATTTGTAGGAATCATTTGTATTGAGTAAAGTGTGAAATATATACCGATCAAAAAAGATTAAAGTATATATTCACTCAGAAATAATTGAACATGAGATAGAGGAGATGGATGGAATTAATCAATGATTATGATTGTACAATTCATTACCATCTGGGAAAAGGAAATAAAGTGGCTGATGATTAGAGTCAAAAAAGTAATTCTTCATTAACAATGTTGCATTTGGAATGTGATCCTTTGGTTAAGGATTTGATGAACTTTGGAATAAAAGTTGTTGGTGCAAGATGTCTTTCTGTTTTGTTCCAGGTATCAGTGAAATCTTCTCTATCAGACAGAATTAAGCAAGCACAGAAGCAAGACAGAGAGTTACAGAAAAAGGTAGACCTGGTTCCGAAGGGTAAGTTGCCTAAATTAAACATTGATAATGACTGTGTTTTGAGATTTTGGAAGAGATTGTGTGTGCCTTGTGATTCACAGTTGAAGAGAGAGCTATTATGTGAAGCTCATAGTTCTCCGTTTTCAGTTCATCCAGACAATACAAAGATGTACAGAGATCTTCGGGAGTATTATTGGTTGGACGGAATGAAAAGGGATATTTCTGATTTTATTATGAAGTGTTTGACATGTCAACATGTAAAAGCAGAGTGGAAGTTACCGAAAGGGATGCTTCAGACTTTACCCGTACCAGAATGGAAATGAGAGAATATATCCATGGACTTTGTTGTGGGATTTCCAAAGACACCTCGAGGTAATAATGCAATCTGGGTTATTGTTGATCGCTTGACTAAATCTACTCATTTCCTTTCTATACGAGATACTTTTTCCATAGATCAACTTTCCCATTTGTATCTTAAAGATATAGTCAGGTTACATGGAGTTCCTCTCTCCATTGTATCTTACCGTGATCCCAGGTTCACTTCTAACTTTTGGAAGGGCCTTCAGAAGTCATTGGGTACTGAATTAAATTCTAGTAAAGCTTCTCATACTCAATCAGATGGGAAGTCAGAACAAACAATTCAGACTTTGGAGGATATTCTAGGTGCTTGTTCTATGGATTATCATGGAAGTTAGGACCAACATCTTTCTTTGGTTGAGTTTTCTTATAATAACAGTTTTCATTCTAGTATACAGATGGCACCATTTGAGGAATTATATGGGAAGTGGTGTCAAACTCCAGCTTTATGTGATGAAGTGGGTGAAAGGAAGTTGATGAGGCCAGAATTGGTAGAAGAGTTGGTAGAAAAAGTTCAGTTGATTCAGAAACACATGAGAATATCTCAGAGCAGGTAGAAGAGTTATGCAGATAGCCGGAGGAAGGATCTATCTTTCGAGGTAGGTGATTATGTTTTTCTCAATGTCTCACCATGGAAAAGTGTGATGCGATTCGATAAGAAATGAAATCTGAGTCCATGGTTCATTGGACCATATGAAATTCTGGAGAGAGTTGGATCAGTTTCTTACTGAGTGGATTTACCTCCGAGTTTATCTCAGGTACACAATGTTTTTCATGTTTCGATGTTGAGAAAGTATATCCCAGATCCATATCATGTTTTGAGCCCAGAGGTAGTTCAGTTGGAAGAGAATCTCTCTTATGAAGAACAACCAGTCCATATTATTGACCATAGAGAGAAAGTGTTGCGTAATAAGGTAATTCACCAGGTAATGGTTTTTTGGAAAAACTATATGGTTGAAGAGGCAACATGGGAATCTGAAAATGCTATGAGGGATAAATACCGCCACTTATTTTGATAAGTGAATAAAATTGTGAGGACGAAATCCCCAAAAGGGGGGGAAGGATGTAACATCCCAGGTAAATAAAGAATAAATCATTTTCATATTTATTAATATTTATGGATTAAATATTAATTTTACTTTAAAGGGGTTACTATGTTCGACAGCGTACCCGATACGCAACTATGAGTTTCTTTGAAATCTTACGTTGCACACTAGTAATATAGAAATATTTTATTTTAAATGGTAGTTAACACATAGCCGTTGTATTGGCGGGAATGAATATAATTAACTAAAATATGGTTATATATGTTTGTTAAATGTTTTTACATTTATCCAATAAAGGATAAAAGCTTAAAATACGAAAAGAATTCAATTTTAGGCATATATACTCTAATATTCACTAAAGGTCCACTTATCGCCTTTTGATGGAGAACCGTCATTAAATATTGTTTTGGTAACTATTATACATTCTATTGGACCAAATAAAATTCTTCTTTAGAATCGGGACATCAAAACTTATTTTGTGTAAATTTTTGGTATTTTTCTGATAAAGTTCATTTTTAATGAATAGTTAAAAATGTTGTATTCTAATTCAAAACCTCTTTTTAATATAATTTATTTATATGATTAGATTATATTTTTAATTGGTTTTAAAATCAAATTAGAATATATTTTTACCATTTAATCCAATGTTGGTCATTGGAATTAATTTCACTTTGAAATTGGACTTATACTAGTGTCAATCTTTTGATACTTATTGTTTCATAAAAACATGTTATTTTCTCTGACATCGGGAATTAATTATTAAATTAATTAATGTAACTTATATTTTTTTAATTTTCTAAAATAGAAATCATTTTTGAATTCGGAATATCAAATATATCTTAGGGTTAATTTTTGGTATTTTTCTGAAAAACTTCAATTTTTGATGAATAGTGAAACCACTAAGTGGTACTTAAAAAACCGATTTTTCGTTTAAATGAAATTTTACCACCTCTGCGTTTTGAATTTCAAAAATCTGACATACATGGTTATCATTAGGAAGTATAATGTGGTTCAATGGGATTAAAATATTTTTTTTTGAATAGTAACTTTTAAGTTTTTAATTGCGATTAGAGGTAATTAGTGTAGTTTAAGGTAAAAATAATGTTTTAATAATATGAAATGACCTAGACACCTATCCTACCCTTATTGTATGTGTTATGGCCGACCAATAAAATCCATGGGTCAACTTGGGGACCCCATGTAGCCACTTTGGTAGGAAAATGACATTAACAACTTTTTATTTAATGTTAAAATAAAAATGTCACAAACATGTGTTGTTTTACTAAAACAATTTTTACATGGGGTAATACAAGTAATAATTTTGAATATAAATATTCATTGGAAAGATAAAAAGATTTCCTACATCATGATATTTTTTTTATAATTTTTAGACATTAAATAAATTAAATAAATCATGACACTATGATGATGCAGCGATTACCTCATTATTTAATGATTTAAATAAAATGAAAATAAAATGTAAAATATAAGACCTACACTTGTAAAAAACCTATTGGATGGGTGTATTTAGAAATATTATCACCTTATCCTTGAAATATATAATTTTGGGAGCTTTAAAATTGGAAATGAAATTTATAATATAGTAACCTTTTATAACTTTTCAAGAGTGCCCCTCCTCCCCACTTATAAAGGCCCCTCACCTCTACCACCTTAACCACACATCTAAAGCCTTTGTCTCAGCCAAACCCTGCCCATTTTGTCTCTCCACATCCCTATATTACTCCTAGAAGCCTCAATTTGGGCAGAAGTCTTCCCAAGGAAGCCTTTGAGCTCAAATCAAAAAGCGTTACCCGTTTTAAAGGTAGTGTTTTCTCTTGTGTTCTTATTTTTTATTTTGCTTCTCCAACCCCCTAAAATATTTTTATTCATTTCTTTTTTAACAAAACTAGTATATTAAATATAACAGGATTTTATGAGTAAAGTATGATTTCATGCATGGACTAATGTTTTCATTTCGTACTTTTCTATCCCTTACTGAGCTTTTTATGCTCATCCCAAGTTTTTGAAATTTTTTTCACAGGTCAAGGGAAAGGTACATGATGTGATGATAGTGTCAAGTAAATGTCAATAAATAATCCATGTTTTATTTTAAATATGATTCCGTTGATGGGAAAAATGAGTACTATCTTTTATGTAACCACTTTGTTTAAATGTGGAATGTAATGCATGTTTTATAATCTAATTCTCTAAAACTCTAAACCTGAAAAGATCCTCAATGTGTATTCTTGATGTAACTCTTGATTAAGTAATGTTTAAGTATGGGGCCTTATAATCTCTTTATGATATAATAATTGTTCTCTATTTTTCTGTAAATATGGAAAACTTAAATTTAGTGAATATAAAGGGTATTACCACTTTTTATATGAAGAATTTTTACATTTAGAAAGATCGAATGCTGCTATATCTTATATATATATATATATATATATATATCTATTTATGTTTTTGGAGAATCCCCCCATTAGGTTCACCATAAATGATAAATAATCTATGATGAAAACAATATATAGGAAGAATCTACAGAATGATGTTCATTACTTGAATCCCATATTTTAATATCCTTCATAGGAATATTTTCTCAAGGTAAATTAGATCAATAAAGCAATATAAACTTAAGATTAATGAAATAATATCTATAAAAGTAATGAAAAAGTTAAGAAACCCAACCTTTATGTTTATAAATTAATGTATTATGGTGTGAATATGCAAGATGATGAAAAAATTAATGACTTCTTCCCATGATTTAACAAAAATTTTAGCACCATCTTTATTTTTGGTAGATATTAGAATATAATGTCGTTATATTGAAGATATTGTGTACCTTTCATGAAAAATGTTATACAATGGTTTCAAGACTCGATGACCATGATCTTTATACTCATACTTTTGGTGATCTTTATATAATTATTATTACCCATGAAATACAAAAGGGATTGGATTCAAGAATAATTCTATGGTTGATAAGGAAATTTCCTAAAAATATTTTAGGAAAGGAAGGAGGAAAATCTTTAGTAAGGAATATTTAGATTCAAATTCAGATGTTGATATGATGTTTTAAAAACACATTTGACTCATCTCAATAAGTTTCCAAATAGAAAAAGGAATATTTCATAGTAAATTACCATTATTATGTTTCATATATGGGGGTATTATGCATTTATCTAATAAATATCTATGATTGAATGTAGATAAAGATGAGGGGAGTGAATTTGAGGATGATAGGATATAAAGTTCCTTAAAGAAGAAATCATCAAAACATTTTTCGAAGAGGAAAGGTAAGAATTTATCAAAATATAATAATAAAATTTTATAATATGTTCTTGATGACGGTGATAGTTATGAGGTTGATAAAGATGTAGAATCATCTAGTTAAGATGACTAAATACTATTAATTATAATGTTTGATGAATTTTATTTCAAAATTGATGATAAAAGTAGTGATGAAAGTGAATAAGAGACATAAATAATGTTATTTATAATATGATAACTCAATGATTTTCACTCAAGGATTTATAAATTGGAGAAGTATAATAATATCTTGAAGAAGTTTTTTCAACCATTTTTCAATTATAACACTTCTCATCTGGAAAAGGATTCAATGTTGTTAAATGATATTGATAGGTTTAATAAGTTTTTGTTGCAAAGAAAGGTTAAATTTTTAAGTGTAAAAGAATTAAAATAAATTGGATAATGATACTTAGATAATATAATAGAAATTAATAAAAGATTAAATGTAATTAGACAAGTTAAAATCTAATTTTCAGAATTATATTTTTGAAGTTAGAGAAATATCAAGGAGGAAGACCATGTAATAAGTTGAATTCCCAAAAAATGATTTTATTCACGTTTTTAAACAAATATCAAACTAAGAGGTTTATAAATATATTTTATGTTTTGGTGAAAAACATGATTCATTGTCATAATTGAAGAAAAGTAGTTGAGTATAAATGAAAGGTGGTTCTTAGATATATAGAAATTCTAGGAATATTTATTTGAAGTAAAAAATTACAAAAAATGGTTTCTTAAAAATAAATGGAAATAATTTGAGTAAAAAAAATATAGTGTTGGGTGTTTACCGAAATTTTGGTTCACAAAAGGAGCCTGAGAATTGATGGCTAGATAATGAAATAAGAGAAAGTTTCATATTCTAGATGAAAAGATTTTTTCATGGGTATGTATTCATTTTATAGGTACTTATTAAGGCTTTAATAAATTTATACAAATTTGATATATTAATTAAAAAAATCACGTGAGTCCACCGTTTATGGAAGAAAAATATTGAGGGGGAGTCCACCCTCTCAAACAAAAGTTTTTAGATCTAGAATGAAAATTCTTAAATGAAGATTTGGAATAAAATCCAATATTAGGAATAGGTTTTTTGATGGTGTGTCCAACTGATTCACATGGATAATTTTTTTTATACCATTATACCTTAATCATTTGAGTATGAAGAATTACCAAAAAATATCTTAAAATAAAAAAGTGAAGGGAAAATATAAATATTTTATTATTGATGTTGGATAGAAAATCACAAAAAGGAAACATTCATGGGTATTATACAATATATTCTTATCCCATAAAATGGATATTTGAATATCTTGAAGGATTTTTAAGAAGTGAAATAAACTATTTATAACCTTTGATATTGGTGGGTCACTCAGAATTATAGGTATTTGTTAAATAATTATGGGTGAAAAAAATCTAGAATTAAAGAACTTATTATTTGTTAATATATTGAAACAAAATTTAATAAGATTTTATGAACTATATGATGATGAAAATGAAGTGGTATTTTATAAAAACGAATGTGTTGACAAGATGTTTAAGGATGTATGTGTTGTGATGAGAGAACTATAATGCTTGACATGAATCACCCAGTCCTGGCCGAAAAGACACATTACCTCATTTGTGCCTCCCCTAATATAAGATTTTGTCAACTATAAATGAGTGTCTGAACTGTGTAGTGGTTAGAATATAACCTCAATATAAAAATACATAAATCATAATCATATCATTAAAATAATAATAACACAAAGTTTCACAATATAACTAAATAATAACAATGTTTTAATAGATGAAATATCACGTAATATATAGACACACAAGTAATAACCAAGTACCGCCAATGTGGTAAATACATCTATAGTATAATCATAGGAACGTAAAAACAAACAAGTCATCATATCATCACTCCATATTCTATCCTAGTAAAACCTCTTAACCCCAAACACCACCCCCTCAGCTCCCTATCATCGTCGCTTTCCATTTCCTGGATCCCTAATCATGAAGTCATCATGCACATCAAGATGACATTGAAAATTGTTAATATAAAACCTTGTAGGACACCAAAAATTCATACTTAACAAAAGTGTACATATATAGGATGTATACAATAACATGAAATTATTTTATATTTATAAATATACCACATAAGTGCAGGGTCATCGTGTGCTAGACAAGTTACCAGAAACCACAACATCACATACTTTGGAACTATGATAGTAAGGATTTTAGTGTTTGTCACCACATCTCAAATAATTCCACAAAGTCCACAAGTTGGTTTATCATCTTATTCCCATCAGTCATATTACCAAATTATATATTTAAATAAAAAATCATTCCCCACCATAAGGTGGCAATTGTTTCTCACTAGATGGTATATCCACCTGATATACCTGATGAATTGGATAAAAATCACTTGTGCATGTTGTTTCTCCCATGTTGGAATTATGACATGTTGGATATAATTCATCCCAACATGGTCTACTCCCACATTTACTAGAAATTTCAATAATATTCATATAGTACCATTAATAGAGCCAAGTCCTTGACCTTTATCACAACACCTACACTCCCACTAGAGGATATTTTTAGCCAATTTTGGGAAACCCCACCACATTGATACCTAAAGAAAATTTCCTTATGCTACTCAACACCCACAAGGAAGTCATATAATTGAATGAACAACTGTTCATATCATGTATGGCTCTCTCATGTCCAAACACCCAACCATGAGAAGCACACGTCAAGAATGGGCCTTAATTCACTTGATAACATACAATCATATAGTGGAAATAACCATATAAAAGGTCCATATATGGAAATGATCTTTTGGAATGAAGTGTATTTGATGAGAAATTAAAATATTCGTTAAGTGATGATACTCAAGTCACACCCACACACTGGCCAAATAAAACCTACAATCTAAGGGTCACAAGAGTCAGTACAATTCATCACAATAATATTATAGAATAAGATTAAGGATATGGAGACATAGCATTAGAATCAAGATAACATACAAAATAATAACCACTATTAATGGAAGATCTATATCTAATAAAAGGGAGGGTTATTTATCCTCTATATCTGATTAAGGGAATGGTAATGATCTTCAAAATTTCTGTTCTGATGAAGAGAGATCACATAGGTTACCATTTCAAGATCACATGATTTACATGACCTTGAGAGTAGAGGAAAACATCGAAAGCATCACCTAGGTTTCATCGAGATCATTATCCCTCACAATAAGAAGAATATAAAGAGTTATAAAGAGTGGTATCGATTCAAAAACCCCTTTAATAACCCCCCTCAATTAATTTCACGTGTTTCCACTTTGAAATACATGAAAACAGTGAATCTCAATGGCCAATTAAACCATTTCATAAATTTTGAAGAACAAAAAATATTGAAAGATGAATTAAACCATGACTTTGGAAGCCTTAAACAAACTATGAGTAGGAAACCAAAAATGGTGACCCTCCATAGGTGGGTGTCCAAACCAATCTCGTCTTGGATTCTCTTTGCTCCCCACCATGATATTTTGAGCTATCTTTATCGTTGGATCACTGGAGGAATCACAATGCTACATAATTGAGAGCACACCATACCATGGGTGATTTTATTATCTTTTTTCTCAAAGGAATATTTCTAATATAAAATAACCTGCACAATGATGTGTTCGTACTTTTGGTGCATTTAAAAATACCCAAAACACTATTTTTGTCGCGAAGAGACCTCTAAAACATCCCAAAACCGTATTTAACCATCCAAAGTCTCAAAAAACCATTTAAATTATTTCAAAATTTAAATTAATATAACTTTTAAAATTTATGGTATTAAAAATATACCCCTATAATGTCTTCTCATCCTCAATAAGTGCCTCTAGCACTGCTGATCAATAAACTCAGGACATTGAGCTTGAACATCATATTTCTAGAGCCATGTATCCTCCTGGATGTGTTCATACTTCCATAATACATGAAAAAGTTGTACCATATTCCCCCTTTACACATTATCACTATGGTATATAATTCACACTCTCCTCTCCAAAAAATATACATCCTGTTCCAACTCAACATCTCAAAAATTGATCACATGTACAGGTTCGAGATCATACCTCAAAATCCTAGACACATAAAACTCATTATGCATAAGTCAATGTTGTGGAGGAAGGTCTAGTCAATATAACAGTACACTGATATATTTATATATATAAAATGGCCCAAAATAGTGATTCTAGTTTTCCTTTCATCTAAAAACTATGATTCCCTAACTGAGGTAATATGCACAAGAAAAACCATTCACCCATAGTGAACTCCGAAGGTCATCTCCTTTGGTCATATTATGATTGGTGAATAATACAGGGGTAAAAAACTACTTCCTAATAAATTTTTTTCTCTCAAAGGTCCCATATACCATAGTCAAACCCAAAACCAATGCCTTACCCACATCATGCCAACATTGCGTTGAGCGCGATAGTCGGCCATAAGGATCCAAAAATAGTTCCATATAAAAAAATCCTATATAATGTCATTTTGTATGAAAAATAATAAGTATAAAAGGATCATACAATGTTCTATAAAAGAATATGAATAATGAATTATTTATATCCACTAAGATATATATTTTCCTCTCCATCCTCCCATTATTGTGGAGGGGATCCACCATATTCAACATTATCTAAGTCCCCAAAGACTCTTGTATTCCTTAAAAAAACCACAATTTAAAATGTTTATCCTTTTCTAATATGATACTTGAAGTTAATACATGAAGTCCTACAATATATATGATATAAAACTTTCCTAACTCAGATATATAGTCAGTCTCTCAGATCAGAAATAAATGTGCCACGTTTGTTAGTCGATCAATTATCACCCATGAAACATATCTAATTATTAGGGTTTTATAAAAACACATAACAAAGTCCATTATCACATAATCACACTTCAAAAAAAAATGACAACTTTCATAAGAAAACTTCCTAATAATTAATGCCTCACCTTGGCCCTATGATAGGTCATGTAATGTTAGTTAAAGTTAGTTATATCTCTCTTATTTCCTGGATAGCTGTTTCATCGTTTGATTTCTTGATACATTTTTTTTCAAACCTGGGTGAACATACCATTGAGGGAAATCAGAATGCCTCATTAAAAATTCCTCATAGATTTAGGAACCACAACTCACTAATGAAAAGATTTCATATCATCACTATCCATCTATAATCATTGAACCATGTCATTTATCACAAATCATTCCCACTTCACTAAGCATTCGGGATCCAACCTCTGGATGGTATTTTCCCAATAAATAAAAGCTAATGTGATAACCAAGGGAGAAAATTTAATCACCCCTCATCCCTAAGATACATCTTCCAACCATTCATCCAATAATATCATCAAATATCATTCCTATTTTTAATGTAACTCTCTAAGCTCTTGTGTTTTCTTTCTAAGTGAATCTGAAACACAATTAAATTTTCATGGAGTATAATCCATCTAAAAATAAAATTTACATTGATACTCCACCCAATTACTCTTCAAGATATTAAAATCTCACTAATAAGATATATAATGCAAGTGTTTTTGGTCAGTTTATACAAAACATCTCCCACTGGATAGATTATGCCTCCAACACTTCTGAGCGTGAACCACCACAACTAAATCTAGATAATGCATTGGGTAGTTTTGCGCATTAGTTCATTATTGACTTAACTAATAAGTAAATACCTAATATATTTATATTAATACTGTTCTCAAACAAACAAATGAGGAATCACAGTATACCACATATCCAATCCCAAGCTTAGGAAAGTTCAAAATCAGAGCTAGTTTCAATATTCAGTCCTGCTCTAGGAAAGTCAATTCAGACTAGTCTATCCACAAAAGCTTCACTACCTTCCTAGAAAGTCCATTAATAGGTTATTATACCTAGGATATGTCCTAAATAAACATTATTTTATACCTAGATAAACCACAGAATCTCCTAGCCATGAACACATTTCAACGGTGTTCGTAAGAAATGAAAATTTCCACCTTTTCTAGTTTTATATAAATTCCCACTTTAGATATCACATTCCCAAGAAGGTTTGCCTCCTAAATATATATTTTACATGAGAGATTAGAATAGAACCTATGTTCTCAAATTATACTACAAAAATATCATGATATCTAATGTTTATCTCTATGGTTTGTGGTTATATGGGGATTTCATCAACAAACACCAATTTCTTTTGATATGGATAGAAGATTTTGTTCATGAGATACCTAAAAATATTTGGTGTATTTTCAATCCAAAAGGAATGAAAATCTACGCAAAAAACCTGTATATAATCCTAAAAATTATCTTAGGAATATCCTCTTCCCTGAACCGAAGATGATGGTAGCCTGATCATAGGTCAGTCTGGGAGAACCACCGGGCTCCTTGTAACTTATCAAACACTGAATCTATTCTAAAAAAATCAGTACCTATTCTTAAAAATAACCTAGTTTAACCGTATATAGTCTTTACACAACTGAATAATACTACCCTACTTTCTAAAGTACCCAAGGGAGATGTGCACGTTCTGATAAAACCTTTCAACTCTAAATATTCATGTTACTTGATTTGTTCCTTCAACTTGGATGTTGCTATAAGATATATAGGAAATAATACAGGTTTCACTAAAAGCATAAGTTTTATCTCAAATAAAATTCCTATATTAAGAGGGATACATTAGAAATAATATAAAAAGAGATCCCATTATAGGTACACTATTGGAGGAAAAGAAGAGGGAGCTACTACTTGATCTACCATAAGAACTATTCCCACAATATAATATATGATAAATACATAGTGGATTAGGTCTATAAGTATTATACGTACATCATCATCCCATTCACCGGTCAAAAAAACTTCTCTCCATTAAGCATAGTAAAGGATACTCTTCTCTTATAGTAGTTGATGTGGGCTTGATAACTAGTTAACCAGTCCATGCTAAATATCACATTAAAGACATCCATATCAATAATCAGGAAATTACATAGATATCTGTATAAAATAATTACTAGGAAATATACTATACATCTCTAAAGATGATCCCCTAAGAGATGTAAGTTGATCTATAACTCTATTATTCTCTAGACCTTTCTCGACCATTAAGGCCTTATGAAGAACCTACAGATATTTCATCAGGTAAAAGATCATAACATGAAACCTTTGCTTTGATCAAAATACAATTTTTAACTCTCATTCCTTCTGAGCCTCATCCCCAACCAACATGGTATTAAGGCAAAGAAACTCAAAAAAAATTATCAGAGTAAGTAGACATTGCCATCAGTCCCTATTGAAGATCTGTAGACTCTTGAACATTGTCTAGATTTTCTATACCAAGAAAGAACTCCCTAAAAAATGGATTCTTGAAGGTTTCCTCTATAATAACCTCAATCCTTCCTGTGTCGTTCATGACCCTCCACCACATCGTGATAGGTCCCTTAGACATCTCCATAGTGAAATTATCTAAAATAAAATATTAATGGTTATAACCCCTATAATAGCTTACTAATGATATCAACTCTATAAGTTTATAGGCACACACAATGGATTTATATAGGGAGACCTATCTTAAGATGCTACCCCTGATGATAGAGAATAACCCTCTTAGAACTTCCCAAAACTCATTATTGGTTCTCTGTACCTGTATATTAGTCACAATAATATATAACAAAATGCATATTAATGTTTAATTAATTCCAATGCTACAACAATATGTCACAGAAGAACATGAAAAAACCCATAGAATTTAATTTAATAAACTACTATAAATAGAAAGAAACAATTATATATGACATGTGATCATGTGTTTATAATAATGATGCATGAATGCACAATAATCCCACAAAATGTAATAATACAACATAATTTGAATCAACATGAAACTATACATCCAGAATTGGTAATAAAAATATAATCACTGGTAATTTGGATATCCTTCACATAGGATCTTTACATACACTTACGTGACACATCTACATAAGTTCCACACAACCTATCCCCTTTTTATCTTTCGCCAAACACATTAAAGAATAATGAAAGGAGAAGAGAACCAAATCTGATACCATTTTGTAATTCCCCAACCAAAATTACCTGGTATGCTATAGAGAACTATATGCCCTCATTCAAACGACCCATATGCAAGGGGATACCAACTTGTAGTTAGGGTTTGAATAGTGTAGTTGGGAGAATATACCAATAGTATTAAAACCTATAAATCCAAATCATATCATGAAAATAATAATAACACAAAAGTGTATAATAGAACTAAATAATAAATATTCTATAATATATACCCTATCAGGTAATACAAATTCACAAAAGTAATAAACAAAGACCCAAAAAATGACAAGTCAAACCAGTGTATAAGTAGATCGATAATATAATAAATAAGACTACAAAAAATCAATCTAGAGTCTATCCTAGTACTTCCTATAAACACTAAGCTCCACCTTCTGAGTTCTTTATCAGTGGGACCTTTACCTTTCCTAGATCTTGAATCTTGATGTATATATGCACATATAGATTCCCATTCAAGGTGTGCATAGAAAACCTTACAGGATACCAAAAATACACCCTTAACACAAGTTAATATATTTATAGAGTGTATTCTATATCCCGAAATTAATGGATAAGTAAACAATCAACCACACATGTGTTAGGCTACTGTGTACCAACCAAGATTCCATGAACCCCATCCCCACCTTCTTCATTACTATGTTTCTAAGTTTTCCAATGTTAGTTACTATATATTGTGAAATATTCCATAAGGTCTATGTGATGGTTTATCAACCTATTCCCATTATTCATATGTATTGATATCCCCATGGGAATCCATAATTCCCACAAGGTTACCGAAATGGGATATTTAAAACATGAAACAAAAAAACCACTAAACAATGTAGTATTATATGAATTTCATGGATGAGTTCGAACCCATAGATATAGGGTTGGAGAAAATATTAATTTAATAAAATTAACATAAACTAGATTTTATTTATAGAAATTAAATATAAGATTCTTCAAATTTTATTGGCGGATAAATGGGGAGAAGAGAATAAAAAAATAGTGTCAAGAAGTAATGAATTATGGTTCATCGGATAACATGGTATAAAAAACTAATTAACAATAAATAAGTCTTTGGAATCTGTTCTTAGAGAATCCAATGGTCATGGTAATTGCTCTCAATCCTATGTTCTTTTCTCATAGTCAAGTACTTAGTATTTCAAAGAATGGGTGACCCAAAACCTTATTTAAACATTGGGAAATGACATACCCAATGGTCATGAAAAAATGAATGAGGGAAGAGGCATCAATGAAGAAAAAACATAAATTCCCATTCTAAATTACAATCAAAGATAAAATAACACATATATTAAATCCCTTTTAATCACAAATTCTTTGATAAAAATAAATCACCCCATAATTCTACACCTGAAAGGGTGAATAAAAACAATAAAGAAAAATATACAGAGTGGTGGAAATGACAGATCTATGTGGAAGCTTCTCTGTCTGGGTAGTGTTGGATCGTCCTTCTCTAGTTTTAGGATCCACTTTAAAGGTTCATCCATGGGTGAATTTTGTAATAAATACCATAAAACACTCAAAAATTCAATTTTAATTTTCTGTTCATTGAAACTTACACGATGTGTGAAATTACACGGAGTGTAATCCACATTAGTGGTGAAATATTTGTATCTATATATGTACAGAAATTTAATGACGTGTAAAATGGATCACAATGTGTATCTTATTTTGACATCATTTAATTACTTCAAAACTTTTCCTGATGGTGGATACTTCTACTAATGAAATCATGATGTGTAAATTAAATATACAACATGTAAATAGTCTTCACTAGTTTCCCACATCTTTTGTATCCTAAAAAATACGATTTTGTATCGTGAGCTTCATCTTCGTTTGTTTTATTCCAAAATTTATGGTGTATCCTACCATAAAACATAAATAAAATAATTTTTTTCACAATTTGGAAAGTATCATCAATTATTTAAAAAAATCAATATATTAAAATACCATAAAATGTATGCATGAAATGAAGATATCATGGATGCATTCCACCTTGGAGGAAAACATCACACCCCAACCTAATGTTCTTGTCTTTCCTTGCATGATGGTACATACACCTGACATAACCAATGAATTGAGTCAAAGTCACACCTTTATGGTCTTTAGCTCATATAAACCTTCTTACATGCTGGATACACTTGACTACTACATGGCCTTATACCACATCAAGTTAACATGTTAATGATATCTTACTAGTACCATCAAGCAAGCCAAGTCCTTAACCTTTTTCATAACACCCACCCCCCTAGAGTGTCCTTCCATCCAATTATGATAGTCCCAGCCATATTGATACCTAAATAAAAGTTCCACAATCTATGAAACACTAAAAATAAAGTCATATAACAGGAAGACCAACTATTCATATCAATAATGGTTCTCATAAGGACATAAACACAATCGAAGGAAACACAAATCAAGAATGGGTATCAACGGAAATAAGAACATACCATAATATCATGCCAAAAACCATATATAAGATCTATATATGGTAAGGATCTTCCTAACTTAAGTGAATTTGATAAAAAATGCCAAAATTTGTCTAGTACCAATATCTAAGTCATTCCCACACACCAACTAGAACAAAACCACTTTTTAATGGTCTCTACAATGGATACCAATTCATAACAAATGTATCCTTGAATAATATCAAGGAGATGAAAACGTAAGATTAGAATAAATTCAAATTACAAAATAACTACCACTTTCAATAGTATATCTATATATGATCAAATGCAAGGATACAAATCCCATATATCTAATGAAGATAAGGGGGAAGGATCATTCAAATATCCATTTTTTTGAAGAGAGGATTCTTAGTCTTCCTTTCCAAGACCACATAAATTAAAATACCTTGAGAGAATAGAAAAACATCCAAATATTTACCGTAGTTTCATTTGGATCATCACCCCTCATGAGACGAGGAAGATCATCAGTTATTAAGTGAGGAATTGAGTAAAAAAACTATAAAGAACTGCACTCAATTTCACATGTATTTCCACTTTGAAACCCATGAAACCTAGGAAAATCAATGGTTTTTTATAGTATTTTATAAATGTTGAATAACTATTTTCATGGTATGGTGTTTCTCACCATCATCATGGTAGCATCGAACACACCAAGCCCTATAAAGTCAACATTGAGACCCTCCATTATATGGTGTCAAAACCTTTCAATTTTGGATTCACTATACTATATATCCACCACAACATGGTAATGTATTTTTGGATGTGGCTCACTGAGGACTCACACTGATACATGCCTAAGACCATGCCTAACATGGGTGTTTCGATCATCCCATTTCATATAGATTATTTCCAAGAATAAAAAAACCTACACCATGGTGTGGTCTAACCCATGTTTCACTTAAACATCTATAATCCTTATTTATGACACAATGAAACAAAAAGAAATTTCAAACCCCATATTGAACCATCACAAGTCACATTTTTTATGTTATATCAAAGATTAAATTAGCATGCCTTCTAAATTTAAAGGTGTTACAATGACATCATTCACGAGTAGGCTTATTTCTTGTGGGTGAATCTATGAAGATAAATATCCATTATAAGACAAAAAATAAGATTCTGAGAAAACATTAGAGACTATTGACTACAAAAATAATTTCAAAAATTATGTACTCAATAAGAAGGCTAAAATGGTGATATCATATATAATATATCAAATAAATAGTGAAGAAAAAGGTGTTTCCATTTGAAAAAAGAACTTTTGATGGTCATAAATTAAAGAATTCAAGATAAATAAGTTGAAAGAAAATTTAACATATATATTTGATAAAGTTAAAAATATGATGATTACTTCTAATCTAAAATTGTATTTTAAGAATAACAAGGATTTTCAAAGCGATTGTCTATAAAACAGGGAGTTGATTATTGTTCTATAGAGGCTGAATAAGAAATCTCAACCATAATTTATCAAAGGATAAGGTGTAAAAAAATTCCTCCCCTCTCACATCTTGTTTTTTGGATTATTTTTATCAAAGGGGTAGTGAAATGATTACATAAATACCTATATATTGAAATCCTTAATGTAGTTTCATTTTATGTATTTAAAAATGGGGAGAAAAACCATAGGGGTATTATAATCTATCAAATACAATTTTTTTCACAATTAGGGAGAAATCAATTTTTTAAAGGGAAAATATATTTTGAGAGAGTTATTAAAATAGTAAGGATGTTAGAGAGAACATATGGGTGTGTGAGTCTTTACCAATTATTCTAATTGTTTCAGTAACCATAAGTTCCTGAATATGTTATATATAGTTTTCAAGAATAATTTTTAAAAAGTGGAAGAAGATTTGATTGTTTAATTATTTGTCAAGTGGTATCAAGGTTCTTTTTGAAGTGGCACACAAGGATGATAAAAGTTTATTTTTAGTTGATATCAAGGGGATCAAGAATTATGCGTATGTGAATGTAAGTCAATATTTTATAGACAATATGGTTTTATTGTTCAATTTTATTTGTACACATTAATTTCACTTACATATGGTTATAATTATTTAATGACGATTCATTGTTATGTTTATTGAGTTTGACATTTATTTATGTTACTTGGTTGACAACAATTCCAAAGGGGGAGATTATTGAGCGCAATAGATGTTTTTGAGAGATGTCTAGTTCTTGGAAGATTTCTGAGGGAACGAGTTGACGCTTTTTTGATATTGATATGAATAACATTTCTCTATAATTAAGTATTTTTTATAGAGAATATAAATTGAACGATAAATAATTGGATATGTTTGATGTGTTTTATTTTATTGTTATTTCATAAATCATGCTCAAACATAAATAAAACAATGTCTACCATGTGAGATAAAGATCATTTTATGATTATGGAATGTTTGAATATGTTTTTATTGGTTTATAGATTCTTGATGTAGGTTTTGAGGTTTTTTAAATCATCTTTACGTAGTTGGAGATTAGTAAATCCTAAATTGAAAAATGATAACGGTAACTATGTAAGGTGGTTCATATAAACTTCGTAAGATGTAATTATAGTTCTTTTACTATATTAATAATTTTTAAGGTGAGTTCTAGACTTCATAATGTAAAATTTCTGACATAATAACGTGAGTCTAATAATTCTTAAGGTGAATTTGTTGATTTCATATGGTGAAATTTTATCATTATAAGGTGTGTTTAGATTCCATATGTCAAATATTGAAGTTCATAAGGCGTGTTCTAATTTTTATAAAGTGTACTAACATTTCATAAGGTAAAATAAAACATAAAATGTGACTTAATAGTTTATAATTTTTGTTTGAAATTTAATAAGGTGAATTTAAAGTTCACCAGGTGAATTTTTCAATATATAGGAAAATTTTGAATCTCAACGAGAATTGAAGTGGTTTAAAATATAATTATTGGAAAATGATTTTTTTTGATTCAAATGAGTAAAAATTAATTCAAATTATATTTAATAAGATATTAATTAATTTAAATATCATAAATTGGATTTGGTAAATCTAGAAATGGGATAATGATGTTCACACTGTGAATAAGGAAGTTTCACTATAGAGAGAACTAGTTATGAAATAAAAACTTTATCACATTGTAGTATGTTTTATTTCACTCCCTAAAATAAATTTGAAACAAAATTAGAATAAATAAGTAGGGAGAAGAAAAATAAGTTAATATTTGTCAATAAGATGTTTTTTTGATATAATTTGAATTTAAAATTCAAATTAAAAAATGAATATGTTGTTGTATGTGAGATATATGAGTATGGTCTTGAATGCATGGAGAATATGGGTGAGACTATTGTGTGATATATAAAATAGAATACTTAATAGATGTCCAATATAATAAATAAGAGTATTATAGAAAATATATAGTGTTGTGTAATGTAATGTAAACATATAGTGAAATAGAGAAAAGGGGAATGACGAGGTATATAAATCTGAAGAGAAAATAAGTGGGCTACGTAGTTTAGTGAACAAAAGAATAAGACTAATTAGAATAATGAAAGTTTAAGAAAAAACATTAATATTAATGAAGTAAAGTGTACAAAGAAATAAAGAAATGTTTTATAGTTGTTCCCAATAGAGAAGATGTGAGGGGTTACTTTATATTATCAAGAGACAATTATCAGGGGATAAAGACAATAATTATCTCAATAGATTATAATAAAATAGTGCATATTGGTTGGGAGAATTTTGAAAGACAGCAAAGAAGATTTTATTATATACAGAAATTCATTGATATTCCCAGATTATTTTAATCCGAAATAGTGATTCTCATGGATTTAATTGTCTTAGTTAAGTATAAATCATGCTTAGGATTAGTTACTCTTTTTGAGTAGTGAAAATTTTACATTGAGTGTCCCTGTTTTTTGTTTTATTGAATGTGTGTAAGTTATATAGTGATATCACTCATTCTAACATGTGAAATATTTTTATTTCAAATGAAATAATAAAAATAAAAAATAGACCATTTTGAACTGATTTACCCCCTTAATGAACCTACATCATGCCTGCGTTTATCAAACACTTTATTATATAACATTTATCAATGACTTGTGAAGAAAGGTATGCGTTTAATTTTTTTAAATGAATTTTGATATGTTAATAGTGTGTTAAAAGGGCAATACTTTGTAGAATAATGAATCAATATCAAAACTGAAATGATTAATGTTTGATAATAGAGAATAATATGTCTGAAAAGTGTTTAAGTAATTCTATTCCATGAATGAAATTTGGTGGGAGAATACTCTTATAGGAACACTATAATAGAATTGTGTGATTGAGTGGTTAAACAAGAATCTGAATAAATTTTTTAGAAGAATGAGGATACTCTCATGTACATATAAGACTTTCTAGGTAGAATCAAGAAATATATAATTATATATATATAGAAGTCCACATATGATAATGGGAGAAGAAATTCTTGAGGAACTATATTATGAAAAAAGGGAAATACACTATTATATATGTGTCTATGGTTATTCTAGATATTCACCTAAAAATTGCGATATAAATGAAAATATTGATTCTATGTCCAAAAAAACTTCATTCATTGGATAATGGGTTGAGGAAGTTGGCTATTACTTCTCAGATGTTGAGAATTGGAGGATAATGAGAAAATAATGTGATATTTAAATAAGTAATCATGTTAAACATCTAATATATAGTTAATGTTGATATTGGGAATAATGAATTAGGGTGTGAGGAAAAATTTGAGCTTCAAATAATTCCAAGTCATGAGACTTAAATCCATTGGTAGCTACTCCTCTAGTATATTTGAGGATATGAACTATGATGAGAAGACTTGGGTAAAGGTATCCATCATCTATACACTATTTTTCATTGACTAATGGTGGAAAATAAAAATAATTTCAAGAAGTAAGGTAGTTTAAGGATTCAATTTTGTGGGATCTAGCTATGAATCTATATATTTCTTTTTTACATGTTAATAAGAATTTAGAGTTATCTCTATTAATAGAAATAAATATTTTTCTAGAAAAAATAGGTATACTACATCAATAGAATTATGGTGAGAGGAGGTACAAAAATAGGATTATGGTGAATGTATTTTAATAAAAGGATGTTGTGGTTTCACTGAAATTTTATCACTTGTAATGAATTTGACCTCCATTTTTATGGTTCATAGTATTGTTTCATTGGAGGATTTACATCTTAAGAAGATTGAAGTGATGAAAATTTTAATTCATCTATATTTGAAAGATTAGATTTATATGAAGTATCCATAAGTATTTTTTGATTCAAGAAAGAATATAATAGTTTGAAAAGTCTATAAAAGTTTATATAAATTAAAGTAGGTTCCTAGTCCATGGAATAAGAATTTTCATGTATTTATGAGTAATAGTGCATAAAAATGGTGTGCCATGGACCAATGAATCTATTTGAAAATAATTGACGTTGGATAATTTTTTTACTTATATATATATATGAAATGATCATTATAGGATAATTAATGTGAAGCATTGATCAACGAGAAAGGAAAATGAATAAGAAATTTGAGTTGTAAGATATTTGAGAAAGTAACAGGATTTTGAGCATAAAGATCAAGAGAGACCATGTAACTAGAACTTGGATGTTATCAAAGGATAAATACATTGGATTTTTTTGAGTGAGTTTGATATACTAGATTAAAAGACAATTTACATTACCTAGGATGGATTTTTTATGTTTTTTAAGGAGAAAGTAGAAAAGGAAGAAATAGATTTTGAGTGCATGGATAATTTTCCTTATTCATCAGTCGTCAAAATATTGATGTATACTATAATATATACATAACCAGATGTTTCTTTTTCATTGTGAGTTTTGGGTAGGGGAATGCATAAAATTGGAAACAAATATTGGTATGCTATGATGTAACACCCTATGTTTCTAAAATACTACTCGGATAGATAGCTTCATTAATACACAACACCGAGATTTATAAAAATTGTATATATTTTTTGATTCACACCAAATAAGAATCATAAAAAATTCCAAAGGAAGAAATACTTTAATAGTGGTATTACCTTCCCCACAAAAGAAAAGGATATGAGACTTGTGGATTTCATGAGTCTCCAAGGGAATCATGATTGCGTGACCATTTAAAGGGCTAGTGAAGACACCACATGTAGAGAATAACCTATGATGAATCCCACGAAGGCCCCTTTAATGAATCTTTCTTCTCTTTCAAAGGATCTCTATACAACCAAATGAGTTCCCCCAAGAATCATGGTTTTTCATTGGAAAGTACCTGAAAAAAAAAATCCGAAATTATTTTGAAAATAAGGAGGAATAATATCCAAAGCAAGAATACATTATGGTCGTAAAGCTCATGTACCATATCATCATTGGGAAGAATAAAATTTCTTGATGAAATCCAAGAAAAATCACAAGACCCTTAAATCTTTGTAGAATATAACATAGGATATAAGGGGGAAGAGGGGATAAGTACTCATGGTTGTTGAATGACACATGACACACCCCTAGTGACCCAGAAGACATCACAAGACCTTAGAGACGTGTCTGCCTTATCTCGCAAAAGCCCTTTTGCTTTTCAGCCTTATTGTATGGAAGTCCTCAGGTATGTTTAGGTGAATCCATACCTCCCCTTCAATTCTCTAAGGAAAAACTGGTATATTTATCCACGACATTCTCATGCACCCCTATATGACCCATATTGGTCATGTGAGGAATCATAAAAAAACAAGGTAAATATCCTTGACATTAAACTTTCAAACTCACATAATCCCCAAATGTTGTAAAATAAAACAAAGGGGTTAAAAACAGAGTAGGTGAGAGCTCTCATGGTTGCTGACAAACATACGAGGTGCCCTCACGTCCACATCATGGACTAAAGAGACCTACTGAAAGGTCAAAAAATCTCATGAAGACGCTTATTCAAGAAACCCTTTCCCCATTAAGTATTCACATAAATTCATCGAGCTCTTGAGAAGTCCCATAGACATGTCCATAGGACAAGATGAAAATTTAGTCGACATACTTTCATGATCAATAAAGTGTTCATCAATCAACAATAATATGATAAAAGAGGCATTGAAGGAAGAGAATCATGATCACAGAAAATCAGGAAACACACTCACAATGTCCCATGACAAAGACTCATGAAGCCGTATGGACTCAGCCCCCTTCACCGACTCCATCCTGGATCCGTGCCAGATAAGACTCGCAAATCAGTGAAAACTAGGGTGGTGAGGCCTACAAATCCACCAAACATGTGAAAAAAAACTGTCCCTCTACAACTACGATATGATGACAATGCTAAGGAAACTCTTAATCGCAATTGCTGACTTCTCAGAGAAACTGATTATGCAACAGGTCCACCTACCATAATGTAACATACTAGAGAGAAGCCGAAGTAGTCATGCGATATGCCTAATCCACTTCTATTGATCATTCATAGATCACATGAAGGATATCTGGTGGGATACGCAATGAACATCCCACATGCACACTAGATCTCAGGAGACTCAAGATAAACTGACACTAAAGAAAACTATGGGATATGCAAGGAAACGTCCATAACAAAGACTAATGGTGGAAGAATTAAATCAAAATATGTTTGATGAACCATCTTCACTTCACATGAGCCTCCCAAAGACACATGATAACACCAGGATATGTCACCCAGATCTCATGATGCTCATTCAGTAGGCAACCTGGGTCATTCGAAGACCTCGAGACATGTCAAGAAAAAGTGGCATGACCGCCTTGGACTTATCTCCATAGTATCGCAGAAGTTCCCATGGAATTATCACCCAATCCCTATGATGTCCTCCGGATAAATTTCCCGACTCATGTAATGGAACCAACTCATGTCATACAAGTCGCACGAAAGAACTATGGTATAAAAATGGGCTCTCATGACATCATATGAACATATTAGATAAGAATCTTGATGCCCTCTATGGATTTCATCCAAGATATATGACATCCTATGGACATGTAAACAATGTCTCCCGAGAGCATCATGGGATATCAATGGGCTATCACGATATCCTATGGGCATATCATCCAAGACACATGATACCCTATGGGTGTATTAGCCCAGACTCGTGATGGCCTTCAAAGATATCATCTAAGACATGTGACATCATCTGGATATGTCACTAGGTATTTGTGATAACATATGGAGGAAACCATATGGATCTTGTGATGTCCCCTGGATAGATCAACTGGGTTATGTGACACCCTCCATACAAGTGGGGCTAGGTCACTAGGAAATCCTAGGATTTGATATCCACATCCATCCCTAGTGTCTATGACTCGAATAAAAGGGAAACCTTAGAGTGTAAAACTTGATGAAGGGAAATACAATGACTATGTTTCCAAACATATTCAAGATACACAGGGAAACTCTTTGAGGTTTGAGTTACATATTGATCATCTAGGTAATTCACTGTATTTAAGCCCCTTACACGAAGCAATGGAATTGATCACTTTCTAACCATTGTTTCTCACAACAAGAATAGTTCACATGGGCTTACAGAGTTTTACTGATTGTAACACCCTGATATTTTATGAAAAATATTCTTTTAATTTCATTAATGTCTTGTGTTGTATACTACACCAAGATTACCTTGCACTATACGCAACACCGTATTAGCTTGCGGTATATATAACACTTTTCTTGGCTCTTATTACACACAATTTCACGTTCGTTTGATAGAAGTTATTCTACGCAACATTGAGTGTATATATATATATTCAATTTATAAATAAAATATGGTTGGATTCTTTTATACACAACAACAAAGGAGTTGTGCACTACACGCAACCCTGACTTGGCTTTCATTACACGCAATCGCGACCTTCCTCGATAGCGTGTGTTGTACGCAATATCGGGTTTTACTAAACAACGATATATTATTATAATATTGTTATGAACTAGCCGTTATAAATAGTGTTAACTAAATTTTGAATTTTATAACATTATTATTCATCTTAAACATTTCTAGAACATGGTGTAAGAACAAAATATTTTTTTTGGGTAAAATAAGTATTTTTCAAAAAATGCAGTTTTGCCACCTTTTGATGGCGCACCAACTTTAAATCTAGTTTTTGACATGATTATAAGTTCAATTTGAAAAAAATACAATTCTTCTTTTGAATCAGGATATAAAAATTTTCATTACATAATGTTTTAATATTTTTCCGATAACTTTCATATTTTAATGAATAGAAAAACACTATATTTTAATTAAAAACAACTTTTTTCGTCGTAATATCTTATGTGGTTAAATTATAATATTTAATGGTTTTAAAGTATAAATAGAATATATTTTTACCATTTAATATAATTTATGTCATTAGCATTGATTTACCTTGAATTCGTAAGTTAAATCAATTCAATCTTTTGCAATGTTTTAAAGAAAAACCCGTTTTCTATCGATAATGGGATTAATTTTAATTTAATTTCTGCAAATTTTGTGTATTGAATTTGGAAAAATGGATTCCATATTTGGAATCATCGGATCCAAATTATGTTAATAAGATACTTTTTATTTTTGGGAATTATGAATAGTAACTACGGTAAATTTTATTTACTATAGTTAAAGGTAAATCCGGTAATTAAGGGTAAATATAATATTATAAAATTACCCAAACACATGTCAAAATCCTATTGGATGACTAAAGGTCGACCCATATCACCTAAGGGTCGGATTAGATTCATTTAATGGACTTTTTTCCATGAAAATAATTTAATTATTATTAAAACCAAAGAATCTGACAACATGTCACTTTCTTAAATCTTATAAGTATAATAATTTTAATTTATTGAAAAACTTCATGGAACTTCAAACATGAATAGTCTCCAGAAATATAATACAATTATCTACATCATAAAAATTTATTTTGAATTTTTAGGGATTAAATAATTATCATTTATTATGACACAAAGATGATGCAGTAATTGTCTTATTAATGAAATATTGACATAATTGATGTTATAAATGCCCAAATAAATGTAATTTGGGACTTTTTATGACTTAAAATAATTTTCTTGGTTAATATGACATGTTATTGTTTATGTAAGTAACTCTTTTTGAACTTATCATTATGTTATGAATTTCATAAAAATCATGTACCAAATAGTGTCAAAATTGACATAAATTAGTTTTTAAAACAAATATTTTATTATTAATTGTTATTTAATTCCTAAAAATATAAGGTTCGGTCAAATGACTTAGATAAGGATATATATATTAATAATAAACAACTTGGGGTTATTTTGGCTTGTTATGGTATGTTTATTAACCATATAGTGTAAGAAAACAAAAAGACACGGTAAAAGTTAAATTATTTAACTTAGAGTTAAATCTAATTGATAAGGTTAAAATAATACTATAAACTTGTATAAATCCTATTGGATGAGAGGATTATAATACATCCCCACTTTAGCTTCTATATAAGACCCTTTGGAACCATTATAAACCGAATTTGACCTTAATATAAAATAATATTTTGAGATTTTCCGAAGGTGCCCCTCTCCTCCCTTATAAAAGGGCACCTCCTCCCTCTCCTCCTCACACCAATTTGAGCATTCAAGCTCGGAAAACCCCTTCCAAAATCTTTTCTACACTTTCCTAGTATCATCCTAGAGGTCCTGGTCTTCTTCAAAGACCATCCTTAGTTCTTTAAGTAGAGGTTAAGTGAAGGCGCGTCAAAAAGAGGTAATATCCATTACCGATCTTTTTCAATTTCTTTCTTCTTAAAATTCTTCTTATTTAGTTGTTTCATGATAAAGTAATAACATCAGTATTTCTTATATACTGATATGTTATTATAAATATCAAAAAACTATAATTAAACTTATATCCATCATACGGAAAAAGGAAATCACCGCGCGTGCGTACGTACGGAATACCGTCTCCACGCCGTGGTGTAATCTATTTTCCACCACCACCTTACTTGGATGGGTATAATGGTGTAAATAATGACTATATATGACTATTATAAAGTGAAATTGATTCTGAAATAGTATACATACACTCCAATACAATTCCACGATCATAGGAATGATATCATCACTCGTGCGTACGTACGGAATACCGTCTCCACGATGTGATGCGGCTCGTTCTACATGATCTTCATTTTATAATGATTATATAAATGAATTGAATGAATGAATATGATATATGTTAAAATAATACCATTCTGAAAATGAGGCATCTATAACCTAAAGAGAAGAATAATAATTTATTCGACAAACACGCATAAGAACAAAAAGTAATAAACACCCGAATAACAAGTAGTAATGAAATATTACTAATAAGAAGCTAAGAATATGACCATATATGATATCATAACAATAAGTATGATTCTGTAAAAAGTCAATAACATTATTTAAATCATTATACAGGAGGTTCGGACACTTACGAAGCATATCAGACCTAAGTTAAGGGAAATATCACAATCTCATTTTTATCCGAGATTGTTTATACTTTGGCATTTACTGGGATGTATTTTATCATCCAAATCCATGTTTCCTCAATATGTAATATTATTTCCATTCACCTACAGTTTTTAAATCCTATTTAACCCTTTGGTGAGTTTTTAGTAAAGAATATGAAAGGAATCTTTTTTCGTTTTTCGTACGAGGTACTTTTTGACTTTTCCGAAAAATGTATGAAGGATGCTTTTTTAACTTATACGGAATGAATGGATTTTTAAAACATTATTTAAAAGAGGATTTCCTTACAAGTTTTCAAGTTTATTTTTAATCAACTTCTTTTAGTTTATAATTGTATGACATGTTAAGAAAGGAAAAGTGTTTTTTAAGTAGAAAGGATATTTTCCTCAAGAATGAAGTTCAAGTGTTTTATCAAAATTATTTTCCATCTAAGATAATAAAGGGTTCTGTTTTTATCGCTATTATTACATTGATTTGATTATGTAGTGATGGAATTATTTTTATGAATTCCTTTATCGTATATGATTTGTTTTATGATGTCATGATGTTTAAGATTCCCATTTTTATTACATGGGTTATGCAATGATGTATGGTTTATGATTTTGTGGCACACATAATAATGGTATTATTATGAGATAGGTGGGACCTATATCTCCCTCCAATGCATTGGGTAATGATTTTATATCTCATGAGATAGACATGGCTGGAATGTTAGGTTATACCGGTTCAGTGAAACAGGACTGAAACGAGGAATGAACTCAGTTCAGAAATGGAATTTGTCCACTAAGATAGTCTTGGCAATGAGTCTTGACTAATAAAAAATGATTCTATATGATTATGTGTGTATGCCACAAAGTTTCATGTTTTAAGTTATTATTATTGGGATTTCATTTCACTACTATGATTTATCCCATGTTATGAAATTATGCTCTCTTTTTCAGGTTAAGATTTCCAAAATGTTATGTTCTTATGAAAATGTTGTGATTGATATTTCTTTTGTTTACCTTTACTGAGCATTTGAGATCACCCTTTTATGTTTTCTTTTCCCCAGGATATAAAGAAAGGTTTTAGGTAAAAAAAGGAAGATCTTTATGGGAGATGTTGAAGATCTTTCACCACGATTAGAAGATTATATTCCGAGTTTCCAAAGACACTAAACTATTACGATACTTGTGTGTGTGTTTTTTTATGTACTACGTATTCCGCAAAAGTAACGTAATGTCCATGTACATCAAGCTTTGGGTCTCTACACTGATCATGTCATTTTCACTATACATGCCTGGGTTACAAGGGAATCCTTGGAATATAAGCCCTACCTAATATGAAAACCTCAGTGTGTAAGCCCTAACTACTGACCTCATATAGTATATCCCTGATTAATAGAGTATCAATCTTAGTATAAACCCCTAGAATTACTAAAACCTCAAGGATGGTCATAATATCCCCGAGTGCGATAATACACCTTATCCTATTAGCAGGTAAAGGGATAACCAAACTACAATGACTCTGATTCATTTTATACTTGGGATATTTAGGATGACTTTTAAGGGCCCAATCTCTATACCCAAAATCATAGGGTCTGTTCCAGTACATAAGTCCCATATCTAAATTCCATGAGATTGATCATCTATTCCCTGTTATTTCTCATACTGATCACATCTAACATAGGTTTAGGGAGATGTAATTACCACCTCACTAGGTATCATGAATTTCTACTAACCAGGGAAATCCTAGTATGTACGCCCAGATGAGTGGTATGGCATGAACAACCCTCATATAGGGGTACATGCCTTGGGGCAAGTCCCAAGGGAATGAATGAACTACATGAGTTTTCATTACTCCAATAACTAGGATACATTGGACCCCTTTTAATTTCTCAATACCCTCATCAAAATATTAGATGCCTCTTCACCTGGAAATAAATTCCAAAGAATTTGGTTATCCTAATTCATACTATAAAGTATCTATTCACCATTATAAATATGGATGAAGATCCTCAAATAAATAAAGAAAGATTCACTAAGGAGACATAACATTCCTTGGTTCATCGATGGGGCTCACCTTCTTTTTTAATGATAAAATTAATCAATGAATCATTTTTTCATGGAAACCAGTCACATATCATGATTAGGAAGAGATTTATGAACATATCTTAAATATATAAGAGAGTCTTGAAGTAGGAAACAATTTCACCCAAAAGGTTGCGATGATCTTGACCTGCATCCTCTTGACCAATTCAAGTCCCCAATAGTCACTGGGCCTGAAAATCCAGATGACCACCAGCCTTTGGAAATAAGGTCTGTACCCAGCTATAGATGGGGGAACCATTGGGATTTTCTGGTAAAAGTGACAAAAGTAGCCTGATGAGCGAAACTCATTTCATGCCTAAAATACCCGAGGAAACAAAAATGGTCAACCCGACATGAATCTATCTAATGAGAAGATGATTGTTTGTTATCTTTCAGACTATTTCATTTACCCATATATGCAAACAAAATGATAAAACCAACATGAATCTCTACAATAACATACTTATTGGGTTATAATGTGACATGCCACTTTGTTTTAAAAACCCTATACATAAAATTAGTAAGAACAAAAAAATATTACAAATGATCCTCTTTAAGGAGAGTTCTTATAAGACCACCCTCGTTTTGAAAATTCCAAATGAGTTAAATGGATGAATCGGAGATAAAATAACAAATGAGTTAATCATGCATATCTAATTGATCATATTATGCACTTGATATTGCACTAATCATTATCCTTGTTATTTTTCATCTTAGTAACTATAGATTCTTCTTCTAGTAGCCTGATTCGAGACAATATCTTCATCATATAACTCTCTCCCTGATAAATCATCCACAACTGCAACCCAAGAAGGTCGCAAAATGACTTAACCTACTCAATCAGTACAACAATAGGTGGTGAGTGCGATGGTTTGGGACTACCTCCGACATGGTATGACCCCGACCATGGAAGCTTCTTGTGAAGTTCTCCAAGTATGAAGACCAAATAGTACCCATGGCCTGGGAAAGGTTACTACTAAGATAGTATCCCCTGTTTCTAGGACCAATAGCTTTGGTATCTTATCCCCAGACCGTGAAAACTGCCACATTCCATATCAAATGAATATGAACCAAGAGGCCAAATATATATCCCTTTTGGTTTAGGTGTGACTAAGGAGGGCACTTTTCAATCACCGTCACCAACACCATCCCGCTAGTACCCATCAGTCACCTGCAAAGGGCACTATCCGACACATAGAAACATATAATTCCATTGTACGGGATACAAGGAAGAATCATCAGAGGAGGATGTCATGGAATATTCAAGAGATGGATCATATTCCCACTCCTATCGATGACTCCTACCCACATAATCTATCATGAAACAACAAGTATGATCACATCCCTACTTGTTTAGAACACGTGTACAAGCATATTCCAGCTTCAGGAATGGGGGATGCTCATGTTCCTATAGCCATGCATGAAGGCCATCAGTATATTCTGATTGAACAATGGGGACACAATTAGGCACATATCCCCGCTTCAATCGAAGACATTTTCTAGTTTATCGTGGTGACATAAAATGTGTAGGCTCATATCCCTATATACGTTTTTCTAAAATGAAAATATATTTTAGCAATAGATGAAGAACTCCACCAGAGTATTCCGACACTGTTATAGGTGAAGGGACATGAACATACTTCAATCATGTAAGGAAACATTACCTAAAGGTAAAATTAAAATATTTTGGGTTTATTATGTTTATTGAAAAAGATAGTCTCTAAGGTAAGTTGCGGATTCCAGACATATTATTGACATAGTATGTTGACAATGATCCAAGATAAAGTAATGGAATCCATGGAAGCAGTATAAAAAATTTCGTACATAAGCTGACGCCATTTCCAAGTGTTTTCCAAATTGGTGGGGTCCAAAATTTGTAGTTCGGATAGCATTGAGAAATGTTTTTTTACTTGAAGTACTTATGAGAATATTTAAAAATCATTAGATTCATAAATATTGGATTTGAGAAGGGTGTTTCATGAAGGATAAAATAAAACTGACGGTGATTTACGTGACAACGACAAGCATCGCGAACTATGAAGGTGAGGAGAATCGCGAGTGGAGCATCGTGACAGTGTGAAGTGTTTTATGGTGATCTCCATGAGAATTATTGGAATCACAAAGAAGAGAATTTTCCTGGAACATCGCAAAAATGGGAGAATCACGGAGGAAAAGAGGGAGCATCGTGAAATAGTGATAATGTGGATGGAAGGTTCGGGAATTGGTGTAAAGCCTATAAATAGTTCTATACCCCATTCAAAAAGAAGAAAGAATTAATGTAGATGTTAAGGAATGTAATTGGTGAAGGTGGTCTATGAAGGTGGTTTGAGAAGGTGGTTCATGTGAAAAATTTTGCGAAGTCTATAAAATCAAACCGAATGTTTTGAGCATTGTGAAGTTGGTTCATGTGAAAATGCCCATGAAGGATATGAATGCAAACCAAATGTTTTGAGCATCATTAATATAAAAGAATTAATGAATTATATATATTATTTATAAAATAATTAGTTTCATGGCGGTTGTTTGAGCTTCGTGAAAGAAGGAGCTTCGCAGTAGATGTTTGAGCTTCATAAAATAAGGAGCTTCACAAAGGCTGTTTACGCTTCATGAAAAATGTTTAAAAGGGATTGACAAGTAAATCTATGGTAAATTGATATTCATCAATTGTATGAAAGTGGAACTTCAAAAGATCATATATATATAATGGAGGATGATTTCATTATAGATAATGAAGGGACCTACAAATCCATAAACGGTTGAGACCAAGTTGGATAGATAAGGAAGTAAGGAGAGTTTCCTGTTACAGAGTGTTTTCTATTGTCTTCAATGAAGATAAATCAATTCACTTTGTAAAGGACATGAAAATCAGACGATGCTTAACTATTTTTTATTTCAAAAATATCATAAGTTAGGAGAACAGGTGATGAAAGCCTTATGAAGGAAAGGGGGAGTAAATGTGCTTCCATTCATATTCATTTTTTATTATAAGGAAATATGCTAGTGGAAGATAGGGTAGGTTTGGTACTTTCCGTTGAAAATATAATGATGCTAAAGCTGTTCAATCAAAGGATACATATCACGATAGTGGATTTCGTGATGAAAGATAAAGAATGGTTATGGGATGTAGTAAATAGAGAACATAGAAAAGGAACATATAATCTGGGGGCAACACAAAAGAACGTTTTAAATTGGTGCAAGTTTGAAGATGGCTTGTTATGTTGCATGCAAGTGGAGTTCCATGATCCGAACATTAAAATATGGAAAAGGGGAGGCTTGCACGAATGATTTGGTTTTGTGCTAAAGATTGGTTTTTGCGCATAATTTTTAAGGGAGTTTGGAATCTTATGTGCAAGGCATGATTCAAGATCCAAAATTCAGAAAATGGAAAAAGAATGAAGCACGTGAAATATTCAATAAGTGTGAAAAATAAGAGGTTGGCATGAAAGAGACTTACGCGCCAAAGGTGACGTTAAATGAGGTTTTGCGCATGAGTTAGGACTTGAGGTCTAGACATTGAAAAATGGAAAATTTATGAAGTGCGTGAACGATTCAAAGAAGTGCGTGAAAGATGAGGTTTTCGTAAAAGAGACTTACACACCCAAGGTGATGTCAAATGGGGTTTTGCGCGATGAGTCAGGATCTTGCGTGGCCATTGGTGTTTTTTCACGTAGGGGTTGACAATGTCTATAAATAAGAGGTGACCACCTCCCATTGTGTGTGCTTGACACCTAGGGAAATTTAGAGTTTTAAGGTGCAGAAAAATATTAAGAAAAGGAGAGTGCATGAAATAAATAGAGTTGCGCTCAAGAAGGAGATATTGCACGAAAGAAGAAAGTTGCGCGCAAGATTGAAGTTGAACGTAAGAGGTGTTTCATGAAAAAGTAAAATCTTGTGCACAAGACACCTAAAAGGGTGCACAAACGATTTCGGGTCTTCAAAGGTATTCTGTTGGGTGTAAGATAGTTCTTACCAGCTTCTCGGTAAGAAAGTGAATATTTGAACTATAGAGAATAAACCTATTTAATTGTAAAGAAGCACTGAAATACAATAATTCTCTATTTGTGCTAATAGGGTGCACACACATTTGCATATTTTTTTCCTAGTGCGACACGAGTAAAAGGGTATATCCTACTTGTTGTATTCAACAAAAAAGGATTGTTTTCTAGTGGATTGTGTGGTACTGAATTATTTTCATACCGTACCAAGGACGTAGCTACTCTTGTTGAGTAGTGAACCTTGTAAATCTTCTGTTTCTTTGGTTGTGTGTGTTCATCAGGGAAGAAACTCTTTAACAGGAGGTGAAGTTTCTTTCAAAAAGAAGGAAACAAAAAAAAAATAAGATATCGCTGATTCACCCCCTCCCCCTCTTAGTGATACTTGGATCCTGACTGTGAATATCATAAACTGTGGGTGAATCCCTTCCAAGAGCAGTGAGAGAGGGAAGAAGAAAGAGGTGATCCTTTCCACCAATAGTGATATAGAGAACGATACATAGGGAGTGGCCATAAGAAAAGTAGTGAACTAACCCTAAACCTTATTAAGGCAGTGATCCTAGGTATATAAGTGATATAGACTGAACAAACCATTAGTAGTGAGCCTTAGTGGATTTGGTATATCAACACATTTTCATTGTATGCTCCTTAGATGTAGCGCAGTGAGGGTGAACCAAGTAAAAAAATATATGTGCCCCTCTTCTTTCTTTCCTACATTACATTTAAAGCATTATCATCAGATAAAGAAGGAAATAATAAGATCAGAATTAACACTTATGTGAAAAAAATGTGAACTTTATAAAAAATATGTCACGATCCAGTAGTGTAGGAATAATTTTAAAAATAATAACTATACCCTAAATTAACCCCTCTCTTAGAGAATCTAGGCTCTATTTAGACCAAAAAATTGATTTCAAAGTGTTAGTTTCTTTTATCAAACTTGTTTTCTCTGAATTTGTGTAGTAGATTGCTGAAGTTAAAGATTCAGTCTGATCTAATCTTGGCATGCCAAGGAATTGGGAAGAACTTCAAAGAAGAATAACAAGTATGGGGTAATTCCTTTTTGGAGTAGTTTTTACACAAAGGGAGTGATTATGTTGAAAGAAAATAACAACATACTAAAGAAATTCTTGGATGAATCAAACATTAAAACTATTCACTCATTCAATGATGCTGAAGGAATGAGTGAAGAACCTGATATTCCAAGTGATTTTGGTACTAATTATGATGATGAAATTTAAATAAGACAAAAATTTACAGTTTTACACAAAATAAAGCAATTGGATTAGAAAATGGATGAAGAAAATAAATCTAAACACATCCAAATCCAAGTGCAGGAAATTAAAGTCAAGAAGTTGAAAGTATTAAATAAAAGCCTTATAGAAGTGGATACTAATATGAGGGAGAAGAATGATTCCTAGGATGAGGAAATAAAAAATATTTATAAAAAGATAGAGGAGATCAAAGATGACGTCAAGGGAAAAAATATAATCTTAGAAGAAATTAATAATATCAAATCCAAGAATGATGATCTTTCTACACAACTATTTAAACTAGTTCAGGAGAACCAAAGGCTATAATAAGAGAATGAATGTTGTGTGGATTATATTACTAAGTAAAAATTTAAAACAAAGGAGAAAAGTGACATTATGGATAAGATCCCCTGAGAATTTGAAGATGAAATGAGTAGTTGGAAGAATCTCAAGAGAGAACATAATGCTCAACTGGAATCGGGGGATATAAAGATTCCAAAAATGGGATACGTGCTAGAATTTTTGAAAAAAGAAGTGGAGAAATATAATGCCAAAGGTAAGACTAAATTGAAGTATTATTTTTGATATACTATTTGATTATCCTTTAGTAGGTGATGATGAAATGAGTAGAAAATATGATATTTTCTAGGAAAAACAAGAACATATTTTCTCATCTCAGAGGTCATACAGTTTTGAAAATACTAGTATTGGATATGATGAACTATCTTCCATGGACCATATAATAAGAGTTGAGAATAGTTATAGAAATAGGAAAAGTCCTTTAGATACCGGAAACAGACCTAAATAGGTTTTTTATAGAGTGTAATGATAGCATGTGTTATTTCGGTCGGATTTGTGGTCATACATCATGTTTTTGTTCAAAGGATTTGGAACATGTTTAATGTAGTGAAGATAGAAATATTTCTAAATCTAAAAATAAGAATATTTTTCTTGAGAAATAAGAAATAATAGCCTCTCTTAAGTAAGTATCAATAAAAATATACTATTGTGGAAGAATGGAAAACACCATGTGTATGTGTCTAGAAGCCCAGGAGCTCAATGTTAGAAGAAAAAATCAAGTTGTATAAACATATCAATTGATAATTTATGACAAGAGGAATATTTGTAACAGGAAATGTTTTACATGTTCAAATTATGGTCATTTGGTAAGATATTACAATAGGAAGAAAGAAGGGAAGCAAAAGGAACATGAAAGAAGATCCCAGACTCTGGTAGTGTACATCGAGAAATCCCACACTGGAAGACAGAGTGATAAGTTGAAAAATAAGTTTAATGTGTCTAAGGGAACATAGGAGGCTAAAAAAAGGTGTATCAAGAACCTGATCAGTTACACTAACAATATCTTTCTTTTAAAGAGAAAATATACCTGGTAGAAAAAGGGAGTATCTTCTCTAGCTGTGACTAAGAAGAATGTACATTTAGTGGAGGACCCAACACCAACATAAAATAGTACGATTATTAGGTTAAGTAATAAAATAAAAATGAATAAATAATTCATTCAAATATTCACATATCATTCGCCATGGAAATAAGTAAAAAAATGATGGTATCTTAAATAGCGGGAGGCGAAAGGGATGGACATAAGTAGAAAGTTCCTTGTTCAAAGAAAGATTCATGAAAAATGGCATACTGGTGGAGCATTAAAGAAGGAAAATTATACTAATGGGTGTAAACCCAAAATTTTGAAAAATTATAATCCTACAGAAGCTAAATATCAGAAGAAGACTCAACATGTGGTTAAAGAATGCTTAGAAATATTCCCAATATAGTTGAAGTTGGCTGTGCAGTTGGATCAATTACAAAAATAGTATCGTGCTTTGAAAGAAAGTATCGAAGGGTTGATCCATGTGGATTTACAACAATCTTCATCTTGAGGATTTTGTTGGCACCCTTGTCCCCATGAATTAATTGTTTCTAATATCTACTGGATGTTGTGGAAGATTATGGGGGAGATATAATCCATGGGGTGTGTGTGATGAAAGGGCACAAGTGTATAAGTTGAATAGTGACATATGTGAAGAGAATAATCTGAACAGTTGAAAGAAATATTTGATATTAGATTAAATAAGGGGTGTTACACAAAAATTCTATTTTTATAATACGAATATGAATGTTGTGTTATTTGAAAAAGGATATGATATGATGAAGAATCTGCTTTGAGACCGAAGAGTTGTGAAATCCATACATGGATGATTAAGTGGTACCAAATTGAATTGAATACATAATCATTGGTATCATTCCTTATTTAAGGTGTTAATTTTCCACCAAAAGAATATACTGATGAAAAATAGGAGGTAAAATCTATATCATCACGAAAATCGAAAGATATGAGGTGAAATAGATAGACAGAACATCATTGGGCACCAAGAAGTACCGATACCGACAAGGATAATGAATACTCTATAGAAAGAATGATTTTTATCTTAGAAAAATCCAATATGTTTTTACTAATCAGCTGGATATGACAACTGGGTCCAGTATATGAATGAATATTTTGACCAAATTTATAAGAATCATACATGATAGATTATTTTGATTCCAAAAGATAATAATTTCCTCAAGATTAAATGGGTCTTTCACAATAAGATGAATGAATATGGTGTTGTGATTTATCAAAAAAACACTAATAGTGTGAAAGGGGTACTCCTATATAGCGGGTATCAATATTGACGAAAACATTTCACATGCAGTAAGGCTAGATACAATTAGACTATTATTGTCCATAAAAGTGAAAAGAAAGTTCAAAGTTTTTTAGATGGATGTCAAGTCATCTTTTTTGAATGGGGTTCTAGAAGAATAATTTTATATTTAGAAACAATTTAGTTTTATCATTCATGAAGATGAGAATAGAGTTGGTCGGCTGAGGAAGGCTCTATATGGACTGAAACAAGCACCGAGGGTGTGGTACTCAAGGCTCGATCAGTTTTTGAAGAATCTTGGTTTTCAACATAGTGGAGTTGATTACAAACTATATGTCAACAATGATAGTAATCAATGGATTATGGAGTTGTTATATGATTATGAAATAATATTTGGTGTATTAGATGAAGCATAGTGAAAATAGTTTTTTCAATTCATTAAAAGTGAGTTATAAATTTCAATGATTGGTGAATTAACATTTTTCCTTGGTTTACAGGTGACATAAGGAAACAATGACACATTCATTTCACAATATAGATACACCAAAGAGGTTTTGAGAAGATTTGGAATGGATAATTTCAATGAGATAATGAATTTGGTTGCTACCTGGATGAAACTGTCACTGGATGATGAAAGCAATGCCGTTAATGTTACAAAATATAGGAAAATGAATGGTAGTATACTTAACTTGACATCAAGAAGACAAGATATTGTTTTTCCACATGCCAAGAAGTATGGTATCAAATCAATCCTAAATAAATCCACATGCTTGTAGTGAAAATAATAATTCGGTATATCAAGGACATGATGGATTTTAGTTTGATGTAAAATGAAAAATATCAATAAGAGTTATTGGGATATATAGATGCAGATTGGAACAGATCAGCAGATGATAAGAAATCAACATATTGAGGTGATATCTATCTTGGTGTATTATGTATTTATTTTCTCGGAAAGATACATTATATCATTTTATTGAGAAACATAGAAGATGAATATATTGTAGCTACTCAAGATTTCACATAGCTATTGTGGATGAAGCTGCTGCATGATGATATGGGAGTTAAAGTGAAGTCTCCGATCAGAATCCACTGCGAAAATTCAAGTGATATAAATACTAGAAAAATTCCAGTCCATCACTCAAGGAAAAATAACATTGAATCTAGTATCATTTTATTAATGAGAAGGTGGAGCAAGGGCTTCCGAGGTTGGAGTATGTGCCTACAAAACAAAATGTTACAAACAGTATGAAAAATGCCTTACCCAAATAAGAATTTGAATGACATCGACTGGATCTTGGAGTTCAATTGAATCCCCACACTTGAAAAATTGTTGATGTGGGACCCCATCTCCCCAAGCTGTGGTTCATTTTTCCTTAATGGACTGATCTGCGTTCTTTACACTTTTTCAGACCACAGAGGAGTTACCTTTGGGTTCACTGAAAGAGGGGGAGAAATTGTGGTTATCAAAAGTGAGAAAATGTCTTAATTAAAATAGGGGAGAATCTGACAGGTGGATAAGTAATATAGGGGATGTTTTAAATATGATGATGGTAAAGGTGACTGATCAAAGTATATATATCATGATAGATTTAGTTCTTGATGAAAGTAGTTGAGAGGTTTTAGAATTAAGTGATTAATTGATGAAATATTCATGTGACTCTTGTTTCTCAGGTCGAACATGGAACATGTGGGCATAGAGTGTGTGTTAAGTGAATATTTTATTTTTATCTAACTCAAATGAAGTGAATATTAGTATAATATGAGAGATTCTTTAGCATTGTATCAAAATGTAATGAGTAGTCAAAAAACCCAAAGGGGGTGATTGTTGGAAAAAAATCCCTTAAGGTATCATTGCAGCATTCTTGGGATGATTGTGTTTATTGAAAAAGTTGGTTTTTAAGGTATGTTGTGTTTTCAATAGATATTTTTGACATGGTATGTTGAAAAATACCCAAGATAAAAGAATGGATTCTCTAGAAGTGGTGCAGAACATTGTGTATACAAGGTGATGCAGTTTCCCATTGCTTTTAAAAATTGCTGGGGTCCAAAATTTGAAGTTTGTCTTGCATTGAGAAAAGTGTATTTCATTGAAGGCCTATGAAAATATGGAAAAGTCATGATTTTTGAAAATATGGGATTTGAAAATGTTGATTCATGACGGATCAATGAAAGATGATAGTGATCTATGCAACAACGATGAGCATCGTGAACGAAGAAAGTGATGAGCATCGTGAGTGGAGCATCGAGCCAGTGTGAAGAGTTTGATGGTGATATCTGTGATAAAAATGGGCATCTAAATCAAGATAATTTTCTTGGAGCTTTGTGAAAACGGGAACACCAAGGAGGAAAATATTGAGCATCATGAAATAGTGATGATGTGGATGGAATGCTCTTGAATCAGTGGAAATTCCTATAAATAGGTCTCTACCCCCTTTAGAAAAGTATCAAGAATTAACAAAGGTCTTAAGGATCCAGATTCGTGAAGGTGGTCCACAATGGTGGTATGAAAAGGTTGTTTGTGTGAAAAATTTCTTGAAGGATATGAATTCCAGCTGAATGCTTTGAGCCCCACAAAGGTGGTTCCTGTGAAAACATTTGCGAATGCTTTGAAAGCCAACCAAATTTTTTTAGTACCATGAAATAAATGTAATTCATGAATCCAATATAAGATTCATGAAATAAAGAGCTCCGTGAAGGCTGTTTGAGCCTCATGAAAGAAGGATCTTCATGGAGTATGTTTGAGGATTGTGAAAGAAGGATCGTCGTGAAGGCTTTTTAAGCTTTACGAAAGAAGGAGCTTCACAAAGGCTGTTTGAGCTTCGCCAAAAGTTCTTAAAAGGGATTTACTAATAAATCTATTTTAAAGTTGTATTCATTAATTATATGAAAGTGTAACTTCAAGATAGAATCTACATACAATGGAGGATACAAAAATTATAGATAAAAAAGGGACCTATAATTCCATAAATATTGGGTGAATGCCTTCCAAGAGTAGTGAGCGAAGGAAGATGAAGAAGGTGATCCTTTCCACCAGAAGTGAGCAAGAGAAAGAAACATAGGGAGTGACCCTTGGGAAGGAAGTGATATAACCCTAAGACTATTAAAGATAGAGAGCCTAGGAATAGAAGTGATCTATCCTGAACAACATTTTGGTAGTGAGCCTTAGTGGATTTGGTATATTAGCATATTGGTGTTGTATGCTCCTTGGTTGTAGCTCAGTGAGGGTAAAACAAGTAAAAATTGGCATTTCCTTCTTCTTTCTCTCATGAATTACATCCAAACAATCCTCATCAGATAAATAATTGAATAGTAAGATCAGTATTAACACTTAAGTGAAAAAGTTACCCTTATAATAAAGAGGTCAAGATCCAATGGGGATGGAATAATTTTAAAAAGAATATACATACCATGATTCACCCCTCATCTCTGGGTATCTAGGATCCTTTTGGACCTAATATATTCCTTCATCTAAGACAACTCAGCACTTATATAATCATGTAAAAATGGTTGTACTGAAGCAAGCACACACCCTTGCTCCCACCCAGGAGGGTTATCAACATATTTTGATGAAGGGTGAGACGTTGGATCAAGTTCATATTCCCATTCCAATAGGGGATCACCAAGAGAGAGAGGAACATGTTTCAATAAATGGGAACATTTCTATCGAAGAAGTGTAGGGGAATATGTCAAAGGGCTGGATCAGGCTGATATCCCCATTTTGGTCGGGTCTAACCAAGTGAAAATAGATAAATCCTTGGGATATGATCACATTCCTATCAATGAATCTTCCTGACATATTATAGTAGATCATGGAATCTCGATGCATATTCCTACGTTCACTGAAAAAAATTAGGACAACATCATTCAAAGGAAACACAAATGGAGGCTCATATTTCGTCTCCATTCAACAGTTCTGTCAGCATATCCTGATGGGGAATTCATATTTGGACAAAACTCATATTCCTGATCCAACCAGGTCCCACCAAGTGAGAGTAACACATGACCCAGAGAAGGCTCATATTACTGCCAAGAATGACTAGTGGAATATTCCAAAGGCTCAGAATCGAGCTAATATTCCCATCCTAATTGTGGCTCACTAAGTGAGAATGGCACATTCATCTAGACAAGCTCACATTTCTGTCAATTACGAGACATATGATCAGTATATACTGGTAGATTCCTCACAGCAATATCATTCTTCCACAACACCAGAATATTAATTAAAAGTTCCAAAAATCATCATATAGTAGGCTCATATCCATATACAACCCAATAATGCAGGTCTTCATATTCCAAAAATGATGCATAACATGGTCAAGGTTTCAGATTTTCTCTATTATAGTGTCCTTAATGTTGTTTGAGACACATTATCAACTCCACAAGGGACCATAGACTCTTCTATAGAAGTGAAAGTAAGAGACATTCATTACCATGGGATTACTCCTCATGGTTGTGTGGAGATGGATCGTATGGACTTATCTCTTGATATCCATTGCAGTCAACCTTCATAAAACGATATCAACCATAAAAAAGGGAATCCCCCAATTTCCCGGAAACCTCATTATAGAAATTTTTTCAAAACTCCAACACATTCATATAGAGTGGTTCTAGAATCATCAGTGTCAATTATATATGGTTTCCCATCAACTTCCAGCAGCGCCCCACTACAGTCTTCATGAGACCGTTAGAGCCATCTTTTATGGTCTGAATGGATGGAGGTGTATAAGTATGATGAGGTGGAGAATGAAATTGAAATATGGAGAGATTTATCTGTAAAAAAACTCCTCATAATGTTCTAGACCCTCTCTACTACTGACAATGAGATCTCAGATGAGCTAGAAAATGAGTACATGCCGTATCTACGCCAGAATTTGTGGTCTACTCATCAAAGATTGAGGGATAAACCTTTATATTATCCAGGATATGAGTTCTATATTCAAAAAAGCAATATAATATATTCTCAGTTATACCTAGATGCAATCTCCATGGCCCAAGATCCCAAACTAGAAAATCACAGTGCAAATCTGCAACTTGCTAACCACCATTTTATCACAACATTTTGACAGTTGATATCTAAAGCCACATCATGAATCCATATTTGAGGATGGGAAAAATATTAATTTTGACAATTTTCTGCTCCTTTGGAATAGAAAATCCCCTCATATACGGAATCCAACAATGTTATAGCCTCCAACTAGATCAGGGGACTGAGTAGTGCTCGGTCTAGTTGGTTACTATAATGGAATTACTCTACTCCAACAGTACCCTGAGATCATGGATGGAGGGAGAGTATAGAGTACAATAATTCAAACTCAACCCCTCAAAGAAATATGAATGCATTTCAAACATTAAGACCTAAATAGTAATCACCTATACAACTTTTCGTAAGAATGGTTCTCATCAGGCGTTATCATCGCACCTAGCTCCTATGAGAGAACTACTACACCACATCAAATGGGTCATGATTGCAACTACTATATTAGTGATCCAGAAGCAGACCCAACCTATTGGACCGATTTAATATCTACCACTACCTCTACCCTTGGATCATCAATCCTGGGAGGATTTAGGATACACCAGAAGTAGCTGCAAGTGAACCCCGTCCTACTGGGCTGGGGGAATTTGAATCTCAATCACCATCACTATGTTCATCATCCATTAAGATAACCCTAGAAACATCATTAGTGATCCTTGAACATCGCCACCCCACTGAGCTAGGGGTATTTATACTAATATATTCATCTCGGGAGTCATCAATCCCTCAATCGGAGCCATTGGATCCTCAAAAACTAGACCAAGTAATGCCAAATACATTCCAAAATGACCCCCACCCTATTGGGCTAGGGAATTTTCATCATCATCACCACTATAAAGGGAATATGTTTTCTCCAGGTTGAGAGGAACCAATCAATGGTCGGTATTCTGATAGCTCCTCCTACTACAAGAAAAACCCCTACTGGTTAGGGCACACTCGATAACCATGATTGTAAAGTCCCTTAGAGTAACAGATCTTAGAAAGAAAATGGGAGGAAATTGAAACAAAGACAATCAGACCCCATTGGGGCTGCAACCCAAAATAGCCCAGCATGGAAAAGGGTTCAGATAATGACCCTAATAATGATAATAAAGAACCAGCCTACTGTGTTGAATATAATTGAACAAAAACCTTTTCTCGATATTACTATATAAATTTTTTCACTATCAACTTGAAAAAAATTGATCATAGTGAAAATGTAGAGAGCCATGAAATGAAATACATACCTTGGGTGGAGGGTTTATTGGATGAACCCAATGAGCCTTCACGCACCAGAAACCAAAGACGACTCAAAATCATGAAACCTATGAATTTCAAGTTTCCACCTTAATGATTTAATTTTACCAAGGGGAAGGGTACAACCATAACCCTATCACCTCCCAGAAGAAACATGGTTCCTTCCCTGAAGGAATGATTTTCACAATATGAGAGAAAAATAAAAACTCTGCAACAACTCAACGAGGAGCTACATAGAGGCAATATTCCCACTAGGTATCATCTTCAGGAAGAGGGAAATAATCCTTCCTGAATTATTAATCTTCCATCAAGGGTGGTATCTAAATATCAGGTTGGCTATAGATATAGACATCTAGTGCACATAAATGAGAAATCTAAAAATGATCTTGACTTTCTTCCATTGTGGTAGCAACCTCTCCCTCACCAGGACAACCATTCATTCCTGGGATTATTTGAAAATAGGAAGGAGATAAGTACATGAGCCTTAACCCAGTTGGTAAGGAATCCTTAAGTGCATCCAAATGACAAGGGATAAAATCCAAGCAGAGGCAGATTTCTGGGTTGCTGTAGCAGTAATATAGTAGGTACTGTAGCGGAACTGTGCAGTACTGTAGTGGGAACTGTAGTAGGCACTGTTTGACACTGTAGAAACCGGGAATATGCCCCTATTTGGGCCTTCATGCCACCAATTTGGTCCCTGAGTCCTGTAAGGCCTTCGAACCACCCAAGCCTTTGGGTCAGTATGGCCTTTGGGCCACCTCAAGGACTTCGGACCACCTTAGTGCAGAAGCAAACCAGACAATCTACAAGGAACAAGCTCTATAAGGAGGATGGGCAAGGAGATTTCACCACAGAAAAAGATAAACGGATTGCAAGAATGAGAGGATATGGAACCTACCATTGGGACAAGCATGTGCATGCGCGGGAATGCCTAGATGAACAGCCATGCGAAAGTGGAGAGATGATTTCACGATGAAGATGCTAGGAAGGAGAAGTTACAAGTAGTTAGTTTGGGATGTATGTAATGTTTGAGGCCTATGGTCAATGAATTCTTCTAAGGCCTATGGGCCATGTAATACTTACACCTACGAGCCTTGTAAGGGTTCCACCTCACCCCATGAAAGGTGGATTATAAAATCAATAAAAAATGAAGGCCTTCGGGCCATTGGAGGAAGGAAATAAAAGTGAGGTCACCTCATCAACCATCATCAGATACATATTTATGAGAGATGACTCTAGATATGGTTCCCCCAAAGCTCCTTAACATTATTGAGTCCCTGGATACTCGAATGAAATCCATGGAAGGGTGACGTGTTCCTGTACATCCTGAGAGGGATCCATATCCTGATTGGGTGGATGAAACTTTAACCCCACCTAATTTCAGAAGTTCTACCCTCTCTACCTTTTATAATGTGGGAAACCCCGAAAAACATCTCACACACACCGTATCCGGATGTGGTATGATGATAGACCCTTAAGATCAACATGTGGAAAAAAGATGAAGACTTTTGTACACACTCTGATAGGGTCAACCTTTGTTTGGTATAACAGTCTTCCAACAAGAATCATGTCAATATCGGAAGACATTCATCATCAAATCCTTTATCAATTAAGTTATATATTAAGGTAGAAAAAGGTTATCGTCTTGGAGAACTGAGAAAAATGAAAAAATGAGAGGGTGTCTGACTTCATAGAATGATGGAAGGGTTTAACATACTCACACATCATCCCTTTCTCACAAGAGTAGCTACATGAACCCTATACTAAAAATATCAAGGATGAGTTGCAGACACCTCTGGTTTTAATCAAATATCCAGGTGGATTCCATGAGTTTTCTGAAGTGGACCAATTTCTAGAAGAATCCATCTAGTGGAACCAATCTATAACTTGACTCATACCCGCAACAAAGGGAAAAAGTCCATATAGAGAAGAAGATGAAATTTTCACTCTCAAGCTAGTAACAATGCCCGTCCAAATATCCATGCAGGCCCCAAACCCCCTAAAATTTCTTCTCGAGTGGTGAAAACCATAGAATCACCCTCATACAGAAGTACAGAGAAACCATGGTTGTTTAGGTTTTAAAGAGTAGATGAATAAGGTATACTCATTCTGGAATGAAAAATACCTTAGTTATTTCTTGAAATCCATGGATAATAAACCGATCATGCTATCACCACCCAGGAATATCGATGAGTTCAACCTCACTGACCGTCCTAATTACTCCCCTTTCAATAGAACGATGGGACATAATATCCATAACTTCTTCATATTCAAAGATTTCCTTTAAGCATGATCGATTTTAGAAATGTTTTGTTAGATAAATCCCTAGAGTAGGTGGCTTGCATAACCATGATACAACTAGAAGAAGAGGGTGATTAGAAAAAAGTGACATCCAAACATGCATGAAATTTTTTATCCGTGATGTTCTTTAATTTCTGGCGGTCTGCTACGGGAGGTCGGGTGAGGATGCTTCGATTGTCATCGGCGACGACGATGATGGTCTTCCTCATCGGCGATGACATATTCCTATAAGTAGACAGCGACAATATGTTGATGTTGATGATGGCAGTGATGTGAGGATGGTACAATGGTGTCAGTGATGGAACGTAAAGGTTGGCGATGTGATGATGGTGGCCCGATGATGTGGCTTTCCTCGATGAAGGGTTTCTCGGGCGGCTCGTTTTTCCCGCGTTTTGTGATTTCCAATTTCAAAATTTGAATTTCGAATTAGATTGTGACTTGGTTTGAACCATGTAAGTAGGTGGCTTTGTGAGGTTCCCACTCACCCAAATGTGGTATTCTGAAACTGAAACAAAGGATTCTGGACCCTATATAAGTTGATGGTTAACCTATGGATCTGGTGAAACAACATTTTTCACAGCTTACTCTTCTGATTTTTACAACATATACTCAGTGAAATTTTCGATAACCAGAATAAAACACCATTTAATAATCACTCTATCACAACCGATGGATTAAAAAAATTTAAAATCATCATACAAACCCTCATGATGATTTTGTTTCCTAAAATCAACCATTTTAATAATTTTTTAAAACTCATTATACAATATATGCATAATAAAGTCACACTTTGATGTCTAAGTACTAATTCATGATATGTGAAACTCATATTCTAAACCCACAATAATGAGATGAAAAATTACCTGGAAGTGCCTCATAACACTTTTTCACCAAAATCATACTAGTAACAAGAAATTTAGTATAAAGTGTTTAGCTACATCTTTTTATGCTATACATTTCATATTATGACATTCTTATATCTTTAAAACAAATACAACTAAAGGTCCAAAAATGACCAATTCCATTTGTAGCATCCCACCCTAACTCATTATCTTGAGAGGAGGTATAGGTGATATAAAACTTATGTGAAATCCCCAAGACACCAATGGTTGGAAATAAATTCCAAGGTCTTAGAAAAAATTTAGGGGTCAATTTTCCCTTAAAAAAACTATCCCATGTAGACAGAATAATAAGAATAGACATAATACATGATGGATAAGATAATAAACAATAATACCCAATGAAATACCAATCAATAAACTATGTCAGGGTAGAATTAAATAAATAAATAAGTGTGTAAGGATAAGATTCCAAAACATAAAGACACTGGAACCAAAGTCGAACCACTCAAGACCAAGATGTAGACACTCCTCAACTCTTGCTCCAGCACCCATGAAAATATCATCAAGTAACTCATAATGAGCCCAAAACCTCTTTAAAAAACCTTGAGGTTGATTTATCTTCTTCAAACTAAATTCCAAACATTCTAATTCTACTGTGAAGTAATCAGAAAAATCATCCAGTTATGAAGAACTTCCAGAATCTAAACATAAACCTATAGAGAATCCTTAGGTGACCTTACCCCCTTTTCAAGAGTTGTTCGGACCCTTAAGTACCATTTTTCAGAATTTTCAGTCCGAGGCCTAGATAGAGGTAAAAAAATTAGGTATTATCTATGAAATCATGTTGAACATCAATATTTATTTTCACAGCATGAACCTAAGAACATCAACGATGAAATTAATGAATAATTCTGGCAATGTTTATGGGAAAATAACTAAATCAATTTAAAATAAATAATTTATGCGAAATTTTTTATAGACCCCAGGAAACCGTGACTATAGGCACTAAATGGGTGTTTAGAAGCAATGTTGATGAATTAGGAACAATCATAAGAAATAAGGCTATACTTGCTGCACAAGGGTATACTCAAGAAGATGGTATAGACTATAAAGAGTCCTTTCCACTAGTATCTAGATTTTGATCAACTTTAATAATTCATTCCTACGAAGATAATCTAGATTTTAAACATTATTTAATGGATGTAAAGGTTGAATTTTTAAATGGGTATATAATTAAAGATGTTTTCGTTGAACAACCCTTTAGTTTTCAAAATACCCATTTTCTAAATCATTTTTGAAGATAAAAAAAGATTTATATGGATTGAACCAAGACCCTAGAGCTCAATAATATAGTATTGACACTTTTATTATATGATTTTTTTTTCATAGGCTATATATTATCCAACAATTTTTATAAAATTATTTTAAATAGATTTTTTAGTTGTTAAACTTTATGTAGGTGATATTATTTTTGGATATCTAAAGAATTATTTATGTACTAAATTTTCAAGGATGATGAAAAATGAATTCGAAACGAGTTTGATGGGTGAAATAATATTCTTTCTTGATTTTAAAATATTTTAAAATAAAGAAGAAATTATTTTGAAACAACATAAATATAACAAGTATCTTTAAAACATTTTAACTTGGATAAAACTATGATTTTAGAAACTCTTATGAGTACATTGTTTAAATTAGATCTTGATGAATAAGGGAAACTAGTGGATTAAAATAGTTACAATGATATGATTGGAAGTATTATCTACCTAACTTCTAGATGACCTGATATTATGTTTATTTTGTATATGTGTGATAATTTTCAAAAAAATACCAAAGATTCACACTTGGTTGCTGTAAAAATAATTTTCAAATACATCAAATATACTATCAATTTAGGATTATTTTACCCAAGAGGAAATTAATATGACTTAGTTAGTTATTCGGGTGATAATTTTTATGGCTATATGTTAGATACAAAAAGTGCATATAGAACATGTTACATTTTGGGAACGTCTATATTATCTTGGTGTAGTAAGAAAGAAAATTTAGTTGCACTGTCTACTACTAAAGATGAATACATAGATGTAGGTAGCTTTTTTGAAAAAAGTTTATGGATGAAAAACACTTTAATAAACTATGAACATCAATTACGACATGTCTAAAAATATTATGATAATAAAAGAGCTTCTAAAATTCCAAAAAAAACCCATATCACACTAATAAAAGTTAAATTGATGCAAGACATCAATTTTTAAGATTTTATTTTCAAAATGGTGATATTACTCTTGAATAAGTTAGTACAGAACGTCAAATTTTGATATATTCACTAAGCCTTTTAATTATAACGGAATTGACTACATCATACATGAGTTAGGAATGATTAGTTTTGGTTGGGATTAATTTTTTGGGAATAAACATTGTGACTGTCTCATCATCGTGAATTTATCACCATTTTATATTTTTCAGTGTTGAATCTATTACCATTATAGATTTCTCAATGTTGTGATTGTTTCATAATTGTGAATGTATCACCTTTTTAGATTTCTCACCATTAAATGCCTCACTGTTAACACTTTCCACCATTGATTTTTTCACAATTGAATGTATCACCATTGATACCTCTCACCATTAATACTAATCACCATTATTATATTTATCACTGTTGGAAAATTATCTCAGGACTTTGTCATTTTTTTCATTTTATTTATTTAAGTCTCTGTTACTATTTCTATGAATTATTTATTTTATTTTTATTATATTTAATTTTATCCAAATTTTAAATTTTCAAATTGTGAAATCCCTAAATGTAATAAATTTGAACATGTATATTTTCAACATCCACTCTCCCTCGCTCTAAGCCTTCTGTGACCCTTTACCTGCCAACTGTCAACCCTGCTTTCTCATACACTGGGATTTCGAATCCATTACCATGGTTAGGGCCAAGAGAGCTTTAGAGTCTTCTTCAGATGAGTCACGTCCTTATAAGAGAAAAAAAGATGAGTGAATCCATTCATTTATTTATTTCTATCATATTAATCATGATATTTCAAAGAGAGTATTTATTCTTGAAAATAATTTTCAAGCCGAGTGGTTTTTATATAAGAAATCATTACTGCTTTGAGTTCTTCAAGACCAAGGATGGGTGGAATGGTTTTCTAACAATAAAGTACTATTTTGTACTAAATTTTTGTATCATTTTTATAAGTTATTTGAGTATAAAGTTTTGGGAAATGAAGACCGAGTATGAATTAGAGTAAATGGAAAAAAAGTTTTTTTTTTCATTGAGGTAGTGGGATGCATATTTTGGAGTACCACACAGAGGATTATAAAATTAATAATAAGGAATGATTCTATACGATAGTGATGGTTCAATTTTGAATATTCAATTATTGAGTTTACTAGATATGGAATAGTTTTAATACTAATTTCCTTGTAGCTTTATGAAGAGTGCCTAGTTCTTTTTATGTTCATTTAACACATGATATTTTCTAGGAAGAGAGACTTTTCTACTTTGAGATACCAATATGTTTACCTCCCTTTCCTTATTAAAATAATGATGAAGATAAGTTTTTACAGATATTTGATCCTCAATATATTAGAAATGAGTAAGCATACCACTAGATCAAATTATTTGATATACCTTAATTTTATTTCAAGGATGTTGGAAGATAAAGGTTTAATTGGTAAATATTATAAATTTGTGATAATTTTTGTAGTTTTTGTGGCCCAAGAATATTTTTTAGATGGATTTGAATTAATTGGAATCCATGGAAAAAGAAATTGTTGGTTGATGCTGAAAAATTACATGGTAATGAAATCCTGTAGACCATCCTTCAAGTCTAAGTAATCTTTTTGATCTTAGTTTCCAACCAATCAGATTTTTGGAATATTCTGATAAAGAGTAAGGATATATTGTGGATGAGGTAAGTGAACCTAATTTTCCTTGATAATTATCTCATATTTCTAATGGATCAGATAGTCCACCTAGGTCTCTCCCCAAAAGAGAGAAACTTTTAAAGGAAGGATGTTATGAGGATAAAACACAAGTCTCTAGAGAATAAAATTTCTTGATTTCTTCCATGTTTTTTGAAGAATATAAAAATGTTGAAAATGATGAAGAAAATGAAGAAGAAAAAGGAGAATATAGAGTAAAATAAAAAGGATAAGAAAAAGGAGAAGATGATAATGTTGATGGTGATGGAAATAATAGTGAATATGAAAATGAAGATTGAAAAGATGATGACCATAATGGTGGTACTGATGGTCTTGTTGGTACATGTGGTTGAGTTAGTACTAAGGAGGTAGAGATTACTCAAGAAATTGTTGATTATCTTCATGAATTTGGTTCTGTATATTAATAAATTATAGGATTAGTTAATTATTTTGATAGATTAGTAAGTGAATAAAAATAAAAACCAATTTAGCCTGTTCAATCCACAAGTTTGGAAAGTCTTCAAGTTGATGAGAAGATTAAGGTTATTGATTATGTTGAGCAGTCATATTATGAGAAGATATATGCTGATCCTTTTCTTTTTGAACAGAATATTGATTTACAATTGATTAATGTGCCTACTTAACCTTGATCCTTCAATTGATGCACACATGGAAAATCCACCTGCTTCTATTGAGCATGAGTATGATGTGAAAATAGTTTTTGTTCCTATCAATATTGTATATTTTCTGGATATTCATACAGTTTTAGAGATTTTTCCTATTCATACTTATGATAGTTCTCATTTTAAATTGATGGACCCAGTTTCTTGAGAGTTTTAAAAATTTCCAGGTATGTCAGACTTGGTTTGGACTAGTATGACATATATGAGAGTAATATTCCAACAATGTTTGGTGGATTTATATTTTGAGCTCAAATGGATCTAGAATAACCTTATGTTATTCCTGATACATCTATTCATACTCTTTCATTACTAGTAGATGTCATGACTTAAGATTATTGGAATTCCTTTAGAGACAATATGATTTATGATATTGGGTTTTCGATGAATAAAAATCTATTTTGACTACTAGGACAAGTGAAAAGGTTGAAAGATATATGTTTGAGCATGTGATACATCATATTTAACTAAAAATGTTGAACCATAGACAATTAGTGAATATCGAAAATAGAATACTTTCATTGAGTTGGATTCTGTGAGATTTGTTTTTGAAGGGAAGTAAACAACCTTTGCTACTTACTTGGATTTTCTTCATGGGATGGAGACATTTCCTTCGGCATATTCTACCTCAACTACTCCTCAAACCTCTCTTGATATATACTTGATCAAATCTGTTGTGTGATAAGAACTTATTTGTCCTTCCAGTGGTCCTTCAGGTGTTTCACCTTCCATACCTGAGGGAATTTTATAATGTTTTAACATTACTGTGATTAGGCGTATATGATGATTCGAGAAAACATGAAAGACATGAAATATAATAGATAATCCATAAACAAAGTAATAATGTATTATATTTCAAGTATTTTCACTAAGCATGATATTAATGCTCTTATTGAGTTTCTTGCTAAAAATATGTGAATTCCTCTGGTTATTCAAGCCTTTAAGGAAAAAGTAAATTAGATTAAGGTCACAAATCTAGTGATTCAGTGATTTATTGAAGAGGATAAAGACTTATTAAATTATATGGATAAATTTGGAAACTTAATAATGGATTTCAAAATATTATGAAACCATTTCAGGATATGCCTTGAGCTTATTTCATGGATTAGGATTACATACTCGTTTCAGATCATCTGAACCTTCCAGCTCTTAATCTAGAGTACATCAAACCGAGTGTCACTATAGATCCTACCACACCACCGCGAGCTCACTTCCAACCAATTTCTTTATCTCCCTGAGAAGATTTTCAACACCTCAGACCTAACATCATTAGAGAATCACCATTTAAAACTGATCTTCCTATAGCCATCCATACTGTTCCCTCAACCAAACCTTCTGATACTTCTACTCAAGATAATGGAATAGAAAAAGATTATTTTGAACCTCCACCCAAACCAAATTAGCATTGAAAATTACCTATGTCATTGATAAGGGAATTTTTTTGAATTTTTTTTGGCCACAACGTTTTTCTGGACAAAACATCATTGAGTTTCATAATGAAAAATCTATTGGTATTCAATTTATATTCTCTTACTTTTACTATTTTATTTTAGCCTTTTGAAAGTCTTAAAAGGGGAGAAATATACTATGTCCTTTATTATATTTTTCTAATTACTTTTTATACTAATTATTATTTTAATACCTTTGATACCATATTCCTTTTATCTTAACAAATATCTCTTATTCTCTATTTTCTCTTTGATTTCATGTTTTATAAAATTCTTTGATTTGTGATCACAAAAAAGGGGGAGATTGTTAGCACCATTTTTGAAGTTGTTGGAACCCTTGTTTTAATGATCACAAAATCTTTATTTTTATGATATTAATGAGTTTTATGTTTTATGGCATCATTTCATGTTATAGGAGATATTGAAATTATTTTAGTTAAGTCTAGAAAAGAATCACTATTTACTTGAGTCATCAATAACAATGACCCAACATCGGCTATGAAATACTTATAAACTAGAAAATTTCCTATGTATCGTGATGGACGACCAACATAGGAGTCACATATTTATTGGAAATTTGTTAAATGGTTGAAATAACCTACCTTTAAGAAGAGTCACTTCCAACCTGACACACCAATAGAATTAGACACCACAAGATTCAGACACCGCCAGAATGTGTCTCACCACCAGAATTAGACACCGCCAGAAGGTTTCACTATTCAGAAGACTCACCACCAATATTCTTCTATAATTATTATTTTTAATTAAATAATTGTAAAGGCTATATTATCAAACATAACGCCGAAACATATTTTAATGATTTTGTTTTAACAATTTCATAATGGAATTAAAGTTTGTGTCAGAATTGCAGTACTAGGTGTAGAAGAACTGACTAATTCTCTTTGCCCAATGCTGCTAAAGGATGAAGTAAAATTCCTCATATAGAGATGTGTAGATAGGGTGAATATGACAAGACCTAAAATTCACATACATGATAGCTTTAACTTATTTCATGAATATTAAGAGTACCTACATGTTGTATCATTCTCACACATTACTGTGATAGTGAAGCATAGTGAACGTTCAGATCCTACAGATATGACAAAGGTGTTTACGACCCTATTTTCTTATTCAAATTTCAGAAACTCATATCGAGCCTCATTTTGAACTACACTCAAGGTGTCAAAAGCTACAGAGCATGTCATACAGAGAAACATAATATTTCTACATATTTTATTTTCAATTTTTGTTTATATATATTTACATTATGAGAAGTGTGCATACTCTTTATTTCTAGTCACACATGATTTCATTCTTCAAATGAGAATATACTTAGATATATTCTTAAATACTATTTACACCTCTTTCCCTTGATCACTGTGAGAGACTTCTATGTGTGGCTTGTTATCTTTTGTACTCACATGATTACTATAGAAGAGGTCCCTATGTGGCCCAGATAGTTGTTTTGTTCTTATATAATTCATCAAGGTTATGGATCAAAATGATTATTATTTATAAACTTCATGGAAATAGGTGATTTCTAAGTAGGGAAGACTAATTTTATTCTTGAGACGGAACCTCTTGTATCCTTTTTTGTAGTGTGTTTTTTTTACTTTTTTTTCTATTCATTAAAACTAAATCTGTTTTAAACTAAAAAAAAAAATTAATACTTTGATATTTTTTCTTAATTATTGTGTATATAATATTTTGATTTAGAAAATTGATTTCAAAATTTAAATTAGTTTTCCATAATTGTTTCAACTGAGACCAAATCAATATTTGAGAAATATTTTAAAATATTATAAAATATATCGATCTACTATTTCAGCTAACTTGAACTTATTTGAATTAATTGGGGTATTTTACTTAAATTTTTATAGTAATTTTTATTGGGTATACAATTCACCCCCCTCTTGATATTCTCATTATGATAAAAATTTTGTATCAAAGGTTTTTCAAAAAAAAATTACCAGTGATTTTAGTTATTTTAATGATATGAAATTTCTGTTAGTTCTAAATTTATTTCATTAAATGAATAATATACAAGAATATTTTTCTATTAAAAGACCTACTTTATTTAATGGTAATAATTATGCTCAATGGAGTATCAAAATAAAAATGCATATTGAGATCATGGGTTTTCTTATTTGGTCTGCTATTGATGATAAATATGAGTTACATAATGATACTAGGAGTACCAATGATGATAATAAAAAACTATCCTATAATAATAATGATAAATATATGAATTCCCAATATTGTGCCTTGAGAGATGAGTGATTTAATAGGGTTCTTTCTAGTAAAACAACATTTCAAATTTGGGACACATTATCTATTTATCAGGAGGAATAAACCAATTTCAAATAAATGATATTGAATATATATACTATTAAGTATGATAATTTTAAGATGAAGCACTATGAATTAATTTTTGGTATGTATATCATGTTTTTAAAAATAGTGAACACCATGAGTTCTAGAGGTAATCCAGTGTCTGACAAGGATCAGATGTTGAGACTACTTAGATGTGTTCTTGAAAGATGGAGTGGGACATTAGTATCAATAATAGAGTCATTATATATTAATAAACTGAAAGTTGAGGGATTAATTTGTAAGTATATGATGTACAAAGAAGAATTGATAGTCAAAATAGCAGGTGATGATGATCCAAAAACAAAATCTATAGCTTAAAGCTAACTAAATCCAAACAAAAAAAATCAAAAAAAAGATACAATATGAATGTACCAGTGACAATGATTCACCACTTGAAAGTGATGAGGAAATAACCCATTTGGCATGAAGATTTATGTTTATTAATAGGAATATTTGTTTTGAAATACTAGTTATAAAGGAAAGTATTATAGAAAATGAAACTGGAATAAAGATTTGAAAAGTGATGATAATACAAATGAGATAGCCTGTTATAAATAAAAGAGCAGATGAACTATAATTGGAGACTATCCAAAATCAAAATACAAAAAAGAAATTTGCAGATAAGGAAAGAAAATTCCTAAAATCCCTGAAAGAAACTTGAGGTTATTACGAAGATAACTACATTGACTCATAATCTACTCATAAATAGAATTATGATAGGACCAACATGTGATTCATGACTAGTGTATCTGAGGTACCTACTGTATCATATGTACATACTTGTGACTATGAGAAAAAATAAAAAATAGATGATGATATGAATAATTATTAAATGGTTTAATATTGTAATATTATTTTTGACACTTTCAATGAAATTAAATATAAATACATTGTTCTAAAAATAGCATACATTATCTGCTAATACTAAACTGAACTTGCTTTACAGAAAGAGAATAATGATCAGTTGTAAAAGGAGAATACTGAAATTAAAATATATAATGAAAAATTGAAGAAAGATTTAGAAATGTTTACCAATGAAAGAGAAAAACTAACAAATATTCTATCTAAACATATTGTTCCAAATTATGTTAAAGTTTTATGATACCAACCTAGACTGAGAAGAATATTTAGGAGAAAATTTGTACCTACATCTAATTCTAAAACTTTTACTATTATCTATTATTCAGAAGGACCAAAAAAAGTGTTTATTTCAAAAAGATTACTGTTTATTTAGAAGATACCTTTTAGAAAAATGCGGTTTCCTAAATCCCTAATTATTAACACATCTATATGCAAGAAAATATAGGTACAAAAATCATTCCTTGTAAAAAAATTTTTATAGGAAAGCATCTTGAAGATATTCTGTAAAATTATATGGTACATGGATAGGGGATGTTCAAGTCATATTATAGGTTACTACTCAAGTTTCAAGAGCATAATAAAGGTTTGTAGAGGTCATTTCACCTTTGGTGATAATTCTAGTGGGAAAATCATCGTCCCTAGCCAAATTGGTAACCCTGATTCTATTTTAATTTCTAAAGCACTATTTTTAATGGTTTGAAGTATTTTTCTTATCATCTCTGATTCTATTTTAATTTCTCTGTATGCTTCTATATTGGTGGAATGAGAGTTTTTCACCCTCATAGATACTTTCTTGATTCCTTGATGCTCATCTAGTAACATGTGGTGGTGTGTATCCACATCTGGTTTCAGTTTCTGAATTTCTGTGTATTTCCATGTGAACACATATCAATGTTTCTTTAGAAATGTGATCTGAATATATGGCTCTAGGAGGGAAATGACGGCATTAATTAGTGTATGCCACAAGTCTTCCTTAGTTCCTAGATTTATCTACCTAAGATCATTGATGGTGGTAGAGACACCTTTATCAAATACAGGAGGGGTGTTCCTAAGGTTAGATTCATTTTCTTCGATCACAAAATCTATGAAGACATTTTCAAATGAATATAGTAATCTTGGGACCCCACTATCATTATCAGGGTGAGAGAGGCCATGATAAAGGATAGTGTAATCCCCTTTTGATTGATTCATTTTAGAGAGATGTTGGGGATAATATTCTTTGATGTTGTCACTGGGGATAAGAAGGGCTTGGACCTCTAGGATTATATATGTGACCTTGACCAGGTTTATGGGGAGTATGTAGTTGCCATCGAGCATAATCCAAGGATTCATAGGGGTGATCCCCAAGCAATTTGGAGTTATAACATGTACATTATCATTCACCATTTTTCATTTTCCTCCCTTTTTGTAGAAATATGCTTCAGCATATGTGGCCTAAAAATTCTCAAAGGGAGCACTATCATCATATAGTATGCCCAATTTTCCATTAATGGGATACTTCAGACACTAATGCAATGTTGAAGGTATCACCATGTGGATATGGAGCTATGGACTTATGAGCAAGATATTATACGCAGTGTCCTATTGAATTACAATAAAATCAGCATTTGATGTAAGATCCCCAAACTAGGATTCAAGATTGATCTTCCTAAGAGGTATTTTATCACACTTAACATAACCTTGTATGGTTAGATTAATGGTATAAAAATCCCCTTCACCATAAACCCAATGTTGTAGGTTTGGGACTTGGATAAGATGGATCCTAGAACCATTATCAATTAGATAACTTTGGACATTGAAATTATTATGTCTATTCAAGACATATAGGGGTATAATGTTTCCTTGAGGGGACTCTTTGTGATCTTTATTAATGAATGAGATGGCGATTTGAAATTATTATCCCATGGTCTCCACTCGATAGACCTCGGATACAACGACTTATATCTCAAACTATAGTGTTCTCTAGAAGGGATTCGACACGCACCTCTATGAGTTATTTTGAAATATGGAGTGGATTAATGAATGATATCTTGGATGGGACTACATCTAGATATTTCATAACATCGTAAAATTATGCCACATGTCGGTGCTTCTCAATATAGGGTTACTCTTAGATGTGTGGATGAGGAGTCGAGGAATTTGGGGTGGATGAACTCGATGCTTGTTTAGGGGTTGTGGGAGTATCTGTTACTGGGGGTGTGGGTCATCATATCCTTCCCCTTTGTCTGGATTGATCGGTCGAATCCCCTGCTAGGTAGTCAGGCTAGACCATCAGATGCAGATAGCTGCTAGAGGGTTCTAAGATGCCTCCATTCCCTTGTTGGGATTATTGGATCCCTTTTCTAATAGTCTTAGCTGCATATGTATTTTCCATAGGAACATGAAAAATATTTTAGGCCCAACCATGACTTTTATGTTCTCTATATACTCAGTTCCTATGAATGAAACCTCTTGTTTCCTAGTTATGTGAAAAAACTCATTCTTTTGGGTAAAATCACTATTAGAGAATAGATCTGACAAGTGTTTCATGTTAGCAGAACCAAATATGAGTTCTTCATCTGATTGGGGTTCTATTTGTTAGGATAGTTCTCATTTTTCAAATTCTATATGGAATCAATCGGTGTGATTTGAGGCTCTCATTGGGGAATAATATTACTCTTACACCTCTATCTCTTCATGATTCTGATGGCTATACCCGCCTTCAGGAGGTACATTTGGTGTATCCTTCTTTAGTGGTGGAGATATTACAGGTTTTCACAACTGTTCTCTAAGAGTGGTATGAGCTAATTCAACTTTGATAGAGAAACCATAAACAAAGAAATAAACTATTATCATTCATGTATTTTCGCTAATCATGGACTAAATTATCATTTTAAGATTCTTTTTGTAAATATGGGAATGCATCTAGTTAGTCAAGACATTAAGGAATAAGTGGATTAGTTAAAGGCCATGAATCCATTGCTACAATAGTTTATGGAAGAGAAAAAATTCTTTTTAGGTGCTACGAATCAAGGTGGAAAATGAATCGTGGATTTTATAGATCATATGAAACCATTTTTCAAGGTTCATGGAACCACATTCGTAGCTCAGGATGCAATTCTTGTTACAGTTCATCTGAGCCCTCCACTTACTACTCTAAAGTACTTCAGAATGGGTGTCACCAGAGATCCTATGCACCTCTTCCATTTCACTTCCAACCTTTTTCTTTATCTCCTTGAGAATCCATTCATAATCTCAGAACTATCATCATTATAGATCCTTATTTTGTAATTTATGGTTCTACAGCTATCCCTACTGTTCTTTTTACCAGTCCTTATGATCCTATTTCTTATGACAAAGAAAATCGAGAAGCTTTTCCTGAACCTTCACCCAAAAATAATAATAATTGGTAATGGATTGTTTATTTTCTTGGGAAGTTTTTTGTAATATTTTTTTGGTTGTAGCCTTTTTTGGATATAAATTCATTGTGTTTATTAATAGTAATTCTATTGGTATTAAATTTTTTTTCACTCACTTTTCCAGTTTTATTTTTCAACTTTTAAAATTTACAAAAGGGGGAGAAATATGTTATGGACATTATTATATTTTTTTAATCACCTTTTCTATTGATTACTATGTTAGTACCTTTGATTCAGTATACCTTTTGTCTTAACAAATATATATGATACTCTATTTTCTATTTGATGTCACTGTTTATAAAATTCCACGATATGTGATCACAAAAATGGGGGCGATTATTAGCACATTTGTTGATTTTGTTGAAACATTTTTTTAATGATCACAAAATTATTCATATTATTAATTTAATGAGTTTCAAGTTTTATGATAGTATTTCATGTTATAAGTTATATTGTATTGATTTTGGTTATGTTTGGAAAAGGCTCATTGTTGAATTGAGTCAATACCACCAATAAATCACCATCATCTATGACATACCACTGAAATAAAAAATTACATAAGTGTCAAAAAGGCTTACCGATATAGGATTTACAAATATATTGGAAGTTTGGTAATGTGTCAAAAGATCCTTCCATTGAGAGGAGTAACTGCCACCCTAACACACCACCGAACTTAGACACAACTAGAGTGTGTCATAGTTCTAGACTCAGATACCAACAGAGTGTGTCTCACCACTAGACTTAGACACTTCTAGAAAGTTTAACCAGTCAAAAGACTCACCAAAACTATTGTTATCAATTTATTATTTTGAATTAAATAATTATAACTAATATATTACTAAACTTAATGCTAAAATTTACTTTAATGATTGTATTTTAACTATTAAATTATTGAATTAAAGTTTATTTCTGGATTAATGTATGAGAATCAGAGGATCTGACTGATTATCTTTTCTTATTACTGTCAAAAGATGAAGTAGTCACCCTCATGCATAGACGTGTAGGTAGAGTGCATACGACTAGATATACAATTCACATACAAGAGATGTAGAAGTTATTGAAAGAACCTAAAGAGTCCCTAAATGTTTCATCTTTCTTGAACATGATTGTGAGAGTGTAGCATAACAAACATACAAATCCTACAGATAGAAAAAATGAGTTCATGACACCTTTCTACTAATTTCTTTAGAAACATGGCTCAAGACTCATTTATAATTACACTCAAGGAGTAACAAGATTCATAGAATACCATATATATTAATAATATATTTTTTACATCTAATATTTACTCTACTTTCATATATATATTTACATTATGAGAAGTTTGTATACTCTTTATTTTTACACAAAAAAAAATTGTTTCCTTATTTAAATTGTAAGATACATAGTTATCTTCTTAAATACTATTTACTTAGGTTTCCAATGGATACTATGGAAGAGGTCCTTATGTGGCCCTTTATCTTTGGTACTTGCATGATTACTATGGAGGAGGTAATTGTGGGGCCTGAAATGTTGTTGTGATATTGAATACCCAATGTAGGATGTGGATCAAAAGGTTTATTTTATATAAACTTCTTGATAGTATGTGATTTATTATTAGAGAGGACTAAGTCTCATATTGAGATTGAACCTCTTATAATCATTTATTTCTCTTTGTTTTTTTACTTTATTTATAATATTTAAAAATGAATCTGTTTTATATTGAAAAATAAAATCACTATATTAATAGTTAGTCTTAATTAGTGTTTATATAAGATTTTGATTTAGTAAATTGATTTCAAAAGTTAAAGTATTTTTTTCACAATCTTTTTAATTAAGACCTAATCAATCTTTGAGAAATATTTTAAAATATTAAAAATTATATAGATCTACTATTTTGGATAACTGGTATGTATTTAAATTAATTAGTGGATTTTACATAATTTTTAATAGTAATTTTTATTGGGCCCTCAATTCACCCCCCCTATTGAGATTCTCACAATGACTAATAAAGACAATCTTTGGAGATCCAAAATTTGAAGGAATAATGAGGTCCAAACCTTTGTTTCCTATAACAGAACGCTCAAATATTTATTGTAATTGGTGTAAAAACATTGAATATCACTGAGAATGATATAAAAAACCCAAGAATATTAGAGATAATATAAGGACTACATGATTATTTATAATAATTGGATAGATTAAAATAAGTTGGACCCAACCAATTCATAGTGTGAATTTATAATTCACATTGTGAATCATCTAGAGGTCATGTGCATAGATATTCTCAGTGATTAGGATCAAAAACCCAAAACAAACTCATTCACATTGTTAACTGATATCACAATATGAATAAATATTTCAATAAACCATTTAATCTTTAAAAGGATTCAACAAATCCACTTAGAAAATATTCACATCCTGAAATTGCCCTTCACAATATAAATATTTCATCTATCTAAATTCTTAATGATTTATTATTTTAACCTATGAAGTATTCCAATAATTCATAAAAACCATTACAATCATGAAATAAAAATCATAACATGAAGGCATACCTCAAAATTGGCATTCTACAATGGCCATCACTTAATAATGTGTTATATGAAACATAATACAAGGGAGGTGAAACATTTATTTGATGAATGAACTGGCTATAATATTAATTCATGCATTATAAAATTTGAATAAATTCAACAACCCAAGGATAATCCTTATGGATTGAAAAAAACTATTATAAGATAGAATCACATATATTTATATTGATGCTTTGATGAACCACTCTTGAACTAAAAGCTCTTTTTATCTTTTTTTCTGTACACTCGTAGCTCTAGAGGGATGTGGAGGAAGATAAGATCTTGATAAAACATTAACCTATCCAGATCAGTTTTTGGATATATGTTACACCCTGATATTTTAATAATTTTTTTACAATAATTTATTTTTTTCCATAGCGCTCGTTAAACCAAACACCATGTTTTAACAAACTGAAATGTACTATTAATATTATTATTTAAACATGACTATTATAATATAGATGTTAAAATTGGTATTAATAATAGGAATAAACATTATTTAAATAATTATTATATTTTTCTAATATAAAAAATTCATATTGATAAAAATCTACAAAAGTTTTAGTAATGTATTTGTATGTTTCGAATATATTGTTTTATTCAAAAGTGTTTTCATTTTTTGTGTAAAAAAATAATAAAATAATTTTTTCAAAGTTTATAAAATATATTTGAAACGATAATCTTCAATTTTGAAATATACATGTCAGAATTAACTTTTATGGATTTTTTTTTATAATTTTTTGAAAAGGTTAATTTTTTGATGAATAGTAAAAAATTACAGATTTTCCTTTAAATATGTTGTTTCATTTAAACAATTTGAAATATATATTTTATTTTAAAATTGTATTAAAAGTAAAATTATTTCAATTATATATTTTATTATTTAATTTATATCAATGGAATTATTTTTATATTGAATTTTGATGTTAAAAAATTCTATATTTATGAAATGTTTCTCCTTCGAAAACCACTTTTTCATCGCGTCTGTGGGATTAATTTTTAATAAAAATTTTACACTCCTATGTAATATGTAAAAATGGATTAGATATTTTTAATCATAAAAATTAATGTTTTATAATATGTTCAACTTAATATTTTTTTAAAATGAATAGTAATAATAGTAAAAATTAATTACCACACTTAGGGATAAAACAAGTTTACCGAGGGTTAAATTAAAACGATAAGGTGTAAAATAACCTAAAACCTTATCCAAATACCATTTAATGACCATATGCTGACTTTTAATCACATAATCTTTGAGAATAATCCATTTTGTATCCTTTTGGAAGGTGAGAAATGTGGGTACACAATATTAGTTTCAAAAATTTCATGTGTATCCTTACCCCTACTCATAAAGGGCATGCCCTATCATATCCTCTTGAAACTTATAAAACCTCTTGATTTAGATAGGAAAAAACAAAATACTTTACTTAATTCACTACTCACGTCCAATAGGAATTTTTGTTTTCAGGAATCCAACATAGGAAGGCTTTGGGTGAAAAGCTAAGGATGTTATTCGAAGAAGATATATACTTTGAACTGAAAATTTATATTTTATTTATTTTTACTCCTCATTAAAATATTATTAAATTATTTTTATATACTTACAAAAGTATATAAATTATAATTAGTTATTAATATGTTAATGCAATAACCTTTATTCACCTTGTCTTCCTTGAAATGGAAAATAAAACCGTCAATTATCTATACGGCAGAAAGCTACCTCATAAACCGATGTAATTTATTTTCCATCACCAGATTTCATGGACGGATAAAATTATGGATTTAACACACACACACACACATATATTTATAACATATGTATAATTTTTTAAATATAATATCAAATATACCTTCTTACTTTCCATTCTATGGGAAGATGATAACTTCACTCATGTGTATAGTGGACTATTGCCTCGTGAACTGATGTGATTCAATTTTCAATTAAACTTTATATGGTAGGTAAAAAGGATAGTTTTAATGAAAATATGTTATATATATAAGATAAATATTACTATTTAAATCTAGTATATTATTTATCTTTATTTAGATTCATCCGTTGAGAAAATAGAAACAATGCTCATGCATATGAAATTCCTACCGTACCCATAAATAGTGTAAGTCAATTTATATCTCTAAATTTAATTAATAACTATAAATTAATACATAATTAATATATATTATATTTATCCCATGTTTATAATTTTGGATATGATTTTTCTAGGATAAATCTAAAATAAATACAAATAAATAACCAAAACACACATGGAAAGGGAAGCACTTATTTCCCAAAATGTTATTTTAAAAATGAAATTATAAATAAAAATGTTATAAATGGTTGTAATTTAAAAATATATAGTATGATATATGATTATGGTTCGGAAATATATGTATTAACAAATTATATTTTTTATAAATGAGGTTTCAAAAGTATGATGGAATTCGAGAATTAAGGTAAGGGATATTCGTCTCTGTTTTATTTCGGTGGGACACATTCCTTATAAACCACTTGATTATTTTGGGTGGTGTATATACCAGATATTATTTTTTATGATTCTTACCTAGAAAATTTTAGGATATACATGAACATATATATTTTTTCTTTCATAGGGAATATGATTCAAAATATACCAAAGTGGTAATGAATTTATGCTATAATCTCTTTATTTATTGAGAGGTTTATGACTACACTTACATTGATGAGATCTTATGATATAACTCTAAATAAGGACATGAAGTTTCTTCTACTATGGTTATTTCATGGAAATAAACGTTTCCTTTCATTTTCTTCTCTTTTTGTACTCAAGATTCCAAAAGAGTTTTTTAAGGAAAACTGACTTTATTTCTCTCTTCAGTCCGAACACATTTTTTCTTCTTGGTTCATGTTTGATAAAATTGTTTCAAAAATTTCTTTAATGATATAAATTTTTTATTAAATAATTTTTTAACCATTTCTGAAATTTAAAAAAATGGTTTAAAATGAATCTTCTTGTTATTTTCTGAATGAGGTGTCTTTTGAATTTTTACAAAAAATGTAAAAGGAATATTTATTTTAATGATTATGAAATGAAAAATATAATATTAATATCATTAAAAATCAATATTTGAAAGATTAATTTATAATTTTCAAAAATTATTATTAAAAAAAATCATTTTCATAATGTTATTTTGATTTTTAGTTTTAAAAAATGTTGCTTTCAACGAGAAAATGTTTATTTTTCCTAAGAAATGTTCCATGTAATAATTTAAAATCATTTTACCTATTTTATTATTTGATTTTATGTTAATTAAGATTTACTAGGTATATGATACAAGGACAATATCCTTATTATTTCTCTATATGGTTTTTATTTTGGTTTGTGATGAAAATATATTTATTAAACTCATTCCTTTCCCACGGGTTAGGAAATGATGAAATGAAGAAATGTTTATGAAACCTATTTCTTTTCTACATGTTATGGAATAATGAAATGTTTATGTAATTTATTTCTTTTCATGTGTTCTAATATGATAAATGTTTTATGAGAATTTGGAACATATATGCATGATTTTAAATTTGTGATGGTTGTGGTATATATGTCCATCCAATTCAATGGGTAAATTATTTTGTCTCTTGAGATAAATATGGGAAACATAACGATTTTATTGATCAGTTATAGGAAATAGGTTGATAGGATTGATCCACTATGGGAAATATGTAATGATGCCTGATATGTTATGAAATAGGAAATAATTGTTGATACTTGATCCTTTATGATTTGATGCTCTCAGATTTTAACTAATAAATATATAATTATTTATTTACATTTAATAGGTCCACACTTATATGACATGAATTTATGTTTAATTATTTCATTTGGACTATTTATCACTCTTATAGATCAAGTCTTTCAAAATGTCAAATTTTTATTATATAGATATTTTTTAAAATCTATGGTAGATTGGTTATGAAAATTTTAATTTATATTCATAATCTAATACACTTACATAAGTATTATGCTTTCATATGATCATCTATTAATATCTTCCTTTTTTATCATCACTGATCATCTTAGGTAGACCTTTATTATTTTTTCCTCTCCCCAAGTTATAAATAATGGTTTAAGTAGTGTATGTCTATTATGATTACTAACTAGGATGATATTTATGGGATAAATTGAAGATATTTCATGATATAAGTATATTATGAAACTATAATCCAATGACACTAAACCATTACGATCATTAAGAATGCATTTGTGAATTATATTTAATATTAATATAAAAAGTTTTAATATTTATTTATTAAAATCCTATGTCATTATAGCTGTTATTAGATAAAAGGATTAATAAATATTTGGAACTAGGATGATAAAATTTAGTGATATACCCGTGGATAAATCTATGGATAAATCTAAGTATTGGATAATATCTAGGAATTTTGGTGAAGTATGGAGCCAATGGTTTCCGAAAAATTACATCCTTTTCTGGTTACTACAAGTGGATGTGGCTCTAACAAAGTTGTATCGAAGGGTGATAACTCTAAAAGGGTTCCTTATGATAGACATGATCTAGTGGATGAAAACAAGCTTTCTTGTTGACCTAGGATGACACTCCCAGGGGATATACATTGAAAATTTACATCATCATTATGAACCATCATGTAAGATTTAAATAATGACCATGAATGACCTTTGATTAGCCTAAGGTTTCATGTATTGAAAAAGGCCTCATGATTTAAGACATCTTATAAATGATTATTCTAGCTTTATTATATGGTATCTCAATATGATTATTGTTTCTCACTATATTTTTTTTGTTTTAGTCAACTGATGTAACCCAAAGAAATCATGTTAATTTTGAATGTTACAAACAATTCAATGTTTTTCCTCCTAAAAAACCTAATGTTATAGGATAAGTAATAAAATTTCATTGATATGATTACATAACTTTTTCAATAAATGAATCATACTCGTCTTCCAATGAACAATAGAGGTAATACTGTTTTGTTGATTCCTTCACGAAAAAACACCTACATTCTTTTTGTGGTTATGCTGGACAACTAGTTTCTGAGAAATAGACCAGTACCACTAAAAAGATATTTTATGTTATCCAGTGTTCAGAGATTGGAAAATTCATTTTAGTTATTTATCGAATGGAAGTTGAAGTAGTTTAGTGGTGGGATCTTATTAAGAAGATGAGGAAACATAAAGAGATTAACTCTATAGAGTGGGTTGAGTTTGAGAAATTATTTTTAAATAATTAAATTCCTCATAATTTGCACAGAAATATGGAAAATGAATTTCTTGAGCTGAAGCAAAGGGAAAATTAATCCATTGGAACTTAAGGGAAAAGTTTATAAGTCTTGTGAGCTACATGTATGGTATTATCATCCAACCCAAAAATTATGGCCGATCAATTCATTGGTGTCCTAAAACAAAGTCTCCAAAAATAATTAGCTATAAAATACTTTAGTAACTATAAAGAATAATTTATATGTACTATTATGGTGGAAATAGAAATTGGATATTCCAATTATTCCCATGGATTTTATAGGAAAAGAAAGATAAAGTCTCATGAAAACTTGAATAAATTACATGGTGGAAAGAAATTACTACCATCTACATGTAATAAAAATGTAAAGAAACAAAAGAAAAATTACATGAATGGAAATGAGAGGAGATTTAAATGTGGAAGGGTGGTTTAAAAATCTCATGAATGTCAATAGGAAATGAATTTTCTGGTTAACATAATGAATTATAAAAATACACCCGTTAATGCATTACCCATGATCTAATGCTTGAAGTGTAAGGAGTACGATAATTGTTATAACTAGTGATAAAATACAATAGTTAATGATTATGATCAACATAATTAACCTATAAATTCAAGAGATAAGTAGAAATATCATGAAAATAATATTTCCAATGAGGGGTATGATAATGATGTGGTGAAATATTTACAAATCATCCACTCTATAACTACTAATGTCTTATTTGAATATGGATATACCAACTGTTTTATATTTGAATAATTTTAAATGGGAATAATAGTACCACATAAATAATTATAAGTTAAATTACTCATGAAAACCCTCTAATGATATGATGATATCATCTCAAGTATATGATTCTTCTTCAGTAGAAGTCTGTGGGAATGTGATTCCTATAAATCTTATTATTCTCTCTTTGTTCAATTTTTATATTATCATAGGCATGAATTTTATTTCTATATATAAATCTCAAATCCATTTCCAAGGAGGGGAAGACACGTTTGATATTCTAAACCAACATATGATCATATATTAGTGTGATGAGAAATATTATCTTTTGAATGAGATCACATCTATTATATGGGTCTTAATTACCATTTTAAATGGATGTTTATCTTAGATGATTGGAGATAAAATCAATATAGATTATATTCTTATTGTGATGGAGTTTTTTGATGTATCTATAGAATATTTTTCCGATCTTCCACTGAAACGTGATGTTGTGTTCTCAAGAGAACTCATACCTAGCACCACACCTATTTTAATGACTCCCTATAGAATGGCCGCAATTGACTTGTAGAAATTAAAGGATAAAATCTAAGATAACCATGAAAAGGGATTCATTCATCCAAGTGTTTCACCGTTGGGTGCACCCGTTATTTTTTTTGGAAGAAAGATAGATTTATGCAACTCTATATTGATTATCAAAAGCTGATCAAGATCATGATCAAGATCAAGTATCCCTTACCCCATATTGATACCTTTTTTATCAGTATGGGGGTCTTCATAATTTTCAAAGATCAACCATTGTTATTGATATCATAAATTTATGGTAAAGTAGGAGGATATACCCAATAATGAATTATGTACATGGTATGGACACTATGAGTATATAATGATTCCATTTGGCCTTATTAATTGCCCACTATATTTATGTGTTAATGAATAGTGCCTTTAAAGATCACCTTGATCAGTTTGTGGTAGTATTTATAGATTATATTATTATTTATTTTAAGAGCATGAAAGATAATTAATATCACTTGATAATTGTAATAATCTCCCAAAGGAAGGATAAACTGAATGTAAAATTTAAAAAGTGATAATTTTTACTAATTTTTTTACAATTTTTTGTTATATAATCCCAAGAGAGGGTATTTTAGTGGATCCATAAAATTAAAAATCTATTTAATATTGGACTAGGATAACTATAGTAATTAAGATCCAAGGTTTTATTTATTTGGTTAGATATTATCAGTGGTTTGTGGAGAATTCCTCATGATTATCTAATCCACCCACTATATTAACTCATATGAGAGAAAAGTTCTTCTAGACAAATAAATTTGAGTAAAATTTCAAGGAACTAAAGATAATATTAGTTATATAACCTATTCTTATGTTACCCTACAAGGGATAAGGTTTTATAATCTATAATGATGCATACAAGAAGGGATTGTGATGTATTATTATTTAAGATGGCCGAGTAATAGATTATGCCTCATGAAAATTGGTGGTTCATGAGAAAAATTACCCAACTCATTATTTTTAGTTAGCTATGGTAATTATTGAATTATATATATAGAGGAATTATAATTATATGTTAATGTGTGATATATATAATAATCAAGAAAATTTAAAGTATATATTCACACAGAAGGAGTTAAACATGCACCAGAGAATATGGTTATGGATAATAAAATATTATGACTACTCAATATATTACTACCCTTTGAAAGAGAATAAGGTGGATGATGGTTTGAGTTGAAAGGATCATTCTAGCTTATCCATGAATAGGATCATAAAATATATAATATTTATGGATTTTTAAAGGATGGATTCGGAAATCCAAAAGAAATTGGATAAATATTATCTTTCTAAAATGAGTGTTCAACCATCTATCTAGGTATATATTAAAGGGTTACATAAGGATGACGTTGATATACAAAAAATAGGTTATAAATAATCCTAAGTTAAACCTTGATTGTGATATTTTTATATGATTAAAAAACCCTATATGTTTTATTTTGAGAATGGATTTGAAGAAGGAGCTATTAGAATAGGCTCATAGTCTTTCATTCTTTATTAATTATAGAAGTAAAAATATGTATTGGGATTTGAAACATTATTCATATAAATACAGTACAAAGATAGATATCACATAGTTTGTATCTCAGTGTTTGTTATGTGGGAAAGTTATGCTGATAGATAAATGTCTAAGGGGATGTTACAACCATTACCCATACCATAATGGAAATGTGAAAACATCACCATAGATATTTTCAATAGACTCCCCAAAAAATATATATGAAACAATATTATATGGGTTTCAGACAATATACTTACAAATAAAAAACACTTCATCACTACCAGATAATATTTCCCTCTAGATTATCTATCCATGATAAAAACTAAGTAAGTGTTAAAGTTTCATAGAGAACAAAATTTTATTGTGTCTAATTTGTATTCAATGTTTATCATGAAGTTCTATCAAATTCTATAATAGTAACTAGATAGGAATATAAGTTTCAACACTATGTGTCGTCCTCAAAACAATGTTCAGTATAACAGAACAACTCAGCCCACATAGGATATTTTTTAGATCTTTTTCTAAGAATTTCAATGGTTTTTGGGATCAATACATTCATCTAGTTGAGTTTTTTTTACAATAATATATTTCAATTGAGAATTCAGATGGAACCTTATGAAACACTGAATGGAAATAAGTGTAAAACTCCAATATATTGGGATGAAGTTGTAGAAATATTGTTATTTCGACTAGATCTAGTTTAATAATTGGAAGATAAGGTTTAGAGTTTTAAAAGACACAAAACGGTAGTACAATTGTTGCTAAAATGTTTTGATAACAATCACTGACATGATCTAGAAATTAAATTTGGTTAAAAGGTGTTTAAAAAATTCAATGAAATAAGGTAATGATATTTTGAAAGAATGGAAAACTAATCTGTAGGTATATTGGCCTCTTCAAATTTATTGATTGCATCAGGACCATAGCCCATCTCTTGGCACATCCACTAAACCTCTCTCAAGTCCATGATGTGTTCTAAGTATCTCTCCCGAGTACGTACATAGTCGATCCTTCACAAGTAATGAACTCATAGGTCATACCACTGAAACATGATCCTTCCTATAAATAAAAATCAGTGGAGATTCTGGATCATATAGAGATATTAGTATCAAATAAGACCACTCACCTTGTGAGAGTTTTTTGGAAAGACCACAAGCTCGAGGAAGGTACCTGAGAACTTGAGGATGAAATCAGCTATAAGAATCACCAGTTCTATTTAACAAAGTGATATAATTTCTAGGGAGAAATTCGTTTTAATGGGGTGAGAATTTAACACTCTAAATTTCTTATGAAATATAATGATTTTTGAAAAATCTAATATTTTTGATAGCTCATATTACTCACAACCTATAATTTTAACAAAAACAAAATATACGATTAATATTATTAGTTAAAAATGACCCTTAAAATGTAGACATTAAACTTGGAAGTACAAATAAGAATGACACATTTTTAATATTAAGTATAATTCTCTTATATAAATTAATAATATTGATAAAAAATTACTTAAATTTTATTAAATTATTTATATATCTTGAAAATACTATTTTATCAAAATAAATTATTAATTTTTGTGCACAAATAATGAAAGTAAATTTTGTCACTTTGAGAAAATGTATTTGAAAAAATAAATTTCATTTTTGAAATCTACATGTCAAAATTTTGTTTTTGTGAGTTTTTGTGAATTTTTTAAAAATATTAATTTTTCAATGGCTCATAAAAAATACTGATTCTTATTAAAAAATGTCATTTCGTTTAAAATATTTACAGGATTAATATTATTTTAATATTGTTTTAAATTTTAAATTATTTAAATTATATATTATTTAATAAAATTTAGGTTATTGGAACCACTTTCATATGAAATTTTGAAATTAAATAATTTTATACTCATGAAAATTTTCTCTCTAGTGAACCGCTTTTTCAACACATATTTAGGATTAATTTTAAATTAAAAATTTCCACTTCTATAAAATTTGGAAAAATCAATTCCATATTTGGAATCAGAATAATTAATATTATAAAAAAAATTCAACTTCATTGCTGGTAAAAACGTGTCCAAAATTCCACCATATATCTATATTTTGACCTTATGTCATATATTTTTTTGAGAATGAACCATTTTTTATTGTTATATCATGTGAATTTTTTTGGTACCCTTTATTCTTTAAAAAAATTCCATGTGTGTTCTATCGCCCACTTATAAATGGGAACCCCTCTTTTATACAATCAAAACTTATAAAACTCTTCATTTTTTCAAGACCTACCCTAATACTTTCCTTACCTCCTCACATCCAAGAGGCATTGGTTTGATCCGAACACCCATCTAATAAGGATTTTGGAGTAAACCTAATTTGATTATCCGAAGAAGATATATCCCTTTCAACTGAGAATTTTTATTTTATTTCTTTTTCCACATTATTAAAATATTCTTTAAATATTTTGTTTTAAAAAAAATTATATTTAATCTACTCAAATTTTATTATGTTAATGTCATAACCAATATTAACCTCCTCTTCCATTAAATAAAAAACAAAACAGTCGATTGTGTGTACGACAGACTACCACCTCACGAATTGGGGTAATTAATTTTGCATCACCACCTATAATGGATAGATATAATGTTTGGTTTAACATTTTTATATTATATTTATGAAATAATTATACTTCTAGAATTTTTATATCACATATAACTTCATAATTTTCATTTTGTGGGAATATGATAATGTCACTTGTGTGTACGACAGACCACCGCCTCATGAACAAAGTGATTCATTATTCACTTACAATTTACATGGAAGGTAATAAGTATATGTTTAATGAAAATATGTGATATATATGAAAGAAATTATTATTTAAAGTTAATATATTATTCACATTTATCTCTTTTTATCCATTAATAAAATAGAAACAACGTTTGGGTGTATGTACAACTAACCATCTCCATGAATAGTGTAATTCATTTTCTATCCCTAATAGATTACAAAATATATATATGTAATGATTAAGTATGATATTTGTATCATGTTTAACCTTATGAATATTTTTTAACCCAGATCAAATTAAAATTATCAAAAATACAAAACCAAAATTCACATGAAAAAACGGGGAAATTATTAACCAAAATGTGATTTTAACATGGAAATTATTAATGAATCGGTAATAAAAGGTTGAAATTATTTTATATATAGTATTATATAAGATTATGTTTCTATAATAGATTTAATATAAAGTTATATATTTTTATATGGGGGTTCTAACATGTACTTTGTAAGTCGAGACATAAGGTAAGGTATATTCATCTCACTTTTATTTTTGTGGGACATATTCCTTTTACAACAATTGTTTATTTTTTGTGGTTTATATAATTACTATGAAAGCATTTTATGATTATTATCATTAAAATCATGAGATATAAAAATCTATCTAATGTAATTTCTTTTATGGGTCTTAAGATACAAAATATACCAAAGCAACATCTGCTTTATATTACAGTCTCTTTTTTATAGGGATTGTTTATGAATATGATTCCAATGATGAGATATTATAATAAAAATATAAATAAACACAATAATATTTTTTATACTATGGTTTTTTTGAATTTTTTTTTCATTTTTTTATTTTCTTTATGTACTCAATATTGAAAAATAACATTTTAAGGAAAATCAGATTTATTTCTCTATTTAATTGAAATATATTTTTATTCCATGTCCATGTTTTCAAAAAAAAACATTTAATGAACGTTTTTAATGATATCCAATGACTAATTAAATACATTTTACCCATTTTTGACCATTTAAAATATGGTTTAAAAATAATATTCTTGTTGTTCTCTAAAACATGTACTTTTTACTAAAAATGTGAAAGGAATATTTGGTTTAATGTGAACGACATGAACAATATTTTCCATTGTCAAAGCCAATCAATGTTTTAAAGAATACTTGAAAATTTTTAAATAAAATTACTTTACCAATGTTTTATCATATTTTAGTTAAAAAAATTGGTTTTCAAATTAAAAAGGTTATTTTCCTAAAAAATTGATTCATGTGATCATTCAAAATCATTTTCTATATAATATGTCATCCTTTGATGTTACTTATGATATAATGGGGATATGATCCAAGGATACCATCCTTATAATTTCTTTATATGGATTATATTTATGTTTGTGATGAAAAGATGTTTATGAAACCTATTCATATTTCATGGGTTATGCTATAATGAAATGGTGAAATGTTTATGAAACTTTTTCTTTTCCACGGTTTATGCAATAGTAAAGTGTTTATAAAGCCAATTTTTGTTCATTGGTTCTTGATATGATGGATTTTTAATGATACAATGGAATATGTGTTAAAATTTTCATTATGTGATGGGTATGATCTATATCTCCATCCAATTCATTGGGTAAATTATTATATCTCTTGATATAGATATTTGAAATTGGCCGGTGTTCTTGATCCACTATAGGAAATAGGTCAATGAGAATTGTCCACTATAGGAAACATGTTATGATGCCAAAATCCATTATTAATGGGAAACATGTGTCTATTCTTGACTTATTATGATATTATGGTCTTGTATGTTAACCTTGAAATATTCAGTGTTTTTTATACTTATGATGGTAATATACTTGTATGGCACGAGCTTATGGTTCATGATTGATTTATGCAAATTTTTCACTTTTATGGTTCAAGGTTTTGAGAAGATAATATTTAATTCCTTGGATTATGTTTATGATCAATGATAGATTAGATATGAACTTTGTAAGATATATTCACAATCTCATATTTTTATTCTTATTTAATTCTTTAATATGATAATAGATTGATATATTACATGTTTACCCATATTAAGAATCCTATATCACCCTTATGATAATTTTACCTAGTTTATGAATAAAGGTTTACATAGTATATGTGTTTAAAGATTACAAAATGGGAATATATTTGTGGGAGATGTTGAATATTTTTCCTCAAATTAGAGGATTGTGTAACTAGTCTTCAAAGACAATAAGCCTTTAAGATCATCATGTTTGTATATTTGAAAAATATTTAATTTTCATAAAAAAAGATGTAATATTTATACATGAAAATCTTGGGTCATTACAATACACCTCTGAGAGGGGATACCTTTTGGATTCCCTCAGTGATCTTTATCAACCATGTTGAGACCCTGACCCTAGAAACCTGAAGCTAATGCCTACTTTAATACACTTTCATAAGATAAATTAAATAACATATTTAAGGATCAAACTGTTTATTATTCTTGGTAAACTAGACACATTCTTGAGTCTTTTATTACATTAAAAAACAAAAATCACAACATAATTTTTTCTCTTGAGAATATCATTATTTTATCTAACATATCATTTCATATCAACCATAGTATAATTAATTTATTCCTAATAAAATTAAAAAATAATGGTGATATCATATTCTGAGTAAGAGTTAAATACAATGGAAGCTATCATGAATCAAAAAGAATAATCAACATGGTATATTAAATATATGAATACACATTCCATTTAAATAACTGTAAAAGGATTAATAGGTTTTTAAAGTTAAATAAAGGAAAATAAATTCAATTTAATCCATAAAATGAGAATGAAATCCATCAAGATATAAAATCATTATTAAAATATTAGGTATAATAATTATTAAATTATTAATAAAAAAAATTCTTAAATATTTGAAGTCATGTATCAGTCATATGAAAAACAATACTATCATGATTTATCCTCAAAATTGTTTTAAATTGTTGGGTAAAAATAAATATGGTTCGGAAAAATTATTAAAAAATAATGGGTACCAACTAATCTGGTTTATAAAAATATTTCTCTTCTATTAAGACCTTTGACATGATTGTTTGAAACTACTGGGTAAAAAATCATAGGGTTTGGCCAACTAATTTTGTCTCATGAGACCCTTCTATTCATAGATGGGTTATAAATAATAGGAATTATTTGTGTATGGGTGTAAAAATAATTTCTCATATATCAAATAATTGATTTAATTCATGAATAATGTGCCTTATCATTAAATATCCATATTGATTAAAAGATACAAATCAATCTATATTTCCCCAGATAATGAAAATTATCTTTTCCAATAGAAAGATAATGAAGACAAAATTGAATCATGGAAGTCAATTTCCATACTTTGCATGGTCATAATGATCATAAACCATACATAGAAATAATTATAATGTTATCAATACAATAAATAAAAATTATAGTATGAATAAAGGGTTGTAATCATTGATGAATAAAAATAGATAAAAATGTATTTAAAATAATTCTTGGGGAAAATAAACTTTTCATTTTAAAAATAAATTTTTAAAAACTCAAATTCTAAAAACATTTCTACTTTGAAAATTACTTTTAATTTTTTTTAAAATTCCATAATATTAGGGAAAAAATTTCTTTTGAAATATCATTATAAACTTACAAATTAAGCTTCATAGAAATGACGTTCATGATGGTGGGTAATTAATTACATGATGTAAAAGTTAAAATAAAATTATTTTTGTATTGTAAAAAAGTTAAAAAAGTTCCTTATATGAATAAATGATAAGAATATTCCTTTCAGATTTTTAATAAAAGTGAAATGGGAATTATTTTGAAAGAGACATATGATTCTTTTTATTTTTTTCTTTAAAATAAACAACTGGTAAAACTTTATCTAATAAATATTTTTTAAATGGTTAACAACATATTTTAAATCATTTTTATAAAACATGGTTTTTGAAGAAAACATATTTCGAACTGAAGGGAGAAATGAAGTTGAATTTTCTTAAAAAAAATTAATTTATTTTATATAAAAAATTGGAAAAATGGTACTATTACTTAAAAATAATATTAATAACTATGAGAGGATAAAATTTAAGTCTTTATTATATAATTATTAAATAAATTACTTTAATGGTAATTTATTTATAAAAAAACCCGATTAAAATGATATTATGAAATAAAACCTTAAAATAATCATAACTTTGAATTAATAATTAATTATTGAACCAATTTTGTGTGTCAACTTTAATTCCATATAAAAAAATTGAAAAAAATATATAATATAATAAAAAGTCATTACACGTGATCTTTTAATATCAATGATGGGGAAGAATTAATATAACCAAATGAAAAGAAATTGAGTTATTATATTCTATCCCACTGTCAACCGTTTAGTTCAAATCCCCTTGGATGAAATAATAAAAATTGAAACTTTAAATGATTTAAATTATTATGTATTAATGATATAATATTTTAAATGGGATGTTTATACAACATATAAAATAAATTGGTTCATAACATATGAATATGCCTTAATGAATGAAAATTAAGACAGGATGCCTTACCTCACAACTACTTTGATTGAATGATCATTAAACTCTTGAATATTGGTAATGAAAATTATATAATCTAATAATATAACCATATTAATATCTATAATTTCATATTTTATATTTTCATAACCTATTATCACTCATTTTTTAATAATCATACATTATTTTCATTATTTCAGGTATTAATTTCCTTGTTTTGTCATTAATTCTTTTTCATGAAAGTTTCAGTTATTGTGAATATTATGTAGTTTGTTAACCTACTGAATAATTATCATGACACAATTATCATATTTTTATATAAATTTTAATTTTAAAACAAATCAAGAAATATGGTTATGAAAATAAATTATGTTACGATCATGGTGACGGTAGACCATATGTACGCATGTGTATCCATTACATTTTCCAATGATCATTATAGAAAGAAGTTAAGTTATATATTATTTTATTGAATGATTAATATTTCTTTATTATCATAAATATTTCATTTATATTACATATAATCCTTAATGTTATACATATAACCTTCCATGTATGGCGTTATTGAAAGACAAGTCAAATCGCTTCTTGAGGTGGTAGTCCACCGCATAGAGGAGCGATGTTTGTGTATCCCTTATGAAATGGAAATTAAAAAAAGGAATATATGATATAATGACTCAATATATATAATTATTTTATATATATAATATTTATACTTTATATACAACATCATACCCAACCATGGGAGGATGTAATTGAAAAATAAATGACATCGGTTCAAAAGGTATTAGACCACCGTACACACGAATGATGATTTTGAAACCCATTTGATGGAAGTGAAGATGGTTTTAAGTAATTAAATTAACATAAAAACATCTCGATATACAAAATATAATGTTTTTTTATATAATAATGGTTTAATAATAATATAATTAGGTGGCGAATGAAATAAAATAAAAACACTTATTGAATAACACTATTTTCATCTTTGGATAACCTCCTTTGGTTTTCCCCAAAACGTTACATGATTATATTTTTTCCCAAAAAAATGCTTATATTATGATATTATTTAATTTGGGAAGGTATTTTGGTTGGTATTGGCCAAAACAATATCTTGGGAGGTGTGAAGAAGTGGTTGGAGTAAGTTCCCTTTTATAATTGCAGATGGTTGATATTTTTTTAATATACTGAAATGTATTCACTATTAGGAGGTCACTCTTACTTAATGTGCCTAAAAAATAGATCCATAATGGATTTTAGGAATTATATGGTTAATAAATACCTCTAAAACACAAAATAAATACATTTTATATCATATAATTCCTTATTGATTATGTTTCCCCATTTTACCCTTTTAGTTTTCTTTACCACGATAACATGTATTTTTTTATTTACCTTCGTCATCTATCAATTTAAAAAAATTTATAATTATATTTATTAGATAATTTATAAATTATGATTCTATATGTGTAATATAAATTATTAAATAAAAATCCTATTTTTTTAATTTTAATTTTAATCTAAGCGCAAGTAACGCACAAAACCCCATTTTAATCTTAATCAGAGTAATTAATTTTAACTCTTTTCATTAGTCATTATGGTATGAAATTATTTTGAATTTATTATATAATATAAATAATTATCATTAAAATTATCTAATACATTCTCCAAAATTCAATTTTCTTATGTTTCATAATTTAATTAAAAATTAACCCTGTAAGAATGATTAGAAAACGAGTTATCAAAGAGAGAATGTTTAGAAGTTTACAGATGTTTTTATATATAAATTAAATATGAAAATGTTTATAATGACATTAATTGGATTAATTTATATATAATTTAACTAATTTCAATTTAAAATAAATTTAAAATTCAATTTAACTTTTATTAAAATTTAAACTAAAAAGAAGTTTTCAATTAAGATTCAGTATTTTTCACTATTCATCAATAAATGAAACTTTTTTTGAAAAATCCTAAAAATTAAAAATAATTTAAATTCGATATTATGTTTTAAAAATTAATTTCATTTTATCAAATAAATTTTCTTAAATTGGTATAAATTGAGAATAAATTATCTCTGCAAAGCCTGACTAATATGAATTTTAGAAAAATATAGTTATTTCAGAAATAATTTATTTTTCTTTTAAATAATTCTTATTTTGTTTCTAATCAATAAATAAAAAATTCACATGTGTAAAAAATAAATTTTAATAATTTATTTAAATATATAAATCTGTCTATTATAATTTCTAGGTGATAACTATCACATTAAATAATTACATTTTAATAATATTCCTTATTTAGTTTAAACTCGGTGTTGCGTGCGACACATGATAAACTCAGTGTTTCATGTAATGTAAGATAAACTCCAAGTTTTGTGTAATTTAATATATTAAAGATATTTTCCTTATTTAAAAATAAATATGCCATATAGTCTCGGGGTGTTATATTTTCTTCTAAGATTGGTGTTGGGTGTCACATATACTTCCGATTACAAGGCCCTTATTTTATAATTATAGGTTGTTAAAAATAAAATCTAATGATAATTGAAGGTTTTAGATGATATTTTGTGTTTGGATTTTTTTATAGTGTTTTTAATTTTATTTTTTTCATAGTTTCATTTTCTATGCATGGTAGATCCTCAAAATAGGGTTTAGTTAGTTCCTGATGATATGATAAGTGTTATTATATTCATTTGAAATCTATAAGTGGTTTCAGAGGATTACAATACTTTAGATTTGTAAAATATTGTGATTAAATGAAGAAGAAATGATAAAAAAGTGTTATTTATATGTTTTTTAAATTATGGAATGTTTTTTACCCTTATGTTGTATGGATACATAAAGTTAATCGAGGTCATACCTATACTTGTATGTGTTGAGTAAAGGTAAAAAATGTGTTACCTATACACATGTATTAGTAAAAATAGCTGAGTTTTTCTTAATGATACAAAAAATCAACAAAAAACACACCTATATGAAAAAGAGTTCATATAATCATAATATCATGTTTTAATAGTTTTTTTAAGGATCCCATGAGCCACCATATGATAAGGTGAAGGATTTACATTTTTAAATAAATGTAATTCATTGTTTTAAATGTTTATGTAAAGGTAGATCAGTAATTAATCTGATGTGAAGAGTTAATTTAAAGATAATACCAAATCCAACCTTCTGCAACATCTACTATGTAAGGGTTATGAATACCTACCCTATCATATAATATCTATATAAGGGTAAGAGTATACCCTTACACATAATATGGATTCTTTGTTAGGGTAAGCATAAAAGTTTTAAAAATTTATTTTAAATTCTTACATGGTTTTAATGGGTTTTAAAGTGTTTATAAATCATATTAAAAGTTATAATGGGAATATTTAATTTATGAGAAATTTATAAATTAATTTATTAATAAAAAATGTTTTTATAATTAAATAAATGACTACTAAAATTTTTACCTAAATATTTAATGTTAATATTTAAAATACAATTTAATCAAATTTTTGGACATGACTTATGTTCTAGAAATAAAAGTTTCTTTTATAAATCATATGTGATAATTCATAAGGGTTTATAAATTATTAAATAAGGACAAAATATAAAATTCTTATATTTAAATTATGAATTGATTAGAATTAATAATTTTTAATCAATCAAAATAAAGGGTTCTTTATTTGGATATTATTTAAGCCACATCAAAAAGTTGTTTATGAATTATATAGTGAGGGTTTAAATAATGATTAAGTATATGATATTTTTATTATATAAAATTTTCACATAATAAAAATTTATTTATAAAATTACTCATAATTCATAAAATACAATTTATTTAAAATTAAAATTCCATATATTGAAGAATATAAACTGGTTCAAATTTGAATAAATATAAAATTTTTATATTCAAAATCAAGTAAAGTCCCTAATATTAAAGTTGAGATGATAAAAGGGTTTATAGTTAATATTTATTTATGTATCCTTTGAAAATATCTATTTATTGTTTAAATATTTGATTAATTTATTTATTTAATGTTGTTCCCTATTTTTTCATAGTTATAAATAATTTATATGATGAATGTTGTATGCTATTTTCTAAAATGATAAAATGGTTCTCTGATATAGATCCATGCACTAAATTTTAGATATGATAATGAGTTTTATTTTTTATATAACTTGTCCTATTTCTAATTGAAGTTATTGGCTTGAATTGTAACACCCCAAGATTTTAAGGTATACCAATTTTAAAATTTAATATCATCAATAGTTTATGCTTGACGCAACACCAAATTCAAAACAGTAACATACTATTAAAAAAGGGCCATTGTAATAGTAATGTATCCACTATAAATAGTATTACAACCAATAGAATAGTAACTATACCCATGAAAGTATGAATAAAATTAAGAAATATTTTAAACAAAATTATGGTATATTTGAAGGTTCCGGGAGTAGCGGAAGCGTGGTTAGGACGACACCCAACTTTGATTTTTACCATTATCAATGATTATTCTGGGATCAATATGACGATGAACGCTAGTCTCCATAAAATATAATCAAAGTTTTAGATAAATAAAAAAGAGTCCTGAAACCTTTAGAGAGGATCTTTCACTTAATGTTTATAATTAATTTAATTAATATTATAAAGAAAAAGAATACCTGGATATTTAGTATTTTTCTTCATTGAAGATGTTGATCATTCGGAATGAACCTTATGGACTATCTCTTTGCACTTGTACAGATCCAAACTAGAATCCCTCTTGCGGTGAGCCACATGTGTTTCGATGGCCTCCGATTAACACCTCTCATTCTCTGGGTTCTACCACAGTGGAACGAGTGTCAGGTTTCGGTTGTTCTTGATTGCATTTTCTTCGGCCTTGAAGAACATCTCTCGTTCTTAAGAGGGGAGATAAGAGGATTCGAGAGAGAAATTTTTTGGCTCAACAATTTTCAATTCACGAGGTGCATGGTGTGTTGTATGAAAAAATAGGCATACATTTCTATTTATGTACATGGAATTTTAGTTACAATATTTAACTGCATAGAAATAATTAAATACATTCATGAACTTAGAGAAAACCCATGCTCATAATAATAATAAAACGTCATTATTCATGGATCACCAACTTGTGGAAAACAGAATTATAAAAACTATTATGCGTCATAGAATAATAGAATCGTCCATATTATTTTAACTTGTACCAACTAATTAAATAATTATTTACCATCTTGAAAATAATCTTTTTACTACTGAACTAACCTTGGTCCACTATAACTCCGCTTCCATTTATTGAACACCAGAAAAAATAAATAAATAATTTATTCTATTAAATAAACATTTTATTTATAAACTAGTAAATAAATATTTATTAAATGTTAAATAAAATAGATAAATATATTTAATTTAATTTATGAGATCATTTTAAATAGAATAATATTATTCCACGGTCTTGAGAATGATATTTATTTCATTAAATAAATTCAAATAGAATTTAACTCAGACCACCAAAAACACTTAGTGCGTAACCGTCTAAGATTCTTTTTCATTGGCATTAGGTAGGCTTGCCTAAACTCCAATAGTACTGTCTAGCAATGGGTCAAGGCACCCAAAAGAAAGAACGTAATGTCGCAACAATGACATCCACATATGAACACTCACTGTGCGATATAATCCCTTTGTCACAATATCTCATCAAGAAGGTTTCATGATAGTGTTATCAACTTTTATGCATGATACATCATTCTCCGACTACCTGAAATAAACTAATCATTACAACATGGCCATGAAATTTTGTGTGAAGATTCTATTTCAATCAAAGGGACGAGATATAAACTTCCATAAATGGAAAGGGCGAATAATTCCTTGACTTATCCATTAATAACATGTCACTCGTGATGCATCCAATGTACCATACTTCCCGCCAACTGCCTGCGTGATGGTTTTCGTCAGTAAATCAAAGATCATGAGTCGTGAAATATATTAATGATAATGTTAAAGTCTAAGGATCATTACACATGCTCGCATATGGAAATATCCTATGACACTAAAACATGCGGAATTCTTATTAGCAGGTATGTTCTCATAATCTCTTATCTTGGAGATTACCAAGGGAGAACTTAATGAGTGGAAGTCTCATTTGCTTACGAGCACTCACACCTGAACGTATTCATGTTATGTGTGCCATTATAGTATTTAATTCGACTACAGAACTATAATTAAGAATATTTTTATTTCATTTCAAGGTTCTCATCATAGAGGGGAACTGCCAAGACCTTATCAACACTGCAAATAATCTTGGTCATTATTACATCATAGTCATAGAGAATAATGAACAATATGTAATAATACAATAAATATCCATGTAATCAAAGTAAAACCAGTTGGTTATAGGATACTAATTCTTACAAACTCCCACTTAGACTAGATCCAACTGCCTACGAATTTTAGTCTGCTAGACCTCACTTGATGATCATGTTTCTACTGGGTCAAGGCTTTAGTTAAGGGGTCCTCCACGTTGTATTCTATAGAAATAATACTCGATGTAACTTCACATCTCTAAAAAACCCCTCAAGAGATGATACTTCCAAAGTATGTTCTTTTTTCACTAATGTAACCTTGAATCTTTTGTGAGAGCCACCAGTGCAGTATTATTACACTAAAGTGTGATGAGATCTTTACTGCTAGGTATCTCATATAGCTCCTGGATGAAGGTTCACATCCAAACTACTTATTTAGATACCTAGGAAGCTGCGATATACTTGGAATCTGCTGTAGAATCGGAGACCACACTCTTCTTTGAGATCTTCCAGCTCACTGCACCTCCATTAAATGTGAATATGTATCCCGTTTACGACATCATGTCATCATGATCAGTCTAGAAACAAGAATCTACATATCCTATGATGATTGGTTCCTCATATCCTCCATAAACCCGGAACATATACTTAGTACACCTTAGATACTTTAGGATAGTATTAACTACCATGCAATGACGTTAACCTGAGTCATTCCAATATCTATATACCACACTAAACATGAAGGCGATATTCAGCCTAGTACATATCATGATATACATGACTAACCCCATCTCTAAAGCGTATGGAGTCATTTCTATTATCTTTCATTCCTAATGTGTCTGAGGGCACATTTTCATGGAAATAAGTATTCCATGTGACGCTGGAAACAATCCCGTCTTAGATTATTCTATACTGGATCTCTTCAGTTTGTTATCTATGTTTTTACTTTGACTTAGGCTCAGAAATATATTGGATCTATCATGATGGATCATGATCCCATGAATATATGCTACCTCACCAAAGTCCTTCATGGATAAGCATTGATTAAACCATTCCTTAACAGACTGTAAGACTGGTATCTCATTTCTAATAAGTAATATGTCATCAACATATACTATTATAAAAATGACTACACTACCACTAAACCATTTGTAGACACAAGGATCACATCCATTCTTGATAAAACCAAATCCTTTTAGGGATTCATCAAAACAAATGTTCCATGACATGGATGCTTTCTTTAATCCATAAATGAATTTTTGCAACATGCATACCTTATTGGAATCCTTTGGAGTCACAAACCTTAAGGTTGTGTCATGTAGAAATATTTCTAAATATTTCAGTTAAGGAATGATGTTTTGACATCCATTTTCCAAATATCATAGTCATGGTAAGCCACAATTCAAATTAGAATTCTTATGGATTTCAAGATTTTAATAGTTGAGAAGGTTTCATCGTAGTCAATTCCTTGATGCTGTTTAAAACCTTTTGCAACCAGTCATATCTTATAGGTACTGAATTGTCCTTCTATGTCTAGTTTCTTATTGAATGCCCATTTAGAACCCACGGGATTTACATTAAGTAGATGATCTACCAAAATCCAAACTTTATTTTGATACATGGATTCCATTTCAGAATTCATGGCTTCTTGCCACTTGGCAACATCTGTGCCTCTTACTACTTCCTTGTAGGTTATAGGGTCATTATTATCAACTAATGATGAGTCACAATCCTTAGTAACTATAAAAAAGTACAGTTATAGTTCTCTAACCTTTCATGTACTCCTGCGCAATACCTGTGTCACGAGAAACAAATCTTCTTCCATGGGGCTTTGTGGAATCTCTTCCTGTACCAACTCTTGTGTTCCTTGATCCTTGAATTCATTGAATTCTATCTTACTCCCACTATCTCTTTTGGAGTTGTTCTCTCTCTTATGGAATATGTCATTTCTTACCACTATAAATTTTTTTTCTGAGCGGTTGTATAGGTAATATCCCCAGGTTTCCTTGGGTTATCCTATAAAGGTACACTTTGTGCCCCAGGGTGTGAGTTTGCAACCTAAAGGGGCCTTAATAAAGTTTTCACTACTCCACACATGTAAATTCAATAATATGTCTTTTCATCTACTCTAGAACTTGTATGGAAACCATTTATCGATTTAGTTGGTACTTGGTTTAGTATGTGTGCCGCTGTTCGTAACTCATACCTCGAAAATGATAATGTAAGACTTGTATGACTCATCATTGATCTCACCATATCTAACAAGGTGTTGTTCCTCCTTTCTATTACACTATTCCATTGAGGTGTGTAGGTAGGAGTGAGTTGGTATAGGATCCAAAATTCTCATTAGTAATCAATGAATCCCTGATTAGAATATCCCACACCTCGGTCTGAGTGGAGTGTCTTAATCTTCTTACCAAGCTATTTCTCAACTTCATTCTTGTATTCCTTGAACTTGTCAAAGGAATCCGACTTATACCTCATTATGTAGATATATCCATATCTACTACAATCATCAGTAAAAGTCATGAAGTATTAGCACCCACCCCTTGCTTCAACTAGAAATAGTCAACACACATAGGTATGGACCAATTCAAGATGCTCTTTAGCCCTTTCACCTTTACCACCAAATGGGGATTTGGTCATTTTTATTTGTAAACATGAATGACATACGACAAGTGGTTTTAGTTAAAAAGAATCTAAATATCCATCTTGATGTAACTTTATCAACCATCTCGCATTTACATGATCTAGCCGGTGATGCCAAATATGGATGTGGTATTATTCATGTGAAGTATCTTTGTCATCGATTTCCATTACATGGTTTTTTTAATATAACACATAATGATAGTTGTATTAATATGACCTACCAAAAGAAATGTCATCTTTATAAAAGAAACATTCATTTCTAGACTTGAAAAAAATCCATCTATATCTAGTCTGGATACAATAATTATGTTTTTGGTTGTATAAGACACATAAAAACAACCATTTAACACCCAGATAATCCGAGTTGGAAACTCGAGTTGGTAGTCCCCAACATCAACAGTAAGTCTGGATCTATTGGATGCTCATAGATCTACCTCCCCTTGATCAATCTTCATGAATCTACTTGGTTCCTGTATTTGGATATATATGTAAGGACCACAAGCTGTATTTAATACCCAATTTGTATAAACAGATATATTGTATTTCATAACAGAGGCACCTGAAGCTTCCCCTTGCTTCTGAGGCTTGGTTTAGTTCTCCTTCCAATGGCCCTTCTTGCCAAATGTGAAAAAATATCCTCCTGTTCCCTTTCCTCTTCTTTGATCTTCCTTTTCTTGAAAGGTCGTGAAGAAGCTTTGGGCTTAAAACTCTTCGCCTTACATTTACTCTTATTCACCATATGGACAAAAGTATTTTCATGCTTAATATCTTTTTCTACTTGGAGAATGGGGATAATAAGATCATATCGATATTTATCAATGTTATTCATATTGAAATTGAAAAAAATAGAGAATCTTTAAGGGAGTGATGCGATAATGATATCAGTGCCCAGTTCTTCCGGGAGTTTAAACCCTAGAACCTCTAGGCACTCAATGTACCCAATGATATTGACTACATGAGGCCCCGCTAGGGCACCTTCTCCAAGCTTACTCTTAAATAGTGACTTAGAGATCTCAAACATTTCCTATATTTCTCTCTCCTAGTAAAGACCATGGAGGTGCTCAAGCATGCTATAAGAATCCATATTTTCATGTGACATGATGAGATGACTAGACATTGATGATAACATAAAAAATTGAATGTTTACTGCATCGTTCATATGCTTCTCATAGACCAATAAATCCTCATATCTCAACTCTGTTGTAGGCGGATCAGGTAATGTAGACTCCAGTATGTAAGACTTTCGTTCATGGAATAGTATAACCCGAAGGCGTCTAAATCATTATTGGAAGTTACTATCGGTGAGGATGTTTTCTTTATCCTGAATTGATCACATGGATAATTTGGTTGATAAGGTTTTCATTTTTTTTTCTATAATTAAAAGAGAAGATCATTAATACTTTCTTGCTTACATTTTATTAGAAATAATAAATTTTATTAAGTCTCCCACTATTTTATGAAGTCCCAATGGACCTCACCATTATACTCAGAATGTCCAGTTTACATGACATTCTAGTGAAAATGATCCATATTCTCATTCACATAAACCCAAAAGGGCTGGTTAATCTATTAGAGGGTATTTAGGTAGGAATGTATTTTCCAACTAAAAGCTTGCAGCTCCTTGATCTGTTGAGTGGAATCCCTAATCCTGAAATCATAAATTTGGGTTTCCTCAAATATTACCTCCAATATTACCCCAATTCTATCAAGGGATACTCCTCTTGATGTAATATGGTTAAGTAATCCCGAAACCCTTCATAAGGGATTCCTGTATAAAAGTAAGTGTCCCAAAAAGGGTTGGTCAAAAACATAGTTTTATTGAGTTTTTCCCTTAAGAATGAAACATATGGCTTGGTCTGACTTAATATTTCATTTGATGGATTTTTATCTCTTGTGCATGAATTTATTATTATCACATGTTTGTTAATATTAAGTGTAACTTACTTAAGTGATTAACCATGTCTCGATAATATTTACGCATAATTCTAGTTTATTTTTCCCATCTTGCATGGTTGTTTAATTAAATAATTATGGGATCATAACAACACATCCATAATGATAAACCGTGAAGATGAAAAAAATAAAATAAAGTAAATGGAATGATCATGAGCTTTTATAATGGTTAGTTTATATAGAGTTTAATAAATTAACCTTGACATAGAGGAGAATCACAATGAACCATTTGGGTTCATGTTTGTAGCTTCCACCTGTCCACCTCTGTATCTCCGAGGATTGGTTTCGTCTCAGCTCCAGCTTGAACTGCCTCAACTAGCTTGGTAGTTCCATCCATTACATATTCCATTTTTAAAACACTTCTAGGTGAGGGGTAATATGGGGTTTTACATAAAATAAATCATGGGCACACAGACCCTACATATTAATGAAGAGAAGGTTCGCATACCAACAAATTTAATTCAAATAAATAAATTAAAATAAACCATATACATACCAAGTTCTTGGTTCATCTCATGATCATCCATACATGAAATGATATTTACACATAAATAAAATAAGTATTCAATTATTTAATAATTATTATTTAATATAAATCAACCTCGAATCAATTAGTTATCATCTTTAATTAATCAATAATTTTTTCTTAAATACTTTTCTAAATTTCCTTGATATTCTCCTCCATCATAATTTTAAACAAAAAAATTCATTCAAAATTATCTTTGTACGTAACTTGTACCTAAGAGGAAACCCGGTGAATTCATATTCATAACTACCCAATGAGTATAAATGAACATTACACATATGTTAAATTAAACACATATTTATATAAAAATCTATCACGTGTGGTGCCTCAACATTATGCCTACACGATGGTACACGTCTCAAGGGTTTGTATAATATAATAATAAATTTTAATAAATCTGCATAATTTGGATGAGTACATGACATGTAGGTCCAACTACAATATGTGTTCTATTGTTCATCGTCCTTCTGAATTACACACTTGGGGAAATGATGTGTGAGTGTACTTCGTAAATCTTCGGAGTACATGGCATGTCCAGTTGGCCACATGGCATGTAGTTCCTAGTTACATGGTCTTCAACCGGGCTAGCCATGTATGGGGTACGCAGTCCAAACCTAACCCGAAGGTATTACACACCGTGTACATTTGGGCCACACGACATGTAAACTGGAAACCATGTGCCACGTTTTCCTGGTCCACACACAGAGTTATTTAAGACTTAGAAAGAGTCAAACACATGTCTTGGTTTGGCGGACCGGTCCGATGTGTTTAATCTTGACTACATATTGTGTACAACTGAATACACGCTATATGTTTTGGTGTTGTACGTCCATGAATCTTTGGAACCTCTGGATGAGATCCTCTATTTTATTTTAATCAAAATTAAAATAAAATATCATCTATTGAAGGTGAATGTGAAATGAAAGAGGAGGAATAGATATAGAGATTCAAATTTGAAAAAATATTACCTTGAATTGAAACAACTAAATTATTAAATGCATACGTCATCAATGAAATATTTAAATAATTATAAACAATGATGTTACCCCTTTGATACCACTTGAAGGTTCTGGGAGTAGCGGAAGCATGGTTAGGATGACACTCAAAATTGATTTTTACCATGAACAATGATTATTCCGGGATCAATATGACAATGAAATCCAATCTCCACGGAATATAATCCAATATTTAGATAAAGTATAAAGAGGCTCGAATCCTTTAGAATGGATATTTCACATCATGTTTATAATTAATTTAATTAATTTCATAAGGAAAAATAATTCCTAGATCTTTGGTATTTTTCTTCTTTGAAGATGTTTTTCATTCAGAATGACCCTTCCAGATTATCTCATTGTTGTTGTGAGGATCCAAAATGGAATCCCTCTAGCGGTGATCCACATGTGCTTCGATGGCCTCTAATCGACACCTCTCATTCTATAGGTGCTAGCGTGGCGAATAAAATTTCTTTTGTTGGTCGTTCTTGATCGCTTTTTCTTCAACCATTAAGAACGTATCTCGTTTTTGGGAGGGGATAGAAGTGGATTCGAGAGAGAAATTGATTGGCTCAACAATCCTCAATTCACTAGGAATGTCATGTGGTGTATGGAACAATAGGCCTACTTGTCTATTTATATACATTGAATTTAAGTTACAATATTTAATTTCATAGAAAAAATTAAATACATTCATGAACTTAGAGAAAAACCATGCTCATAATAATAATACATTGTCATTATTCATGGGGCACCAACTTGCGCAAAACAGAATTATAAAATAAAATTCCACGTCACAGAATAATAACCGCATCATTATTATTTTAAATTGTTCCAACTAGTTACATAATTATTTACCATCTTGCCAATAATTATTTTACTATACAACCGACCTTTCTCCACTCGAACTTCACTTCCATTTATTGAATACCCAAATAAAAAAATAAATAATTTATTTTCTTAAGTAAATATTTTATTTATAATATAGTAAATAAATATTTATGAAAGGTATTATAAAATAAATAAATAAATAATATTTAATTCATGGGATAATTTTTAAATGTATAAAATTATTCTATGGTCTTGAGAATAATATTTATTTCATTAATTAAATAAAAATAGAATTTAAGTGAGACATCCAAAAACACTTAGTGTGTGACCCTCTAGGATTTTTTCTTATTGGAATTGGGCGGGCTTTCCTGAAGTCCGGAAGTACTGTCTAGTAATAGGTCAAGGCACCCAAGAGAAATAAGATAAAGTCTCAACAACGACATCGACATACGAACACTCACTATGTAATATAATCTCTTTGTTTCAATATCTCATCATGTAGGTTTCATGATAGTGTCATCAAGTTTTATGCTTGATTCGTTGTTCTTTGACTACTAAAAAAAACACATCGTTACACTATGACCATGGAATTTCATGTGACAGTTCTATTTCAATCAAATGGATGATATATCAACTTCCATAAATGGAAGGGAAAATTCCTTTATCAACATATCCATTGATAACATGCCACTCGTGACACACCCAATGTACCCTACTTCCTGCCAACTTCCTGCGTGACGATTTACATCAGCAAATCAAAGTTCGCGAGTCATGACACATATTAATGATAATCTTAAAGTCTAAGGATCATTAGACATGCTTGCGAAAATAATTATCTTATGACAGTAAAACATGCAGAATTCCTACTCGTGGGACTATTCTTATAATCTCCTATCTTATAGATTACCAAGTGCGAACATCATGAGAGGAAGTCCAATATTCTTTCGAGTACTCACACCTGACGGTCTTCATGTTATTTGTCCCATCATATTATGTTATCCAACTGCAGAACTATATTTAAGAAAATTATTATAGCATTTCAAGGTTCTCATCATAGCGGGGAAATCCCATGACCTTATCAATGCAATAATTAATCTAGGACATTATTAAATCATAATCATGTAGAAAAATGAAAAATTTTGTAATAATACATTAAATATCCTTGTAATGAAAGTAAAAACAGTTGGTTCTTGGACACTAACTCTTACAAAATTTATATCATGGAATAAGTAAATAATTTTTTTTCAAAATTGTAAATGAAGTGTTTGTATTTTTCTTAAGTCATACATATTTAATTACACTTTTATAATTAACATAATTATTTAAAATAAAATATATTTTCTATAAAATAGTATCATACATTAATATTTTATCGTCTTATCATTTTAAAATTGGTATTTATCGAATAAATGATGATTTTATTTAAAAATAAAATTCATATATTTAGAAAATTAATTTCATAAAATGGAGTTCAATTTTAAATTGTAAAAATTAAAAATGGTTAGGGTGAAGTTTTTTATTTTCTAAAATAGTTGAATTTTTGGTAAACAGAGAAAACTATTTATTTACGGTATTTAAAAAAACATGAATTATTATGTCATAGATGATATATGCATGATGCCCATAATATTAAACAATAATTAATTATTTTGATATATTTTGTGATAATTCTCAAACTATTCATATTCTTGAGCCAACATAATAAAAAAATGAATAAAAATAAAAAAACACACCTTTCCTCCAATATAAATACTACCCCTCCCCACCTCTTCTCCACACACCAATTAAATGTTTAAGCTTGTAATTTTTTTGTAAAATAATATTCCCAAGAATCTTTCCCACATATATTAGGTTAGGGTTTCAACAAAAGACCAAAAAAAATTTCCCTAAGGATAATCTGAAAGAGAAGAATTCAAGAGGTAAAATCATCTTTCACTTTTTTTATTTTCTTTTCACTTTACAATATTTTCTCATAATTTCCTCCCCTACTATGTAAAGACGCGATTGAACACTAAAATATCTTATATATTATATAATTTTATTATGTTAATGGAAAATACACCAAAATTTCTTTTATCAAATTTCTTTTATTATAATGAAGAAAACATCATCCGTGAGGTGCCGATTTACCGCCTTCATGGATGACATGTTTTCATTTTTCAATTGTGATTTAAAGTATGGTCATAAAACCATTTTTATGGTTAAAATAGATTTTAATATTTTTATTATAGGTTATTTAATGACCTATTTATAGTATTTATATACAACTCTAATTTATGAATCAAAACTAGTTTATAACGTTCGAAAAACTGCCCAAATAATTTAAACGATTATCACTAACGTCTTATATAATCATTCAACCTTCAAAAAATAATGAAATGAAATATGTAAAAATTTAATATTCTTGAATTTAATTAATAAAATATAATTTTAATTTTGGATAACTATTTCCATTTAACGTGATCTTTCATAAAAGTTAACCAATTGTGAAAACCAAGGAAACCAACACTCCCTAATGACAAAATTGAACCTTATAACTCGTCAAAAAGACCATAAGTGAACATAATAAAATTATTCTGAATAAAATAAAAGTTTAAAAGGTTATTAATTAATTTATTAATTAATATAATTTCATATTCTAAAATGTTAAGTGCAAGTGCATAACCCTTTCATACAAATGGTTAGGGATTCTACCAGAACCTTAATTTTTTATTAGAGTTACTCTTTATATCCCATTACCTTAATTTAATTAATCAATATTCTTATGTAATCCTATTAAATTATATGTTAATGTTCCATAGATATTTACCTAGATGAATACTTTTTTATTTGATTTGATTTTACATTCTTTATAAGGATCTTTTAACAATTATTTTCGATTAGCAAGCCCGATTAAATGGAACTTCTCAAATTCTTAGCTATTTTCAAATTCAATTCATAATATGTTCTAATCCACCAATAGTGTTTCTGAAATAACTAATTTTATCATTAAAATATATCCTTGTTCAATTATATTTTTATTCAAAAAATTACACCATAGTCTATTTTAAAGGCTCTTTAGTATTTTCCCTTAAACTGCACGTAAGCGGATCATTTCTAAGGATTCTTAATTGTTCATTTTACTTGTTTTCAATTTATCTTGAAATCCTTTATTCCTAACTTATACTTAAATTATATGTGTTACAATATTATTTTATGAAAAATACACATAATATTCCAAAATTAATCTTCTTTTTTAATTAAATAAGATATTTCTCTCAAGAATTCCTCGATGATTTTAGGAATGCATTTTCATCAATTTCGACACACTCTATTGAATATTATGATTTATTGGAATTCATATTTTATGATATCATTTTCCATATTTTATTATTTTTTTATGATTAATTTAATTGAATATGTTCTATTTTGAAACCATTCAGCATATTACTCAGAATGGTTACTGATTATTTTTACTGATTGAGGAAAGTTTTTTTCATTTCAAATATATGTTGTATATGTTCCAACCAATTAATTTTAGGAATGTATTTGACTTATTAAGTTACAGGTGGGTCCCTATATAGACTCTCCATGCATCATTAGGTCTCAATTGACAAATATGACTAGATTTTTACCAAATTATGTATGGTGTTTTGGCCTAATATTTAAAGGTATGTTTATGATGTCCGATATTATGTATTACCTAATTATAATATCAGAAATTTATAAAACATGTGATTATTCATCTATGAGAATATACATGGTTAATTATCATTCTATGTGATTATTTATATGGAATTAGTTTCCCATCCATTACTCCTACCATATTATAATCTGGTTTATGTTTTAATGGAATGTGTTTTAGTTATTAAACTTACATTATTGTTTGTGTTTATGATATCATCCCCTATATTTATTACCCTTATCAAGAATATATGTTCACCCATTGGTTATTTTTTATTCTCCCTAGGATGTGATGATGTATATTATTAATTACTTGTAGGGATAACCTAGGAGTTTAGGGGCGTGTCAAATGGATTTTCTATGTTTTATTTCATTTGAAGTTGTAATGTAAAATTATATTTGAATTTGGTTTTCCAATTATAGTAGTCTATTCAGTCCTTTTTTAAGTGATCACTTGTTCATAGTACCAATATAATAAAATAACATACTGGTTCTTGGATACTTGGGTTGGGGTATTTATAGTTGATATCAGATCAATTTTAGTGTAAACCTTGAAAACTAGATTTAGAAAACATAGATTAGGGAACATAACCCTAAGATAGTCATTGAGGATAATCATAAAATAACATCCTTTTATTTTGTTAAGGTATATATTATGTGGGTATTCCTGGAAACACATCCCTATTTAGAGACTACAATTGGATGTGGTTCTTGCATAGAAGTACATAGGGGTGTAAAATTTAACAAGGTGTGTCGGACCAGATTCAGCATAAACTGGTACACGATAATGGGCCTTACTGTACACATGGTTTGAAAATATTAGAGGGTATGATTAGGATACTTCACATTTTCATTAAAAACACTTATGGTGGTTTTAAATATTAATATGTTCCCAAAGAAACCATGTTTATGATTATGAGATTATTTATTCATAAATTTAAAATTTATATTAAGATTTTTTCTAGTTTCAAATTATGCATTATAATTCATGACCTAATTTAGTGCATTACATTATTTAGAAATGGATATTAGTGGAAGGAATGGAATCCATATCAATACACATGTTACCTATTTGGATTTCACTCCTATGTATGATAATGAAGTTGGATCTGGAGCTGAGTAAATTAAAACTATATTTGGACAATTGACCCAGGTTATGAGAAATAACCTTACTCACATGGTATATACAGATACACATCATGGTATAACAATTTTATTACACTTTATGCAAAAAAATCTTCAATAATTCAGTGGAACTACAAACCCCTTTGTATCTACAAAATCGATATGTTCTTTAGGGATGAGATTTCTCGCTCTAGGATGTAATGAAAGGGAGAAGGGTGTCATGGAAATTTATCATCTATCAAGAGATTTGTATCAATTATGGCCATTTATTAAAAAAATGAAGGAGGATGAAGAAATAGAAAATATGGAATGAAAGTATTTTAAGGAAATATTCATGGAAAAATATTTCCCCCACAAACAACGAGTGGATATGGAGAGGCAATTATTTAAAATGAGGGAAAAGGAAGATGAAAATGTTTCTAAGTTTGAATCCAAATTTACAAGATTATCGAGGCATGCTATAGATAACATACACAATCCAAATAAAAAGATTGATATATTCTATTATGGATTAAAACAATTCCTCTGAAGGGAACTAGTCTACAAAAATTTCTCATCATATAAAGATAATGTATCATGTTCTATGAAGACATAAAAATAATCCTCTAAATATTATGAATTTAAAGGAAATAAATAGAATAATTGGTATACTTAACACTCTAAAAAAATAAAGAAGGAAAAGGGGAATATGTGAAGAGTTGAATTTCAGTACTATGATAATTTTGGGAAGAAGCACGTCAGTACTTTATTAAAGAGAATATGAGTTTGTTACAAGTGTGGAGAAAAAGTCCAAAAAGCCTATTATTTCATGAAAAATAAATATTCTACCATTGTTCAATGATACAATTGTATATAATATTAATTTTTTCTAAAATGATTATACTAAGATTCAAGGAAACGTTTCCTAGAAAAGGACAAGGGATAAAGGGAAATCTTATGAAATCACAACTACTGAGGATGAAGTTCCTAATGATGTGGTGGAAGGTATATTAATCATTTCTTAAAAATTAACCAATTATTTTTTGATTCTAGATCCTCACATTCTTTTAGATATTACCCTTTTTCTATGAAAATTAGACATTTCCCTTTTTATTTAATAAATGAGTTGTCAGTCAAAACTCTTAAGGGATGTATCATTAAAGTAAAGATGTGTCAGTGAATACCCTTTATAGAATATAAATGTACTTTAGTGGATGAAATTTTCATTATACCTATTATTTAATTTGATATAGTCCTTGTTTCGGATTGGATTTTAAAATATTATACAAAAATCTATTACAAGAAGAAGGAAATTACTATTGGTGAGGAAGACGTAGAATCCCTTATATTTAGAGAAGAAACCTCATCATCTAATTCTTTCCTAGATCTACCCCTAGTAGAACTTATAAATAATATTATCAAGGAGTAAGAGAAAAAATCATCTATGTATGAGAAAAGAAATCATCAAATTGAATACGTACCTATTTTATAAGAATATATTGATGAATTTTGGGAGGAATTAGCTGGATATCCTCTAGAGTGGAAAGTTGAGTTAAATATTGATTTAATCCATAGTGAAAGACCTATATTAAATATTGAATAAAGAATGAATACCATATAATTAGTGGAGCTGAAGAAAAAACTTGAGGATTTGAGGTATAACAGATTTATTCTGTAACATATTGTCTCTCAAGATGGAATCTCAATTGATCCTATAATGAAAAAATAAGTTTAGTAATTACCTACACTAATAAACATAACTGAGGTATGTAGTTTCATTGGTTTAGCTGGTTATCATCAGTGTTTAGTTTAGAAAATTTCTCGATTAGCTAACCTATTAACCAATATTACTTGAAAAGGGATTGAGTATATTTGGACAATATAATGTGAATAATGATTTGGATAATTGAATAAGGTATTAGTGAATTATATGATGTTGATCCTACCATCATAAAATAGTGGATTCATGATATATAGTGACACGTAAAAGAAAATACTTGGCTGTGTCATTATTCTGAATGATATAGTTATTGCCTGTGCATCAAGGAAGTAAAATAATGAACAGAACTGTCTAAATCATGATTTTGTGAATGAAACATTAATATTTTACCTAAAGATATAGAGACACTATCTATATGGAAAAATATGTGAGATATATAAATATCAAAATATTTTGAAATATATCATCTCATGGAAAAAACTCAACATGAGGCAAAGGTGTTAACTTAAGCTACTCAAGGATTTTGATTGTTCAATACACTACCACCCAAGGAAGGAGAATAAGGTATAAGATGCATTGAGAAGGAAGAACCATAGAGGACTGAATAAAATGAGGATTAACAAGGATCCTGTGTACATGGATCTTAGAAAGATTGATATGAGAATTGTCAAGAAATATGAAACATAATTACTTTTTCAATTGCTTTTCAATCCATCATTATTTGAAATGTTTAAAAGTTCTCAGTATACTACTGATAATTTTCAATTTGAAAATTAAAGCTGTGAATGATGAGAAGTTGGAAGACTTTGTGTATGGGGATGAAAGTTTGAAATTTTGGAAGAGGCTTTGTGTTACCTCTATACACAACCTAAAAGGGAGTTATTTTATGATGGTCATAGCTTTAATTTCTCTATACACTATCATAACATTAAGATGTATAAATATTTGAAGAAACATTTTTGGTTGGATAATATGATGTGGGAAATTACTGATTATGTATCAGGATGTTTAGTCTGTCAATAAGTGAAGGTCGAAAGGCAACATCCTATAAGAGTCATGAAACCTCAGTCTATTTATACCTAGAAATGGGATGACATAACTATGGAATTTTTCCTAGGATTACCAAAAACTCCAAGAAATAAATATACAATATGGGTAATTGTTTATCAGCTTACCAAATCTGCACCTTCCCTCACTATAAAGGAGGATTTTCCTTTTGGAGTGCCTTGTATGAATATATATTAATGAATTGGAAGGAAATCATGGTGAACCACTTTCAATTATGTCAGATCATGATCAATGAATTACATGTAATGTTTCAAAAAGTATTCAGAAAGTTGTGGATACTGAGATTTATTTGAGCATTGCTTATCACCCTCAAACTGATAGGAAGTCTGAAAGGACAATTCAAACATTAGAAGACATGTTGAGATCATTATCACCTAACTTTCATGATATGTGGGATCAGTATTTACCTTTGGTAGACTTTTACAGAAATAATAGTTTCTATTCATGTATTATAATAGAATAATATGAATCATTTTATAGAAAGAGATATCGTAAACCAACTTTCTAGGATGAATTTGGTGAAAGGAAGCTTGTAGGCCCAAAACATGTGGAGGAAACAACAAAAAGGTAATGTCTATTCAAACAATTCTCAAATCATCTCAAAATAGGAAAAATAATTATTCCAATAATGGAAATGAGGATTTGTAATGTCATGTGGTAGATATTGTTTTCTTGAAATTATCTCCATGGAAGGGTATTATAATATTTTGAAGGAAATGGAAGCTAAGCCCCATGTGTATTAGAACTTTTGAAATTAGGGTGAGAATTAAAGTCGTATCTTATCATTTGGCTATGCCATATAGCATTTAAAAAGTTCACGATGTGTTCCACATCTCTTTGTTAAGGAAGTAAATGACATACCTAACATATGTCCTCACATATGGAGGAATAGAATTGGAACAAGATTTATCTTACTGTGTAGAGCCTATCCAGATTCTGAATAATAGAGAGCCCGTTTTCAGGAATCAGATGAATCTTTTGGTAAATTTACTTTGGAAAAATCATAAAATTGAATAAGCGATGTGGGAACTATATTAATTTATGATGAAGAACTACCCCAATTTTTTATTAGGTGAATTTTTGGAAATTTGTAGCATAAAAGTTTGTAAAGGAGGGGGGAATGTAACACCCCATGATTTTATAATTTTCCACTTTTATAATTTAATATCTTTGATAGTTTATGATTCACACAACACCAAGTTCAAAGCCATAATATACTATTAAAAATAACCATTGCAATAGTAACGTGAAGACTAGGAATAGAAATAACATGAATAGAATAGGAAATACACCCATTAATGTATTAGAAAATTTTAGGTACCATATAAATGAAAATATGGTATATTTATATCATGGAATTATTAAATTATTGTTTTAAAAATGATAAATTATGTATTTTTATTTTTTTTAAGTCATAACTATTTTATTGTAATTTTTTAATTAATATAATGATTTAAATTTAAATAAATTTTTATAAAATAGACTCACAAATTCATATTTTTTTATTACCGTTATAACATAATATTATGATACCTTAATTTATTTTTTAAAATGTTGTAAAATCAGTTATAATTTTAAAATTAGTATTTTTTGAATAAATAATGATTTTATTAAAATATTAAATTTATCATATTTAGAAATTTTTTCCATAAAATGGAGTTAATTTTTTTCTTCTACACATTAAAAAATGGTTATGGTTATTTTTTAGGATTTTTCTACTATAGTTGAATTTTTGGTGAATAGTAAAACACTGTAATTTATGTTATTTTGAAAATACATGAATTATTGAGTCATTGATGATGTATGGATGATGTAAAAACATATCATCAAACTCCATTTGATTATTTTAAAATATTTATTGGTAATTATAAAGCTATTTATAGTCTTGATCCAAAATAATTAACAAATGAATAAAATTTTGAAAAAACACCCCTCTCCTTCACTATAAATACCACCCATCACCACCTATTCTCATCACACATATTAAAACTTGAAGATTATCCAATTTCTTCCCAATAATCTTCCCATGCCTCTTATCCATGTCCATGAGGTTGTTTTATTAACAAAATAACAATACCAATTTCCTTAATGCGGATCTCAAGGAGAATATTTCATGAGTTAAAATCATCTTTTTCTTTATTTATTTTCTTTTCACTTTATTTTATTTTTTCATACTTTACTCATATGATCTATCCAAATATTATTGATTAATTTTATATCTTATATATACTATATTGTTATTTTGTAAATGGAAAATCCACCATCATGTATTTTCTCCTCTTCTATTTATTTTGAAAATGAAAACATTATCCGCGAGGTGCCGATTTACCACCTTCGTGGACTAGGTGTTTTTTTTCAATTCCTCCTTCAAGGATAGTCATAAAAGCATTTTTATGGTTTAAAAAGATTATAATATATTTATTATGTCTTATTTAATTTTATATATCCCATATATATACATAATATTAATTAATTAAACAAAATTAGTTTATGCAGATCGATAAACTGCTAAAATAATCTTAAATATTATCACTGACATCTTATCTAATGATTCATCCAGACAACAAATACACAAATAAATTATATAAAAAATTAATATTCATTATTTTAATCAATAAATTATAATTTCAATTAGGTATTTCTATTCCCATTTCACATGATCTTTCGTACAAATGAACAAATAGTGAAAATCAAGGAAACACACACTCAAAAATGACAAAATTGAATATTATAAATCATCAAAAGACCCTAAAATAAATTAATTAAATTATAATAAATCAAATAAATTTTTAATAAGTTATTTATTAATTTATTAATTTATATAATTCCGTAATATATGACATTAATTTCAAGTGCAATACAATTTTAAACATAAGGTAAGGGATTCTCCCGAAACCTCCATTTTTATATAGGTTACGCTTTCTCTCTCTTTACCCCGATGCAGTTATTATTTATTATTATTCAATCCTCCAAAATTATGTATTAATGTTCTATAGATATGTATATAGTATTATAATTATTTTTTTATGTGGATTTACATTTTTTATAAGGATCCTTTATTAATTATTCTTGATAAGCAGACCTGATTAAAGGGAACTTCCCAGTTTCTTACCCATTTTCAAATTCACTCCCTAATCGGTTCTAATACACCATTATTTTTCTAAAAAAACTAATTTTATCATTAAAAAATATCTTATTTCACATTTATTTTTATAAAAAAAATTACACCTTAGTCTATTCTAAGTACTCTTTAGTATTTTCCCTTAAACCACACAAAAGCGACTCATTTATAAAGATTCTTAAATAATATTTATAATTTTTTTACATCATATAAAAATAATTTAGCGATATAATAAAATTATATTTTCCCACATATTCTTTTCTGGGATATATATGTTACAATTTGATTTTCTAAAAAATGAATATTATTTTCCAAAAGAACGTTGCTTTTCGAAGTAGAAAAGGGTATTCCTCTCAAGAATTCATTATTGATTTTTAGAGTGTTTTATCTATTTCAACACTCTGTATTTAATATTATAATTTTTAGGGTTGATCTATTATGATTTCATTTTCTATATTTTATTAAATTTGTTTTTATTATTTTGGATATGGATGTTCTATCTTTATATCATTCACCATCTTGCTAATAATGTTTAATAATTATTTTTAATAATTGGGGATAGATATTTGAATTTCATATGTATATGTTTTTTATATTTCATCCCATTCATATAAGGAATTACACAGAATTATTAATTGATGGTTGGGGCCCGTTATAGACCCTCGATGAATCGATAGGTCTCTTGAGACAAACTTGACTGGGTTTTTACCCAATTATGTATGATTTCTTGGATGACGCATTGAAGGTATGTTTATGATATCTGACATTATGAATTACCTAATTATAATATTATAAATTGATAATCCATGTTATTATTTTTCTAGTATAATATACATGGTTAAAATTCATTCTCATGTGATAATTTATATGGAATTATTTATCCAGCTTTAGTTTCTACAAAATCATCATCAAGGTTATGTTTTAATGGTATGTGTTTTAGTTATTATCCTTTCCATATTTTTTGTGTTTATGATAGATTCCATTGTATTTATAACCCTTACCAATCATCTGATCTCACCCCTTGATTATGTTTTATTTCCCCCCGGATGCTGAGATTTATATTGTTAATGACTTTCAGTGATAAGATAAGCATTTTGGGTGTTTTAAATAGAATTTATATATTTTATTTCATTTCAAGTTGTAATGTAAAAATTTCAATTGAATATGGTTTTCCAAAGATACTAAAATATTCAGTTCTTTGGGATACATTTTCATTTTTATATTAACAATGTAATAATAAAAGGCACTAGCTTCGGGCTACTGGGGTTTGGGTCTTCACATGAATTTAGTTATTTATTGTAGTTTATGGGTATTAAGTTTTAAATTTATAATGAATAGGATTATATATTAAGTAAAGTATCCCCAGGTAGAGGGACTTAGGTTATCCTACCTACATACCCATAGGCCCATTCCATGAAGAAAAAATGGATATGATGATAATTACCTATATATAATCCTTCATTGTAAGGAGGAAATGAATGGTGAGACCATTAAACATAACACCCCAATTAAGGATTTGGAAATAATTTTAGAAAGAGATATCTGAATTGATTTATAAAAGTAACAAAGTGACTGGATCAACAAAAAAGATTTTTATTTAGAATGGAGATTCAATGAAAAGAAGATAAACTTGGTGGAGTACAAAATGAACCTGGAAAATCAGGCCATGAACTTTGAATACTTAATTTGTCATAATCATTTGGAAAATACTAATGAACATTAATGGGAACTATACTAGGTATGTGATTCAAATATTATCAGTCTGGTTTTTAATGATTATGTGATGTCCTTATGTGTTGACTGTTCAATGGAATTGGGGTGGCTAGTTTTACCATGTTTTCATCTAAAGTGTTTTTAAAAACAAATTTAAAGTGATTTGGTTGTGAAGGATCATTCCATGTCTAGGAAAGTGAACAAGGTTGGTTATAATCTCTCTTGTATTACCCATGTAAAGATTTTCAATATCATTTAATTATAATCATTTAAATCAAATATTCATATGTTTTATGCATTGGAAGAATTAAGATTTGTATGAATATACAAAATTTCTATTTTTAGAAGAGTAACATTAACCTGTGAGTTCTACAAAGAGTTATACGCTAATATTATTTGAACATATATGTTTTTTGGAGGGAATAAAATTTCAAATTAAATCACTAAATGGATGCATACGTAAAGTGAATAACATGAGATAAGATGATGATATTAAATCCTTTAAAATATTTAGTTTTAGATTACTTCTAAAGTATCACTTTACAAGAGTTAAATCATCAAACCATGAAGGTCACGATAAACTTGGGATCCAATAGACTATCTTGTATAAAGAAAGAAATGATAGGTGACACTGGAACATCCCTAGGGTTGTCAATCCAAATATAGGTTCCCCTAGATTATCCCTTTTTATCAATTTTTTGGATTTTTATTGGGTTACACCATCTAACAAACCCTAATTAGATTATGTTACTAGAATAATAGAGTTGAGTTTCTCTATATGATGGAACATTAAAAGTATTTTCATGTTTAATTTCTAAGAGTCATATATGATATTATTGGGATTATTCTCAAAATAAACAACTAAGTGGTGATAGGACTACCAAAGAAGACTAATTTGTTAGTGAAATATGGATCTTGGCCTACTAATAGTTATGGTGCACAAAATGGGTCACAATTTTTGTGGGAGGCAATTTAATAAAATTAGTTATTGAGTAATTAATAATTCATGATTATCACATGATTAAATATTTGTAATAGATCATTTCATCATCTTCAATAATCCATAATTTATGATTGATCCTTGATAAAGAGAGACTTAATGTAAGTAGCTCTTAATACCTGTATGTTTGGAAAAGTTCTTAAGAAATATTGGTTATTCATGAATTATATTATTATAAATTCTATGTGTTGGAACATATCCTTTGCCGGTAACCAATTACTGAAATTATTAAAAAAGTTAATCTATATTATTAAGGAAGAATAAAGTGATTCATTCAATGTTTTATGGTAATTATATGAAAAATTATTGAATTAATTTTAATATCATATACTCAATATGATTGGGAATGTAAAATAATATTAAATATGATTTAATATATTGATTATATGATGAGACTAAAGGTTTTCTTACAGATTTATTATTTATATAAATCTATTCTATTGTTATGATATATATATAATGTCAAATGTATGTATCTAATTTTTTTTTAATTATAAAATAGTCATAAGATTAAAATAATTGAATATTGAAGTTCCCTTTGATGTAATAATTAAATTTAGTTTTTTTCGTTGAAAACTTTGATACTTATACCTTTATCCAACTTATCCTAATATGTGTATTTTATCTCATTTTCTCTTGAGAGGAGTATGTAATGATTTTCTGTTTAATAAAATGATATGGGTGTTGTAACATAGATAGTTTAGGATTTTTTCAATTCTATAAACTATTATTAATAGAGACTATGAGGGATTGTTATTATTGGGGAATTCTTTCTATAAACATTTATGGAAATATTTTGACAATATGACTTAATTCAAAGAAAAATTTCCAATTATTCTCAATGTTTTTGGAATAATTATGTACTAGGCCTATGGTTTATATTTTATAAAGTAATCTATAGATAGTACCTGTAGGTTAAATTTCAACCTTTAGGAAACCAAATGGTTTAAAATATTACCAATATTTTTTCAATACCCCGAATAAATGTCATTAAAACTTAAGGTTTTATGAAAATAGTAATAATTCAATATGATTGGTTTGTATTCATGTGACGATGTAAATAGATACTACATCAAGGACTTTAATGTAAAGGATTGTATAATGATTTGATAATTCTAAATAAAATATGTGTATCTTCATATCACTTGTCTCACATGATAAGAGAAAATTATCAATAACAAAGAGTTGTTATGAACAATATGAGATGATTAATCGCATACACATGGTTTATAATTTTTCTTGTTCAATAAAACATTTATAGAAGAAGATATGGATACAAGTGTTCATCCATGATAAAAGTGTTTATCTTGGTATTTGTTAAAAATATGATGGAATTTGTTCCCACCAACCACTAGTAGTATATTTAAATAAAGGTTTGTTTTTAAAATAAAAATGAACAAAATCCATAGAATATCATATATAAAAACAATGGTTTATTCATTAAATGTTCCTACAAAAAGGAAATAATGTAATTTCTAAACAAAAAATGGTTTTTTTATCTTATCAAGATATTTTGAAAAGAATAGATTATCTAATATGCAAGTGGGAGTATGTTTGGACTTAAAGAATTTCTAATTTAACCAATAAAGGATTACACTAATCTAAAGTAAACACGACTTTCAATATATATCCTAATGATTTTAGGATGTGTGATGGTAAAGAAAAATTTTAGGTTTTACTTTTAGTTTTCATTGAAAGTGGACATCACTATTTCATAAAGGATTATACCAGTATAAGATGAAAATGGGTTTCACTAAATATTTTAAGAGTTTGAGACATGTGATGATAAATAAAAAATGTAAAGGTTTATTTGTCTTTATGATGAAAATTGAAAGAAAATATTTCCTAAAGGGTTCTACTAATCAAAATTAATAGTAAATTATAGTAAATATCCTAAAAGGTTTTAGGATGTGGTGGTAAAGAGAAATGTAAGATTTATAATTAGGTACCATGTAAAATTGATCGTCACTTTATCCAACAAAGAGTTTAGGGTGGATTAATAAATAGTAATGTAAGTAATTAGATTATTTCAATGAAAATTTTGATTTATTATAGTTCCACGGATATTGATAATGAACATAAAATGTTCTAAGATTAAAATAAAACATTACATCCTAAAATTTGATATTTTAATGATCAGAGATTTAAATTTGTTCAACTACTTTAACAATTATGAATATGATTCTAAAGTCCCTCCTTTTTTCAAATTAGATTACTTCAAAGATATTTATCATTAATGATTATAGAGGGAGGGTTTTATTAGATTCCCACAAAGAGATGTGACATGGGTGCAACATTTTAACAAAACCCAAAATGTATTGAAACATCAGAATAGTATGGCAGTTTATCTTATGTGTATAATAAATATGTTCTTAGGATGGATTTGTTAAATATTAAGAAGGTGTTTAAGAATATAAGAAAGAATCATATTAGATGAAATATTCACTTTATCATTCATTCATGTTGGTTAATAAATGTATCTATAGATAAAAATTTCGTGATGAGTATTTGTAATAGACCACTCAATGTTTGACTTTGAGAATATCACTAACTTATTTCCATCATGAATTATTATAGGTTTTGAATAAATGTAAAGGATATCATGAGTAAGATTAAATTATAGAGAGATATAATAGCATAACATGGCTTGAAAATTTGAATTTAATTCTTTTTGTATATTTAATGACTTAGTATTCCACAAGAAGTGTCATAAATATGACTTTGGTTTACTACAAGTGCATATATCATATTTTAGTCCATATTAAATGAGGTTAGTGAGATACCTATCATGAGAAACATCATACTTAAATACCCTTCTTACATAACTCTACATTTTTACTTAGATAAAAAATTGTTCATTGGGTATGTTGATAATAATTATATCGATTAGAGTTTATCAAATATGAGATTTGTTCTCTCATATGATATTTTTTACATTTGGCCCCTCAATTGAGATACATTGTGGGAGTGTGCATTGAAACATAAATATATTATATGTCTTAGGATAATAGAGATATGGTGTCCTTGTATATAAGGAGAAAAACATGTGATATAGTCATTAATTAGATCAGTGTATATTCCAAGAATTGAGATAAATGAGATGGCTATATAGAACTTACCTGTTCCATGTCTCACATTCACTTAGTATCTTCGGAAAACGGAAAATATGAGAATTCACGTTTACATATGATGAAGACTTCTATAAATAAGTAGAGAGTAACATGTGTTTGATGGATATCATGTTGGGTCCCTCTATATCTTGAGTTGTGTTGACTATTTTCTAGAGGCTAATTTTCATATATATATATAGTGATTTATATTTTTATTCAATTCTATAAAGGCCCTTGGTGTCATAAATTTTGGTTTTCTGAATGAAGATTGGGTTTAACTCATATAAATACTCTAAAATATATGTAGAGTTAATCCAAAAATATTTCAGATAGGAATTCACTAGGTGTTATATGTGATGAGATACAAGGTGAAGTTGATGATGGATTTCAAAAATATTTTTAGAGAATATCCAAAAGGAGTTTTGGATATGATTTAAAAAGTTATTGTAAATGATGTAATATAATGTGAAATGGTATTAAGTCTTTTAGGATATTGTGAAATTTGTAGATTGAAGGAGATATTCCATAAACATTTATCTTTATATGATATATATAAGTTGTATTATTTTTCATGAATTATGAGTGTATCATTCATGTTTCCTAAAACAATAAGCAATCATCCACATTGGCTGTCATTTAATAATTTTTTATATGAGATATATTTCAAGGGAGGTGATACATTTATATGATGAATGCACTGGCTGTAGAATTTGTTTATTCATTATAACACATGAATTAAGGGAACAAACTGAGGACAATCCTCGTGGCCTATAAATCATCACCCTATGATGGAAGTAAATATATTTTTGTTCATTATTTTAAAAAACACTCTTGAATCTGAGGCCCTATTCATCATTTTTCATTTATATATGTGCCACTAGTAGGCCATGGAGGAATATTAGATCTCGCTGAAATGTCGATCAATTTAGATCATCCTATAGATACACCTCAAAAAAGGGATGTATTTTGGATTACCTTACTGATATTTATCTAGAATATCAAATTAATATTAATTTTTTTAGATGCTCTTTGGTGTATGGTATGTTTTTGAATTGTTCTTAATTTTATTTTTTTGTGTAGTTTCATTTTTCTATACTTGTCAGATCCTCAATATATGGATTAAATTGAATCCACATGATCAGATAAGTGCTATCATTTTAATTTCAAACCCTTCATTATTCTCTTATATGACCCTTGAGAATCCTTTTTGGATTGATTACTTTTCTCAATATGAGATTGATCTTCCTCTTTTACCAAGCCTCTTTGTTACTATTATAAAAGTGGTTCCCCTAAAACAAACATTAACAATACATTTTTTTATAATATCTAGTATATCGTAAGTTATGCATGATGTATTATTACCATAAGAATATTGATATTTCTGCATCAACTGTTTACATAGTAATGTCCGTAGATTATCTATCAAACTAAAAACTTATAGAAGTTCCCATTACATAAAGAGAACCCTAAGATACCATGTTAGTAATATTAAACAAATTTTATGGTCAAGAAACATGATGATGTTTTGAAAAATATGATGTGTGACCATAAGGTGTTGGGGGATCGTAAGCATTGACACTATTCTTATGATGTTTTCACTTAGTTATCTCAAGTATATGGGATCATGAGGAGTGGCCTATAAATAGGAACACCACATGTTTCATGTTTTATTATTAGTTCCTATATACGAACAAGTGTAATGGTCTCCCAACTTGAGATTATTTTTATGATATAATATTTGATTAGATACTTGGATGCAAGATGAGAAACCTGAAAATTATGTCATGGTGAAGTAGCTTGAATTGGTTGCACCATTAGTGGTATGATATAGATTGAATAATCAATGAATTTTTTTCAATTTCAAAAGGAAGTGATATCTTTGGCTTAGTTTATCAGGATGGTAGTACCTTTAATAAATATATGGCCATGGTATAAGAATGTATGTTCATCCAGTAAAGTCAATCCATAATAAAGAAATAAAAAAATTATGAAATCATTTTTTCATTAAATTATATTATATATCACAAGACAAATAGAATTCATTATATGGAGTGCATTCTTTATAGGTTTCGAACATTATGACTATCACTACTAGAAAATTAGGCTATAGACATGGTTTGTAACTGTGGATATAATCCCACAAACCATGGCTAAAACCCTTCCCATTTCATAAAAAAAACCTACCCCCTATATAGCAGCCACCCCCACTACTGGACCGCCTTGGAAAGCAGCCACCACCCCTGGATAGCAGCCCCCCTGCTGGACCCCCGGGACAAAACCCCCCCTGTTAGACCCCCCTGTATAGCAGCAGCCCCCTGCTGGACCCCCTAGACCGTATCCCCCATACTGGACCCCCTGAAAAAATGCCCCCCCTTGCTACTGGACCCCCTGGACAGCATCCCCCTACCCCTGTTGGACCCCCTTGCTCCACCCCTGTTGGACACCCCCCATGCACCCCTACTGGACACCCCCTTTCACCCCTAGATAGCCCCCCCCCCCCACATCCCTTGCACCACTTTCACATACCCCCTTGCACCTCCTTGCACACCCCTTTCCCCCTGCTGGACAGCAGCCCCCCCACCCCATGCTGGACCCCCCTGGACAGCAGCCCTAGCCCCCTTAGACAGCAGCCCCCCCCACTGGACCCCCTAGACAATCCCCCCTACTGGACCCCCTGGACAACAGCCCCCCCTGCTGGACCCCACTGGACAACAACCCCATTCTGGACCCCCTGGACAGAAGCCCCTTTTGATAGAAGACCCCGGCTGGACCCCCCTAGACAGCCCCTGTTGGACAGTATCCCCCATACACATCCCTTGCACATATCCTAAGGGATCCTTAGATAAGATGATTGACCAAGAAGGTGAGCTTTATGATTTTCCCTTAGATGTACCTACCAAATCATAACATGTAGAGGCTTCTTTACCTAGTGTTGAGAGATTTGTTTCCCCAGTGCCTTCAAATTTTGTATCCATAGTATATTTATAATATTTTAGAGAAAGACTTATTTTAGATTTTAGTGGAATTTTGAGTTATCAGGAACCTCCTATGTTTCATTTACATCTAGTGCTCCACTTCCATTGGATTTAGTTGATGCTGATTCGATATAGTCTATAGTAAAATAGTATCTCCATGTTTTTATAGGTGATGTGCATTCATCTCATCAGGATTAATTGAGGCAGAATCTATAGAATGGGTTTTCAAGGAATATGTTGACAAGTTGAATGTGATGACAATTCTACTCAAACTATTCATGGAGGAGAAGATTTCTTTAGTAGTATGGAGAGATGAGGAAATATTATTATAGACTTTTTCAATATTATTAAGCCTTTCCTATATTCATCCAACACTGTAGTGGATGTGGTTGGAAGTCAAAAGTGCAACAGTAAAGTGGACTCCAATGTTGCACCCCTTGATGAGAAGAAGGTTAAGAGTCGCCTTTTTTCTCTAAATCTTGAGAGTGTGGCTGGTCCTGATGGGTTCAAAAATTAATTCTTTATGTCCTACTGGGATATATATTGTGATGTGATTCTTAATTCTATGAGGGAGTTCTTTAACCATGCCCCAATTCCCTTTAGAATCAACTCCAATTTTATTTCCTTGATCCCAAAGAAGGAAAATTCTATGGATTTAAAGGATTTCAGACCAATTTTTATTGAGAATACCTTTCCAAAAATCATTATCAAAATTATTTCTATGAGGTTAGGTCCCATTTCTCGTGGGTTTATCTCTTCAAATATGCCCCCCCCCCCACCCCCGGACAGCCCTTGGACCCCCTAGACATCCTCCCTAGACACCCCACTTGCACCCTGCCCCCTTCCCTACAGACCCCCCGACCCCCCCAAACCCCCCTCCCCAGACAACCCATGGAGAACCCCTCCTATAAACCCCAACTGCATCCTCCCCCATGCCCTGAAAACTCCCTATAACCCCTGGATATCCCTTATACACCCCTGGACATCCCCTATTAGACACCCCACTTGCTACCCCCTGCCCTATAGACCCCCCCCCCCCCCCGAAACCCCCACCGGACAGCCCTTGGACACCCCACCTAGACTTACCCTCCTAGAAAATTCTATATCCATAACTACCTTCACTTCGTTATGAAAGAATTTTAAATGAACAATGCCTTAAAACTTTTCCAAGAATAGTCTTTTTCTAGCTTATTCTGAATAATATACTTCAATCGCTTATAACTCGGACCCTCGAGTAGGATGGCTACAATAATAACCTTAAGAGACTCATAAATCTAAATCTGGATAAAAATATCCTCAACCTTTAGTACCAAAACCAGTTCATCCTAATAATATTGTTACCTAGGAATTATTGTGGGGATACCATATTGATTTTGGGGTTCCTAGGTGTGCCTTCAAGATTGATTTATTCAAGGATTTTGATTTTGTCAGGTGGGACTTCTTATGGGATTCTTTGGATCTTATTGTCTTTCCGACTAGGTTATCGTCTTGGGTTAAATGATGCGTCTCTACCCCAATGTTCTTGATGAACGTTAATGGAAGTTTACATGGCTACTTTTCAGGGAAAAGAGGGCTCAGGCATGGGGATCCACATTCACCTTTCCATTTTGTGATTTTCATGGAGTTATTCTCATGCACCCTGGAATGTAGGAGGCTGGGGGCTAGTTCAGTTGCTGGTGCGGGCTGGAGTGGCTGGTGCGGGTGGGAAGGCAGGCGGTAGGGGGATGGAAGGGGGCTAGTGCGGGCTAGAATTGGTGGCAGGGGGATGGTGTGGGATGAATTTCAGGTGGCTCGTGGTTGTTGGGAATGTTGCAGGGGCTAGTGCAGGCTGGGATGTAAGAGGTCGAGGCTAGTGAGGGCTGGAACTGGTGGCTGGGGTTGTTTTGCATGCGGTAGAGGGCTGGCATGAGTGTTTTGCATGATGTTGGGGGAGGGGGGTGGCTAGTGTGGTTGTTGGTGCGGGATAGATTACAGGTGGTTGGGGGATGGTACAGGCTTCAATGCAGGTGGAAGGGGGCAAGAATTCTGATTCACGCTCAAATTTACCCATGATATGAAGGTAGAACAGTTCTTGTAGTTTATCATGGGTTATCGAATCCTAAGAGACCTAAGATGTAACCTACATACATGTACATTCTATAGATTATTTTTGGCTATGAAGTAGCAAACTTGGGTAGATTTTAGATGGGATTAAGGTATCACTAACAAATTTAAGTTAATTCAAATTAAGACAATGAGTTGATCCTAGGTTATCGCTTGGGGTGAATTGGATGAATTCTTTTTTTAATGATTTCTATTTATTATATTTGTGATGAGTTCATTTAAGAAGATCAAACAACATCATCACTTACTGGTTTAATACCTACACCCTTTAATACTAATCACTTATACACTCGAAGGATCAATGTTTTGAGCACTTCAAGGTAAAGGTCCAAATTATCACTTGAAGTGCGTGTCCTTAAATTGAACAAGGACAATGATGTTTAAAGATCATCAAATAAAAGTATCAATTAAAGAAGTGATTAGACATTAATGGGGTGATGGATAACATCAAATACAGCCCCTTTCTACTCCCTTTGATCAAACCATATGTGTTTTATCCCTCCATTGATGCTTTGGTTTCAATGGAAGCGGGAAGTAGACTCATGAGGGAGTAATTGAAGAAGTAAAGAAAACAATAAAAAGAAAATGATCACTCCACCGTTGTGTGGATAATTTCACAATGTTTGGTGTGAATAAATTAACAACTTGAGGAAATGGTATCATAGTGAGATGGATAAGAACAGAATAATAAGATAATAAGAAATTTTCTTAAGAAAAAATGATGAATTAAAGAAACTTACATGGGAAACACAAACTTGAGACAACAAAATCACAACATAACATTACAATGAAAGAAAGCTCAAAAGATGATCAACTAATTCACCAAAACTATCTTAAATAGGCATATCAAGAGGCATGGGTTTAAACCCCAATAGTACAAAGCATCCCACTTGATTATGGTTGGCCTATGGTGGTGGAAAGTAAGGGAGAGAGGACTTCTGTATCCTTGACCCGAGATGGAAACCAACTTTTGTACACCAGACAGATGCATCTGAATGGCCTTCTAGATGGCAGAATTGGGGTGGGATATAGAACACAAAGGTTAATCTTCGAATGTATCCTATCTCTCTGTAAAATATCATCCCAAATTGATATTTCGTTTCCGATATATGATTAAATTGGTGGAATGTTGTTCTGAGCCGTAGAATCTGGCCCAGAATTTTATTTCTAAATTGGGCCATCTTAATAGCCACCATAGAGGCCGAATTAGCACTGGGTCCTGAAGAATGATTTGTTTCGATATATGTATTATAGAATCCCACCAAAATTTTGGATTCATTGGGCCTGTATGTTGGGCCCCACATTCTAATCAGTGGAATGGTGTTCAATCTGCCTTCTCTAGAATTGTTTGTATGAAATCTCATTTTGGCTGTCTTATAATTTTAATATTCCAACACTCCACAAGTATTAATTGTTCCCAATATAATTAAAAACCTGAAAATTTAATATTGAAACAAAATTAAGGTCATTGGGTACTTTAAATGATTTTAATAAAATGTACCACATAATAGTGCATTTTAAGAAAGAATTACAATCATAATGTGATATGATGTTCAAAATGTAAAATGCACTAAAATGGTGTTTATGAATAATAAAGCACCTGAATATTATATATATTAAAAATTAATATTAGCCTCATTTAGTGGATAATCACACCCCCCAAATTCAGTTTTTCTAGTCCTGAGCAAAATATATCTCATCAAATTGAAATTTGAATTCCCTTTTCCAAAAATATTTTAATACACAATGATTACCAAAAAAAACTTATACCAAACAATAATTAAACCCATAAAAATATTTTAATACATGATATTTTAATAAGAAGATCCCAATCCCAATCCCATTCCTTTTTTTCAAATTTATCTCCATATTTCATCCAATATCAATTAAGAGTGATGATGTGTTGTGCATCGCATTAGACAAGGGGTTTCATCTTTATTCAAGAGGAAAATTATGGAAGTGTTAGGTGGAATCACATTTCAATATTAAGATGAGTATTCAATTTTTTTATTGTATTTTTTTGTATTTTTTTTTGTTTTGGAAATTTTTCCATGGTAATTGAAATCACACTCAAAAGAGTCAACCCTTATAGGGAGACTTTGCCGATGACTCCCAGGCTCAAAGACCTTAAGGTACCAAGTGAAGCCCACATACTCGGGGATCATCTCGAGTTAACTAAGTCAAAAAAAATTCAAATTACCAAAAATAGAGAAAATATTACTAACTATGGGCTAGAAAATTATGGAGTCATAATCCCCAAGTGTCGAAAGCCACACATTAGGTCATTTCATTGCTCTACACGCAATTCATTGTTTTTTTTGAATTTTTTTTGAATACTCATATTAAAACTAAAATGATCTCCAAAACTATGCTATTTATTTGGGGGACTCCTTGAACTCAAACTAATACCCCACTATCCAAAGGATGCGCGTGTTGATTTTTTTTATTTGGATGAAAATATAAACCATGAAGTATCACATTAGACAGCCACACTTTACAAAATCTATGCTCATGAAAATATACATGTATTAAAATCAAAATCAGGGAATGCTAAATTATTTGATATTAAGTTTCAAAGTGCGCAATGTATATTGCCTTATTCAATGTTAAAGTAATATTTCCTTCCATTTATAAACATTTTTTTCAAATCATATTTTTTCACACAAAAGAAAAATATTAATTTCATCTCCTTGTCCAACATAAAATAACACTGTCCCCAGTGTTTAAAGAAAACACAACATAGAAGGGGGTAGAGATAGAGGAGATGAGTTCTAAAAGTAATTTGAGATAATAAACATGGAAAAAAGTCTAATGGTGGTTGAATTTGATGTTCTTGATGCTTTAGTTTAATCCTTTGATCTCGATGTCACTTTGAGAATTCCCTAGTGAAAAAATAAGAAAAACAAAAAAAACTATATATATATATATATTTATATAATAATGAAAGTAAAATATTAGTATATATATAAAAATTAAAGAATAATAAATCACAATAAGTCATAGGACAATTGTAAGTGCACACCCCAGTCTCCCTTTAGTCCCAGGTTCGAGTCTCCGTGGCTTCGTCGGTTGTGATGGGGTTTTTCCCATGACCTATGATGTGGCCTTTTTTTATTTATTAATATATTTTAATTTTTTTGTATTTTCATGTTAACCTATAAACACATAAAAATAAAATGAACTGATGATACATTGTCTTATTTTTAAATTCCTGGGTAAGGTATTGCTCATGTATCACACCACATGACACGGATGAATATGGTGCTCTCCTTTCATACCCATCCATACTCATAATAGAAGAACATGTCAAAAATATATTTTTTTATTTTTAAATATCAAAATGATTAATAAATCCTATTTAAAAAATAAATATGATTAAAATAGAAAAATGATTGGAAACTTGAAAACCATGGGTTTCCTCCCATGCAACACTTTGTTTAACGTTGCTAGCTCAACATGGATCCTAAATCTATCAATTTTTCCCGGGTTCATGTTTTGGATTAGTTAAATCATCCTCTATTTCTTTTTTATTTAATGATTAAATGAATGGATTTAACCTTTGATCATTGAACTTGAAAATGTAACCACTTGTTGGATCTTGAACCTCTAGTGCCCCATGGGGTTACACATAATGCACTATGAAAGGACCTGGACATCTAGACCTTAACTTTACCACCTGTAAATGATTTTTTGAACTATACAAGAGCACGAATTTTTTTGGTTCAAAATTTTTGACTTTGATATTCCTAGATTGGTAGGATTGAACTCTAGCTTTATTGATCTTTGAATTTTCATAAGCCTACATCCTTTGTTCCTAAAGTTCATTGAGATCTAATTTCCTTGTTGTTTTGGCCAATGAGAGGTCATAATTTGTTTTTTAAACTTCCCAAAAAGCCTTATGGTAAATTTAAACAGGTAAATGGCATGCTTTTTCATAAACCAACCTATATGGTGACATTCCTAGGATGGTTTTTTGTGTTGTACGATATGCCCAAAGAGCATCCAAGAGTTTCTCGGACTAATCTTTCCTAGAAGGATTGACAATTTTTTAAAAAATATTCTTAATATCCTTATTTTCTAACTCATCTTGACCATTGGTTTGAGGATGGTACACAGGGGAAACCTTTTGAGAATTACCATACTTAGACATGAGTGAATAGAATGGATGGTTGCGAAAATGGGTTCCTTGATCACTTATTATCGCCCTCAAAATTACAAATCGAGAAAATATGTGCTCTTTCAGAAATCAAATCACAACATGATGGTCATTAGACCTTGTGGGAATAGATTTAACCCATTTTGAGACATAATCAATAACTAATAAGATGTAGAGGTATCCCCTAGAGTTTGGGAAGGGACCTATGAAAGTAATTCCCCAAAAATCAAATATTTCAATCAGTAAGATGGTAGTGAGTGGCACTTGATTCCTTTTTGTGATTGAACCTACTTTTTGACTCTTAGGACAACTTTGAAAAAATTTGTAGGAGTCCCCTACGAGGATGCGCCAGGAGAGACCACACTGAATAACCTTAGCAAAAGTTTTCTTAGAGGAAAAGTGACCTCCACATGCCTTGCTATGAAAAAATTTAAGGATGGAATCTGGTTCAGATTCTAGGGCACACCTCCTAATGACTTGGTTAAGGAAGGAATTATAGAGATACAGATCATCAAAAACATAGTGCATAACATCAGAAAGGAATTTCCTTCGAGCTTGAGTCCCTACGAATTTTCAAATTACTCCCTTAACTAAGAAGTTGGCTATGTCAGCATACCAAGGGTAGTCACTCACAGAGTATAGGTGTTCATCTAGAAATGAATCAAACACAGAAAGGTGATCTGAGTTGTCTTTGAATTCTATCCAAGAGAGGTGATCAACTATAACATTTTCAACACCCTTTTTGTCCTTGATTGTGAGGTCAAATTCTTGTAAGAGAAGGACCCACCTAATTAGCCTAGCCTTGGCATCTTGTTTTTGGAAAAGGTATTTTATGGATCAATGGTCAGTGAAGACAATGATGGGTGATCCTAAGAGATAGGACCTCAATTTATATAAGGTAAAGAAAACAACAAGAAACTCTTTTTCAGTGGTGGTGTAGTTGATTTGGGCATCATTTAAGGATTTTCTTGCATAAGCAATGACATAAGGAGTTTTATTGCAACTTTTTCCTAACCCAACTCTTATATAAAAGTCACTGGAATCACACATAAGTTAAAAAGGGAGGTTCCAATTTAGAGATTTCATAATGGGAGGAGAGGTGAGAGAGGATTTGATGGTTGATAATGAACCCTCACAACTTTCTGTCCAAACAAATGGAGCATCCTTTACTAAGAGTGCACAAAGGGGATGAGAGATTGAACTAAAGTCCTTGATGAATCTTCTATAAAAACCAACATCTCCTAAGAAAGACCTCACTTCTGTGACAGTTTTGGGTGATGGATGGTGACGAATGATTTCATCCTTGGATTTATCAACTTCAATCCTCCTACTTGAGACCAAATGGCCTAGAACTAGTCCCTCTTTAACTATGAAATGACATTTTTCATAGTTTAGGACCAGATTATTTTCTTCAAATCTTGACAAGGCTCTCTCCACATTCCTCAAACATCCCTCAAATGTATACCCAAAGACAGAGAAATCATCCATGAAGACCTCAAAAAAATTCCCTACCATGTATGAGAATATTCCCATCATGCACCGCTAGAAGGTTCTAGGTGAATTTCATAACTTGAAGGGAATGCGTTTGAAGGAAAAGCTGTCGGATGGACATGTGAATGTAGTCTTCCCTTGATCCTATAGGGAAACCTCAATTTGATTATACCCTAAGTACCCATCTAAGAAACAGTAGAAGGCATGACCTGCCACTCTCTCAAGGACTTGGTCAATGAATGGTAAGGGGAAATGGTCCTTCTTAGTGAATGATTTTAGCTTCCTGTAGTCAATGTAGACCCTCCATCCACTGCTCACCCTAGTTGGAAGAATCTATCCATCTTTATTGGTTATCACTGTGATTCCTACCTTCTTGGGAACCACTTGGATTGGGCTACCCCACTCACTCTCAGCTATGGGATGTATGATACCAACTTTTAACAATTTCAGAAGTTCTTTTCTCACTACTTCCATGAGATTAGGATTGAGTCACATTTGAGGTTGACAATATGGATTTGAATCAAATTCTAGAACAATCCTATGAGTCCCAATAAGTTGGATAATCCCAGGAATATCAGACAGGGTCCATCCAATGGATTTCTTTTGTTTCATAACTACATTTAGAAGTATCATATCATGATTGGCTTCAAGAGAAGACGAGATGACAATAGGATGTGTTTGATTGTCCCCAAGGAAGGCATACTTGAGTGCAGTGGGAAGTTCCTTCAATTTAAGATCAGGTTAGTTTATAATTTCAAAAGAAGATTGGGACATTGGATCAAGATCAATTTTGTTTCCTATAGTTTTAGATAGGATTGATTCCCCGCATGTAGAAGGTTCAGATAATAGATTGTCTTGATCAGATTTAGGTAAGGAAGATGGAGTGGTCTCCATGATTGTGGTTTCCTGAAACGTTTCACTGATTTTTGGACCTATGACTTCATTATAAAAGAAATTCGAAATAGATTCAAGCCAAATAGATAAACTTCCTTCATTTGAACAAAGGAAATAAATCTCATCCCGACTTAAACATCCATCAAATATTCCTTGATGTTATATGGATTCATTATCAATGCTTCCTATAATGTTTACTTCATGAATGTACTCATCATCCCCTATTTGGTAGCTTTCATTATAGATGTTCAAGTCTAGACTCATGTTTCCAAAGGTGATGGTCATGTTCCAATTTCGGACTCGGATAACAAATTTGATAGTTTGAAGGAAGGGACGACCACAGATTATTGGGGTTTGTTCCTTATTTCCTATATTTGGATGGCTGTCAAAGATAATGAAGTCAACATGATAGATGAAGTTTTCAACCTTTACTATAACGTCCTTTAAAACCCCATTTGGAACCCTAATGCCATGATCAATAAGTAGAAGTGTGAAAGATGTGGGTTGGAGCTCTTCTAGGCCTAACTGGTAGTACACAACATAGGGGATGAGATTGAAACTAGCACCTTGGTCACACAAGGCCTTTACAACTTTACTCTCTCCTAGTTCAAAATTGATTTAAGGGAAACCCAGGTATTTCAACTTATGAGGAGTGGTCCCTTGAATGGTTGTACTCACATTAGCTACCAAAAGGAATTGGTTTTTATGTAATAATTTCTTTTAAAAGTGAAAAGTCCTTAATGTACTTTGAGTAGGAAAGTATGGTTTGGATTGCATCGAGATGTTGAATGTTCAACTTGACTTGTGAGAATATTTCCCTCAATGTTTCACTCAATTCAGGCTTGGTTTCCACCCTCATGGTTTGATAAAATGGCGCAGGTTGGGGGGTTGTTTGTTGAAGTGTTGTTTCTTTGACAATGTTATCATGTTTTTCTATTTGATCATTTGGTTTATTTGAATTTCCATCCAAGTTTGAATCTTCAGATGGGTTATGAATTAGTTGTTCAGGTTTCTCAATTGATTTACCACTTTTTAAAATAGTCAGAACCTTTAGTTTTTCATGATTTGTTTGAGTGTAACTTAACTCTCCCCATGAATTTAAGGATGGTACCGCCTGAGTAGGCATGTTTGATTTTCTAGTTTTGATGGTTTGAAGGTCTTTTTTTAGGGATGAGACTTCTGAGTTCATCCTTTCTATTTATTTTCACAGTTGTTCTTGTAGGCTTTGTGGAACAATTTGGGTTGGTTCTTTAGAAGATTGGTTTATCCCAAGGTGATATTTTGGAGGTGGTATGGTTTGTTGAAAATGGATCAGTGGCTGTTGGTATTGGATAGTTTGGGTTTGGAACTGATTATGTGTTTGGTAGTTCTGATGGGGGTAAGGATTTTGTCTCTATGGTTGGCTAGGTTGTTGGTTATCTTTTCAGCGGAATCCTGGGTGGTCATTATACCTTGGGTTGAGGTTATTTTGGTACTAAGGATTTTGAAAGATCAAGGCATTTACATCCGCTGGGGTCCTCCTAAAAGAACATCATTGATTGATGGAATAGTTGGACAATTGTCTATATTATGGTTATGTTTGTCAAAAATTGTGCAAAAGGGTCTAGAGTTTGGATTTCATGGACTTTCCTAAGGTCTATCTCTTCAACCTTCCTAGAGAGTGATGAAATTTTAGACCTAAGGATTTTTTCTTCTCTAATTTTATGAATTCCAGTAGTTCTTTGTGGATTTTTAGAATAAGGTGAAGTTTCTGACATTTGGTTTTGTCCAGTAAGGCATTACAGATACTCGTAAGCATCATTTGGGGCTTTGTTTTAAAATGTCCCATTACACATCATGTCAATGAGTTTTTTCCCCCAGACCCAACCCTTCATAAAAAATTATCACTTGTTCAGGAATAGAAAACCCATGGTGTGGAACCATGTTTAGAGTGTCCTTGAACCTCTCCCATGTTTCATAGAATGAATCACCCTCTTTTTCAAAAACGTTTTGGATGATCTTTTTAAGTGCAATTGTTTTGTTTTGGGGAAATTATTTTTTGTAGAATTCTCTTCGTAATTTGTCCCAAGAGTTTATAGATGATGGTCTCAAATTGTTTAGCCAATTTTTAGATCGATCTTTTAAATAAAAAGGAAATAGCCTCATATTATATGATTCTAGTTAATGTGGGGGACACATGGTTTTAACAATGTCATTGAACTCCTTAATGTAAAGGTAGGGAATCTCAGACACCATTCCATAGAATGTGGGAGGATGGTTTAGGACATGGGGTTCAAAGTTGTAGTTGGAATCTTCTAGAGAGTTTTGTATAATGTATGAGGGGGAATTGGTCCAGGTAGGTATGAGGTAGTCATTCATGGTTTGATCAACTGCATTCCCCATGTTTGGGGCTGTCTCATTTGGTTTTCCATTTTGGTCCCCACTCGAGTTTATGAGTTGGTTTCTTTGAATACCTTCCATTGAAATGGGATCAATTTTTGAATCTGGAGTATTAGGAAGATTATGATCTAATAGAAAGAGTTCCCTTGGTGTACTTGACTCCCCAATACTAGGACTATTGATGTAAGCGTTTTTGTGTCGTAAAAACCTCAATCAATATTTTCCCTTTTAATGTAGCACAGTGGTGACCATAGGGTTGTCTCTCGAGGAGGTTGCAGTTCGAGTTGCAAAACTGTCACTTTTATTATTATTTTGTTTGCAGAAATGAAAATGGGGGATTGATTAAAAATTTGAAAATAAAATTTTAATTAAATAATAAAGTGAAATAATTTTAAAGTAAAGATAATGTAGGTTTTAAATCAAGAATAAAAACAGTAGTCACATACAAGCTCCACCCTCTCGGACACTCCCCTCTTCCTTATATATAAAAAAATATCTCTTTATTTAAATTCCTAAATGTACCCCCAAGGACCCCCAATTGTACTCTCAAATTTGAAAAGACAGCATATTTAAGACTTCAATATGATTTTGGTCCCACCTATATAAGTGACTAAATTACTTAAATACCTCCAAGTAATTGAACCTAATTGAATTCGCTATGCTCAATGGAAAAACCTCACTAATGAATTTTAAATAGCGAAATAAATTGATCTACATTATAGATGGAACAAGGATCAAAATATTTTTTTTGAAAATATATTTAAGAAATAAAACAACCATATTAATTAAAAAATATAGGTTCAAGAGAAATTTAAAAAGAGATTACACATTAAAATCAAAACTCAGAAGAGAGTGTCTGTCGGGTGTCATTGTCCGCAACCACTTGCCACTTAGCCTTCCATCACTTGAGAAGCCTTTATATTATCTATTGAATCTTCAAGGGATTTCATATTATTAAGGATAAAAATAACCACCTTCCCCTTCACTATCTCAAGCTGAATCCCTTTGTGACGGATGGTGTGGTGATGAATGGAATATCATTTAGAGGTAGGGGCTCCTCTCCTTTTATAGGCAGATTTCATCATCAAATGCTTGTTGCCTTTTAAACCCATTAATTGGTCGATTTATGCATGTAACTCTTCATAAATATTGTTTATAAATGTATTTTCCGTCCACCCTCCAAATTTTGGATTCATTGGACATGTATTGAATGCGTTATTATTTTTTTATTGTAAATCACTTCCTCTGGATGAAGCTTCCTAGAAGCTTCATTCAAACCTCTATCACCCAAGAGCCATCATAAAGGATTCCAGACAGCTTTAAATTAATGCTTCTGATGATTAATGGGATTATATTTAATATAAAAGTGTAATCGATTAATTTGGAGGAGTGTAGGACGAATTATGCTTCCATTACTATGGTGGAGTCCATGCAGTCTGCCCAGAAATATTGTCAAATTCATTTATTTTTTTGGGCATCAAGATGCATGAATCATTTCCTAGTACTAAATACAAAGATTATAGAAATAAAATAAGTGTTCAACAAAAATTCGAATCACAAAATTTAGAAATGTATTTTATGAGAAATGACCAAAATACCCATATAAAAAAGTATATTAAAAATCTAGAATTATGCAATTTAAACTTTTTATCCCAAAACACAGTCTAAATAAAAAATTGTTACAAATAAGATAAAATTGGTAAATTGGTGAGGTTTAAATCATTTAAATAAAAATTAAAAATAGTGTAAATATTAGATCTATCAATTCCCCCACACTTGGCTCTTGGACTCCTGGACAGGTGAGCACGAAATCAAGAAAAATAAAACACATACCAATGGTGTTTACCAATTTACCTCAAAGAGTTAAAAAGATATCATGCCTCATTAAAGAAAAATATTTAAAGTTATAAATTCAAATCATTCAATCCATTTACACTTATTTTATCTTCTCATAGAAATGACACACTTACCTCACATTCATTTTCTCTCAACACACAATATAGATTTGCAAAAAGGATTTTCTCATCCAACTCATGCAAGAATTACCATAGGCTTGATAAATTTATACATCTCCACCCAATTTGAGCAATGAACATGTGATTATCATTAGTACTTTACAAGGTTTTTCTGTGGATTGGGGTTGGTAGGATTCAAATGTGAGAAATTATGTGGCTGAATAAGGAGGGTTTGGCTCTTTTTGAAGCAGAAATGCATGTTTCTAATTTTTACTCAAGTATGGTCTCCTCCATATTCTCCTAAAAAATAATCAGCTCTGATCTTCTATTTTCCACCCCATTCCATCAATATTTCTATAGCAAATATGACTTTTTTTCGAAAGCTCCAAATTGGGAACAACTTATTTCCATTGCGAGCTCCAGACAGGCACTTGTCCATTTCATTTGAGATCTCCAGATAGGCACATCTCTCAGAAAAATATATTCCAGCATCACAAATATGCCTTCAATGTTTAAATGTTCTCCCAAATCAACACCAAATGAGGTAGCACATTATGATTCATCTCCCCCCACACTTAAGTTCAAATAGATCATGCATTTATACTTCCAAAGGAGGTTGGAAAGGTAAATTTGGCTTGTAATGTGGATAACCTAACAGGCTATAAATGGCTATTAAGGGATCAAGAAAGATCAAATGTTCAAGGAAGGCAGAAATAAAAATGATAATAATTAAAAGGAAGATCCAATATTCAAACAAATGACTCAATCATTTTAATCACAAGTATCTCAGCCCTCAAGTTTTGGTCGAAATAAATCAAGTTCTAGTTTAATAAAACACAAATTGGTTCTCTCAAGAAAGAGGTGAATGTGAAGAAGATGTAAAAATGGGTCCAGAGGCCTCACATGAATGAGAATTTCCATCACAATGTCAGTGATATGTGCCATGAGATTTAAAAATCAGTGGTCATTTCAAGAATTTTCCAAATTTTTGACCTTAAAACAATGTCATTTTCTGCATTCATTTATATTCAGTTTCAAAGGATCAGTTGGTTTACTCCTTTGCATGAGTTTCAAATGAAATTCACGAAATTCCAAAAATATATTTTTTATTTGAAAACAAAACACGAAAAGAAAAAAAATAGAATGGAAATTGGAAACAAAAAATTTCAAACAGAAGTTCGTAAAAACCTAATCTACCCAGCATTGTGTCCCCCCACACTTATTCTATGCAATGTCCTCATTGTGTAGTTTTTTAGAATGAAATTCTAGAAATTAAAGGCATAGAAAAAATATATGATAAGGAAAGACACAACCTGGCATTAATTATATTCTACGTCATGAAGTTGAATCTCCTCCCCTGGTGGATCTTGAAACTTTTCTCGAAATAGATTCAGCCTATGATCATTGACAGTGAATGATGTATCTTTGTCTGGATTTTTAATCTATATTTCACCAAAAAGAAAAACATGAGTAACAATGAATGGGCCAGACCATTTGGAATGAAATTTACCTGGGAAGAGTTTCAATCTGGCATCGATCAGAAGAACTTTGTCTCCCTCCTTGAAGTTTTTGTTGAGGATCCTCCCATCATGAAAGGCTTTGATTATCTCTTTGTATAACCTAAAGCTTTCGTATGCATTATTTCTAATCTCCTCCATCTCCTGCAATCAATATTTTCTTTCTTTCCCAGCAGAATATAGGTTCATGTTACATGTTTTTACAGCCCAAAAGGATTTGTGTTCTAACTCAATTGTTATATGAAAAGCTTTTCCATAGACCAATATAAATGGTGACATTCCAATGGGGTTTTTGAATGCAGTTCTGTGGGCCCAAAGAGCATCATCAAGTCTCAAACTCCAATCCTTTCTATTTGGGTTCACTGGTTTTTCTAGGATTTGTTTGATCTTCCTATTAGACAACTCATCCATTCTGTTTTTTTAGGATGATAGGGTGTAGAGACCCTTTGATTAACACCATATTTCTTCAAAAGAGATCCCAATGTCCTATTACAAAAATGGGTACCTTGATCTGTAATTAGAAATGTTGGAAATCCAAACCTTGAAAATAATATTCCTTTCAAAAATTTGGACACAATTTTTGCATCATCAGTTCAGGTGGGGATAGCCTCTACCCACTTGGAAAAATAATCAATAGCCGGAAAGATGTAGAGATATCAAAATGAATTTGGAAGATTCCCCATGAAATCCATTCCCCATACATCAAAAACATCAGAATACAAAATTGGGTTTTGTGGAATCTCATTCTGCTTGGAAATGTTTCCTTGGAATAGACAATTTTTACAGGTTCTGAAGAATTCGAAAGCATCTCTAAAAATGGTGGGCCAATACAATCCAGAATCAAGAACTTTTCTTGCTGTTATCTGTGGTCCAAAGTGTCCTCCATAGTTTAATGTGTGGCAGAAATGTATGATGGATTGAATTTCAGTGTTCGGAACACATCTTCGTATCATTTTATCACTTCCAATGTGCCATAAATAAGGATCATCCCAAATGTATTTCTTTGAATCGCTCAAAATATTATCAATTTGATTTTTGGGAAACCAGTGGGGATTTTAATCAGAAGCCAAATACTTTACAAGATTAGCAAACCATGGTATTTTACTTTGAGCAACAAATAAATCCCCATCTGGAAAGGTTTCCATAATTGGGGAACACGTCTGAAATTTTCTATTCTCAATAGATGGTATCCTGCTCAAATGATCAGAAAAAATGTTCTCACATCATTTCTTATCTTTTATTTCAACATCAAACTCCTGTAAAAGCAAAATCCATCTCAGAAGTCTTGGTTTTGCATCATGTTTCTTCATCAAGAATCTGATTGCAGAATGATCAGTAAGAACAATCACCTTGGAGCCCAGCAGATAACTTCTAGATTTATCTAGAGAAAAGACAACAACAAACGGTTCTATCTTAGTTGTTGTATAGTTTTGTTGGGCTTGATCAAGAGTTCGGAAGGCATAGGCAGTCACATGAGATTTCTTTTCTATCCTTTGACTCAATTGTAACGACCCGAAATTTTGAATAAATCTTGTTTCCTTATTTTGTGTGTTATTTTATTTTTTTTATACTCAACAAAACCATTTCATTGGATAACATGAGTATAATTAAAATGATACTATTGGGTTTTGACTATTATACGACCATTGGTAAATATGACCACTGGAAACTAAACATTTAGATATTTAAATACAAGTTATCTTGGTTAATTAATATATAAAGAAGATTTGATGGCCTCACCCAGTAGTCTTGGACTGATCGAAGCCCATCTAAGAGAACTTGAGAAGGAGGTAGCACCACTGGGCTTTTCTCTTGACCAAACCCTAGCCGAACTTCATCGTGTGAAGCTACAACGGAATCGCCTTCACGAGAAGTTCAAAATTATAGAAATTACTACTCGTGCGATGTTGGCCAAGCCTCCCTCGGATTCTCTCACCTTAGAACACCTTACACTTAGGTCCTATGCTGGTGTGATAAGGGGCTATGTAAGGAGACCGTAACTTCCTTGTGTAATCCTTTGTTTTAAATAAAAATTTTGATTTCTTCTTATGATGAAGTTTATGAATTTTCAAATGTCTGGATAAATATAGTATGCATATTTTTGGTGAATTTTAGAGAAAGGATATTTTTAAAAAAATGTTTATGTAAAGCTTAAATAATTAAAAATGTGTAATGATTTTCAAAAAATGGTCTTGTACAATTATGTTCAGAACGAAATTTAGATTCTAATAAGATCAACTTAATTTTTGATGAATAGTAAATTATGAATAGTGATTTTAGGCTTAGTATTAGTAATGTGACCAAATGGATTAGGAATCTCACTTACCTTGATTAAGTAATGTGATTCAATAAAATGGATAAATAACGGTTTCATAAATTATTAGTCAAGTACTAGTTTTTTCGGGTGAATAGTTTTTTTATTTAAAAATTTAATTAAAAATATTTAGAAAATTATTTTTATAAAATGGATTTCATTTTTGAACTCAGAGCATCGATATTATGTTTTGGTAATTTTTGGGGATTTTTCTGAAAAAATGAATTTTCGGTGAATAGTGTATTTATTTAAAAATTAAATTAAAAATATTTAGAAAATTATTTTTATAAACTGGAGTTCATTTTTGAAATTAGAGCATCGATATTTGGTTAAGGTGAAATTTTGGGATTTTTGTTAAGAAAGTTGAATTTTGGATGAATAGTGAAAATAAAGTTTTTAAGTTACTGGTGTTTAATGACATCATTAAATGATGTATTAAGTATGTAATCAATATTGTCGACTTATGAATAGTAAGATAAGGAATGAGGTGTCCCAAGTGGCCAATACCATGGGAAAATACCATGGGAAATCCCATGGTTTCGCCAAAACCACTAATGAGGTGTCCCTTGGCCATTAATACCTTGTCCCCTCACTTAACCTATAAATACCAAGCCATCCTCTCATCCATTAGACTCCCAACTCTCCCCCAACGAAGCTCTGGTCTCCTTACCTCCCAAGGAGTCCTTCCAAGGTTCCCCCAAGCCCTTAAGGTCCCAACCTTTGATTTTTAAGTGTTACGTTTTAAGGTTTGGGATCCGACCTCTCTCTTTCTTTTCAAGTAATCTTTTTTATGTCATTTCTTTTATGCTTCATGATCTTATGTTGAAGGATGTTATTTTATATTCATCTTACTGACCTTTTCATGTCCATATTACGAGAGACCCCCTCTTCCTCACATCATTTCATTTTAGGAATGTTAAAGTGGCATTGTTAGGCTGCCGAATTTTTAAGGGATTCTTTCACCCTTATCGTTTTCAAGATCTATTTTCATGTCAAGTATTTCATGTTTCTTTTTATTATATTGGGGTATGATCTCTAAATATATCATAATTACCTTTTATGTTCATATTATGAGAGACCCTATTTGATCTCTTCAATTCACTTTTGTTGAAGTTTAAGTGGCGACGTTAGGCTGCCGAATTTTTAAGATATTCTTTCACCCTTCTCATTTTCAAGATCTATTTTTATGTCAAATCTTTCATGTTCCTTTTTATTATGTTGGGGTATGATCTATAAATATATCATACTGATATTTTATGTTCATATGATGAGAGACCCTATTTGATCCCGCCAATTCATTTTTGTTGAAGTTTAAGTGACGCCGTTAGGCTGTTGAATTTTCATAAGAGAAATCTTATTTTTGTCTTCCTTTCATGTTCTTCATTTCATATGGTATGTCTTTAAAATTTCATTACCATGTTCTTAAATCCTTTATATTCTGTTCCCCTACTGTTTTATGGATCATTTATGAGTGGGTGACCCATGTCCCCTCTCTATTCAATATTTTCTAAAACCTCGTATCATAGCTTTTATGTTGGAAAATTTCCATCTCAAAATGTCTCTCTCTTTTTCTAAAGTTCTTTTATTTTATTAAGTTAATACTCAAAGATCCCTCTTCTATAGTTTTATTCACATATATACTAATTTTTTCTATTTTAAATTCTGGGATTTACATGCATGAGACCCACCTTTCTTTTCTATGGGTTTTAAAGTGACACAAAGATCATGTCTTTAAAGTAGTTTTTAAAACGTTATGATTATGAAATGAAACCCATTTATTTTATGCTATATGGGTTGTTTATGAAATGATTGATGATGATATATGTGGCTCACATGATGATAAAGAAAAATTTAAGGGTGCAACCTGATAGCGCTCCAATGCATTGGGTAAAGACTTAATCTCTAGAGATGACCATTTAGACTGATACCTTGCTGAATAACCTTGGTAATTTTTATTGACACCTTAGGGATGGACCTTGGTGAAACAACAATTATTGTCTTTGTAAAATGTTTTAGCCACATCTTCAAGTTATGAAAAAATTTATTTTTATTATGATATTCCTCATGATTTGTTTCTCATGCCTTAAACTTCTTTTTCAGGACATTTTTGATGTATCTCAAGTTCAAATGTAAATGTTTCCCCTTGTTTCCCTTACTGGGGCTTCTGCTCACCCTTTCTTTTGATGTATGTCCCCAGGTTATGAGATGCAGTAATGAACCTAGGATGAACATAAGGAGAAGACTTTCAAGTGTTTAAGAATAAAGTTTTATGTTTTCATGTCTTAAGTTCCTGGTTTCCAAGACACTAAACCTTAAAGATCCTCAGTTTTGTAAAATGTAATGAAAGTTTATGTGATAAAAACGAGGGATTTTATAGTTGGTATCAAAGGATGGTTTAGTTATTTGTGTAAATTAGGATATGAATACTTTAGGAAGAACCCTATAAAAAAGTTTAAATATAGGAAACCTTCCTGGTATTTTGGTGAGTATTGAGTAAGGGGTTGCCAAGAAAATACATCCTTGTGTGGATTCGAGCAGGTAGAGGTGACTCTGGTATAGATGTACATAGGGGTAAGACCCGAAAACACCACTTTGAGCTAGACTCGAATGGGAACTGGTACACGACAACGGGCCTTGATACACTCTTGGTTACGACACTCCCGGGGGATATGCTTTGGTAAATTCATAAGCTTAGTATGAACCATTATTAAAGGAACAAAGATAAAATAAAATAAAGATTCACATAAGAATATATCATCATGGATAACCTAGATTAGGACCTAGGGGATCACAAGTTAGGGTATACTTTTCTTCTACAAGTTTATCCTTCTATGATTTAAGTTTCATTTTAATGATTATTGGCTAAGTATTTAAGCCCCTAATTGTACTTTCTTTCCTAAGTTAATGGCGGGAAATGGAAGAACATATCTCAATAACCAATGTGATTAGAAATGTGACGATTTCCATATTAATATGACATAGATGATTAGGGGATTAAAAGATGATTATTATTTTGGAAGACGTTCACTATATTGGGAACCCTATTTGACAGAGATAAATATATTACTATGGTATTTTCTTTGAGGAGTAAAGGTTGAATTATATTGTGAAGAATCGATGAATTTAAGGTAAATTTATGTTATTATAGGTTACTTATGAAAATGATTGACCTATCTTGGGGAAAATATGTTTAGGTTAGTTACTTTTGTTATAATATTTCAGGAGTGGTTGATGTTGTTTGGAGATGAACGATAAAGTTTATCTTGGAAGACTATGTTATCAAGTCCTTATTGTATTTGGGTTTCAATCATAGTTTTGGTTATTTTGAGGAATTTTAAGGACAGTTATTTATGGAATGGTCTATGATGATCTCTGGGTAGTACCGTGGAACATTGAAGATTTAAAATTAGTTTCCCTTCCTATGGGATTCTTTCTTTTTAAAGAGTTGTTTAATATTACACTTTCTGTTTTTTGGGATAAATTTTTAAAGATGGATAGTTTTTATTTTGTGGAATACATGATTCTCTAGAAGATTTTTCCTGTTCTTTTGATGAGACCAAGTTTTTTCGAATGCTCATCGTTTGGAGAAAAGATTAGTTTTGGTAAAAACTTATTAAAGGATTAAAATCTACTTGAAGGTAGGTATATTTCCTTATGTTTTTATTCTATGTAGTAAATGAATTCCTCAAAAATATGAAAAGGAACATAAAACAAAAAAAACGTGTTCTGTTAACGTTTCTTACTAGGAAATCAAATACCGTTTTACCCATCATAAGTTTGTGATTTTCTTGTTGTTAACTTTCTCCTAATCATGTTTTCTATCACTCCCCCTTAGAACGTGACCCTTTGTTTTTTCCTCAATGTCCATGTTTTCCTACATGGGATCCTAGTATGGGTTAACTCAGGTGACCTTTTTACTTCCCTTTCTTTCTTTTAAAGTAATAGTTTTACTGACTCCTTTTACGGTGTGGGACTTTCAATGAAATTTCAAAAACCAGTTATAAAAATTGCGAGGACACAATTTCTTAAGGGGGGAAGATTGTAATGACCAGAATTTTTGAATAAATTTTGTTTCATATTTTTGTGTGTTATTTTAATTTTTTTATACTCAAAAAAACTGTTTCATTGGATAACATGTGTATAATTAAAATTATACTATTGGGTTTTGACTGTTATATGACCATTGGTCAATATGACCGCTGGAAACTAAACATTTCGATATTTTTCTCTAAATACAAGTGATCTTGGTTAATTAATATCGAAAGAAGATTTGATGGCCTCATCCAGTAGTCTTGGACCGATCGAAGCCCATCTAACAGAACTTGGGAAGGAGGTAGCACCACTGGGCATTACTCTGGACCAAACCCAAGCCGAACTTCATCGTGTGAAGCTAGAACATAATCGCCTTGGCGAAAAGTTCAAACTGCTAGAAATTACTACTCGTGTGATGTTGGTCGAGCCTCCCTCATATTCTATCACCTTAGCACACCTTACACTTAGGTCCTATGCTGGTGCGATAAGAGGCTATGTAAGAAGATCGTAACTGCCTTTTGTAATCCTTTTTTTCAAATAGAATTTTTGATTTCTTCTTATGATGAAGTTTATGAATTTTCAAATGTCTGGATAAATATAGTATGCCTATTTTTTGTGAATTTTAGAGAAAGGATATTTTAAAAAATGTTTATGTAGACCTTAAATAATTTAAAATGTGTAATGATTTTAAAAAAATGGTCTTCTAAAATTATGTTCAGTACGAAATTTAGAGTCTAATAAGATAAACTTATTTTTTGATTAATAGTAAATTATTAATAGTGATTTTATGCTTATGATTAGTAATGTGACTAAATGGATTTGTAATATCACTTAAATAAAGCATTAATATAATCTAGGCACCTTGATTAAGTAATGTGATTCAATAAAATGGTTAAATAACGGTTTCATAAATTATAAGTCAAGTATTAGTTTTTTCGAGTGAATAGAGTTATTTAATTGAAAATTTAATTAAAATTTTTTAGAAAATTATTTTTATAAAATGGATTTCATTTTTGAACTCAGAGCATCGATATTATGTTAAGGTAATTATTGGGGATTTTTCTGAAAAAAATGAATTTTCGGTGAATAGTGTATTTATTTAAAAATTAAATTAAAAATATTTAGATTTTTTTTATAAAATGGAGTTCATTTTTGAAATTAGAGCATCGATATTTGGTTAAGGTGAAATTTTGGGATTTTTTTGAGAAAGTTGAATTTTCGATGAATAGTGAAAATATAGTTTTTAAGTTACTGGTGATTAATAACATCATTAAATGATGTATTAAGTATGTAATCAATATGGTCGACTTATGAATAGTAATATAAGGTATGAGGTTTCCCAAGTGTCCAATACCATGTGAAAATACCATGGGCAAGCCCATGGTTTTTCGAAAACCACTAATGTGATGTCCCTTGGCCATTAATGCCTTGTCCCCTCTCTGTCCCTATAAATACCAAGCCATCCTCTCATCCATTAGACTCCCAACTATCCTCCAAAGAAGCTCTGGTCTCATTACCTCCCAAGGAGTCCTTCCAAGGTGCCTCCAAGCCCTCAAGGTCCCAACCTTTGAGTTTTAAGAGTTACGTTTTACGGTAAGGGACCTGACCTCTCTCTTTCTTTTCAAGTAATCTCTTTTATGTCATTTCTTTTATGCTCCATGATCTTATATTGAAGGATGTTATTTTATATTCATCTTACTGACCTTTTCATGTTCATATGATGAGAGAACCCCTCTTTCTCTCATCATTTCATTTTAAGAATTTTAAAGTGGCACCGTTAGGCTGCCGAATTTATAAGGGATTCTTTCACCCTTCTCGTTTTCAAGATCTATTTTCATGTCATGTATTTAATGTTCCTTTTTATTATGTTGGGGTATGATCTCTAAATCTATCATACTGATCTTTTATGTTCATATTATGAGAGACCCTATTTGATCTCGTCAATTCATTTTTGTTGAAGTTTAAGTGGCGTCATTAGGCTGCCGAATTTTTAAGAGATTCTTTCACCGTTCTCGTTTTCAAGATCTATTTTCATGTCAAGTATTTCATGTTCCTTTTTATTATGTTAGTGTATGATCTATAAATCTATCATACCGATCTTTTATGTTTATATGATTAGAGACCCTATTTGATCTCGTCAATTCATTTTCTTTGAAGTTTAAGTGACGCCGTTAGGCTGCCGAGTTTTCATAAGATAAATCTTATTTTTGTCTTCCTTTAATGTTCTTCATTTCATATGGTATGTATTTAAAATTTCATTACCATGTTATTAAATACTGTATATTCTTTTCCCATACTGTTTTATGGATCATTTATGAGTGGGTGACCCATTTCCCCTCTCTTTTCAATGTTTTCTAAAACCTCGTAACATAGCCTTTAGGTGGCAGAATTTCCGTCTCAAAATGTCTCTCTATTTTTCTAAAGTCCTTTTATTTTATTAAGTGAATACTCAAAGCTCTCTCTTCTATAAGGGTATTCACACATATAACTAGTTCTTCTATTTCAAATTCTAGGATTTACATACATGAGACCCACCTTCCTTTTCTGTGGGTTTTAAAGTGACACAAAGATCATGTCTTTAAAGCAGTTTTTAAAACGTTATGATTATGAAATAAAACCCATTTCCATTATGCTATATGGGTTGTTTATGAAATGATTGATGATGATATATGTGGATCGCATGATGATAAAGAAAAATTTAAGGGTGCGCCCTGATAGAGGTCCAATGCATTGGGTAAAGACTTAATCTCTAGAGAAGACCATTTAGACTGATACCTTGGTGAATAACCGTGGTAATTTTTATTGACACCTTGGGGATGGACCATGGTGAAACGGAAATGATTTTATTTGTAAAATTTTGTTGCCACATCTTCAAGTTATGAAAAATGCTATTTTTATTATGATATTCCTCATGATTTCTTTCTCATGCCTTAAAGTTCTTTTTCATGACATTGTTGATGTATCTCAAGTTCACATGTAAATGTTTCCCCTTGTTTCCCTTACTGGGCCTTCTACTCACCCTTTCTTTTGATGTTTGTCCCCAGATTATGAGATGCAGTAATGAACCTAGTATGAACATAAGGAGAATCCATTCAAGTGTTTAAGAAGAATGTTTTATGTTTTCATGTTTTAAGTTCCTGGTTTCCAAGACACTAAACCTTAAAGATCATCGGTTTTGTAAAATGTAATGAAAGTTTATGTGATAAAAACACGGGATATTATATCAATACTGCCCCAAGAGAAAAGTCTGATGCATCGGTCATTATTTCAAAGGGAATTCCCCATTTAGGATGTTTAAAAATGGGAGGGGTTATCAATCTTTGTTTCATCTCATGAAACGAATTTATGCAATTCTCATCAAAGAGAAATGGGACATATTTTTGGAGTAATAAGGACAATGGAAGTGCAATCGTACTGAAATCATTAATGAATCTCCTATAAAATCTAGTATGCCTAAGGAAGGATCTCACATCTCTCACAGTTTTTGGGTATTGTAATGAATAAATGACCTCAACGTTGGATTGATCAGCTTGGATTCCATTACAGGACACAACATGTCCAAGAAAGATCCCTTTAGCAACCATAAAATGGAATTTTTCATAATTTAGAACAAGGTTCTTTTCAATGCATGTTTTAAGGACACGTTCTAAGATTTTCAAACAACTTTAAAAAGATGATCCATACACAATGAAGTCATCCATAAAAACTTCCATGCAAGTTTCCAAAAAATTCAGAGAAGAAGCTTCTCATACACCTTTTAAAAGTTCACGGGGCATTACATAAACCATAGGGAATCCTTCTGTATGAAAAAGTTCTAAATGGGCATGTGAAGGTGGTTTTCTCTTGATCCTCAGGTAAAATGTGAATATGAAAATATCCAGAGAATCCATCAGGAAAATAGTAGTGGGTTTTCCTTTCTAGTCTTTCAAGGTCTTGATCAAGGAATGGTAATGGGATGTGGTCTTTCCTTATAACCAAATTTAGTTTCCTATAATCAGTGCACATTCTCTATTTATTTAGAATCCTTATGGGGAAAATATCACCAAATTTGTTCCATGAGATTGTAAATCCACTTTTTTTAGGAACAACATGGACTGTACTTACCCATTGACTATAAGATATGGGAAAAATAATTCCAACAGCCAATAAGGTGGTGACTTCTTTCTTCACAACCTCAAAAAGTGTTGGGATCAGTCTTCTTTGAAATTGTCTTACTGGTCTAGAATTATCCTCCAGAAATATTATGTGCATGCAAACCGAGGTTCTGATTCCTACTAGATCAGAGAGATTTCATCCTATGGCTTTTTTTTGGGGTTGAGAACTTCTAAAAATTGGTTTTTCCGGACTTCGGACAAATAATTTGAGATAATTACTGGGAATTGTTCATTATGACCTAAGAAGGAATAATTGAGGTTATCTGGAAGGGGTTTCAATTCTACCATAGGTGGTTTGGTTTCATTGATAACAGGGAATTCTTCAGAAGTTAGATTGTTTAGTGAAGTTCCATGTTCATCATGGTGATCTCTTTCTATGATCTTAATATTTGTTTCATGTGAAAAATTGGAAACCTCTCCTAGAATACCACTAACAGATTCAGTGGATTCTAGAAATTCATCTCCATCATTGCTCATATATCCAGTCTCGACATCCCAAGACTCTTTACAGTCTCCAATTTCATCCTCATTTTGATCTGATTCAGTATCATACAAATTTCCATCTTTTTCCACATCAGTTGATATTTCATCGCAAAAAAAAATCAGGTAACATGCCAGATGAAAACCAATCAATAATGATTACATAGGGAGTTTAATGATCCTCAACTGAGTGTTTCATTGAATGAAAATTTTTGAAATGAACAACATATCCTCCAAATTCTAGTGAAAGTGTTCCCTTGTGAACATTTATGATTGCTTTTTCTGTTTTTATAAATGGCCTCCCTAGGATAATGGGAGCATGTGTGCTAAACTGATCATCTTCTATATCCAAAACATATAAGTCAATAGGAAAAATCATGTCTCTCACTTGAACGAGAACATCCTCTATAACTCTAGTAGGTTTGGTGGTACTTCGGTTTGCAAGTTGAATGATAATTCCGGAGGTTTTCAATTCTCCAACCTGAAGAGATGAGTAGACAGAATGTGGAATTACATTGATAGAGGCCCCTAGATCAATCATCACATCTTTGAATTCACATTTCGCAATGGTACAGGTAATGGTGAAAAAAATGTGTTAAAAATCCAGAATTATGCAATTTAAACTTTTTATCCCAAAACACACTCTAAATCCAAAATTGTTACAAATAAGATCAAATTGGTAAATTGGTGAGGTTCAAATCATTTAAATAGGCATTAAAAATAGTGGAAATATTATCTCTATCAATTCCCCCAAACTTGGCTCTTGGACTCCTAGACAGGTGAGCACGAAATCAAGAAAAATATAACACATACCAATGGTGTTTACCAATTTACCACAAATAATTAAAAAGATATCATGCCTCATTAAAGAAAAATATTTAAAGTTCTAAATTCAAATCATTCAATCCATTTCCACTTCTTTTTTCTTCTCATAGACACAACACACTTACCTCACATTCATTTTCTCTCAGCACACAATATAGATTTGAAACAAGGATTTTCTCATCTAACTCATGCAAGAATTACCATAGGCTTGATAAATTTCTACATCTCCACCCGATTTGAGCCATATACATGTGATTATCATGAGAACATTACAAGGTTTTTCTGTGGCTTGGGGTTGGTAGGATTCAAATGTGAAAAATTCTGTGGCTGAATAAGGAGGGTTCGGCTCTTTTTGAAGCAAAAATGCATGTTTCTAATTTTTACTCAAGTATGGTCTCCTCCATATTCTCCTAAAAAATAATCATCTCTGATCTTCTGTTTTCCACCCCATTCCATCAATATTTTAGTAGCAAATATGAATTAGTTTTGAATGCTGTAGATTGGGAACAACTTATTTCCATTGCTAGCTCCAAAAAGGCACAACTCCATTTCATTTGAGAGCTCCAGATAGGCACAGCTCTTATAAAAATATATTCCAGGATCACAAATATGCCTTCAATGTTTAAATGTTCTCCCAAATCAACACCAAATGAGGTAGCACATCATTAGTCTTCTTCCCCCCCCAAACTTAAGTTCAACTAGATCATGCATTTATACTTCCAGATCAGGTTGGAAATGGAAATTTGGCTTGTAATGTGGCTAACCAAACAGGATATACATGGCTACTAAGGGCACAAGAAAAATAAAATGTTCAAGGAAGGCCGAAATAAAAAGGATAATAATGAAAAGGAGGTTCCAATATTCAAAAAAATGCCTCAATCATTTTAATCACATGTATCTCAGACCTCAAGTTTTGATAGATATAAATCAAGTTCTAGTTTAAACAAACACAAATTGGTTCTCTCAGGAAAGAGGTGAATGTAAAGAAGATGTAAAAATGGGTCCAGAGCCCTAACATGAATGATAATTTCCATCACAATGTCAGTGATATGTGCCATGATATTTAAAAAACCAGTGGTCATTTCAAGAATTTTCCAAATTTTTGAACCTAAAACAGTGTCATTTTCAGCAATCATTTATGTTCAGTTTCAAAGGATTAGTTGGTTCACTCCTCGGCATGAGTTTCAAATGAAATTCACGATATTCCAAAATATTTTTTTTATTTGAAAAAGAAACCCGAAAAGAAAAAAAATGGAAAGAAATTTTGAAAACAAAAAATTTCAAACAGAAGTTCATAAAAACCTATTCTACCTAGCATTGTGTCCCCACACACTTATTCTATGCAATTTCCTCATTGTGTAGTTTTTTTTCAGCTTGAAATTCTAGAAATTAAATAAATAGAAAAAATAAATGATAAGGAAAGACACAACTGGGAATCGATTAAATTCTGCATCATGAAGTTGAATCTCCTCCCCTGGAGGATCTTTAAAATTTTCTCGAAATAGCTTCTGCCTATGACCATTGATAGTGAATTATATCTCTTTGTCTGGATCTTTAATCTGTATTGAACCAAAAGGAAAAACATGAGTAATAATGAATGTGCCAGACAATTTGGAACGAAATTTACCCGGGAAGAGTTTCAATCTAGCATCGAGCAGAAGAGCTTTGTCTCCCTCCTTAATGTTTTTGTTGAGAATCCTCTCATCATGAAAGGCTTTTCTTCTCTCTTTGTATAACCTAGAGCTTTTGTATGCATTATTTCTGATCCCCTCCAGCTCCAGCAAACAATATTTTCTTTCTTTCCCAGCTGAATATATGTTCATGTTACATGTTTTTACAGCCCAAAAGGGTTTTTGTTCTAACTCAACTGGTAGATGAAAATCTTTTACATAGACCAATATAAATGGTGACATTACAATGTGGGTTTTGAAAGAAGTTCTGCGGGTCCAAAGAGCATCAACAAGTCTCAAACTCCAATCCATTCTTATTGGGTTCACTGTTTTTTCTAGGATTTGTTTGATCTCCCTATTAGACAACTCAACCATTCCGTTTGTTTGAGAATGATAGGGCGTAAAGACCCTATGATTAACACTTTATTTCTTCAAAAGAGATTCAAATGTACTATTAAAAAAATGGGTACCTTGATCTATAATTAGAAACTTTGGAAATCCAAACCTTGAAAATAAATTTCCATTAAAAAATTTAGACAAAATTTTTGCATCATCAGTTCGGGTGGGGATAACCTCTACCGACTTGGACACGTAATCAACATCCAGAAATATGTAGAGATATCCAAATTAATTAGGAAAATGCCCCATGAAATCCATTACCCATACATAAAAAACATCACAAAACAAAAGTGGTTTTTGTGGCATCTCATTCTTCTAGGAAATGATTCCTTAGAATTGACAATTTTTACAGGTTCTGCAGAATTCGAAAGCATATCTAAAAATGGTGGGCCAATACAATCCAGAATCAAGAAATTTTCTTATTGTTCTATGTGGTCCAAAGTGTCCTCCATAGTTTAATGTGTGGTAGAAATGTAGGATGGATTGAAATTCAGAGTTCGGAACGCATCTTCATATCATTTGATCACTTCCAATGTGCCATAATTAAGGATTATCCCAAATGTATTTCTTTAAATCACTCACAAGTTTATCAATTTGATTTTAGGAAAACCAGTGGGGATGTTCATTATAATCCAAATAGTTTACAAGATTAGTAAACCATGGTATTTCACATTGAGCAGCAAATAAATCCTCATCTGGAAATGTTTCCTTAAATGGGGAACACATTTGAAATTTTCTATTCTCAATAGATGGTATCCTGCTCAAATGATCAGTAATAAGGTTCTCACATCCTTTCTTATCTTTTATTTCACCATAAAACTCCTGTAAAAAAATCCATCTCAGAAGTCTTGGTTTTGCGTCATGTTTCTTCATCAAGAATCTGATTGCAGAATGATCAGTAAGAACAATCACCTTGGGTCACAATAGATAACTTCTAAATTTGTCTAGAGCAAAGACAACAGCCAACAGTTCTTTCTCAGTTGTTGTGTAGTTTGATTAGGCTTGATCAAGATTTCTAGAGGCACATGGAATCACATGATATTTCTTTTATGTCCTTTGACTCAATACTTCTCCAAGAGAAAAGTCAGATGCATCGGTCATTATTTCAAAGGGAATGTCCCATTTAGGAGGTTGAACAATGGGAGGGGTTATCAATCCTTGTTTCAGATCATGAAAAGAATTTATTCAATTCTCATCAAAGACAAATGGGACATCTTTGTGGAGTAATGTGGACAATGGAAGTGAAATCATACTGAAATCTTTAATGAATCTCTTATAAAATCAATCATGCCCAAGGAAGGATCTCACATATCTCACAGTTTTTGGGTATGGTAATGAAGAAATGACCGAAACTTTGGATTGATCAACTTGGATTCCATCACGAGACACAACATGTCCATGAAAGACCCCTTTAGCAACCATAAAATGGCATTTTTCATAATTTAGAAAAAGGATATTTTCAATGCATGTTTTAAGGACACTTTCTAAGATTTCTAAACAACTTTCAAAAGATGATCCATACACAGTGAAGTCATCCATAAAGACATCCATGCATGTTTCCAAATTTTTTGAGAAGATGCTTATCATACACCTTTGAAAAGTTCCCGGGGCATTACATAAACCGAAGGGCATCCTTATGTATGAAAAAATTCCAAATGGGCACGTGAAGGTGGTTTTCTCTTGATCCTTAGGTAAAATGTGAATCTGAAAATATCTAGAAAATCCATCATGAAAATAGGTGTTGGTTTTCCCAGCTATTCTTTTAAGGACTTGATTAAGGGATGGTAACGGGAAGTGGTCTTTCCTTGTAACCAAATTGAGTTTCGTGTAATCAATGCAGATTCTCCATTTATTTGGAAGCCTTATGGGGGCAAGATCACCAAATTCATTCCTTGAGATTGTAAATCAAATTTTTTTGGGAACAACATGGATTGGACTTACCCATTGACTATCAGATATGGGAAAAATAATTCCAGTAGCCAGCAAGGTGGGGACTTCTTTCTTCACAAACTCCAGAAGTGTTGGGTTCAGTCTTCATTGAAATTGTCCTACCGATCTAGAAATCTCTTCCAGTAAAATTCTTTGCATGCAAACCGAGGGGCTGATTCCTATTAGATCAGAGAGAGTCCATCCTATGTCTTCCTTGTGGGACTTGAGAACTTCCAACAATTGGTTTTTCTGGACTTCTGAGAAATCTTTTGAGATAATTACCGGGAATTGTTCATTATAACCTAAGAAGTCATACTTGAGGTTATCTGGAAGGGGTTTAAATTCTAACATAGGTGGTTTGGTTTCATTGATAACAGGGAACTCTTCAGAAGTTAGATTATTTAGTGAATCTCCATGTTCATCATCGTGATATCTTTCTATGATCTCAATACTTGTTTCATGTGAAAAATTGGAAACCACTCCTGGAAGACCACTAACAGATTCAGTGGTTTCTAGAAATTCATCTTTATCATTGCTCAGATATCCAGTGTCAACATCCTAAGACTCTTCACAATCTCTAATTTCATCCTCATTTTGATCTGATCCAGTATCATACAAATTTCCATCTTTTTCCACATCAGTTGGTATTTCATTGCAAAAAAAAAGTAACATGACAGATGAAAACCAGTAAATCATTTTTACATGGGGAGTTTAATGATCCTCAACTGAGTGTTTCATTGAATGAAAAATTTTGAAATTAACGAAATCTCCTCCAAATTCTAGTGGAAGTTTTCCCTTGTGAACATTGATGATTTCTTTTTCTGTTTTTAGAAATGGCCTCCCTAGGATGAGGGGAGAATGTGTGATAAACCAATCATCTTCCATATCCAAAACATATAAGTCAATAGAAAAAATCATGTCTCTATCTTGAACGAGAACATCCTCTATAACTCTAGAAGGTTTGGTGGTACTTTAGTTTACAAGTTGAATGATAATTCAAGAGGGTTTCAAGTCTCCAACCTGAAGAGATGAGTAGATAGAATATGGCCTGACATTGATGGATGCCCCTAGATCAAGCCTCACATCTTTGAATTCACATTTCCAAATAGTACATGGAATGGTAAATGTCCCAGGGTCTTTACACTTGATAGGAAGGGCATGTTGAATCATAGATGAAACATTCCTTCCTAAGTTTACTTTTTCACCTCCTTTGAACTTTCTCTTGTTGGTACACATGTCTTTCATAAACTTATCATAGCTCGGAATTTGTTTCAAAACATCGAGCAATGGAATATTGACTTGGACTTTCTTGAATGTTTCTAAAACATCCTTATCCAATTATTTTTCAGCACTTGACTTTGGTGGTGGTTCACACCTTGGATAAGGCAGTGGAGGTCTGAATGTTTATGGGGGTATTCTGAGTATGTTTTGGAGGAACATAAGGACTAGACATCCTCTTACAATCATTCTTTGTTTTTTAAAACAATATTTCCTCTCTTGACTTTTAATTTCTATCAACTTCATATTTTTAAAATTTTTATCAAGGGTAGGATTTTCATCAACATTATCAGCATGAGGCTTGATGTTCTCAATATGAGGGTTTTTCAATTTTGTTCTACTCCTAAGCTCAATTCCACTAACATTTCCCTTCTCATTATTCCTCAAATTTAATTTTGGTTGTGAGGGTAAACCACCACTCATTTGATTAGTTATGCAATTAATACCAGAGTCATGTTGACCCATTTGAGTCATCATGGTATTCATTTTGTTATCTTGTTGTTTTGAGTATTCTTTTAGTTCCCTCATTTCCTCTGGTTGTTTACTTATTTTCTCTTGTTCTTTCCTCATTTCTTCTTCAAGGTTACTATCAGAGTTTTGAGTGGGATGGGTAGGGTGAAAATTTCTTCCCGAATGAGCATTTTTTTCTCATTGAAATATGTTGGTTGAGAATTACTTGATTGTCCTTGGAAGAATCCTCTCGGTTGTTCAGGTTGACGAAATCTTTCATTTGATTTGTTGTTCCATCCTTGATTGAATTTTTGGTTGTTTTGAAATGGTATATGCTGGTTTTATTGAAATGGTCTTCCAGGAAAAACTGCATTGCAGTTATCAGGAGGCTCTTTCATTTGTGGGAATTGGTCACTAGAATGTTCATTCAGAGAATAAATCCCACAATGGATATGTAGTTAGAAAGCTGCTTCAGGTTTGGGTTGGGTTTGTGGGGTGTTAGAAAACATTATTGACCTTACCATGGTGGTAAGAACAGATAGTTGACTTGCAATTGTGTTGTTTTTGGGACTAGTAGTACAAAATTCTTGTGCATCTTTGACCTAAAGAAGGATGTTGGTTCCAAATTGTTGGGAATTCAGGGCCATGTTTGCAATTAGAATCCTAATGGCAGCTGGTGTCTTATCAACTAAAGCTCCTCCTACAGCAGCATCGATCAAAATTCTACCAGTGAGACACAATCCTTCATAAAAGTATTGAATGATAAGTTGTTCGCAGATTTGATGATGGGGGAAACTAAAACAAAGACATTTGAATCTTTTCCAGTATTCGTGAAGTGTTTCTTTTGTGTCTGCCTAATTCCAAAAATCTCCTTTTGAATGGAGGCAGTTCTAGATACAGGGAAATTTTTTTCAAGGAAAATATTTTTTAATTCATTCCAATTTCTAATCAATGTTGAGTGAGAATAGAAAAACCATTCATTAGCAACTCCATATAGAGAAAAAGGAAACGACCTCAGCTTTATTTGATCGGCATCGACTCCATGAGGTTTCATATTGACACACAAGTAGCTGAATTCTTGGAGGTGTTTGTGTGGGTCTTCACCAGGAAACCCATTGAATTTGGGAAGCTGGTGAATGAAACCGGACTTGATTTCAAATCCAGCAGGGGCATTAGGGTACTCTATAGGATTCTCTTGATTTTCGTCATAAGACGAAGCCAGTTTTTACAAAGTTCTATTTTCAGCCATTTGGATTTCAGTTTCAACTATGTCCCTCCTAGGTGTATTGGTAGAAGACTAACAACTTGAAGCTTGGGGATTAGTACCTCTAACCCTAGTGTGAAATATTCTATCAATTTCAGAATCTAAAGGTAACAAGTTCAGTTTAAAAGTTCGGGTCATGCAAGAAAAAATAATTAAAATAAAATCAACTCTAGAAACCTCCCTGAAAAGGGCGCCAGTTGATGTAGTTGTTTTTGTGTCTTAAAAACCTCAATCAATATTTTCCCTTTTAATGTAGCACAATGGTGACCACATGGTTGTCTTTCGAGGAGGTTGCAGTTCGAGTTACAAAACTATCACTTTTGTTATTATTTTTTTTTTGCAGAAATGAAAATGGGGATTTGAATAACAATTTGAAAATAAAATTTTAATTAAATACTAAAGAGAAATAATTTTAAATTAAAGATAATGTGGGTACGAAATCAAGAATAAAAACATCAGTCGAAGACAAGATTCACCCTCTCGGACACTCCCCTCTTCCTTGTATATAAAAAAATAACTCTATTTAAATTCCTAAATTTATCCCCAAGGACCCCCATGTGTACACTCAAATTTGAAAAGAAATCATATTTGAGACATAAAAATTATTATGTTCTCTCCTATATGTGTAACTCAATTACATAAAGACCTCTAAGTAATTGAACCTAATTGAATTCGCTATGCTCAATGGAAGAACCTCACCAATGAATTTTAAATAGAGAAATTAATTGATCTACTTTATAGATGAAAAAATGATCAAAACAAATTATTTGAAAATATATTTAAGAAATAAAAATACCATATTCATTCAAAAATATAGGTTCAAGAGAAATTTAATAAGAGATTACACATTAAAATCAAAACTCAGAAGAGTGTGTCCGTCGGGTGTCGTCGTCCGCAACCACTTGCCGCTTAGCCTTCCATCACTTGAGAAGCCTTCATATTCTCTATTGAATCCTCAAAGGATTCCATATTATTAAGGATCAAAATATCCATCTTCCCCTTCACTCTCTCAAGCTGACTCCCTTTGTGACGGATGGTGTGGTGATGAATGGAATATCATTCAGAGGTAAGAGTTCCTCTCCTTTTATGGGAAGATTTCATTATCAAAAGGTTGTCTCATTTTCGACCCCTTAATTGGACGATTCACGCATGGACATCTTCAAAAATATTGTTCATTACTGTGTTTTCCATCCACCCTCCAAATTTCGGATTCATTAGATGCATATTGAAGGCGTTATGATTTTTTTATTTTAAATCACTTTCTCTGGATGAAGCTTCATGGAAGCTTCCCTCAAACCCCTATCACTCAAAAGCCACCATAAAGGATTCCAAACAACTTGAAATTAATTTTGTCAATTATTCAGGGGATTATATTTAATATACAAGTGGAATAGAATCATTTTGAGGAGTGTAGGATGAACTATGCTTCCATTACTATGGTGGAGTCCATGCAGTCCGCCCGGAAAAATTGTCAACTTCATTGATTTTTTGGGCATCAAGATGCATGAATAATTTCCTGGTTCTAAAGAAAAAGATGATGGAAATAAAATAAGGGTTCAAAAAATTCTAATCACAAATTTTAAAAAAGTATTTTATGATAAATGACAAAATACCCCTATGAAAACAATCTGTTAAAAATCCAGAATTATACAATTTAAAGTTTTTTATCCCAAAACAAACTCTAAATCCAAAATTGTTACAAATAAGATCAAATTGGTTAATTGGTGACCTTTAAATCATTTAAATAGGCATTAAAAATAGTTTAAATGTTATCTTTATCAACTATCCACCCTAACTAGACGATTTGATTGATCCCGAGTTTGGGCGGACATGTGCCAAAAGAAAAAAAAATGAAGAAGGGAAAAGATAATAGATCTTGGGTGAGAATAGAATAAATGGGGAAGAATAGAATGTGAGTTTAGATGAAATACATGGGTCCCCATAAAAAATGCCAAAATTTTATTCATGCTCAAATTTACCCAAAAGATGAAGTTAGAATGATCTTTGTAGTTTAGCTTGGGTTATCGAATTCTCAGAGACCTAAGAAGTAACCTACAGAGACGTACATTCTATGGATTGTTTTTGGCTATGAAGTGGAAAACATATGTTTATTTTAGATGTGTTTAAGGTATCACTAATAGAGTTAAGTTAATTCAAATTAAGATAATGAGTTGATCCTAGGTTATCGCTTGGGTTGGATTTGATGAATTCCTTTTTTAATGATTTCAATTTCGTATATTTGAGATGAGTTCATTTAAGAAGATCTAACAACATCACCACTTACTGGTTTAATACCTAAACTATTTAATACTACTCACCTATACACTTTATGTATCAAATTTTTGATCACTTCAAGGTAAAGGTTTGTATTTGCACTTTAAGTGTGTGGCCTTAAATTTAAAAAGGACGATGGAGTTTAAAAATCATCAAATAAAAATATCAATTAAAGAAGTGGTTAGACATTAATGTGGTGATAAATAACATCCAATACAGCCCCCTTTCTACTCACATAGATCAACCCATAAGTGGGTTATCCATCCATTGATGCTATGATTTCAATGGAAGTGGGAAGTAGACTCATGGGGGAGGAATTGCTGAAGTAAAGAAAACAATAAAAAGAAAATGAGCACTCCACCGTTGTGTGAATAATTTCACAAGGTTTTGTGTGAATAAATTCACACATTGAGGAAACAATATCAAATTGATATGTAGAAGAACATAATAATAATACAATAATAACTTTTATTAAGAAAAAATGATGAATTAAAGCAACTTACATGTTGAAGACAAACTTGAGACTACAAAATCGCAGCATAACATTATAATGAAAGAAAGATCAAAAGATGATCAAATCCTTAACAAACACTACCTTAAATAATAAAATCAAAAGTAATTGGACTAAATCCCAACATTGGAATTATCCAACATGATTATGGTAGGCCTATGGTGGTGGAAAGTAAGGGAGAGTGTATTTCTTTATCCTTGACCTGAGGTGGAAACCATCTTTCATACACCAAACAGATGTGTCTTAATGGACTTCTAGATTGCCCAATTGGAGTGGTCCATATAAGATAAAAGTTAATATACGGATTTATTCTAGTTATCTATAAAATATCAGCCCAAATTGATATGTGGTGTCCGAGATATGATTAAACTGGTGGGCTATTTTCTGGGCCGCTGAATCAGGCACAAACTTTTATCTCTAAATTTGTCCACCTTAATAAAAACCATTGAAGCCGAATTAGCATTGTATTATGAAGAATTATTTGTTACTATATATGTATTCTATCATCCCACGAAAGTTTGGCTTCATTGGGCCTGTATATTGGGCCCCACATTCTCATCAGTGGGCCGATGTCCAATCTGCCTTCTCCAGAATTATTTCCAAGAAATACCATTTTCATGGTCTTACAATGTGAATATTCACACACTACACAAGTATGAATTGTTTCTAATATAATCTTAAACCTTAAAATTAAATGTGAAAATAAAATTAAGATCATTGTGTACATTAAATTATGTTAAAAAAATGTTTCACATAATAATGCATTTTAAGAAGGAATTACAATCATAATGTGACATGATGTTGAAATTGTAAAATGAACTAAAATAGTGTTTATGAATAATAAAGAAAATTAATATTAAATATATTAAAAATTAATATTACCCTCATTTAGTGTATAATAAAATGCTGGTGGAATGGGGCTGGTTGAAGGTGCTGGGGGGATGGTGCGGGCTAATTTGAATGTGGCAGGGGGCTGTTGCGAGATGGAATGCTGGTGGAAGCGAGATGAAATGAAGGTGGAAGGGGGGTAGTGTGGGATGGATGTAACTGGAGTAGGGCAAAATCATGAAATTACCATGGTGTGACCACAACGTGTTGGCCCAGTCCAACGACATCTGTGGGGAAGCATCTTCCATCCACGAGCAAAGAGAGCGGGGAAACATTCCGGCCATCGCCCCACTGGTAGAAATTATGAATAGTCCGTCTCAAAATTTCTCACAAAACTCATGTAATACTATCACTGTGAACCACCGTGGGGTGTTGTAATGAAGAAGGGCCAAATCACGACATTACCATGGCGTGACCGTGGCATGACTGTGGCGTGTCCATGGCGTGACGACGGCGTGGCCGCGGCAGGACAGCGGCATGACCGCGGGGTGACCGCGGCATGACCACAACATGTTGGTCTGATCTAGAAACATCCGCAGGGCATCATCTTTCGGAAAAATGTGAATGGAGTGGGAGGAGGAGGGGAATCATTCAGAACCTCGCCCCGCTGAAAAAATTCTGATTAGTTAGTCTCAACATTGATCCCAAGACTCATGAAACACTATCACTGTGAACTGCCTTGGGGTGTCGTCCTGTTGTATGGCCAAAATAGTGCATTACTGTGGCGTGACCACGACGTTACTGCGTTGTGACCGTGGTGTGTTGGCTCGGTCCAGCAACATCTACAGGGTAGCATTTTCTGACTAGGAGTGAAGGGAGTGGGAGGATGTGGGGAAACATTCCGACTGTCACACCACCGAAAAAAATTTTGATTATTCAATCTCAACTTTTATCACAATAATCCTGGAATAATATCATTGTGAACTTCTGAGGGGTGTCATCCTGGAGTAGGGAAAAATCACGATGTGACCGCGGTATGTTGGCCCGGTCCAATGACATCTGCAGGGCAGCATCTTCCAGCCAGGAGCGAAGGGAGTGGGAGGGGGCGGAGCAACATTTCGGTCGTCACCACACCGGAAAAAATTGTGATTAGTCAGTCTCAACATTGATCAAAATACTCATGGAATACTATCATTGTGAACTGCTGCGGGGTGTCATCCTCGAGCAGGGCCAAATCATGACATTACCGTGGCGTGTTGGCCCGATTCAGCGACATCCACAGGGCAACATCTTCCATCCAAGAGCAAAGGGAGCAGGAGGAGGCGAGGCAACATTCCGACCATTTCCCCGTCGACAGATGATTGAACAGATCAACTATTTAATATTCAATTACAAGGGATCACCAGAGAAGGTTGCATCAAGCGGCACAATGAAACAATTTCTAAAGGTAAACAAAATGATATAAAGGAATCATACACCCAATACAACCCATTTACAAATTCATTCACTTTTCCTAAAGATGGAAATTTTATTTATAATATTCAAAGCTTGAAAATGAAAGTGTCATGGTCAAGGCATATGCCTACTCGGGCAATTTCATTTGAGTTAAACGAGTATGATAATCCAATTTATATTATTCAAAGAAAACAAAAACTAACTAGACACAAAACAAACACCAACAAGAGGAATATGAAGGACTCAAACCAAAGCTAAACATGATACAAATAACTATCACTACTCTTTCGTTTAGAAGACAACGCACCTCTGTTGGAGGGGTTTTATTATAAAATCATGGCATTGATTTATCAAAAAATTAAATTAATTATATGTTACATTTATTCTAAAACTCATTCAGCACAAATTAAATAGAATAATTCAAGCAATTATATCAACATAACTATCACTGTGAGTTTTCACAGACAGTGCACTTCTGTTGGAGGGGTTTTATTATAAAACCATGAATTTATTTTTTAAAAGAAACAATTATATTAAAGAACAATTATTCAAGATATGCAATTCAATATAATTATGCATAATTAAGAAAGAATCTAAATTCAATTTAAAGCATTCTTGAATTAAAGAGGCTAGAAAGGGGATCCTACCTCAAGGTGGAACCAAACCGTCCACTTCGGCTCTTGGAGCTTTTTAACTAAAATTTACTACTCCCCCACTAGGTATACGCAACTTCACACACATGCAAGGACAGCTAGACCCTATGCACACACCCGCATATCCATGAGCATGTGCAAGGGGATCCTTGCACATATGCTTATATACGTATACCAGTCTACACTCACCTGCGTATTCGTTTATATATATATACATGGGAACACATATCCCCATACGTGCATAATCACTGCCATGGTTGACTATACACGTAACGAGGGAACCCACATACAAATACTTTCTTACCTATGCACATGCAGGTGAGTAGACCTTAACTTGACTACTCGAAACCAATGAGTAGGGATCAATGCACTATACAAAGGACAATGGGAAAATTAAAACACATAAATGATGCTACATTACCAATGAGAAACCAACCAACAACATTAAAGCCTTACCTTGATTGGGAGAAGTAAATCCACCGGAACCAACACGAAATGATCCAACAACCTACTGAAAACATAATATGGAGTCAGAAACACTGAAATCCCCAAATACAGGAGGTGTGAGACAAGTAGTAACCATATAATCTTACCTTGGATCAAAGCCGTAAGACTGAATCAATCTGAACCCCATTTGGTCCCCTTTGCAAACTATAATTACCCTTTGTCCATAGAAAGAAGTAAAATACTTATGTGGCCAATGCGATAAAAAAAACTAGACTAAAACATATCTGTCTGCTATAACTATACACATCACTTCCCAACATATAAAAACCACAATGCCCCATGGGTCAAACCATGTTCCTACAAGCAAGGGGGAAATAGATCCATGTTTTAAAAAGATACTATCAAATAGTACATTACTATTTGTTAATAATTATTCTTCTTGTTAATGGAATATAATTTGTTTGGCTCATGTTTCAGCTTAATTTGGTTTTGTTCGATACATGTTTTTATCCCAACCGATAATAAAAGTTTACTAGAGGACACAATTTCTAATCAAATAGAATATATCATAACAAAAAATGGATCCACACCTGTGAAAAAGGATGAACATGATAAGAAAGAATGTTTGATCATATAGTCTAATGAGTAATAAAATGATAAACCAAAAAAATGAAAAACATCGAGAGTTCTCTAATTGCTCAAGTGAATATGAAATTTTCAAACAATAATAAACATGTGAAAGAAGAGAAAAGTGGAAATAATGGCCTAGATTTTTAAAAGAAAAGGTGTTAAATCCATGCGAATAATAACTAGTGGTATCATACAAAATCTGATTTGTTGCAACTAATATCAAGCCATGATTTAGTGAAAGTAAAAATAGGAGGGAATATTTAGCGAAACCTAATCATGAAGAAGTGGAGGATTTAGAGATGGATTTTAATGGTTATTCAACAATATCTAAGATTAATGAAACCTATAGAGACTAAATAAACCCCCATGCCCCACCCCCTTTCCCCACTGCCGCACTGCCCCACCCCCCTCCCCTTTCTCTGCAGCCCCCTGTAGACCACCCCCTGCCCCTGCCCTGCAGACATCCCCTCTGCCTCCTTCCCCCCATCCACCCTGCCCCCTTCCCCTGCCCTTTCCCGCTTCCACCTTGCCCCCTGCCCCCTTCCCCCGACCCCCTCCACCCTCCCCCTTCCCCTACCCCCTGCCCCATGCCACTACCCCCCTGCCCTTCTCCACCCTTCCCCCTCCCTCTGCCCACTCCACCCATCCCCCTAGCCTGCACAACGCCCATGCACCCCCCTTCACCCTCATCCTCCCTATCCTGCACCAGCCCCTAGCCTGAACCACCCCTAACCTGCACCAGCCCCAAGCTTGCAAAACCCCCTGTGAGTAAAAATATATATTTCGAGATGCTTGTGGTGTCTCAATTGATATAAGTAAGGATTAAAATGGAAAACATAGATGAAATTATTTCAAAGAATCTCTATAAGCATAAACTACCATAGGATGATCCTTATATATATTCTCACATGCATAATCATGGGATATTTTTTTTGTTGGTTCTCTACCTAACATGAATCCCTATCCACCGACACAACCTATCATGCGAAAGCATACACACAATAAATCCATTTCTTGTGAAGACATTGAGACAAATAAAACATCATAAAGATATATTCAAAACGAGTTATACTAATAAAATGGACGAGATGAATTCCTGGGGAGGAAGCAGTTTCAAAAGGACCATCAACGTTTGAGAAATAATATTGAAAAAATGAGGTCCAATGGAAATGTACTCCAAAAGACTGTACAAAAAAGAACAGAACACTGGTTATCGAATAAAATGGCCAAAATTAGTATTGCGTTGGAATTGATTGTAATTACCTCTCAATGTCATCAAGGATTATGATGCTTAATTGTGACTTATAGGCATCCTCAAATACCTGAAATGAACAAGTGAAAAAAATGACTAAAATTATTCGGTATACTAGTTTCAAATTCAATAAGAATAAACAACTGGATGGATGGGTGTACCATAGGTGAATCTATTAATTCATTAGGCATGTTGTTGTTGAGGGGGAGAGCAGGTTTAGCACTAAAAGGGGACTCTGATCTCCATTATATAGTGAACATCTATATTTCTGAGGCTAGGGAGGTTGTGGAATTAATTTGTAGGAAGAAGATGAAGGAGGATCAATAACTACATGAGGTTTTATCCTACTAAGACCCCCTGCCCCTCCCCCTGAAGACCCCCTTTCCCCCCTGCAGACCCTCCTGGACACCCCCTTCCCCTGCCAATCCCCCTATGTTGGGTCTTTTTTATTGGTTGTTTTAATATGGAACCATGGATTCCAGATCATCCCTATCCATTTTCCTGGTGGGTATGATTTCTTTCTACTCATAGTGGTTGACCAGTGTATTGATAACCCTCCACTGCATGATCTCCATAAGGGAAAGTGGGTGAGGGAGACAACATTTATTTCATCTGAATAGAGGTATGAAATTTCCTTGGTTGGGTGATCATGGGTTTTAGTAGAATCATGGGAACTTATTCTACCCCAACTTTTATTAGCAATGGTTGGGGAACCTCACCTATCAAATCTATTTCTTGGAATTCCATAAGATAATTTGAATCAAAATTTGAGTATTGTTTTATGATTATGATGACTAATATGCCCCATGTTACTCATTATATCATTTTTAAGGATAAAAAATTCTTAACAGGTTCACCAATCCCTGAAGTTGATGCCCAATGATACTCATCCTCTATAGGCTAGTCACATGAGGTATTTTTGGCTTATCACCTAATGAAATCAAGGATCATCACCCAAGGAATTCCATGATCATCACATGAGGAAGGATGGGATTTTGATTCATTAGCAAAGGTGAATCATCCTATTCTTATCACATAATAAATATTATACTTTTCGATAATGAATGTTTCAACATCTCTATAAGTATAAGATCACATCACTAGAAAAATGGATGCCCATGACTTCAAGAGAATTATTTCCCATGTTTTAACCAAAGATTCAGATTCCTAAAACATGGGTACTCACACTACATTGATCCATACTCAAACTCAAAAAATATTCTATTCAAAATTAAAATATTTTCATCTTGAAGGGATCTAATTATGAGGGGGAGTGTTCCTTTGTTCTCAAATATTTGTTAATATAATCCCATGAATCATTAATATATGTATAATAAATTCATTAATATTTATTTTTAGGTTCCCTACAACATATATGTGCACATGATCAATGGATATATTCATATTCTCTCTTGAAAAAGATAGTAGTTATTAGAAAACCATTTTTTAAAACTATAAAGTAATTATGGTAATAAGTTTTTAAAACAATCAGGAAATTATAGAATTCAAATTAAAGGTTTCGGTAGAGGGGACCAACCTCAAACTCAAGACATGTTGCTTTTGACAATGACAACTCGAATCTTCCTTTTTCCCACCAGCAAACATATGAAACTTCACATATATATAAGGAAACCTAGCCCCAATGTACATATTTTCATGGAAAAAAATACACAATGGTGTCCTTATATATATGTTTATACTTTCATATAACCCTTGACACTTACACAAGTATGCATTTTTAAAATGAGTTTGATTGGTACAGAATATTCTAAAACATGTTCCTATCTTTTTGGACCCACTCTAAGAATATAGAAATAGAAAATTTCTATATCCCTAAACATGAGTCATAACTTTGTAGGGGATCTCAAATTCATGAAATAAAAAACCTTGTATAGTGTAATTTCCATCATAATTATCAGTAAAATCCATTCATCTTAAAACATTAGTGTAATTTGGTCTTATAAGGCCTTAAACATTCAAATTTTAGAGTCTTTTTCATGTTACCATTGTTATAAGCTTAACATGCTAATATTTAGACATTCTGACAAAAAAAATATGTCTAATCCATTATTCATATTAAAATTTCAATGGAAAGTATTAATAAAGGGACAAATAATTGAGAGCATAAAATATTCCATTCATTGAATAAACTATGGAGGAGTATCCATATCCTAGAGTCTATCTTGAACTTATTAGGAAATGAAATGGAAATGATGTGACTATAGTGAAATTAGCCATACCTAATTCAATAGATCTACTAATTCTTAACAAAAGGTGTTAAGGGTATACTTGAGATTGGTTCTATGACTAGCTCTATCTTTTGATAGAGTATGAATTTGTGTAACACAGGTGCTTAGATCTTGTATTTTCTATTTTATGGATTCCATCCCTATGTTTTTTTATGATAGTTGTGCCTTTATTCTGTCCATGTGAGCCACATATTCAAGCATATCTACAGTATATATAGAAATAAAATCATGAAGTTTCACTTCCTCTATATATTTAATAGATTTAGATAAGTATCTTTATCCTTTAAATATATTGTATAGGGGTTGGAAAAATAAACTTGATGAGATCATATTCATGGGTTGATTAATCCTCTCAATAAATGAGAACATTATGAACAAGGATGTGCCGATGTCGATAATAAAACACACATACGCCTAGGCTAAGAAATGTTGTTGACGTTTATCATCTTTATCAGAAATTTTCTCTAAAGGATTATATATGATAATATTTTAAACCTTGCACCAATCACACTTTCATTAAACCTAATTCCAGATGGCAATTTTGGGACACAAACTCTGTTCACCTTCCACTATAGGTAAATAATACAGAATTTTATTTTTCATGGACATATCTTCTTTAAATTGTGTCATAGTTGTAAGAAAGTCCTCCTTCATTGCCTTCTATTTAGCTTTAGGGATTGAAATTTATAGTTTATCATTGATTAGACGAATATATAACACTATTCCACTAAGACAAATGTAATTTGGTCTTCCAACACTAGTAGTCAAACATGTGGAGTCTTCACCAATCCCAAAAAAATATCATGAGGATGAAACTTCCTCAATATTACTAGAATGTAGGGCCATAATTCTTTTTCGCCAAATAAATTATAAGTATATTATGACATGAAAGGATCTTTGAGAATACAATTTTATATACACCCATCATACCGGTTTCCCCAATACCCCATCAGTATTATATTCAAACCAAAACATGGAATAACCCCATGAAAATCTATTTGGACCATTCTCAAGTTGTAATGAAATTTCTATGTCATAATCCTCATGAATCATCATTGGATACATTTCATAAAATAAAAATGGGTTATATTATCTCTAAATATTGATTAGAGGTAAAGATGTAACCTATTTTAAATGACCAAATTATCGTGAGAACCTATAAGGATCAAAAGGATCTAAAATGGTTACTCTATCTATAAAATCATCCAAAATCCCATCTCATAACAAGATAATGTATGAAATTTATTCTGAATTCCCTCTATCATTATCTACCACTACACCAAAACATGTTGAATAAGGAATAAACCCAACATAAGAAACAAGAAACATACTTTAACAAATAAATAGGACCATTGAGTCATTAATTGAAAAAGAACAAGACCATATACCATAGCTTCATAGTTCACTCCACTTCCAGTTTTAGTTTCAGATTAAATAAAGAATAGAAGAAATTAAAGAAATTTTCAAATACATTGATGATATGGAATGGGGGTGTAGAACTCAGTGTTTGGGGTGTTGAGGGTTGTGGGGGAGAGCCATCGGGAAGGAAGAGCGGAGGTGGGGAGGCTGGTTGTAGCAGCTTCACTGGAGGAGGAGGATCGTGGGGTGGAGGGTCACGACAAGGAGGCGTCGTGGGTATTGAAGGATGTAATCACAGAGGCATCTGGGAGGAGGAGTTAGGGAGGCGTCGGGAAGGAAGAGCGAAGGTGGGGAGGAAGCTCAGAGAAACTTCTATGGATGAGGAGGGTCGCAGCGAGGAGGCGTTGGGGAGGGCCTCGGGCTATTGAGGGGTTTCGTGGAGGATGGATCGAGCAGAAGGAAGAAGAAATGAACGGGTCGGGGTGTTTAGCCATGGAGCCATGGCTAATTGTGGGGATGTGGACATGGATTTATTAATCTGTGGACTTATAGGTGTCGCTATAGCTCAATTTGATAGTAGTGTATTCTTCATCACCTTAGGGGTTCTATTGATTTTCTATAATCGACTCCTAGTTTGATAATAGTATTCACTATAATCATGATAAGGGGATAGATGGTCACACACCAAGAAAGTCCAAAATTCAATCCCATTCTAATAAATTTGAATATAATACATTGTGGGTCCTACCATAGAGCTTTGAAGATGTTTGAGTACAAATAATATCCCAGGAATAAATAAATTCATATTATTGAAGTTTAGAAAAATTGGTATTGAATTTATTTATTTAATGTATTCTCAAGTTATTATGTGAATACATGGTAAAATATTTAATGAATGTATATTATTTTAATATTCAAGGTTCGTTTAATATTTTTAGGAATAAAGATTCATGTAAATTATTCTATTTTATCATGTAATATATTTATTATATTATAAGAATGTTATAAAAATATAGGTGATATTTATGAATTTGTAAAATATACTTAAGACATTATTTATGGATTATTTATTAGGTAAAACATATTTGGGAGTCGAGGAGCCATTTATGGTTATTTTATACTTAAATACATTTTAAATTAGAGGATCACATTCACATCACTATTCACTACATGAATCTGAGAGCCACTCTCTCATCTCACCCACATCCTAGAGGGAGAATCAACCAATCTAAGCATTCAATCCAATTTCTTCATCTCAGATCGATGGATTGACATTGAAGTGATCATTAAGACATCAAAGGAATCATTGGATATCTATTCTAGCACCCATATTTAAATGATAGATATTCTCATAGGCTTTCAAATTATATGTGCATAATAAAGAGGAATTTAACTTTGGTTCCTTTGAGTAGTGATCACCAATGACACTTGGCTTTCTAATTCACCTTCAAATCGATTGAGGTAATTTGTTCGATTTATTTTTCTTGCTTAAAATATTCATGTGATATCTTTAACTTTATTACCAAATTTTCCATCACCAAATACGATATATTTTTAAATATATATGATTGGAAATTTTAAATCCCCATCCCATCTACTTTCTCTATGTTCCCCAGTACCTTTAATTGGTATTAGAGAGATCACATGAATGTTTAAGCCAATAACAAATTAAATTTATTTTTAATTCATGTAGAGGGTGCCATCATGGTACCATCACACAAAACCAAGATTTGAATTGATCACGAGTGACTAATTTTTAGACATATAAAGTTTTAAATGAGATCCAAATTGGTGTTCAAGACTTTGAAAATTGAATAACATATGAAGATTTATCTTATATTTTGAGTAGTAAATGGGGGTTGGTGATGGTTTCTAGTCAACCCAATATTCTAGATTGATAATACTGGACAAAATAATATTTCTCAATGTGGAATTTTATACACAAAATTGTATAATTTTTTTAAAAAATTAATAATATTTGATAGTATTTTAAAAAAATTTAAACAAGAAAAAATTCTTTATTGGGGCATTAGAAACATGAAAAACCAAAAAAGCAGGAAAGATGCAGTGGGGGGGGGTGGTAACTGGATGTTGAAAATAAAATAATGGAATTTAGAAGGAGGATCTCACCCATGATATATATATATATATATATATATATATATAGTGGTGTTCACACCCATGTGTCCTTTTCCCCCCATTCGGGTGGGGGGGGGGGTGATATGTACGTAGACACACACACACACACACATATATATATATATTAAGGGAATCACCCTACCACCACCCCAATTCCACATGCACTGCACATTGGAGTATCCTTCAGATAGTGTAATGACCAGGGGACCCAAAATAAAATAAAAATTTGAAAAGTTTAAGAATTTATTTTGGAATAGCTTTAAAATATTCTATTTATCGTGATATTATTATTTTATGAATTAAAATTTTATAAAATTAAATTAAATCATTAAAGTTTTTATTGAGTAAAATTTATTGAAAAATTAATTTCATATCACGTGTATATTTACTAGTAATTTATCTCGAGCATTGAATGAGAAATGTCGGTGACCAATTTAATTTATATAATTAATTATTAAAATTTCATTTGATGTGTGTAATAATTATTTTATTTTTTAAGATATTCACATCATGTTTCTTCGTGTTATATGAAAATGGTAATATGCTCCCTTATATATATTTTCTCACGTACTTTACACATTCTAAATTTATTATATATAAAGTAGGGGGAAATCTAAGCTGAGTTCTATGTAGTGATAAGACAATATTCTAGACAAGGAATTGATAATTTGGATCAGGGTTCAAGCTGCAATACGAGTTAGATATGACTACGATATTTTTCCCTTGTTTAATGGTTGATCTATTTTGTCAATGGATCAAACAATAATTAATTCACAAGACCATTCAGATTATTTATTTAATTTATTATTTATTTATTATTATTTTTTAAATATGAAATTTTACAAGATCACATAAAATAACTAACAAAAAAATCAATAGGAAAAAAAATCAAGATGAAATAAATGTTTTTTATTTAATGTGCGGTCAAATTATATATGTGATCACATAGTGTGTGTATATAAAATAGAAAAATATTTTATTCATCATGGAATAACAAAAATACACATATAAAGTTTACGTCCTAATGCCTTTTATTGTTTGAATTTTAACAAAACCAGGTGCAATATGTGCTCATTATCCCTACTTGAGGGTGGTCGGTACTACTGGGGAGTTATTATGAAAACAATGGGCCGAATTAACTAAATACAACATCCTATAAGAAGCTATAACTATTTTTTCCACTTTAGAGGAAAGTATTTTGGTGAATGATTTTTATGATTTATAGTTGATGATACTTTACTTAATAGTGAAAGGAGTTGTAAGTTAATGTGGGTTCCTAGTCAAACTCCTATCATGAACCTCTATGAATAGTGATGTGGCCATAGATTGTATTGTTATGAGGGTTTTAGGGATCTTTTACCCCAGAATACTCAAGAGACTGGGTCTTATGTATCTAGTAGTGAGGGATAATATAGATTAATAAAATAGTGGGAGAAATTTAATGATTTAATTAATCAAAAATCAATATAAATGTAATGTCTTGGATTTTACATGTAATTTTTTTTTAAAAATTATATGAGATAATTTTGAGACCAGGCGCTGAGACAACATGTGATTCTATGGCCTGAGATGCCCAGAATAAATATATGAACTATTTTTTAGGTTTATTAAAAATAGCACAGGTGATAAGTTTTAGTATCTTTTAAATAATTTCTCAGATTTGAAATCTGAGGGCACTGTTGTGTTTAGAGTAGCTTGTTTTTCTTAGGCAGGACCTAAACTCAACCGACACGGTTCGAATAAGGAAAAAAAATTCAAACTTTTTACAGAAGAATAAAAATAAACATAAAAATATTATTTTATATTTTTTATTTATCTTTTCTTGATGATGCAACAATGTTGCGATGCAGTGACAAGGAAACTATTTCATTTCATAAAGGAAACAACATGGTGATGCTACAACATAGTGAAATAAAAATGATGAAACACGTTCCATCATTTAATTTCATGTTAGGGGTATGATATTAGATTCATGAACCCTGGAGGATTTGGAAAAAAAGAAGAAAAATGAATTGGAAAATCCTGTTGTTAGAGAGAAACGAATAATGATGAGATAACAGATCAAGATCATTCGTGGGAGGATCCCCAACAGCGGCGAACGTTCTTCATTGATCGATCTACACACTTGGTAGGGGGTTTATTTCTGTGTGATTTTAATTCCTCATTCTTGTTTCCAAGGATGAATGCAGACCAACCCAGAAATAGGTTGATCTATAGTTTGATCATTTATATGGGATTGTTAAAAATGTGGGATTATGTTGGGAATTGGATCTTTGTGATTTTTAATTCATTTTTCATGATCCTCCTAACAAGAATGAATTAGGTCCGACACAAAAAAGTATTGGATCCATTCTAATGGGTATTCTTGGTTCCTTTCCTATCCTCATTCCTGCGTTGTTCTCCGATGGGTCCCCATGGTCGTGTTAGTCAATACCGGAAGGTTACAAACACGACCAAACCCCCAGAGCAACAATAATATTGTTTAAATTCCATGGCGATAAAGAACACAACCTGAGGGTCATAAGTGTGATTTCCTTTAAAATATAGAGCACTGTAATGTGACTGGAGACCCATGGAAAAAATGCCGCTGGTGGGGGTGCGCGACGTCATGACCACCTAGTAGAAGATGGTTGTTGGATCAACGACTGACGGTGGAGGGGCACACAGTAGCGCGACCACCTCCTCCCACTGCTGCGACAATGAGCCACATTGGATGAAGAACCAAAAGCTGAGATGCAAGTGGATTCAATCAAATGGATCGACCGCATACCCCGTAGTCTGGATGTGCTGACCCAGAGAGACATGCAGGCAGAAGTCAACATTCAGCTAGAGTAGACAAGACAACCATTGTGTCTGGGTGAACCGAACCGGTCCAATTCATCATATCGAACAAACAATGGGCTGGATGGACCCTATATATTGGGTCGACTCGGTGGGTAGGGTCAGGTTAGATAGGACCTGGGTTGGGTCAGGTCGGGTCGGTCCGGACCTAGACCCAACCGACCCATTTTTACTTAAATTCCCATATCTCTCAAACCATGAGTTTATCTGACAATCCTTTTGTAGAATTGGGACCCCCACGATGAGGTGGTCCTTTTAATAGAATTTAGGTGAGTTTATGTGGAAGTTGGGATATGGCCTATTGGCTCGAGGAGTAGGTGCTCTTAGAACTAGCATGTTAAGGACCGAATCTTGTGTCTGGTTGTGAACTTGAAGCTATCAGATCACCTAGACTGAGTGTCTTATCGAGACTATGTTCCTAACCTTGACTGTGTGACATACACAAACTTTGTGTCTTACCTAGACCGAGTCGGTACTAACCTATCCCACCATGTTTCAGGTCCTATAGTCTTTGATGACACTCTATGTTTTATTGATACCCTGTGTGTTTTCTACACTCCATCTGTTACCAAAACATCATTTTTACCAAAACTCTGTGTGATACTAATTGTGTGTACTATGGATTCTTGCGATAATCTTGTTTATGTACCATCAACATATACTTGGTGTGAGACGGATCTAGTGAATCTCTTGATTATACTTTATAGAGGCTACACTTTGTGTACCTCTTTGGAAGACTGATGGGTGTATTTATTATTGATTCCTTTGTGGTATACTTCATGTGATTAATTTGTGGTATTCTTTGTTTGATTCCTTTGTGGTATGTTTATTAGTGACACCTTTGTGGTTTGGGGTCCTGACTGAGTATTGTTTTACTCACCCATGCATGGGATTAACCACCATGTGTTGTGTCTTGTGCAGATGATCAACAAATTTGATGGATTCCTTAGTGAACCGAAGATAGGGGTGCTTCAGGGTGACCTGATGGATGTGGTATGCTTCAATGAAATTCAGGCAGTTTATTGTACCTACCCTTTAGGTTGGGTTCTCTACAGATGATATCCAAGAGATTGTACTTTTATTTTTCAGTTGGGCTTGTATTCTGACCCCATTTCATTCAGTATTTTTCCTTACTCTATGTGGGTTTCCTTATTGGTTTTCATCCATGTTTACTTACTATTTTCAGTTTCATCTTTTTCTTGGAGAAGGGTGAATGCTTAAAAGTACTATGGAAAAGGCCTCCCACTTGTGGGATGTACCTAATCAATGCTATTCACCAGCCCCTGGCCTATGAGAGGCGGGTTTTGGGTAGTCAAGACATGGGTCCCAGGGGATGGGTCATGATAATAAAGTATGTATATTATTATTTTAGTTTTGTAGAAAATGACATGAAATCTTGAAAATACACAATGATCCATATTGAATAATTTAAATTTCCTCACCAAATAAATTTCCTAGAGTGGTACAAGCACTTGATCATAGTACTATAGTGTGAAAAGAAATTCTTTGCACTGATGTCCCTAATACCTCTTGATCAACCTCAAGGAGTAAGGTTAGAAGGAAGATTATATGAGACTCTTTTATGATAATTTTTTGGTTTACATCATAATAATTTCATAAATGTCTAATGAGTTGTGTAAAATACATCAATACATGGATTATATCACATGTTGTATCATATCCTAGAATCTTTATAAAATAATGTGATGTATGAAATGAATGATATGATGATTACCCTAAACATTGTAAATTAAAAGATGTATTATGATCTTTCAATACATCTCTATATAATATCCTTATCACCCATTTACATAAGTTTCAATTAGGATTACAAAATGAGCAGTAAATGGAAAAATGATTTTTAACATTTTGGGTATTTTTCTCCAAGAAGATAAGAACCTAAATATGTACTAATATTTAGTTCTTATGGTGAACAAGTTAAAAGAGAAGTTTAAATGGACAATTAAAAGTGTGAATCCCATGTAACCTTTGTAATGTGTTTCAAAGAAAATAGTTTTTTCATTATACATAATGCTATTTTTTCTGAATGTTGTGAGATAATTCCATGAAAGATAAAATGAAATTAGTTAAAGTGGATGCAAAATAAAGTATTCCACTTAATGTATATTCATCATTGTATGTGATGTTTATTTCATACTTATTGGGTATTAAATAAGATATGCCTATTAAATATTTGTATTTTAAAACATTAACCATATACATACTGAAATGTTAAATGAATTAAGTTGTATTCTCAATGAGGTAAAGAAATGATGATTCTTATGTCAATGGTGAGAAGTACACAACTTGTAATTTTCATGTTTAATAGTTTTAGTTGATTTTTTAAAGTATTACCAAAAAATTACTTCATGAATCCATGGGAAACATGGATACATTATTCAATTTTGGAATTAATGATGTATTTTGTGTCTAATACTAAAATAATAGTTTAGTAATGCCTGAATTGTTGGCAATAACTATCAAGTATTAAAGACAAGACTCAATTACACCTAGTCATGGATAAATAATTATCTATCAATAAAAATAAGTAATTTTCATGGATATAAAAAGTATGATTTTAGTATCTTTTGATATAAAGACATTAAGTATTATTGACACATTCATTTTTCTTGTTTTGGATAAATAATCCTTTATAAATAATGGTTTTAGAGAGCATGAAATATTCTAAAATTAATCTATAGTTAAATTCGTAGACATCATAAGATTACATTAATAGTTTTAAGTAAAATAAATTTTAAGTATGTAATATTAATTAATAGAAGATATTATTTTTTTGAGGTCTATGTGATGACAAATATCTTTACCAAACATTCATCTATCATATAATATATATTGGATTTATTCATAAAATCACATTTTATTATACAAATCAAATCTATTATATTGGTATAATGGATTGATGATAGGGCTTACATGAAAAAGATACCATTAAATGTAGTATGCACTAATTCCTAAATTCACATTTCATTATACACATCAAATTCATGAAGTAAGTAAAAGGGACATCAATGTTGAGACTCATATTCATTGTATAAAAATAGTCTATTTTTCCAGATGTTATTTTCAAATTGTGGATTTATCCCATAAATATATGTAAATTATAATGAAAAATGGATTTCATTTGAGTTATTGTGTGATATAATTCCAACATGTCATAAAAAAATCTGTTTTGATGCAAAGAGTTTGTTAGTTATATAAAAAATAATTCATGAAGAAAAAAACAAAATGAATCTCTACTAGTATCCAAATGTTCATATAAGATATAATATAAATCTATATGATATTAAAATATATAGTAATGTGATAGAATATATTTATATAAAATGTTGAAAATATATATTTTAGATTGTGAAATAATTTTGAGTTGAGTTAAGTTAAGGTTGAAGATTCATAACTATTTTCCATAGAAACATTTTCAATAAGATCTTATAGAAAATTAATGTTTTAGAGAAACATACAACATAGTCTGAATGAAACGATACTGGTGGTTTTATATTCACTATAGTGGATGACATATTATTCGATAAGAACAATGAATCCTACAAGAGAGTAGAAAATGAAAATTAGTTATGATCAAAATGTTCATTCAAATTCAATGATGGATTTTATGTACCAAAATCAAGTAATTATAGTGAGAGTTTTTTAAATTGATGTAAATACATTAGTGAGTTTTCAGTAGATACTATATATGGTCCATATAACCATTATAACAATAAAACTCAATTAGTTATACCAATTCATCATGACTGAATCTATTAGAATTAGTATTTTCATAGATTATTTCTATTGACATTATATTAACAATTGGATTTCAAGACCACATTTCATGGAACATGTATATATGATACAACCAGAAATATTTGTGAGACCACCGAATACCAATAATCACTAGTAGAAAAAAGGTCTTTAACGTCGTTTTTTTTTTATTTTTTACGTCGGTGTTTAACCGACGTTGAAGTCACCGACGTAAAAAATATGACTTTTTACGTCAGTTTTTGTAAACCGACGCCAAAAACAAATTTCAATTGCTTTTTTGCGTCGGTTTTGTAAAACCCTGACGCCCAATAAACTCATCCGCGTCATTTTTGGCGTCGGTTTCCCTAAAAACCGACGCCAAAAAGTATAACATATAGTTTCGGCGTCGGTTCTTGAAAAAAAACCGACGCCATAAATGGAAATAACTTATTTTTGGCATCGGTGTTTACAAGAACCGACGCCAAAAAGCAATTTTTATTGTTCTATGTTTTAGAGCATTTCCTAATCTTCGATTTGACTGGTCGTGGAGCTAAAACGGAGTTACGGATCAAATGTTATGACCGTTAGAAGTTGAACATGTCAAAGTATCGATTGATACAATATGTTTTAAAGAAAAGAAGATAAACACAAGTTAAAATCGCGTACACCAAATGATATAAAATATACATAATACTTCAAACACATTTCGATTATTTTTCGATCTTCCATTGAAATGATATGTTGTTTATCATCATATCTATTATATTTAGCGTAGATCTCATGTGATAATAAAAACGACGATCGATAATTAAACTTACACCAAGCTTGGTAAATGTCATCCGAACATTTTATATTTTTAACACAATAAAAAAAGTAAATCATCATTATTTGAAATCTAATCGAGTTTTTTATAAATGAAGTATATTAATAATAATGAAAATTAATGAATATAATACGTACCGTAATCAAATTAATGATTGATGCTGCATTGAAAACTTGATTGAATCGAAGAGGATGAAAATGATAAATGAAGGACAAACAGATTAATATATAGTAAATGAAAATATTTTGGATTGAGTTGTATGAAAATATAGGCGGGATTTCAAAAAGTTAAACGCGCGTTGTGAAAAGAATTTAAATTTTGATCCCGCGTATTAGTGAATACTATTTGGCATCGGTTTTTAAATAAACCAACGCTAAAAAGATAAAAAAATACGTTCCACGTTGGTTTTTTTCTAAAAACCGACGCGAAAAGTAAAAATAAATTGTTTTTCACGTCGGTTTTTAAAAAAACCGACGCGAAAAACAAAAAAATAGTTTTGGCGTCGGTTTCTATGAAAACTGACGCGAAAAGTAAAAAAAAATATTTTTGGCGTCAGTTTTTCTAAAAACCGACGTGAAAAACAAAAAAGTTTTTTTGGTGTCTGTTTTTATAAAAGATGACGTCAAAACATAAAAAAAATTTACCATGTGTTAGAAAATTTCTTAAGATTCGATTTTACTGGTCGTGGAGCTAGAACGGAGTTACGGATTAAAAGTTATGCCCTTTGAAAGTTGGACATAATTAACACTTCTTTTAGAGAAGATCAACTTCCAACATCCATAACTTTTAATCCGTAACTCCGTTTTTGCTCCATGACCAGTCAAATAAAAGCTTAGGGAATTATCTATAGGACTGTAATTTTTTTTACATTTTTGGTGTCGGTTTTCATAAAAACCAACTTCATAACTTTTTTTTTATTTTTTCACGTCGGTTTTTAAAAAAACCGACGCCAAATCATTTTTTTCATTATTTTTTCTCGTCGGTTTTTTTAAAAACCGACGCCAAAACTAATTATTTTTTACTTTTTGGCGTCGGTTTTTAAAAAACCGACGTCATTACTATTTTTTTATTTTTTCACGTCGTTTTTTAAAAAAACCGACGCCAAATCATTTTTTTCATTATTTTTTCGCGTTGGTTTTTTTAAAACCCGACGCCAAAACTAATTTTTTTTAGTTTTTGGCGTCGGTTTTTAAAAAACCGACAGTAAAACTTATCCGCAAAAATATTTTACGTCGGTTTATAAGAAACCGACTTCAAATTGACGACAGTAAAAATGATTTTTCTACTAGTGAAGGGGAGAATGAATCTAAAATCCAATTTTGGTTTCAACTAAGAAAGAAGATCATTTAGTAATCATTTGGAATGAAATTTTCCATATTTTAAAAATAGTTTAGTGATAGATCTATTATTTTTTAAGAAAAATATGTTAATAAAATATGGAAAATAATTGTGTAGTCTTATAGTTAGTTAATAATACAATGAAATTTACCGTCTAAATATTTATTTAAAGTAGAAACTTCTGTTTTAGGGATCAAGATAAATTTAAGAAGATCTAATATGTTTATTCTCGCATGTAAATTTATATATGGTTAAAAGGTATTGAAAAATACTAGTTTGAACAATTTTAGAGAGAATTATTACCATTTTCATATGGTATAAATCTCCATAATATGTCATGTGTGAGACATGGGAGGAGATTATAGTGGTGAATACAAGTCTATAAGTTCTAGTAATGGATCTATCACCTATATCATTCTGTGTACTAGATAAGATATTGACAATATATAATTTATGGTGGGGAAATATGAGTTAAATCATAGGGAACTGCATGAGATATAATCAGAAATATCTTATTTTACTTGATAGAGTTTAAGGGAAATGTTTCTAGTATTTGTAAAGGAAGAGAAATGAGTTACAAGGGGTCATAAACATGTATTCCTTTTGATAAATTTGATCTAATGTCACAGTAGGGATATGGTAATGATCCAGAGAAGCTTATTTAAGCCAATGATATCCATATATAAACATATAGAGTGATTTGAAGCATATGATTTAGTTGAAGAAGTAAAGTAAAACAAAAAATATTTTGTTTCAGCTCTTGGAAGCACACATAATAAGTAAATTTTCATCCTAATATAAATTATGATAATTCTAATATTGTCACTAGACAATATTTCATGTTTTGAAAGTGAAAAAAATATACTCAGAGATATCAATTATTGAGATGTCCTACTGAAGGAGGTGAAGTCACATATAGAAATGTATCTATTTAGTAGAGATTTGGGAGGCGAAAAGTCTAAATGAACAACATATAATAAGTATGATCTTATCATGTGAAATCCAATAAGAGTAATTTGTAATTTGTCTCTTGTAAAATTTGGATTTTTGTATAAGTCGGTTCCCCAAACCTACCTTAAATAATAATTTTTGATCACCATAACATATATACAGTGAGTTATTCATGATGTATTCTAACCATAATAGTGTTTATATTTCTACATCCACTATTTAAATGGAGATTTCCATAGTTTAATTCTCATATCAAAAGGTTATAATAGTTTCTTGGATATAATGAGAACCTATAAATACCATGAAATAAATATTAAACATATGTCCAATGTTCTATAAATATCATGGTAATAGGACATAGATGATTTGTGAACATTAGGTGATGGGAGATCATAAGAATTTAGACTTGTTCTCATGAAGTTATCACTTAGATAAATCGAGTAGACAAGATCATGAGGATTAAAACACCAATAAGAACATCATATGTTTAAGGTATCATTGGTAGTTTATATCCACGAACATGTGTAATGGTCATTGAAATTGAGATTTTTATCAATTTATTCATTTTTATTATGTGACTTGATTCAAGATGAAAACCATGGAATATATGTCGTGTAAATATGGCTTGCATCGGGTCCACCATTAGTGGTATGACTTTGATTTAATAATAAAGATTGAATTTTTCCCCTTAATAAAATTGATATATCATGGATGGTTGATTAGTATGGTTGTACCTTCACTAAATCCATGGACCTTGTAAAAGAATATAAGTCCATCCAATTAGTTTTAATAAATAATAACACAAGAATGGATGATGTCATCATGTATAAATCCTTATTTATGATATATCAAGAGACAAAGAGACAATATTATGTAGTCTATGTTCATTTGAGGGTTTCATGACTATGACTATTCCTTATCATCCTAGAGACCTTGATGGGTTTCTAGAATCTACTCCTAGTGTATGAATATTATTAACTGCTATCAAGACGAGGGCTTAGAGTATCACAGAGTAAGAATATTCCAAACTCTAGCATATTCTATTGAATAAGAGAATAGTATATGGTGGGCCCCAATGCATGGTTTGAAATATTCTCAAGTAAAAATTATCATCAAAGAATAAATAAATAAATAAATACATATTATTCATGTCTAGAATAATTTGTATAGAAACTATTTTTTAAAATTATTCACAAGATATTAAGTGAACACATGAAAAAATATTTAATGAATGAATAAAATTTTAATATTCATGATTTTTTTATTACGGAAAGGAATAAAAAATTGATTTAATGACTCAAATTTATTATGAAATATATTTATTAAATTTAAATAAATTGATATCAATATAAATGACATTTATTTCCTAGTAAAATAGTCATAAGATGTCATTTATGGCTTATTTTTTAGGTAAAACATAGTTGGGGCCCAATGATCCATTTACAAGAATTTTATACTTCACCATATGTGGAATAGGTGGATCTCATTCACATAAACATTAACTATATAAATTGAGAGTAGCTCTCTTATCTCTCCCACATCCTAGAGTGAGAAGTGTCTGGTCCATGAATTCAATCCTACCTCTTCTTCTCGAATCGAAGGATTGATGTTTCAATGATTGTGAGGATATTAAAGGAAATGTTTGATGTTTCCAATAATACTCAAAAATAAATTATATAAATTCATAAAAATAGTTTTATCATGTTTAGATGATCTAGAGGTTTTTGAATTTAGTTCCTTCCAGAAATGGTCAATGATGATGAACCATTTCCAAACATTCCATAAAATCAATCATTGTAAAATTTTCAATTTATTTTATGCCTAAATTCTTCACGTGAGATCCCCAAATTTCATAAAAGGATGAAAATCAACATAAAAAACATAGTTATATTGATTTAAGATGAAAAAGTTCAAATCCCCAACCCATATTCCTTCACTATGCACCCCATTATCTTTTGTCACTTTCTTTCTTAATTTATACATTTTTTACTTCAATGCTACCCACCCCTAAGAATCCTTCCTTCCCATGACATCCTCAATTCCCTAGGGCTCATATTGTTTTTACCATTACATGAAATATATTACCTTGTACTATATTTACAACATAATAGGGAGAAACTAGTCCGAGCACTGTATCGATGTAGTTGGGACCAACATGCCGAATAAGAGAAATATTCCCTTTATCAAGAAGACCATCACAATTCCTTCGACTATAAGAAGATGATAAATGTAATATTATTTCTAATAAAGGAAATTAGGGAGCATAATAACCTAATTACTAGATAATCCCACACTCCTCATCCACTAACATTAAGGAAGGAACCTCACCAAATAAGGAATTGGGTTTGGGATATGTTCTAGTTAATAGGGTATTTGTTTTCCCACTTGATAAATAATTTCTGTCAGTATTTTCACAAATCAACACATCTTTTGACCCAATCTAACCAGCCTAAACAATTATATAATTATCTTTTATAATATATATTTTAGAGATAAACTAATTTTGATATCCTCAGATCCTGAACTATCTCTAATAAGCATCGATCATACCCCTGTATTTATATCCATGAGAACCACATTCAATCCAGCTTTAATTACCTTTTCTTGGACCTGTTCTATTAGATTTACATGTTTTGGGATCCTATTAAAATCCTTAATATTATTCCCTCAACATAGGAGTGGATTTTAGAATCTAATATTATATTCTTACAAAGTATGATGTTAGAAACAAAGCTATCCATAAATATAAATGAAGGGAAATCCAAGAAGTTGTTTGGAGATATTAGCCTCAATTATTATCCATGACACAATAGGGTGTTTCAAAGTATGGGGTTGAGAATCAAATCAGAGAAATTGACCCACATAACTACCAATAATATAAGAAATCAAAGGGTCTTAGAAAGACAATTGAAAATGAGAGAACCATACCTAGACATAGGAAGTCAGGTGATCTTGGTTCATTGAAATAATAAATGAACACATTATTATAAAATATTTAAACAAGAAGAATGATCATTAAACTTGAGACTAATATATATAAATTTTTTTCTCATCAGAAATATGAATTATTATATACTAGTCATCAAGTAGATCGACCACTTATCGACTTTACATACCTCATTCAGAGATGATATGGAGATAAAAATAAATCATAGTGGGATGATAGAAACTAAAACATCCAACCGAGGAAACAATAATAATATTAAAAGGCATAAAAAATATTTATCAGGGGGAGTTCGTCCATTCGAGAAACCTTAATCAGATAATATATACTAGTCTTGCTAGGGTATAAATGGTCCTCTCAGTCTAACCATCTGTTTGAAGTTGAAATATAGTGCTGAGGTATAACTAAACACCAAATCCATGCTACGAACCTCCCATCATATTTTGGGTGAACTAAACCCTCAATGTATTATAATTAATTAAGGTATGAAATTTATATTCATCACCTCTAAGATATAGAGTTGGGAAGGACACTAGAATGATCTCTACACCCTAATGGGGGGGGATGTATCAAATTCCTCAGTTGGTCCACCAATACTATGACAATGTCACAAACCTTTCGTTTATGTATTATCCCAGTCAAAAATTCTATGTATATTTTATTCTGCATCCACTCAAGAACCTCTAGTGACTATAATAATCTCTTAGAAACTCTATCCCTGGCCTTCACCTATTTATGGGTAAAACATCTCACCATGAACCCATACACAAACTATTTAGTATTTTCCACCAAAAAATTCATATCAGTGACTTATATATCTTCAAAATATTAGAATTCACAACCAAGGGACACTAATAAAACTCATGAAGGACCACCTCTTGAATCCAACATAGGAAAAAACAAGTGACCCAAAAAATTAACTCAATCGTTTGTATCCTATGAATATCTCATTGAGGTATCTACTTAATTAATATGATATTCTCACAATTTAACCTTTGAGTTTACCAATAGAGACCCTACCACTAAATCCACCAATGAATATGAAACCACTATATATGATAGATATTATCAACCATTCAATAGATCTATATAGAGATATAAGGTTGTTATTTCATTCTTCAAACTATAATAATTATTTACCTCCTGAGACACAACATTATATTACATTACAGTCAGGGTATCACATACTAAAATACCCTTATGGGGAGTATATATGATCTCAAAAATCATATTTCTAGAGGAACTCAATCCATATTCTCTACCAAAAATTTTGGGTCATTTACGGAAGTATGTATCATAAAATCCTATAGTTTCTGATGACCATAAACCACTCACCAATAGATAGTTTCTCCATAACGTTAGTGAACCCCCCCCATAATTATATCTAATTCAAGAATATAATAGTAAAGTTAATGTGGGAAGTAATTATATGAATACATATATTATTATTTCATACTCCTATAATAAAAAAATCCCACTCCCTAGTGTGAAACATCTTAATATACCTTAAATTGAACTACCCCTTCATCAGTTGTAAGATCAGTGTGGTGGTGAAGATTTACTTCACACACAATAAGGATAACTAAAACTATTGTAGCTAAATTAATTCCATTAAATTTTTTTCTAGAGCTAAATAAAGGGTTGCATTATAGGAGATGTCATACAAGCACATTCTATAGTAATCTTCATGTCCCAAGAAATTATGATCCTTCATGAAATATTTCTATTTAAACCAATAAATCACTACTATAATATTCATTGATTATACCAAAATAACCCTATTCAAGATAATAATTCCTTGAAAATATATCACATATATTTAAAATTACTTCTCTGATAATATTTTATACATCTCATGATTGCAAAAAAACTCTCGGACGAACCTAACGTAATAAGCATAAACTTCATCCAAACAAGAATATATAAGCATATCAGTGATAAAAATGATAATGGAATGTTATAAAAAACATAATAAGATATGATGCATCATATACATAGTTACCATTGGTTTATTCATCCACTCAAATACCATCACCACATTCTCATATTGTCCATATTTGTATCAGAACACTATCTTCATAATTTATTCATCTTGAATCCTCTATTGATGGTATCTATGGAATAAATTGATATTTTAGAATTATATTTCATCCATTATATAGAGGAAAATATAATTAATACTTGGATGGGGGTGATGGTTCTTCATCATTATCCAGTTTATTCAATGATATTCATTATAGATCATTAAACTACATTCTAATTTTTTACTGAACAATAATAGTGCTCCCCATGAGGATAAAATAGGTTATATAAATCCTCTCTTTAGTACGTTTCTGATTATAATTCTCAATTATATCAGTTCATATAGTATTATATAACATGAGAACAATGAGATACGTATAGTATGGGATATAACTCTATGTCAGATTCCAGTTCATACCACAGAGTTAAAATCATCACTTCCTATAGAAATAAATAAGTGAGTTCCGGAATAATTTGGAGAATACCCAAATATTCTTACTCTATTAGATATAACATCAATCTCTCAAAATTTCAAGCTACATTCTATGCCCCAACTCTATGATAGCTCTATCAATAAACAAACTAACTATTTAATGTAGATAGATACCAATAATGCTAAATAAATCGACTTATATTAATAGAAATAGATGAAATCCTTTATTGAGAATATTTATTACATTCTAGGAATAAAATTATAAGGTCATATATAAAATATAATAAAGTACCAAAATATGAAATATTATTTGACAAGTAGAAAATAAAACTGAAAAATCACTAACAACATCATAATCCCCTTTGAAGCTATAGAGAAATCCAATGGTTGATCCTCCCTCTTTATTAATAGGACATACACTCATTCAAGATTTAGGGTAATAAAATAATGAGAGGCCCCCATGTCTCCTAACATAGAAAAAATAATAGTTTAAATGAAAATCATACCTCACACTACCAATGGTCCATCCACCCTGGCCAACTTTATTACTCTAAGAATTCCTTATCCCACTCTCGTTACGAGAGTGGATTCCCTAGACCCAACTTGATAGTGCACTTTTCAGTTTCTTGGTAATATATATATATATATATATATATCACTCTTAATGTGAAAGCATTTTCAACTTATTTATATAATATATACAGTAATTACCATAGATTATATAATGTATCAAAAAGTTCTTGTGGTTCTTAATTATATTGAGAACTAGGAGATACTATGAAAATAATCATAAAGTATATATTATGGTATAAATAAATCAATTTAAAAAGGAATTTTTTTACTAACTACCATGTAATATGGAATAATAATCATTGATAATTATTCTGATTATATTCACATTTGGTTATCTCTATGGATGATATATTACAAGGACTAACCCACCAATTGAAACACCACTTCTTTTGGGAGTCAATGGGTGTTCCTATCTATAAGAATGTGTGTTGATCTGTTGACTTAATTTCATTGTTAATGCAAAACAATAATAATATAATTTGATGCATGATAAAAAGTATAACAATTTATCATTTTATTGAGGTAAATTATGGTAGGCGAATCATTACTGGTATAAAAATAATTAAATTATAATGAAATGATTTGTATCTTCCAACAATTAGATGTTGATATCTTTATAAAATTGATTTGGATTCTAGTTCCTTGATTGAATACATTAATATGCTAAAATAAGGATAGTATATAAAATAAATTTTAAAAAAAGTGTAAATAATATATGGAAGGATGGTCAGAAAAATTATACATCTAGGTTTATGATATATCATTAGATAAAGATATTATATTATATAGTGAGCCTTTATTTTAAAGTTTTTCATTTAAATGACTTATCCTCAACTCTTTAGAAGATTTTTTTTAAATGATACTCATGGTATTTGAGTATGGAACACTAATATTAAGATAAAAACCTAGTGCCTCATGTACATAGTGTATATAGAAGTTTCACAAATTTACATGAATTGGATTTCAAGTGGAAGTTGGACCTACGTTCCTGGGATGGAAAACATCGAAGCGTGAATGATCATAAGTAATATATATATATATGTTATACTATATGTTATTCAAGTATAGAGTAATATTAATAAAATATATTTCCCATGGAACTCAAAAGTTATTTAAATTTAAATAAGTGAAAATGATAAATTATTTTGGATGAATATTTAATAATTAATGTTCATTAAATATGAAACACTGATATTTTAGTATTTATTTTATTTTAAATAATACCAGTATCTGTGATAACATATGATCCCAAAAACATCTAATTAGAGTGAATAATTCTTTATTTCATTATGAAATGAAATAAATTAAAAGATAGTTAAAATATATATAATTAAAATAAATAAATGATTTTTTGAAATTAAATGAGTTTTTATTTTATATAGGAACAGCGAATTAATTCCATATATTTTTTGATAAATTATGTATTTTTATAAATGGAATACTTTTTAGGATATGATGTCATTAAAATTATTTGTTAAAATTAAATATGTTTTTAGTAAAATAAATTAATTATCCAAAAAATTATATGGTAATTATTAAGAGTACTAATCTAATAAATCATGGCTAAATGGAAATGAATGATTTAAAAACAATTCAATTATATGTTTTATTTAAAAACATAATATCTCTTATTCAGATAATTAAAATTATTGGAAAATGGTAATTATGATTATAAAAACATTAATAATCAAACATGCATTAATTATCTATCGGTAATAAATGAAGATAAAATCATTTTATGGTAAAAATATATTAATTTTTAGAAAACTATATTTATGTTCACAACTTATTTTCATATTAATAAATTAAAATAATCACAAATGATTAATGATTTTAAAAAAATTTTATATTATATTTAATAAGATAAATTATCACTCATATAGTTGTTTTTTCTATGTATATAATTGAAATAAATTCATTTTTATGCTTAAACATATTTTTTTTTCTAAAAATGGGTTTTATTTGTTATGTACACTAAGATTAGAATAAATTTTTATCACCTGTATACATTTCTTTTTGTAATGTTGATTAAAAATTTGAAATAAACATATTAATTTTTTTTAATAATGGACATCTGATTTTTAGTTAAAAAATTATGATACCATAATAAAAGTTTGTCACAATGGTAAGGGTTTACACGATTCATAAGTGAGTTTAACCAAAGTGATAATGAAATGATTAATACTAAAAAATTTCCTCATTTGATTGGATGAGTGTATTTAGAACCTTTCTTTATAATATAGGACACAAACCCCCCCTAAGGTAGCCCTCCCAGGCTGATAAAAAATAAGAGAAGAAATAACCCATAAGTCCAACGTTCAGTGAGATCACACTCGAATTATCTCATGTAGATGTGAAAAGGGAATACTAAATCACTAGTGAGAAAATAATAGAACAAATAACACCTAAATAAATTTACTAACTAATCCCATCCCCACCAATTCATGCTCTCTAAATAAAAAATTCAATTGAAGTTTCAAAATATGATGAATATTGATAAGAAATTACCCAATAATGTTTCCCCACTTATTTTTGGTCTCAAAATCCGACATTGTATATTATGGAACTCCCATATCATTCATAAAGTATATTGTATGAAGACACTTAGGAAACTATATCATGACAAAATCCCCACATGAAACTGGATATTTTAGCCTTTCTGAAGAAACTTAGGCCATTATATCACATATTGTGCAATGTCACCTTGGGTATCACATCAAATCTCCACCGATGACACCTAGGACATCACATCACATCTCACCACATCCAAAACAAAAATAGTTTGATTTCATGAGCATGAGGATATAAATATCATTACCTCCTCCCACCCAGAATGACCCCCATCATGTACACCTCATCAACGGAACCACAAGATCACTATTAATTTTTGGACATCATAGCTCATTCATATCAGTATCACTTAGAAGAGATAATGGGGAAGATAGGGTATCTATTCACCTATCCTCACCTTCAAGATATTGGAAAAAAAACCCCCAAAACATTTGGCTCTCGACGCATGGTTCTAGATATGTGTGGGGTGCCTATAGATATCACAAAAAATAATATATATATATATATATATATATATATATATATATATATATCTGTGTGTGTGTGTGTGTGTTTCATACACACAAGACCAACCCATATCCTCAGAACATGAGCTTTATCCCAACTCATAATATTACCCCAAGGCCTCACAACCTTCTCGACTTTTTCCACCACCTAAAAATTCATAACATCCCACATGAATGCCAAAAACCACAAGACATATCCCACCTTTATTTTAATGTTAATCTAATTTCTATATTTTCTATTAGTAACCAATTTATTTTTCCCATCACATTTATTTCATTTTAATCAACAATCGCTTATAGCACCCCTATCATTTTAATTCAAGAGTTCATTTATCCATTCTATATAATTTTCCATTCTAGTTTCATCCTAAAAAAATCATTCTATTACTATCCGAAAACATTCATAACATGACGAAAACACACAAAAACCCATCCTTTTATGAATAACTTTCCCCACATTGCCACAATTTCAAATCACAATCCTTTCCTAACCACAATTTCTACATTTGACCCCCACATATCATCAGATACACCCCACACAGCACCCCCACAAATCCTAAACACTGGTCACATATTTCATATATCCTATTTTAGATTTAGACAAGGGTATTATCATCACATTTATTTAATTTTAAATATAATTCTCACAGAATCCAAAATTTCCATGGGAAAAAAATTTATAAACTAGATATATGTTCCTAAAAAATTCTGTTCAAGGTGATATGAAATAATGAAAAATTAAAGGGTTCCACAAATACATTGACCACAACAAAAATAAATCCGCCAACAACAATTATTTTTAGCAAATAATCACACATACATAATATCAGTTACAATAAAATAAAAAGTGATAAAACTTGTATTTAATTCACCCTACCATTAAATTTAAATTAAACTAATTAATTATATTCATTAGGTCGATGCATAAAACCTCCCAAAAGAAAAAAATCATGATCATTTTGACATGTAAAACTAGAATAATGGTGAAGGTTTCCCTACATCAAATAAAACCTTCTAAACTGTGTCCAAAGGTTTGAACAAGAGGGAGGAAGCCAATGAGCACCAAAATGATGGAAAACACCTAGATAAACCTAGAACATAACAACCAAATCATCCACTTATCAAAACATTACAAAAATCAATGGTTCCCTTGACACCGACCTTCCCTAAAGGAAGTATTAGGAGAAAACATGGGGAACGAAAGAGGGTAACTCACCTAAAACCACTAAGCATAAATCAACCACCCTCAGGGTTGAAATCCATTGAAATAGTTCTTAAAAAATCTTATGGATACAATTGGTTCACAAAATAACTGAGTGAAATGTTGGAGGAATGGTATGGTTCGAGGGGTTTTGGGATATTATAGGCAGTATGGAAAACATAAGAGTAGGACACATCACTACTAACATTGGAACAAAACTAGTAAAAAGGGAAAAGACCATGATAAAATATTTGGGGACATGTTATAGTGATGATGGTCAATGATTTTTCTCAGGAACATAGTGAGGTCCATAACATATATTCAAAAAAATGGGAGAATAATATGGTGTAGGAGGAACTACCATGACATAGGACTTAAGCACCAAGAAAATTCTCTCACCATAGCCCCACTCCATGAAGTAGCTACCCAAAAATAAAAGAACAACAAAACTCACCCCTTCAGAACTCCAGACCAGAACGAAGTGACCATACCACAACTCATCCAAAAATTATCCTAAGAATTATAATTCCACTTCTTAACCTATACAATGTTTTCAAACTATCCACAATTCAGTGATTATCCTCTATAGAGCAGTCCAAGCCTATACAATGTATAATCCTTATCAGTTGGATTCTTCAGCTATAAAACGTTTTCCCTCCAAAATACTCAAAATTTCTCTCGTACACCTCCATTGATATAATTATCAATATGGAAAAGAACATAAGATTCATATATTTACTTCAGATACCTCTAAAACTATTCTCATCCTTCATAATCAAAACAAAATTCATAATGGAAAAAAGAAGATTCCTAAATAACCATGCCATGAGATAACTATCAAGGAATTAATTTTAGCCCAAACTAAACCACACAATCTCAATTCAATATAAATACACTTTTCTCACTCAAGAATCTACATCACCATTCCATCCTCCAAACTACCCAGGTCAATAATTACCATATATCACAACATAAAAAACATAAAGAACACAAATTACGGAAATCCACTTCCCATATGACATTATTATTTTCTTTTGGAAGCAATAACACATCCTAATGGTAGTTTTGAAAACTTTAATAGTATAATGAATATTGATTATAAAAGGTTTACATATTTTTCATAAGACTGAATATTGAATCAAACATCATCATCATAGAAAAGAACAACACATGAACCCACAATATTCAAGAGTCCCAATATCAAGAAAAATAGTACAATGAAAAAATAAAAAAAATCTATGTACTAGGAACATATGTAAATATCATGATCCAAAGTACTATCCTCCAAGACAATATGATTATACAACACATATTCTAAAGGAATGGTCTATCCATGAAACACCTTCTGCCGATGATCCTGGATCTCAACTGGTTACTCTAGAAACGCTGACCATTCTCAATATCTAATTCTCCCTAGTATTTTACATTGGAGTCTTTTTAAAGATACTGATGAAGTTAGGAGGTGAATAATATATCATGGATCATGTAAAACATTGGTTGGAGAGAAAATTGATAATCCCTCTAACCAATATGACCCAACACCTCAAAAGGTTCCATGAATTGGGTATAAATACTACCCCTACCAAACCAACACTACTAATAATGAGGAAAAACATTCAGAAAAACATGGTATCTCTCTTCAAACTCCAAGGTCCTCATCCAATGATCAAAATATGACTTAGGTTGGTGTTTTTCCACCATCATCCCCTCACAAACCCTCTGAATCTTCTTTCTCATGCTCATCAACATATTCGGATTGAGAATGGATGACTATAAAACCTCATCCCAACACAGTATAGAACAACATGGATTCCTATAAAATCCTCAAATAGGTCAATTCCAATGATTTAGTGGTATCTATTTTTATAAGAAAACTAAAAAAAGGAAATTTATTTTCCCACAATTTACAAAATTCCAAGATATATGCCCACAACATATTCTCTAGAATTTGGATAGTTTTCTATATCTTCCCATCTATCTAACGGTGGAAATGTGTGTTGTGGCACAACTGAGCTCCAAACACATGTTTCAATGCTTTATTGAATATTGAGGTAAAACAACCATCACAATTTGAGAATATATCATCATAAATAAATTTAGAAACACAACCACATCCATAATAATACTTTTTAAGACATCCATGATGTTCGAATCCTTGATTGTGAGGAAGTGAGATGAATTATTCATCCATCCATAGATTACCCAAATGAAACCATATCTTCCTTAAGATTAGGGTATTATTATGATTAATTCTATTGAGTTTTCAACCCACTTCCACTGATGAATATATAAGGGCTACAACAGACTGCCAAGATCGTTGTGCTCAAACATTACCTACTAGAAAACCTAATATCAATCCACATACTCTTCCATCAACTATTAAATATGAGATAAAAGAACTATATCCTAAAACCATATTACATCTTAGATAATATCGGGTTCACCGAAAAGGGTAATCGATGAGACACATGAAGGAATACCTCATGTATCTACATAAAAATTAATAACCAAACCTAAAATATGATACAATTATATATATCCTCTAACCATCAATCAAAATAATTACTTTATCCAACAAATTCAAACATCAAATCTTTATATGATTCTATTCCTTGAGATTCTTACACCCACCACATCAGAGAAGACTATGTTGTCATCTAGAACAAGAAAATTCCTCCATCAACCACACATTCATTTATGAATAGGGCTTCTAACCCTTCCATTTTTTTATAAGAATCCTCATATTTTAGAATAATATCTCTTCACAATATCATATTCAAAGGTTAATAATTTAAATTTACCTTTCATGAGGTGTAGGAGATATAAAATTTATAATCCATGAGACAATACATTAAACATTATTTACATATATTTATCTCATACTAAGATAAGATATACCTAAATATCTTATGTTCTATGAAGACCATGACATGTTGAATAGTGAGGTACTATCTCCATAATGCCAACACAAACATAACCACTATTAGCTAAAAATCATGGGTGGCATAGTTTTGATCATGGGATTACAACTTATTGGACCTAAAAGAGATCACTTCTTTTTATTCATTAATATTCATCCCAATACCATATGGGAAATAGTGAAGAAGTCCTAAAATATCACCCCTCAACAATAAATCAGAGAATGGGGGAGCTAATAAATTTCTCTTTCAAGTAGTCAAGTACTTCTTAAGACCTATATATCAAGACAAAATTCTTTTACTAATTCATTAATACTTTTAGTGAAGCCTCAATCAGAGAGAAATAAAATACCAACCTCTAGTAATAGTCTACAAGACCAAGTAATCGACAAAATGTTTCCATGTTCTGGGGTGATTACCTAGAAACAACTGCCCCGATCTTCGATGGGTCAATGAATAATTTTTTTGACATACATGTCCAAAAAAATTCCACCTCTCACTTCTAGAACATATACATGGAAAAATTTATATAGAGATCATGTTTTTGAAGTATTTTTAACATTTCTCTAAGATAAACCATATACACCTACATTGAAATTGATATGCTGAAGATATCATCAAGGAAAATGATTTAAAAATTGTCCAAAAACTCATAGAACAAGAAGATCATGATCCCAATGAACAAAATTGCTATATTTGTGACATAAGATGATATGAACCCAAACTCAAAGTGAATGTACCTACAACAGAAGACATTCTCTAGCTTATTATCCTTATTCACCCTTAACCTAAGGTATGATTACCATAGATTGATCTTAGAAAACTAAATTGATACCTTCAACCGGTCAATATGATCGTCAATATGATGAATATGGTACCAATTTTTGATCATCACTAGATTCAACCTCCGCTAGTCTGTACGCAACCTCATACTACCATCCACCTTTATAGATAATAACAATGGATCACCCAACGATGATACACTAGGTTAGATTAAATGGTTATGAATCATATATTATCTCTAAATCCTCAACTCACACAACTTATCGGGTTCTATATAATAAGGTTACATCAAAATAATAGAATCCTTGGGCTATAGCTCAATCCCAAACCCAATATCACATCGAGGGAGTAGTATCACAAACTCATTTGAAAAAACACCTAGATATTACATGATGAAACTAGGAACCTCTAATGACCCAACATCTATTGATTCTTTAGAAAACTCATATATTAAAGAATGAAGTGGCTCCATGCGCCTACTACCCAACTAACAACCATTTTCACCAATGAAAACCATACACTAACCATCCACATATGGTGAAAAAACCTTCCTTTAAGAGTAGTTGATAAAAAAATGCATGGAATAAAACTATTCTATGATGATAATGACATCATATGGCTATATCTATAGAAAAAATGTTCCCTACAAGAATGATTGTTCCCCATATTCAGTAGACACCATTGACAGTCATCAAATGAGATAGTATAGCCTCCAGTTAGGATAGTCGACACCATGGGAATGTGAAGCCTCTCTTTGTGTAGTTTTGAGGAACATAATTTAGTGGGTGAAATAGTGGAGTGTGAATTTCCTAAATGAAACAAGGAATAAAATTTTTTATGATAATTTAATCATACCTCAAATGATTTATGCCCCGACTAGTGTTAGAGCATCTTCAACATGTAACCATCTATGCCCAACTCCCATGCCTCACTATTAATGTAAACCTCCATATCGATTTATAGGTTGAATTTTCTGAATATAATGGATGTCCTACGGTCATCCTATAACTATGTCATCTCCTCTTGGTGGATCATAATCATGCTTCCCCTATTGCTAAAAACTCTCAATTGTGGATACTGTAGTGGATAATGATAAACCTGACCACCTTTACTCTCTTAAACCCCAAGAACCTCTAGGAACTAATATTTATGATTAATATGTTTGATATAGATAAATAAAACTAGTATAAGATCCCAATTAAAATCATAGAAACATATCTCCCCATAATTCCAAAAATGAATCTGTTGAGTTTGACTCCCCATTAGTCAAAAATTCAATGAAACAAATGCCCGAGACCTTGTAATAAACACTCTACTCCTCAAGGAACCCTTCTGGTTCCCCTATCATGGTATACCTCCTCTTGATTGAATAAGATCAATCAACTCTACCTTCTTATGTACTTCAAAGTATGATGGAAACATAAAAGGCATAACTGAATATTAGATATAAGGGCAGAGTGCCTCCTATAATAGTTGTTCTTGGAACTCTTTTCCAATAATAAAAATGTGGTGAAATAGAAAATATCATTGAAATAGATCCATATATCTCATAGAAGCATTATACCCAACTAATTATAGAGAATAGACTATCCCTTCACTACATTCGTGGGTGAAGATAAAAACTCTTCTTGGAAGTCATTAATAAAGTCAGGGCATGAAACATATATCTCTTTCCTCTCAATCAAATAAAATACCCTCTATTGAAATAATACACCCCTCATCTGACTGATTTCTAATGGGACCCGATACTCTGACCATACTCATATCAAATTGACAAGGATATGGTGCTCCATCAACCAGTTCTCTATCTCTAGATCCGAGATGCTAGGAAATTATTACATAAAATCATACTATTGGAAGGTGCACAGTGACCTATAAGACTAATAATTATTTCTATCTAGATCAAAAACCAAAGGATGAACTTGTTCTTCTTGCTGGATTTCACCAATCTAAACAATAATCATACAATGTCCAAGATCCATAGCTGAAAAGGGAAACAAATATGTCCTAATCCTGGTTGAATTAAATTCGAAAAAGACTCATTTAATTCATTATAAATTCCCATGAATATACTAGTACATAAAAGAAAACACACAACCAAGATATATATACCTTCCCTAGATATGTACCTTGAATGTATGGTAAATTCATTTGGTCATTCAGTAGGCTCAGATTCCTTGTATAAGATCATTGAGGGCCCTAAGATACCATGTCCTAAATGGTATTATATATCCTATATCACAGACAATGATCAACTAAAACCATTTCAATACCAAACCATACAATACTCACAGTTCCTAAGTCTAAATTCCATATTATATCTCAAACAAAACTTTTGATACCACTATGTCATGACCCCCTCCAAAGGAACCCTGATGTTGCAGCAATAAAGGAAGAGTGATAATGTTCCCCGAGTCCTACCTTCAGTAGGTCCCTAGTTGGTTATTAGAACCAAGGGTATAAGAATCAATCATAAGAAATTCAATACCCTCAAATATGATGTTGTAATTTGAGATAATATATCAACCATCAAGAAACTCAATGAAATAATATAAAAGAATGGAAACTAAAAGAATTCCATAATGGTTGTGTAATGTAAAAAATAAAAAAACACACTAAAAATACCCAAAATAAAATCACAAGGGATTGAAAAACCAATATCCCCAAAGTTATAGCTAGTTACGTATAATTCAATCCACATAGTCATCCGACAAAAATAAAAAATAGTTTGTAGATACATAAGGTTAGCATAAATTTATACACAATATGATCACACCCAAAGTCTCCTGTGAACATTTAAAAATCACATACTAATGGACTAGTGAGAAAATAGTAGAACCAAAAGAAGATAAACAGGTTAACTAATAAATCCCATCCACACCAATATCGAAACTCTGAAGAACACATTCAGGTGTAGGTACATAATATGAAGCATTTTGATAAAAAGGAATCCCACACCACTTTCCCAATGATTTTCCGCTCTCACACCCTGAAAACACATGTCCTGGTGCTCCCATCTATTTTTTAATGTTTATTTATTGAATAAAACTAAGAATTTTTTTCATTAAAATCAATCCACATGAAACTGGCCATATCATCATACCCGAATACACCTAGGTCATCACATCACATCTCCTATGAAGGAACCTTGTCCATCACGTCACACCTCACCTAAAAACACATGGTCCATCACATAACATCTCATCATATTTTCATCCATAATATTAGGTTATTACGAGCATAAAATATATCAACCTCATTCCCTCCTCTTACCTTACAAACCCCACCATGAACTACCTAATCAATTTCATCAACCCAACCACACGTTCTCTTCTGAATTCTATCTATAACAGCACATTCAAATAAATCCCATTTAGAAGATATAGTGGGGAATAGGGTGTAGCCAGCAATCCACCCAAACTATTGGGATAGTGGGAAAACACCAAAATAAAATATTTGGGTTCTAGCACACGGTGCCAATGTGGGTGGAGTGTGTATAAAAATCACAATATAAATATATATATATATATATGTATATATATGTCATACACACAATCAAAATATATGGGTTCACAACAAGATTTTTATCCTATCTCTTAACATTTCCCCCAAGGCCTCACAAACATCACCACTTTCACTACGACCTCAAAATTCATAAGACCACACAAGCATGTCGTAGACCACAATACAAAAACCATATCCAACATTTATTTTCAATTAAATAAAATTTCTAAATTTTCTCTAACCAATTTATTTAATTTTACCTACCTTTTATTTCATATTAAACAACTACCAGTTAAACCAAAATTATTATTTTCATTTAATAGTTTATTTACTCATTCCAACCCATTATCCATTCTAGTTTCATAATTAACAATTCACTCCATTACTATTAGGAAACTAAAAGAACAGAAACAAAACACAAAAAATACAATCTTCCTCACGCTAACGAGCCATGAATTTCTAGAATTTCATATCACAACAACATCATCATAACAACCACCAAATATCTCACCCACATCTCATCACATACACCCCAGACCCCACAAACCCACATCTCAAGCACTTTTAATATATTTCACATATCATAATAAAGATTTAAAAAAGGGGACTATCATCAAAATTTCTTTGATTTTCAATGGAATTATCACAAAAAATATAACTTCCAATGGAAACAAATTGTTTAGTTAGATATTCATTCTTAACCAACTTCAATAAATTTGATATTAAACAATCACACAATTAAGGGTTTCACACACATAAAAACTACAACATAAATAAATCCACCAAGGTTCTTGATATTAAAAGAGGAATCAATCATGTATAATATCAATAATAATAACTAAAAAGGTGGTAAAACATTCACTTAATCCCATTTGACCTTTAAATTAAATAAATAAAAATTATTATCTTCATTAGGATACTTCATACTAGCTCCATAAAGAATAAAAATTAATTATACCTCTAAAATTTAAAACTAGAAGAATGGATAAGGTTCCCCTACCTCAAAAAAATCATTTAGAAACATTTCCCAGGGTTAAAATAAGAGGGAGAAAAAAAAAGACACCACAATAAAGGTAAACACCTCGATGAAAAAAGAATACAACAACCTACTTCAATCAATTAACAAATCATTACGAGAATAAATGTTTCACTAGATTTAAACCTTCCCTAGATGAAGAATTGGGAGTATTTAGGGTGAAAGTAAGAGGGTAAATCTCGTGAAACCACTAAGGAACAATCTCCCAAGTCTGGAGTTGAAATAAAATGAAAATGGGATAAAAGATCTTACAGGGACACACTTAGGCCACCGAAGAACTAAGAGAAAAGTTGAGAGGACTCTAGGTTTTGAAGGGTTTTAGGATTTTATAGGTAGTCTGCAAAACATATGACCACAATTCAACACTACCCACCGTGGTGAATAACTAAAAAAATTGAAAAGACTATGGTTTACGGTAGGGGACCACACCACAATGATGTTGGTCAAAGCTGTGTATGAGAAACTTTTCAAGGCCTACACCATAGATCCGAGAAACATGGTAGTAGACCATGACGTAGGAGGATCCAAAATGATATTGGAATCAACTAAAAAGAAAAGGATCACACTAAATCTCCACTTCACAGTGTTGTTACCCTGTAAATTAAAGAAGCAAAAAAATCACCACTTCAAGACTCTATGCTATAGCAAGGTGAATATATCATATCTATTCCAAAAAATTGGCCCTGAAACTACACCTCCAAGACTCTATAATGAAATTTTACTCTATAGAACTCAATGAATATCCCCCATGACACAACCCAATCCCCCATGTCATATAATTCAAGTCAGGTATATTGTTTAGTTACAAAACCACCTTTTCCATTCAACATCATTGAAAAATATTCTAGACACCTCCATCACCATAATTATCACAATGTAACTGGAAAAAAGTCTATATTATTACCATATATTTTATAATTTAGTGACTAGGTTCTACATAATCATGAGAAACATATTTATATTTTTTAAAACTTAATATTATTTACAAAATAACCACTCCCTCACCTATAAAACGGTCCCTTCACCCCACACTTCTTCGCACTCTTTGAGCTTATTAATATCAGAATAGTTTAGCTTAATATATTGGGAGAAGTTGTGAGGACTAGTAGAAGAACATAGTTCACATTATACTATAGGTCTCATGGTTCTACATATATGTTGAAGTTATAATGGGTTTCAAGGGGAAGTGAACTCATGCTCAAGGATTTGAGGGTTGAAGGACCAGGACCAATTTTTGGGCAATATAGCAACTCTTTCCAAAATGTAGCAGAGTAAGACCAGTGACATAGATGGGAAATATTATTAGTTTATACTTCTATATGGATACTATAATATCTCATACTTTATATAAAATGTTACATTATCATTTCAGACATCCATCCATTAGTCATTGTAGCATTGTGGGCTTCTTGTGTGATTTGGGTCATACTTACAACATATTATTTATGAGCTCATTGATGATAAGGTATCCAAGTGTATCAAGAATTTAAATTTTTAGAAAATATTATAATATTGCAATTTATGAATCTATATGTATGTTGGTATAATTTACCAAACCACATAAATCTTCGTGTCTCCTAATCTTCTTCACCTTATTTTGTTTTTCAGTTTTACTCTTCTGTTGAGATTCATCAATTGCTTGTTTCTCAACATGTTTCTATGACACATAGATCCAAAAAAATATTCTTGAAACCATCAAAAACATACTTATCCACATGTTAGTGATTTTTGTATCATAAATTTACCATTTTTTGATGGCATAAACCACTTAAGAAATTATAACTCCAAAGATGTTAGGAGAGAAATTTTAATTACATTTATCATTTATATTTTCTCTTTATACCTACTTCCAATATATCATAACCACGATAATATAATAACATCAGCATAATTAATATACTTAAATGATATTATGTTAATAGAATAACCATTATCTATATTCTTCATACAACTTCAGAACTAAATGAAATTTCAATCTTGTTATGTGCAGAACACTTCCTCTATGGATGATGTACTATATTTTTTATCACCACATTACATGAATTTTTATAAAATAAGTTTTTAATAGATTAATAAATATTTGAGACATAATTATAATTCTGGATTTATAAAATGTTATGCAGAATCTTTACATACCATTCATTCAACGCCCCAACCCTAGTTACCCAGAGTCGGTGCATTATTACATAACATTAGCATGATACAAGAAATAATGTCCTGGAAGACCGATACGTTTAGTATACTTGTAAGTTCTAGATACATACATAATTTTTACATTACATTATGAAATGAAAAATCAATATTGTGTCTCCATAAAATACACTCATATCCCTTAGCCTATCCCTGCAGGTTAGTCATAATATAATTTTTACATCCTGGAAAAAATAAAACATAAGAATGTGGTGAGTTTAGATGCTTAGTAAGGATAATAATATAGAAAAAAATATCATTAATAATAATAAACATTTAAGGGAATATATATGAGTTTAATAAAATATGTTTAAACTTAAACTTCAGCATAATATGGAAAAAAAGTTAAATAATGCCATTTACTTATTCACATGGATATTATACTAGTAAAATAATCACACGTAGTATCAATAGCTAATTCCATAATGATGGAATTAATAATGCCGGACATCATAACAACATAGTCAAGGCCTCGTGCGAAGACTAAAAATAAGATTTTGTCAAGGCCTTTTACAAGACACTAGTTTGTCTCACGAGACCTACCTATGCATCGAGGAGCTATAGTAGGCTCCAACCATAACTTAATAAGTCCAATATAGTCCTCATATGAAAAATTTGAAACAAAATCTAAAAATTCATATTAAAAATAGAATACTAAATCAACTTCAAACTAGAGTAAAATTCATCAAAGTATGTTGACATCTATGAAATCAAAACTATTTGAGAGAAAACTTGATATCTTTTAAAAGTCACATAATTATAAAACAAATTTTTTTTTTAAAAAATATTTATATAAGATTTTAAGGGAATCTTCAAAGGTGTTATAATGGCAGAAAATAGCCACACTCTCCGTATATATTAAAAAATATTCTTTCCTTAATTTTTTAAAATGGTTATAAGGTACCATGTTTAGAAAATGATGGAATATTACTTTCAAAAATTTTATAGAAAGTAAAAAAAGGGTATAAATTAATTTAACCCATATTCTAGAAAATATTAAATTGTTTTTGAAATACATTTTTAAGAAACATGTATGTGGATGATAAAGAAGTCCCGATAGATACTTATGTATAAGAAACCTCAGATAATAAAGAGATTGTAAAATTAACCCTTACATTTTACTTTTCCATAGTTGAGGGTACGTTAAAATATTTTATAATAGTTAAATAATTGTTATTAACTTATACAAGATCCATATACATAAATATGATATTATGTAAGTTCTTATAATATTTCTCTGTTAATAATATTTTAGTAGAATCTTTGTTTCAAGTGTTAAATGATATGTTTTCTTATATATTCTTTGTTATGTAAGTCATGTTTTTTATGGAAAGGAGATATTTTATTCACATCCAGAATAATATTAAGTTCATAAACATTATTTTTAGTCATAAAATGAAAATTATTTTTGAATGGTTACGAGGGGGAATGAATCTCATCAGGTTTGTGGAGATGGTAATTAGTATGTACGCACGAGCCACAATACCATTCTATTGATGGTGAAATCATATGTAATTGGATGGTATATATTATCAAAAAATAGTTAACATTTTGTGTTTATTATTTACATCAATTATACACATTATTATACCCATACATATAATGAAGTGTTTAGTAACAAACTACACCACGACTTGGAGACGTAAGCCGTACGTACGCACTTATAATGACTTTTTCATTCATAGGATTGATAGAATAATGAATATGGTTGTATAATATTTATAATGACACCAATGTATATATAGGTTATGGGATTTATTGTTTTTGTATGGAAACAACAAAGAAAGAGGATGTGGAAGAAGAAAAGAACTTGAAAATGGCGATGAAGTTATTACCTCTTCTTCAGGTGATTCCTTTTTATTTGATCAAGAGGGATCATTAGGTTGGATTTAGGATCAAAGTAAGGCACCTAAGTTGATGTTAAGGTAGTATTTAATATATATGTGTAGGGGTGTTCCGATCCAAATGGATTTTGAGGTGCTATTTTGAGAGAAGGGTAAGTACTCTTTTATAAGAGAGGTGATGGTCACTTTTGGAAAAGCTTGAAATATTAATTTATTATACAATCATATTTGGATTATAATGGCTCCAAAAGGATTTATTTAATATATAAGGTGGTGATGGGTCAATAAAATCTCACCCAATTGGTTTTAGACAGGTTGAGGTCACCATATTAACCTTATATTTTATATTTATCTCTTAGTTAAATATTTTTGCTTTTAGCATGTATTCTTGTATTATTATAATAAATGTTTAATAAACGTACAATAAAAAAAACACAAATGGTTCATTATTGACATATATAACATTATATAAGTAGTTTGGCCAAACATTATATTTTTAGGAATACTATATCATTTAATAATATAGTATTTGGTTTAAAAACCCATTTAAGTGAATTTTGATACTATTTATTATTTGGTATTTGGGAAAGCCAAAAAAACATTATTAATTAGAAAAAAATAAATTAAGTCGGTACTAAAAAGTTATATAATCATATAAAATTATTGGAATTTATTAAAAGTATCAATTCACATTTATTTGGAGATTTAGAATATTAGTTATTTTAAGCATTCATTAATAAGCTAATTACTGCATCATTGTTGTGTCATAAATAAATTTAATTATTTAATGTCTAAAAATTATAAATAAAATAAAATTATGTTGGAAATATTTCTATATTTCTAATAAATATTTATAGTCTAATTTATCAGATTTATAACTCTATATTAAAAAAATTTTAGTTATGAAAATTTGAATTTAACACATTTAACTCTTCTGTAAATAAAATTATAGTGAATGCCCTAATCTAATCCAAGTGGATAAAAGAGGATCAAAATTTATTCCTATGGTTTATTTTGGATTAAATAAACTTATATAATATAATTAAGACATGTGTTGTGGTAATTATAATATCATTTTTACCTTAAATTACACTATTTTTTTTAACTGTTGTAAATAAAATTCAAAAGTTACTATTCACAAAAATTATTTTCATTCTTTTGAACCCTATTTTACTTACTGATGTCAACTGAATCTGTCGGATATTAGAAACTTAATCTACGGAAGTAGTAAAATTACATTTTATGAAAATCGGAAAATGTGCCTAGAAGGTGGGTAAAAGATGTTAAATTATTCGATAAAATTTTATACATCTTATTTTACTACAAAATTATTCTAATGAATTATAGTAAACATATATAGATATTATTTATCTAATTTGACCTAATATAAATTTAAATAAAATAAATAATTATTTTAAAAAAATTAGTTTTTAAACAATAACGCAGTGTTTTTCAATATTCATAAAAAATTTAATGTTTATAAAAAAATACCAAAAATTCACCATAAGCTAATTTTGATATTCTGAATCGAAAAATGAAGTCAATTTTGAAATATAAAATTTATAAAATTTCAAAAAGTGGGTATTACTATTCATACCACCTAGTTTGATTGGTCATAGTGTGCTAGAACTCGAAGTTGCGTACAATGAAATCTATTTCATTATTCATAGAGAAACATACTGTAGAGGCTTGGGGTGTTACATTATTTCTTAATTCAAATAATTTCATCCTAAAAATTTCTAGAATACTACTACATAAAAATATTCTAGTGTTTCTTCATCATAAGATCCTCGGGTTCCCACATTGCCTCTTCTATCTTATGGTTTCTTCATAGAACATTTACCAGACGAGTCATCCTATTTTCTCAGAACTTGTTCTCTTGTATCAAGAATCTTGAAAGGATCATCAAAATAAGACATATTGGGTTTCAATTCTATTTTTTCATAGGTGAGTACATGTGTTTTGTCGATCATGTATTTTCTCAATAATGATACGTGGAACACATCATGAACTTTAGAGAGTCTTGACAAAATTTCCCAACGATAAGCTACACCTCCAATTCTTTCTATAATTTTGAAAGTTTTGATGTACCAGGGACTCAATTTACCCTTCTTACTGAATCTTATAACAACCTTCCATGGAGATACCTTAGAGAAAACATGATCTCCTACTTGAAAATCCTAATCCTTCCTTCGGTTATCTACATAGCTCTTTTGCCTAATTTGAGCTGTTTTGATATGGGTTTGGATAATCTTAATCTTTTCTATTGTTTCCTCAACAAGTTATGGGCCAACTAGTTTTCTTTCACCAACATCATCCCAAAAAGTTGGTGTGAAACATCTCTTTCTATATAACTCTTCATATGGTGCCATATGAATACTTTAATGGAATCTATTATTAATGTAAAATTCTAATGGAGGTAAATATTGATCCCACATACATTGAAAGCCAATTGAACAAGATCTCAACATGTTATCGAAGGTTTTAATAGTCCGCTCTGATTGTCCATCAGTTTGAGGGTGGTAGGCAGTGTTTAAACAAAATTCAGTATCAAGGGATTTCTGAATACTTTCCCATAATCTTGATAAAAAACGGGGATCACGATCCGAAACAATCGATAGGGGTACTCCAGAATTCTTAAAAATTCATTAATATATTGTCTTGATAAATGTTCAAGTGGTAAATCTTCTCTTATAGCATGAAAATGTTCTAACTTGGTAAGACGATCCAAAAAGATCCATATTGAATCATTCCTTCTAGGAGTCTTTGGTAGCCCCATGAAAAATTCCATCGTATTATTATCCCATTTCCACTGAGGTATGAGAATACGTTGGATGACTCCTCTTGAATTTTTTCTTCTAGCCTTCACCTCTTGACAAACCATAACTCTTGACACATAATCAGCATGCTTCCTCTTCATCTTGTCCCACTAATTTTTTTTCTTTCAAATAACTATACATTTCAGTGCTACTAGGGTGTACAGAAAAATTGGAGCTATGAGCATCATCCAACAATTCCTTTTTTAGATTAGGTATGCGAGGAACACAAAGTCTCATCCCATGTTTCAAAATTCCATCTTCATATACGATGTTAATAAATCTCCCATCAGTCATAGCTTTTACTTTATTTTGAAACTCCTCATCATTAGTTTGAGAACTTTTTATCCTTTCTAGTAAATATGGTTTGGAAACCATTTGAAAATGTATTGATGTTTTAACCTTCCATGATTATTCCTATATCAATATTTACTAGATCCATGAACATAGGATACCTTTCAAATCTTATCTTGTTCAAAACTCCATGATCGTTTCTGATCAAAGCATCAACCAGCTTATTTTCCTTCCATGGGTGGTAGTGTATAGTGAAATCATAATCCATGAGTAGTTCAATCCATCATCTTTGCCTCATGTTGATGTATTTCTATGATAAAATATACTTCAATCACTTTTTATTAGTATATATCTCACATTTTTACCATAGAGATAGTGTCTACATATATTCAAAGAAAAGATTACAACCTATAACTCAATATCATGAGTGGGATAGTTTTATTCATGAATTGTTAGCTATCGTGATGCAAAGACAATAAATCTGTCATTCTACATAAGGACACAACCAAGTCCTCTATTTGATGAATCACTAAAAATAACAAACCCATCATTACCTGATGGTAGAGTCAATATAGGAGAAGTGACTATTATTCTCTTCAGTTCTTCCAAACATTCTTCACACTCTTTTGTCCAAAAAATTTAACCCCTTTTCCTGTGAGCTTGTTTAATGGGTTATCCAATCAGACAAAATTTCAGGAAGAAATGCTGATAGTAACCTACTAAACCAATAAACTAAACACCTTATTTATACTCATCGGTGCTGGTCATTCTAGTATTGCTCTTGTATTAGAAGGGTCAATAGATATTCCAACCTCATAGACAATATGGCCAAGAAAAGAAATCTACTGAAGCCAGAATTCACACATGCTAAACTACCCATATTATTAATTTGTTCTAAGAGTCTTTAGAATAGTGCACAAGTGATTTTCAAGATCTTCAAAGATTTTGGAGTAAACCAAGATATCATCAATAAAAACCACTACAAAGTCATCAAGAAATTCATTGAAAACTCTATTTATTAGATCTATGAAGGTAGAGGGTGCATTAGTCAGTCCAAAAGGCATTACTGTAAACTAGTAATGCCCATATGTGGTACGAAATTCTATCTTTAGAATGTATTTCTTCATCATACACAACTGATGACATATATATCTAAGGTCAATGTTTGAAAAATATTGAGCCGTATGAAGTTGATCAAATAAATCATCAATGCGAGATATGGGATACTTGTTCTTTATGGTTATTGCATTGATCTCCCTGTAGTCAATTCATAACCTCATGGATCCATATTTTTTCTTGACAAAAAGAACAGGGGATCCCCAAAGAGAAACAATTGGGAGAATAAATACTTTATTACTCAATTCTTATAGTTTTTTATTTATTTCCATTAATTCCATATTTTCCATTCTATACTGGGTCTTTGATATAGGCCTTGAACGATGAATTAAATCAATGAAAAACTCAATTTATCATTTTGGAGGATGTCCCGGTAAATCTGATGGAAACACATCAACACATTCTTGCACAATAGGTACATCCTCTATTTTAACATTCCTTTCCTCACCCATAGTTATTTCACTCTCTTCCTCCCAAATAGTTGAATTTGGTAGAGCTACAGATGGTAGATCAAGATGGGAATCATCTGGAGATATTTCTTCTCTAAAAATAAGGTATTACTTATCATCATCAACAAATTTAACCTCCTTATCATTACAATAAATTTTAACATCATGGTTTAAAAACCAATCCGTACCGAGGATTATATAATATTCAATCATTGGTATGACAGTAAGATCAACAGATAAAGAAGTTTTATTTTCCATAAGGGTAACTGATTCACAAAACATTGTTGCAATGATATTTCCCTTAATACTTTTGACTGGAAACTACCCTTTTAAATCAAATTGTAAATATCTAATTCTTATAGAAAAATAGGAAGATATGAAACAGTACAATGATCCAGAATCAAATAAACCATTGGCTAAATTTGGGGAAACCATTAAATTACCTACCACCACATCATTCGGAGCTTCAACCTCTGCAGTAGTGATCACATAATCATGGCCTTGACATCTTGGACTTTTATGAGAAAAGTTCTTTTGGTTCTTAGGACATTCATTTGCATAGTGCCCCATTTCTCTACAATTATAGCATTCAACATTGACATCCTATTTCTTTCCCTTGCAATCACGTGCTTGATGGCCTTTTTCACCACACTTGTAATAGACAACCATTCCTTTCAGAAAATTACCCGGGTGTTTCTTCTCACATTTACTATAGGATGTAAATTAAACTTACCCTTATTCTCCTTATTTCCATTTCCAGAGTTTTCAAAATATATCTTCTTATCTTGATTTGATTTAAAGTCATAAGGCTTAGAGAATTACTTTTTTGTCTTGATAGCACATGAGACAATATCTTCATTCGATGAGAAGGCTTGTGAGACTAATACTTGACAGAGAAATGGTTTTAACCCAACAAATAATTGATAAATATTACTCCTTGGGTTATGTATATAATCTCTTGCATACCTAGCTAACCTCGTAAAGTCATCCTCATACTTTGAGACATTATCATCCTCCATTTTCCTCAGAATCAGAAATTGTTTTTCCATATCCACTCGATGGTCACGAGGAAAGTATTTTTCTAAGAAAATATCATTAAACACCCTCTATTCCATATTTAATACTTCTTCATCCTAATTTTTGTTTTTAATTGAATACTACCATTGATCTTCATCTCCTACGAGGCAATAACTACCGTGACAACCTTTTCTGTTTTGCTACTCCCTGATGCATGAAATATTTTCTCTAAGGAACTTATCCATTACTCAGCTTAAAATGGATTTTTAGTCCCATTGAATGTTGGTGGTTGTTGCCTCATGAAGTGGTCTAACATTGATCCATTGGATTATAGATCAGGGTTCTCAATAAGAGTATGTTGATTACTCATAACCTAAGTGAGTTGTCCCAATATGGTTTTAATTTCTTCAGAAATTGTTACATCACTAGATCCACTATAATTATCTTGTGTAGGAGGGAAATTTGTACATGGATTACGTGTGTTTATACAATTTCCATTCCTTCAACTAGGCGCCTTTCCTAAACAGTGGAATACACTAGATTAGTTTATGAATCGCAATACATAATTACAAACTAGTAAAATACATAACATAAATTAAATAGTTTACGGAATTCATATTATCCATAATAAAAAAATGTTTTTTTTCATTGAGGAGGTATTTAATCATAAATCATTTATAATGGTTTTTAAATAAAATGTGAATTATCCAAAGCATATCCCATGGGAGTGTCGTAACCAAGAGTGCAGCAAGGATCGTTGTCGTGTACCAGGATACCCCGGGTCATGCCCGAAAATCCATGCCAGAGTTTTCAATCCTAGGTACATCTATTCTAGAGCCATATCTACCTACTCGTATCCAGACATAGATTTATTTCGTAAAAAATACACAAAATCTCTCCATTAGAGAAATTCTAGGAAGTTCTATGATACTAATCCTCAAAGTCTATGTTGGGTTAATGTTATCCAATAAGAGTTTTTTCTAAATCTAGTTTTGAAGGCTTGTACTAAACTTCCTCTAATACCAACTATAATGCCCCAACACAAGTTACCCAGAGTCAGTGCATTATTACATAACATTGGCATGAGACAAGGAATTATATCCCGAAAGACCGACCAGTTTAGTAGTCTTGGAAGTACTAGATACATATATCAGTTTTACCTTACATGATGAAATGAAAAAGCAACATTGTGTCTCCATAGAATACACTCATATCCCTTATCCAATCCCTACAGGTCAGTCATAATATAATTATTTACATCATTTGAAAAATAAAACATAAGAAATGTGTGAGCTCATATGCTCAATATGGATTACAATATAACATAAACTACATAAAAAAGAATAAACATTTAAGGAAATGTATAAGACTAAAATAAAATCCATTTAAACATAAAATTTATCATAATATGGCAAATATAAGTCAAATAATTCCATTTACTTATTCACATGTAAATTATACTAGTCTAATAATCACATGTAATATCAATAACTAATTTTGTAATGATAAAATTTATAATGCCGGACATCATAACCACATAGTCAAGGCCTCGTGCCAAGACTACAAATAATATTTTGTCAAGGCCTTGTGACAAGATACTAGTTTGTCTCATGAGACCTACCGATGCATCAAGGAGCTATTCCGGGCTCCACCCATCACTTACTAAGTACAATGCATTCCTCATATGAAATGGTTGAAATATAACATAAAAATTTGTATTAAAAATAGCATAAAAAATATTAATACTTTAACCGTAAGCCATGGATGGTATATAAATAACACATCCACAATTAAAAATATCAAAAAACCTTTAATACAATATAGAATATTTTATCATAATAAATCAACTTCAAACAAGTTTAAAAGAAATCAAATTATGTTGACATAGTGGAAATCAAAACTATTTGAGAGAAATTTTAAAATCATTTAAAAGTCACATTATTATAAAATAAAACATTTATTTTAATAATATTCTTATAATATTTTAAGGGAAGATTTGAAGGTGTTATAATGGCAAAAAATAGCCACACTTGTCTTATAAGTTAATAAAAATATTTTTGTCTTAATTTTTCGAAAAGGTCATAAAGTAACTTGTATGGAAAACGAAGAAAAGATTCATTTGAATTTTTTTAGAGAAAGTAGAAAATGGGTAAAAATGAAGTTATCCAATATTCTAGGAAATAGTAAAAATGTTTTAAAATACATTTTTAGACAACATGTATGTGGATGATAAAGAAGTCCCAGTAGATACATACGTATAAGCAACCTCAGATAATAAAGTGATTATGAAACTAACCCTTACCTTGTACTTTTCCTTGGTTGAGGGTACGTTAACCACTTTTATAATAGTTAAATATTTCTTATTAAATTATAAAAGAACCATATACATAAATATGATATTATATATGATCTTTTAAATTTTTTTTGTCAATAATATTTCAGTGGTATCATTGTTTCGGGTGTTAACTGATTCATTTTCCATTATATGTTTTGTTACGAAAGTTATATTTTTTATGGATTGGGTATATTTGATTCATATACATAATGATATTATGTTCTTAAAAATTATTTTTAATCATAAAATGAAGATTATTCTTGAATGTTTACGATGAGGAATGAATCTCATCTTGTTTGTGGAGACGGTAATCTTCACGTACACATGCGCGACAATACCATTCTATTTATGGTGAAATAGTATATAATTGGATTGTATATAATATATAAAGAATAATTAACATGATATATTTATTATTTACATCAATTACAATCATTATTATACCCATCCAAATAATTAAGTGTTCAATAACAAACTACACCATGACGTAGAGACGATAAGCCTTACCTACACACATATGGTGACTTTGTCATTCATAGGATGTATAGAATAACGAATATGATTGTACCATATTTATAATAAAACCATAGTTTTATAAGGTAATGTAGTTATTATTTTAGTATGGAAACAACAAATAAAGAGGAAGTGGAAGATGGAAAGAACTTGAAAGTGGTGATGAAATTATTACCTCTTCTTGGGGTGTTTCCTTTTGATTTGATCAAAAGGGCTCCTTAGGTTGGATTTATGATCAAATAAATGCCTCTAGGACAAATTTAGGCTAGTTAGAAATACATTTAAGTAGGGGTTTTCTGAGCCAAATGGCTTTGGAGTTGTGATTTTGAGAGAAGGGGAAGTACCTTTTTATAAGAGAGGTGAGGGTCACTTTATTAAAGGTTTGAAATATTAATTTATTATTCAATCATATTAGGATTAGAATGGCTCCAAAAATATTTATTTCTAATATAAAGTGGTTCTAGGTCTAAAACCTCACAAACAATAGGTTTTAGATAGGTTTAAGTTACCATATTAACTTTAACTTTTAGATTTAACTGTTAGTCAAATAGTTTAACTTTTAACATGCATTCTTGTATCTGTTTTAAAAACTCATTTATGTCAATTTGGAAACTATTTAGTATTTGGTTTTTTGAAAGTAAAAAAAAGGTGATTAATTAAAAAATATATATTAAATGAATCATAAAATGTCATATTGAACTAGTAAACTAGTTTAATTCATCAACAGTCACAATTTACATTTATTTTAATATTTATAATATAAATTATTTTAATCTTTCATTAATAAGGTTACTATTGTATCACCATTGTGTCATAAAGAAAATTTAATTATTTAATGTATGAAAATCATAAATAAAATACCATTATATAGGAAATAGTTTTATCTTTCCAATGAATATTTATAGTCAAATTTATCTTCTGTATAACCTTATATTAAAAATGTTTTAGTTATAAAAATGTGAATTTAACAGTTTTAACTCTTTTTAAATAAAATAATAATAAATGTCCTAATCCAATCCAATTTGATCAAAGAGGATAATATTTTATTCCTACGGTTGATTTTGGTAGAAATACAGTTATCCAATAGTGTTAGGAGATGTTTTTGGGTAATTATAAAATCATTTTTACCATTAATTACCATATTTACATTTGACAATGGTTAATAAAGTTCAGAAGATACTATTTATTAAAAATTATTTTCATCCTATTAAACCCCATTTTACTTAATGTGGTCAACCGTGTCCCTCGAAGTTTTAAAATTCAATTCACAGAAGCGGTAAAATTAGGTTTTATGCAAATTTGCAAATTTGCCTAGAAGGTGGGTAAAAGACGTTAAAATGTTCAATAAAATTTTATACATCTAATTTTATTATAAAAATACTCCATTTAATTACATTGAACTTATATAGGTATTATGTATCTATTTTGACCTAAAATAAATTTAAATAAAATAAATAATTATTTAAATAAAAAGTGGTTTTTAAAAAATAACGCAATGTTTTTCACTATTCATAAAAAATTGAAAGTTTTTAGAAAAAGTATCAAAAATTCACCATAAGCTAATTTTGATATGTTAAATCCAAAAATAAACTCCATTTTGAAAAAAAAATTATAAAATTTCAAAAAGTGGGTATTACTATTCACAAAGGCTAGTTTGATTAGTCATTGTGTGCTAGAACTCGAATTTTCGTACAACGCAAGCTATTGAAATATTTATAGAGAAACCTACTGTATAAGATTAAAGTGTTACAATTCATTAGGATTTTAAAACAGTGATGCTATGTATATGAAAACTTCCACCTCCACTAACGATGTATTTGACACTTCATCACCTCCTAAAATGGATAATGATAATAATGAATTTAATGAAAGAATAAGATAATTATAACATGATTAAAGTTTTTTATTGGTTATATATTAATATATTTACTAATAAAATAAATTATTTTTATGGAATTAAAATTTTAGAATAATAAAATTTTTAATATTTCCATTCAAATAATCACTATATATTACATGAAACTATAGAACGGTTCATATTCCCCATGATCAATATTTCCATGAAATATTTATATTCCAATAAATGTATCAATAAGGGAGGCCCTACATGAATACAACCCATTAAATCCTCTATTGTCACACCGTTCATGATACAAGATTTTTCTTAATATAAAGTTAACTTAAATGGCCAACATCCTGATTGCATTATATAATACAACATGACATATCCCATACCACTAGGGGCTAAAATGATTGTCATTTTGTCGACAATTTACCGTAAATCATGTAACTCGAACTATATGGGATATGATTCTTATCTATTAGGATAAATGGGATTCTTATATGAGGTTAAAAACCAACATAATATTATATATCCATCCCCACAAGGCCATATTCCTCATGAATCCATTTCTGTTCTCCTTCGAAAGGATATATTCTCTAAAATATCATACATATTTTCACTAAAGTCACTATGAATATATCCTTATGGGGTATATTTCTCAATTAATCACTTACGTCATTCCTCACAGTTCCATATTCACCATGAGCTCAAATATCCCCTCACCAGAGCCGTATTCTATAGTGAACCATCACCTTTAGGATATTATTTTGATAACTCCATATCGTGCTCGGTGGGATATATTACCATGACTCAATTAACCATCTAATTTTTTCATATTCCTATTGAAGTCCTACCCACACCTGGAGGGCCATATTCCCTTCCATAATCACCAAGTCCATATTTTAATGATGATACTCCATTTAGAGTCAACTAGATATGGAATATTATGCATAATCCTTACACCAACTATTATTAGGATCCTTTTCCCAATTTTACTATAACAATCGATTATCTTAAAAAAAATTAAATTAATTGTATTTGAAAAAATGATATCATTAGGAGAAAGGTACTATAAAATCAAATTGATGTATAGAATAAAAAGGATTTCGGAAAAATATAATTTAACAATGAAAATGTGCGAACAACATAAATCATTAAAATATAAACATAATTAAACTTTCAATTTCATGAAAACATAACATAGTGTGATAGGATAACTGCCTGGGTACTATAGATGGTATATAATTATATGAAAACATTACTTAATGAAATGAAGTGTTAACATGTCACACCCTTCATATGAATAAATATATGTGTACCACATAGATCATATATCATCAAAAAAATTTAATCAATAACATATAATTAATGAGAATAGTTTTCATATAGAAATAACTAAGTTCATAAGAGCTTAAAGGCATGAGGATTTCAACAATTTAAACCCAAGAGAATTTAATTTGAGTTTCATACAAGTAAATACACATTCAATTAAGTAAAATTAAATTTATTTGAATACAATTGAATAATAATAGGATTTGGTATTCAATATGAATGAGGGTTTGTAAAATCAAAGAATATTTTTAGTACCATAACATGTATACAAAATAGAAAATGAAATGGAGTTAATGAAGGTATCATAGAACGTAATAGAAGAGGTTTGGTTGGAGAATTAATTTTTTTTCACCATATTGATGTAATTATGTATTCATAAGTGATAATGAACCTGATACCTAAGTCAATGATTCTATCTGAAATAATTGAGAAATAAAATATAAAGAAACATTTGCATCTTTCAATTTGAAGTCACACTACATGTCACTAGTGACCTTTTATCAATGGGATTGAATTTTAATCCATCTATATTATACACTCTTGCTTCAAATTTCTATAGGAGAGTCAATCATTTATATGGGTGCTACCATGGAGATTTGATGATGCCTTCTACATCTCAATTATCATCGCTACATCGATCCATTGATATATTAAGATGAAATAATATTTGTATATTGGATTGATGAATTATTTCTATCGGATGTGGGAGTGGGAGGGATGATATCCCAAATCATGTAGCGAATAGTGACCCAAATGGGAGTCTCCTCTTATTTATAGAGCGAGGTTCAAAAAACAAGGAAGTGTTTCCTCGACCACCAAATATGTATTACCCACTAAATAATCTAAAAAAGGAATCGTAGTAATAACTTACTAAGTCATAAATATAATTTACATTCTATCACCCACTTTTAGTATAATAAATATATTACATGAAAAAATTGAGGCATTAACTCAACTTTTCATTCCTGAAAATATTAATCAAACCATTACTATTAAATAATATTTTTTCATTAAATATTTTCCCATTTTTTATAGAATATGTTTTGAGTAATTTTAAAAAATATATTCAATAAAAATTATTAGAATCTTGAAAAATGTGAATTTATTTATTTCATGATGATCAAATATACTTGAAATTCACTTGGTCCCCATGGTGGTCCCCATCATGTCATATACTAATATTAATTATAATATAATAAAACATTGAATATTATTTGTGTGTGACCCTCTATGACCTTTTCTTGATAGTAGCAGACCTGATTAATAGACTAGTATTAGAGTATAGAAAAACATCAATGGACCTAATGAAATAAGGAAAATTCATACCAAGAAAAACCTTTCCTACAAATACACATTGTTTAATATAATATCTTTATCTCCTGATATACCATAAAGCATGATGTACACTTAATGTAATGATCTTTTTCTTAATTTATTATTTGTTTATCCAACTAGACATACATACCTTATTCTACCATGTCCCTCAATTCAGTGAATGTACTACCATCCTAATAAACTAGGGCCGGGATATTACTTCCTTTTGGAAGTAAAACAAATCTATATTGATTTTTCAAAAAATGTCATACCATGAATGATTAAACCAATATAGGATTACTCACTAAAAAATCAATGATTTTTTTTCATCTTGTATCAAAGTATGTAATCAAGAAGTTTACACTGATTATTATCACAAGTTAGGATACTGTTATATGTGTTTATAGTTATTAACTACCAATGAAACCAAAAACATGTGGTCTTATTAAAGGCGTGTTAGTAATCATGAACTCATAAACTGATGATCCCCAAGTGTGAACATAATGGGAATAAATTTTAATGATTATGATCCCCCAACACCTAATGGTAAAATATCATCTGTGTATAGTTAGTATCATGTATCATGACCATATGACATATGTTTATGATTAATGTGACAGTATCTGTAGTTTTGAATTGTAGACTAGGAAGTACTACAACATTTTGAAAAGAAAAATAATCTAAGTAAATTACCATATAAATAGTTTAGGGAGAAATATAAACACTGTTATTGTATGTATACATCTGGCATAACTCACTATATGCTTGATATAGTAATCGAAGTGCACTATTTAAATTGGGTCTAGGGAACCTAATTTTACAACCATGAATAAAAGAGAAATATAGTCTCACATTAATTTGGAATTATTTTAACTGTAAATTAAATTTTATGAGCACATGAAAACATATTTAATTGAAAATAAAAAGGCCTATTACAAAGGAAGTACTAGAATAAAAGGAGGGAGAAAGAGAATCCTTTACTTGAAAAGTGGTTTCCCAAAGAATGATAGGGGCTTATAATAACCCTATAAACACAATGGAGAGAATAAATATATGTAAAATTATTGAAACTTCATGTTAAATGGATTTTGTGAGAGGAGGAATTTTAGAATGGGTGGTTACTTATAGAAAAATAGAAATAATTTTTTACTAACCTCTAAACATAGGCCTCAGACATCTAGTTTATAAAAAAATAAAAAATAAACATTGTAAGGGTTTTAACATGTTATTTGAAAATGGATATTCGTATTCAATATTTTAATAGTTTATGAGATATAATCCTTAAAATAATATTGTTTTTTATGTGAAAGTGAATCATGTTCATAAATAATTGTTTCTAAAACCTTAAAATATACTTTGTGATTGAGAAGATTCATTATAATTAAAGAAAATTAATCTTATCACTTTGTAATACATACTTTTAATGAGAGAAAATATTTTTATTCATCAAGAATTTATAATATTTTCTATATCACTTTTTTTCCATTATGATTCCATAAAACTGAATGTGTATTTATACCTTATTTAATTTTTACCTAAAAATTTGAGAGCCTCTAAAAATTATGAAAATTTCAACATTTGATAATTTCACCAAGCTAATTTCTTGAATTACATATATTTTATCAAATTAAGTCTATAAAATATAAGAATTCAACTTTAAATGAAAATAATATAATACATGGGAAGAACATTTATTTATAATAAAACTATTTATTTTATTAGGAGCGATTACATTTATATTTTTTATTATCCTTAATTTACTAAATGATTGATACTTAATTATTTATATTCGTAAATAATATTCATTTTTTGTAATTATTATTCTAATCAAGTGTATTGTTTTTTTAAATACATAATCAAGAAGACAATTTTAGTGTAACAATTTGTATATACTATGATAAAAATTATATATAAATGAAACTTTTAATATTATAATAGCTATATTATACAACATTTAAAGTCAATTTAGGATAATATGTCACTATACATAATATTATTCATATTCACAAATCAAAATAACAAATATTTCAATACATTAAATTATTATAAAACATTCTACTTAATGTTTTTAATGGTTTTTTATTACTAATAAATTATGTATATAGAATTTGATAAATGTTGTTTTTTGAAATTAAGTGATCTATAGTGGAATTAAAATTCAGGGAAACGTATTACATAAATATAATAATTATATTTAACCATTCATCATCACTTTAATATAAAATGACATCACTTTCAATAGTTATTTGTTATAATTTTGTATCTTTGAAAAAATATATTATGCATTGTTAAACATTAGATATCAAAAAATTAATAACCATCATGATTTGGAAGTAAAAATATTAATAAAGGTTATCTTTTTTTATAAAAGTATATATTTAAAAATAACCATGAATATAGTTAAAAAGATATACGCATAGATAAAAATGATAATAATAAAATTATGTGAGAGCATTATCTAGTGGAAGGTGCTACACCCTTTTAACCCTTCAACAAAGGGTTCTAGCCCCGTAACCTTTCCAAATGTAAATAAGTGTAACCCTACTTGTTGGTTTGCATTTCTCTTATAAAAAAAATTTAATAAATAAAATTCCGTTATTCATTAAATATATATAAGGAAACAACTTCTGTGAAAAATATGTAAACATATTCTTAGTTATTATAAAAAAAATCTATGAAATGATATTACCATTTACATATTTAATATAGAGAAAAAATTCATTAAAAAATACTTAAAAATCTAGGATGTTACATTCTACCCCTAAAAGTAATTACTTCCAGGTAATTTTTACTCATTGATAAACACTTATTTTGACTATTTTCAGGAATCACATTTTTAAACCAAAATTTCAACTTAAATGTTATATATGTTAATTCTTTGTGTTAATACTAATTATATTTAGACAAGTATTCTAGATATAATTTTTGTATATAATAGGATTTAAACCCCAAATATTCACAATCCCAATTCCCAAAATAACCAAATCTACTTCTAGGTTCATATAATTTAATATTTCATATTAAAAACAAATAAATAATTTATCTTTATATCATTTATAATTATTTATTAAGAGAATATGATTAAACAAAAACATCACTCAGGAGTGTCAAACTATGTGTAAATTTAGGCCCACCACTCATGTACAGAGTGAAGATTGAGTTAAAATGTAACCATAATTTTTCATAGATATTACCCTAGGCACATCTATGCTAGAGCCTACATCTACTTGTTTGTATATGAACCATTATTATTTTTCTAAGAGACTACACACACAATAATTTACCTAAATTTATGAGGATTTCATATATAATGACTTATCTATATTGTTTTCACTAATATTTTCTCAATCCCATCCCACCAAACAATTAGATAATTTTTTTTACCATTTTTAACAATCTATTTTTCTAATATGTTCCAATTATTTATTTTTTATATAAATATCCATATAATACAATCCCAAGAATCTAAAGGCATTGTGACATTGAGAAATTAAATACATAAACCATTATCATAAAATTAAAAATGAAAAAATTATTTTAAATCTATGTAATGTGATTCTCGATTTCTTTGAACATTTAATACTATATTGGATAACCTATGGACATATATACATAAAGGGGGAGCTACAAATCCCAATAAGTGAAATAATTATTGTAAAATATAACAGCTAAGTCAAAATTAATTAGAAGATATCATAAAGAGGAATATGATATAACCTAAAAAAGAATAGAATTAAAAAGATGATATCACAACATCATATAATTATAGAAACGTGTCAACAAAATAAAATAAGATAACATAAGAGTATTTCAACCCCCTCCACCTAGAATACATATCATAATGAGCCTGGATAAATTCCATCCCACTATATATGGCATCTCATGAGATGAATGTTTTTTCCAATGCATTGGATTTATATTACATTTCACCCTTAATATCTATAAATTTATGTACACCACATATATCATATATCATAAAAAAAACTTATAAATAATTTAAGTATAATGAGAATGGGTTTCATTATAAATCATTGAGTTCATAAGATCATAAAAGAATGATCCTTTTAACAATTTAAACCCACATGAAGATAATGCATGTTTCATTAATGGAAATAACAAATCAATGAAGTAGAATTAAATTTAAATGAGAACCCTTGAATGAAATTAGGATTGGGTATTCACAACAAAATTTGGTGGCATAGAAAATTAAATAATGATTTCAACAACATAACAAGTATAGGAAAAACAATGAAACAATATTTATGGGATAAAAATGTATTCTATCATTAATAGGGACCATTTTTAAAGTAAAGGAATGATTATGAAGACATGGAAACATATTCAATTTAAAATCAGAAGGTTTATGAAAAAAGAACCACTTGAATAAATAGGATAGAGAGATTGAATTTCTTACTTGTAGTATGGCTTCCCAATGCTTGATAATGGATCATTTAAGACATTTCATAGAAGTACAATATGATAAAATTTATGTTATATGGGTTTAGTGTGAAAGGAAATTGGAGAATGGGTGGGTATTTATATCAAAAGAAGATGAATTTTTTATTTATTTATAAAATTAGACCTTATATATCCCATTTATAAAAACTGAAAAACCGTTGGAAATACCATGGTTATTCCCACTATATTTTTCAATAGAGATTAGTTTTTTATATTTTATTATTTTATGATCCAAAATATTTAAAATTTTATTATTTTGGATGGGGAAGTGATTCTTGGTCATAAATAATTTCTTTTAAAACCACAACATATACATTAGGTTTTGCAAGATTAATTATTGATTTGTTAAATTAATCTTATCATTTTAAAATACGTTATTTTAATGATAAATAAAAATTTTAGTCAAGAAAAAATTTATAGTATTTATTACATGACCTTATTTTCATTTTTGACATCATAATTCTTATTATTTATTCATGTCTTATTTTACTTTTAAACCCAAAACCATACTCTCTCAAAAAACAATCAGAAATTCACCTTTGGCTAATTTTGAATTGATGATTTGATAAATTAAATCCATTTTATATAATATGATCTCTAAAATTTTTGAATTTTTATTTTAAATAAAATCATATACTACATGTAAAAACAATTTATTTAGAACAAAATTATTTTTTTATTATGCTAATTACATTTATTTTTATTATTATCCCTAATTTATTAAATTATTTATGGGTTTAAATGAAAATAATTTTATGGAATTATTCTTTTATTTTAGTTGAATTTAGATTTCAAATACATAATTTATAAAGTAGTTTTAGTGTAACAATTTGTATACACTATGATCAATAATATATATCAATGACCATTTTACTTATCAAAAAGATACATTATCAAAACAGGATAACCAATTTTCAATAATAATCCCCCATAAATAATATGATTCACATTATCAATTAAAATTAACAAATATTTAATAATTTTAGTTTAATATAAAACATGTTCTTCATGGTTTTGAAAGGATATTTTTAAATAATAAAATATGTACAAAAAATATGCTAATAACCATTTTAAAATTAAGAAAGATATATTGTACTTAAAATTAATATTAAAGTATTATATAAGTGTAAATATAATATTTTACCATTCATCAATTTTTTCATATAAAATGACATTAATTACAATTATTATTTATTAAATTTTTGTGACTTTGAAGATATTAATTGTACTTTGTTAAACATTAGATAACAATGACTAAATTACTATGATGATTTGGAAATACAAATATTGATAAAGGTAATATGGTTATAAAATTATATATATAAAAATAATAAAAAATATCATAAATAAGACATGGTATTATATTTGAAAAGGATTTTATATTGAAGCATGTCTGCTCGTAGGGTAGTGGTTGACACCACACTCTTGTCACCCTTCATCCATGCATTTTTCCCTACATCCTCAGTGGATGTGATTAGTTGTTTCCCTACCATTGGGCTACCCCTTTTCTAACAAAATTTTCTAATAAATTAAATTCTATTATACTTGAATAATATAGAAGGAAATAAATTAAGTGATAGATATGTTAATAAATTAAAGGAAAATATTATTAAAAAATAAATAAAAAATATGTTACCATTTAAATATTTAATTTAATAACATTAATTTAAAAAACATTCATTGGAAATAAGTGATGCTACATTTTCCATTCCAAATTCTGTTAAATATTTTATAATTGGTCCTTGTCAGTAATAACATAAAAGGAATTAAGTGTCCTGTTTTTTGGCACTATACTTCGTAGGTTTTAATTTCATTTATATATATATATATAGAAATTTAATCTGAAGGGACCAATCCAGATACCACAAACACTTATCACCTCCCTGGATAGTGATAAACTCTAAAAATAAACAACTATATAGATTTAAACAATAGTACATTATGACTAATATTTAATAAGTAAATAGAACAAAGATAGAGAACCTCTTATAAAAACACATGTTCACATTTATTCATGCTTTACGTTAATTTCTTGAACAAGGGTAGCCAGTACTACACTTGGATTTGGGAAGGATTCATAGATATGAATTAAATATATATGAAATTATTAGATTAAGAAATAAATTACATTCAAAATGTTTATATGAACTTAACCTCCCATCCACTTACCTAATGCACACCCCAAGGAGTTGTTGAAAAAAATCCCAATAACTGTACACCTTTCGAAAGTAGGTGGTAAAAACTCAAAACACCACAGTGGGGTCACCTTGGATTTTTATATAAAAAAATATTGAAAAACTTGTGAAACCCACATGAGTTTTTAAATTTCCAAAATAACTGAGAATATCATTGTTTCAAGCAATATTGTTTCTCTTATTTCACATAAAAAATGGCGAATCCAACATGAATCATTAAAATATGAATATGTTATATCAAACCTGAAAATTATTTCAATACTATACTAATGGGTGTTACTTTTTTTGTTAATATTATGTGTTAAGAATACCTCTCAAGAGTCCCCTTCAATCTAAAAGTGATGAAATATTTAACTATAAAACATTCCAATTCTTTAATCTCATCAAGTTGCATAACTTCCAAAACAAGAAGGAAAAAATCACAAAAAAAAACACATAAAAAATTAATTTATGAGGGAGTATAGTTGAAATTGTACTATTATAATCCTATAGGTTGCACGTGAAAACCACTAAGCACTGATGGCACAAAACCCATCCTATCAGTGTAGAACTGTGTTTATTCCAGTGAATCAAATCCACATCTTCAACAACTTTTGTATCCACTCCCAGATTTGTTATAATTGGAGCCTTCCATTTACCTATTAGGTTGAATAATATATCAATTAGACCCTCAAATGTTTGTAGGAGTCACCTGAGTTTGATCTTTCCACTCACCATTTCCGTCGAAAAAGATGTATGACTCTAGTTCCTAAAGTTGCACTGAGGAGACTGCCCATGAGATATTGGTCTTCTTCACTCAGTCTCATGAAGCATATAAGAGGTATGAAAAAGGTGAAAAAACCCAAGGAAACTAGAAATATTCACATATACGCATTACCTAGCTTATTATCTATAATTATAAACTGGTAGAAGTGAAGTCTCATATCCTTGTTCATTCCAATCAAGACATCAAATGAGCTCTAGAAGTTTTAAAAGTCTATCGGCACATCCTAGCTATAAAAAGGGTTATTTCTATATTCTTTCCCGTAAATAAAAAGTTATTAGGCATATCCGAATGATAGTGGGATCAAATTAGTTGTATCATATCCCCACATCCACTGAAGAACAAACCAATATCCTCATTCTGTTTATAGAAACCAGTCAATATAACTTGGCTGCAATGGATGGGAATACCTATATTCCATACCAAGTACTATAGTGTTTCAGTATATCATTGAAATTTAAATAGAGAATGATAGTCAGTATAACCCATTGATCACCTAGGTGTAGGTCTATATTCTTACTCTAACCAATATTAAAGAAGTCTGCAAATAGATCCCCCAAGATTCCCGAGAGCAGACTCATTTCCCTGTTTCCATTCTTGAGGACCATAAACATATATTGAGAGAAATAGAGGAGTGAGATTATATCTCAAAATCCATCTAAGAGGAGTGTAATTATATTTTTGAATATTCCTAGATGCAGGAACACATTCATTATACCCTTTATCCTAAGTAAGACCAACGACATGTATCAATTACTACTGAATGTTAAGAATATATTACCACTCAATCTGAAGGAACCCATTAAAATATTTTTCTTAGGAATAAGGGTTAGACCTATCTACCTATCAAATGACAAGAATCATATTATCTAGGATTTACCAATTCCAAGGGAATTGTCCAATAGGATTTCCAGTATGCATCTAGGAGATCATATAAGGGATATCTTTATAAAGGATGACAATGACCAAAGTGTGGTCTAATATTTCTATATTGATCACAAATTATGGTATAAAGGACCAATATCTCATGTATATAGTGGAATGATAGTTTTCTAACTCATAAAAAAAATGCTAGAGAATATTTATCAATTAATTTCATCAATATAATATTTTTTTCAGTCGTTTAGGAGGCCATCCCCAAAATAGAGGCTAAAAAATGTAACCCCATAGAAACAAAAAGATTAATAATTAGCACTATTACCATGATTCCAACTATTAAATTACTCCATATATAGATAATGTCAACAAGAAGGAATCTCCACTATCAACTCATTGAGTGGTAATCACAACAATCCTCCCTATACAAGCCACGACCTTTACTATGAAGCTCCTCCCTAGAGTGATAAGCCAAGAAAAAATGAATATCCTCTCTTGTTCAATGATACTTAAAAAAATCCATTATACAGTGAAACACTCTAGTATTAGATTAAGTTATTCTGTCAACATAATTTCTCATTTGTAATTTTTCATATACATCAATAGATGGGTTGGGGTGACACTCATGGTCTAAACCTCTATCAGCCCATGAAAAATTGGGATTAATTAAAGGCACTTCAGGACACCCATTTTTGATAAAAATAGAAGAAAAAAAATACTATGATGGTCAGATCAAGTAGAATCATTTCCACCAAGTGATAATGTGTAAAAAATTTACATATAAAACTTATGGCATGAGGATAACCTCCCAATAATGTTATATCTCATTGTCCCTCCCTTCGTTGACATCTCAGATGGTTTAAATGAAGATTTCATTCCTTTCTTGTTCTAGAATTTGTGGTAGACTCCTAATCATATAAAAGGAAATCATATTCATTATTTGGAGCTCAGAGTCAAGTATTGGAGAAACACTTCAAGAACCTTTGTCACAATTGTATCCAAGTACTGAAGGAACTTCATCAAATAATCACTAATTATTCATGTAACGTTCATACCTAGGGATATCTAGGATGAAAAGAAATGTATTTTACCCCATTAACAGTTCATCGAAGTCCCCCAAGGATGGGATTCATAAAATTTTATTTTCAGTGATTATATTTCAGGCACAAATATAGAAACTCTTAATCAATACATACATTAGAATCCTACTACATTTAAGAAATATAAAGTGGTGTAGATTAATGGGAGTTAGCTATAAAAATATATGGTTTTAATACTATGAAAATGTTGTGCGAGAATATTTGTAGAGAAAAGAAATATCTTCAACCAAATAAACTCCATTAGTGGAAGGAATTTAAAAATATAAATAAGCATTAAAGTTGATCAATTACAATTTAAAGTCATACCAAATTATGAAGGATGCATTAGAAGTCATTATGGAAGCTATCCAAGATCATCCCCATACGATAGAGTTGGGAGAATTTTTACCACCACCACCATGATGAGATCATCAAATCCTAAATGAAGTTAGGATATATTAGGGTAAGAATTAGGTCATCCATAAACCCTGGGGTTAGGGATATTTTTTCCTCACATCAAAGGAAATTATACTTTTGTAGGATTGGTGGAAACCTTTAATATCAAACACCCCCACCAGTCCTTCTATATTGTGCCCTAACCCTATCATTTGGTGTGTTCATAGTAAAAATGGTTTGGGAATCTCCCAAGATAACCATACATAGACTACATCCATGAGAATGTTAAATGAAAGGGATTAAACTCTATAGAAATTGTAAGTCAAAATAACCCATTAATGGAGAAGAAGCAAAAGAGTATCCTGATGTGCCTTTCAAATAGGGTAATAGGAATGGAGATTTAATCAATTAGTCATATGACTATGAAATTATTCTCAATGCCTGATAACAATTAGTAGAGTTTATTGGTTTTAACTTGACATATGATGCATGATGATACATATATGTGAAGGCACAAAATTAATAAACATTTTCCCAAGATACAGATCACACTAAAACAACAAGTAAGGCCTTCACACATAAAATTAGAGGAAGATCCCAAACCTAGAAGCTCCAAATGTCCATTTTACAACCCCTCAATGTAACTTAGCTAAAGATAAAGTGAATAGAGTGTATTTTTACCCTTTTCACCCAGAGAAGAGAATGTATTCTCTAATAAAAAGAATATAGTATAGTATGAGGCCCAAATAGACAATTTTAAATGACTAAATACTGACTTAATCTAAGGAAATATTCCCGTTGAGTATAACCTTCACAGAAAAGTAAAATTATCTCCTACCACTCATTAAGAAGGGGTTACTTAAACCACTAGATATATGTATTTTTATTAGGTTTAATATAGATATAAAAACTAGTTTATATGAACATAGTGTTTGATGAAGACCATAACTTTCCTCCAATGTGACATTATCTTCCCCCATTTATGGGAAGTCACCTAGGTCCATCTTGGAAATGGAATTAATAAGAAATATATATTGGGTGACCAAATCAATATTTTCCGAATACCCATGTATAGGGATCGACCAAAATAGTATTTACACGAGAAATATTCATCTCCATCAAATATCTCACCAATAAAATAAAATCCCTAAAAGGATGGTTTTCCCCAGTGAAACCCTAGAGAAATAATACCAACAATGGGTGGATTCCACTCATCCTTTTCCCAATTTCAGGAATCCCACTTTCCCATAATATAGTGCAAAAGGATATCCGAACCACCACATGATATATTTTTCTACCCAGATGAATCCTTATAACGGGAACACATGATCAATAAGAGGTAGAAAATATAAAATTATTTGGGGATAATCTAGAGGATCCAACATTCATATCATTCAACAAATTTTCAATGGGATAAATAATATACTAGGAATATTTTAATTTTAGATTTTGAACAAATTAAAATCTATTATATAGAATATAATGGTGATTAACCTCTCTAATTTTGAGTAGCATGAAAATCAGAGTGTTTTAATCTTTATCACCAGATGAAAAAACCTTCCATACTCACTGAATATGAAATTATTATAGGAGAATCTACTATAAATTTATATAGATAATATTTATGATGACATATAGAAATGAACAATCCCTTTGATGAACATATGAAGATTATGGGAGTTTTTAGACATGAAAAAATTTCTACAGGATTTCATTCAGTGAACCAAATCCATCTCATAGCTTACATCCAATTATTGTGTAAAAAAGTATTTTAATGTAGAAAAATAAAATATCATGATTAAACTAGCATCAATAACTATCGATAAATGTATATTGGATTCATATAACCCAATGACTTTTATTGAGTTGAAATAATAAGAAATTGACCTCAGTACAATGGGAATATATGATAATTGTCGTTCATGATATGAGGATAAAATAAATAGAACCTACTCTTTCTAAAATTAATAGGTTCTTATATATTTCATCAATATAATAAAAATTAATCTCCTCAAGATTCATGTGTCTATAAAAATTGATGAAGTTGGCCTCAAATATCATCCTAACTAACTTCCCTTCCAGCAGATGTTGGGTTATAATATTTAATAATTATTTTTTATTTTATTAAATCATCCATAAAATGGATGATTCATGATATGTGATATTGTAAAGAAATATAAAATAGGTAGGATATACTTCAACTATATAATTGGAGGAAGAAGGCGATAGGTAGAAATCCAAGCTAGTCCCGAGAAAATGTTCAATGAGCATGTGGCTCAAAATATTATCAATCAAGATAATTCTATTCTCATAGAAAAAATTGTTCAATTAGTTATGATCAAAATTACCACCAAACCTTCTGCATACATACCCTCAATTCTAGTATTCAGAGGCATACATAATCGGTGAAGTCAGAATAGGGTGGATGGGGGGGGATCTTTAAATGACTTTAAAACCAGTCTGGACTCTAATGGATTTATTGACACCATCATTTAGATCATGGGTCTATCCCATAAATAGGACTCTTCACCAAATAAAGAGCCATATTTTTGACGTTTTAATTTAATTCCCATTTAAAGATCCATTAAATAATAAATAAAATTCATGTGAACTTGTAGTACCTAACCAAAATTGTGTACATTCAATGTGATATCATAGAGGTTGATAAAATCAGGGTAAAAAAAAGTTGTATATCCCAATATCTTGGGAATATCCCCACTAAAGCTATATATGTGGTTGAAACTTGAGGGAAAGTAAATTTTTTATCACAAAATGAACATCTTGATATCCATGAATCTTTAAGAGGCCATTGAAATCAAATTATCATGGAAGACCATTTTAAGGGTCTCTTGGATGAATGTAGGGATATGAGAATACCTTTAGGTCCTTGTAAAGAACGAGACCCCTAGAACGAAATGACTCAATCTTAAAGTCATAGTTAAAGGAACAACCCCACACTGAGATGTTTTATCCACAGATGAAAAATTACAACATATTGAAATATATGGATGGTGTATCATCCAAAAATTTAATCTTGGATTCACTTCACTTCTGAAATAAAAATATAGAAACCATTGTTAAGGCCCTTTAAATCACTTGAATTTCAAGGATGACGTTACAATGGTTAATATGTAATATGGAGAGACTTCCTATGTGAAATTTTAATCAGCAATATCATTCATAGAGTAGTACTGGGAGTCTATTGATTAATTAAATTTCATACCCCTATACATCTTAGTAAAACATGAAAATTCCAAAATTAATCAATACCTTATTGTTAAAGTATTTTGGATTAGTCTTATTCTATTCCTGACTCTTAAAAGGCTGGGTTATAGTGAAGATAACCTATTTTTTAAATGTTGACCATTAAAGGGTATGAATAAATTAAAAAAAATACTATTGTAAAGATCAATAAGAAATAATAATTTTATGATCTTTTATCTAAATCTAAATTCATGGTATTTTGGTTGTAAACAACATTTAATGTCTTTCTTGGAATGTCATGTATTCATAATAAATAAATTGTTCCATAATTATACCGTCAATGTTTAAAGTACCCAATCGAGGGAAATAGAGAATTAATTTCTTGTGAGAGTTCCCCCATTTAATATATATAATCCATGAATATATAAGTAGGATTACATAAGTGATAATGAAAATAACTAATGAAAAGATATGGCATTCATGTCACTTATCCCAATAGTTTGGGAGATTCACCAGAAAGTATATAGAGCCTTTTTTATGGGGAATATATATTTTATATAAAATTAATAGATGCAAAAAACCACCTCTAGATATTTTCTATGGTTCAATGAATCCACTTTCTACTATAAATATAGTGATAGTTGTGACACCCATGGTGATCCTGTAAGATGGTGACCATAACTCATTCATAGTAAGCAACACCATAAGTGTTGGTACATAAGAAAAAATGATCCCTTTTTTCCTTTAGAACAAAAAAGTGATCCAATAATTATAATTAATATCTAAAGATACCAACATAAACCCAATAAAGATAAAATATTCCCACATATCATATCCTAAAACATAGAATGTTGGAACCACCCATACCTTTGAGTATAGTAGGGGGAAAGAGATGATATCGAATATTTCCCAAATGGTGAGGAAATTTCAATAATACTATCAGATCTTAGGAATGAATTATAATAACTCATTAGAGATTAAGATGAACCCACATAGTCTTATTTATACAATATTACCCGTCCATCTTCTAGCACTTTTAAAATTGAGGTACTGGGAGAGGAGGAATATGAATGTAGATATACCACTTCTACATTTTAGAATGGTCTATGTACCAGTATTTGTGAACTCAATTAGATGAATTTAGAGAAAGAGGAGGATTAATGAAACATTATAATAAAAGTTTCCATGACCCCATAGGGGCAGTAGGAGTATAATTCCTTCCTAGAATGGTACTAAGATGTGTTCAGTTATAACTACATAGAGATTTCCAGATTGAATCTTGAGGTGGATAGCCATCACCAAGGAACTCTAAATGGCCACCATGGATACAAAAAAGTGGCAGTAAAATTCATCAAACTATTTATACAGTAATAGATTCTGATATTGTTAAAATTATCAAATAAAAATACATGAAAGAGGTTTAATATTTGATGTTGTTATCAAAAATCATCCTTATCAATAAGAATAATTATTAGACCTATGTCTCTATCAACATTATAAAACCCAATAGTTATTTATCGAATGATGAATTCTTGACACAAATCATATAATTACTGATTTATGAAATAATTGGACTTTATTCCATATCATTTATGGATGGGTAATCCGGTTACAATTATATTTTTATGGAAGTAATATATGGGGAAACCAAATCTTTCTAAGAACCCCATGGGATATATTTCTATTAAAAAAATCCATTTAGATTAAAAAATACTTGTACTACATATCAATGAAATTAAAATTTTCACTACATATCAATGTTATATGCATGAACTATTAAAGTAATTCTTTGGAAAGACTATAGAGTGTTATGTGAATTACTTGTAAGTAAAACTCAATATCTTTATGACCATCATGTTGAAATAGAATTTATTTTCCGGAAGCATCATCACAATAATCTAAAAATGAAAATCTTGAAGTGAAATTTTGGGGTAACATTGGGAATATTACTTTCCATTGTGGTGTTACACCAAAAATAAAATTCTATCCTGAAATGACCAACTAAATTATCAATATTCCTTCACCTTGGAAGCATAATGAATTGAGAAGAATCTTGGGGAATCTTATCTATGACTTACTATTCATGACCTATATCACTAGTAATGGCCTACCCTTCATATGATTAAAGAATAATGTGAGGTATTAAAAGTTAGAATATGACTTATATAGATCCTTATATAAAATTAAGAAGTACATCCTAAACCCATTAGTCATGATACCACCTTTCATAAGAAATACACTAGTATTTTATGAGGTGAATTTAGAGTATTCTATTAGTGTTATCCTTACTCAAAGAAATAAATTAGGAAAAGAAAATGGTCTGTATTATATTACCCAACCCATAATAGATGATGAGTCTCAGTATTATATTATCTAGAGGTACTTACTAATGTTATAATTTGTGACATAGAAGTTGAAACACTATCTCCCTCATAATGAGATCCATTTGGTATCTCTTGTTTACCCACTAAAGTATATCATCAACCACCCAATGAAAACTAGATGTCCACTAAAATTGGATATTTTACTATAACTGTTTGACTATCATGACCCACCCCATATAGACTCTCCTAGACAATGACGGGACTAATGTGACACCCCAAACCCCTCCAAAAGGCTAGGATATATCTAAAAACACCATGTAGTCCAATTACGCACATGGGAGACCTTAATCCAAGGTATCTATCTATATGAACACATATAAAAGTAGTCAATAATACATGAAATGTGTTAGAAGATCCCTTTTAAGGATGAGTGTAAACATTCCTACTAGGAGACCCCAAATAATCATACAAAAATTATAAAAGATATTCATCTCATAATAAAGGTTAACATCCACCTTGACAAAAACAATATAGAATCTATTTCTAAATTAAGGCCATAACTAAAAAACCACTACAGTATTATACTTGTGGCTTCTTGTTAATGCTCATATTGGAGAACTCACTCATCATGTATTGTTAACACTGATGGAACTCGTCCATGAGTCCATGACTATTGCGCCTCACCATGAAGAATTTCTTGATGAAACATAGAAGTTTTTTATACCCAAATAGGGGATTATACACAGCATCTACATGGAATACCTAACCATACATAGAGTATTCCAATAGGATTGGTGATCATATGCTTTGAATGTCAATAATGAGATACCTAACCCAACATAGTAAATAATTATAGAGGATCACTTCTTGATCAACATATATTCATTCCTAACTCTATCCAAGGCTAATATGTTGATGGGAATACTTAAACTATTTTTATAGGATTTGATACCTCACTGCACCCTCATATGTATGGACCAAGGGAACATACTCAAATGATACTCATATGGAGTTAAGATAATGAGGTTCTCAACCTACCCTAGAAGTAGTACATGAAATATATTGGAAATACCAGTTATTTCCATTTCCTCAAACACAAGCCGATGTACACTAGAATATGATCATGTATACTGGATATGCTTGTGTACTCTGGAAATTCCTGTTTATACTGGATATGGTTGTGTACTCTGGACATGCTCAGGTTCATTGGCCGTGTTGGTACCTGTGTACTCAAGTCGTGCCCTTTCCAGGGTACTCTAAATTTTTCTATGTCGATGTGACCATAGGTTACACAATGGGTAATCTATATCAGGTTACATAGTGTGCGGAAAACCCAAATGCATGTGATATTTATCTTTGTGTGAAACCTTAGCAAGTATAGGAATGGGATCACATGGTGTGTGTTCCTCCAAACAACACACTATGTAAATTGGATTAAAAAGGATCTAAAATGATCTACATGTCTCACCCATGTGAGTTCCTTTATCTATACCACAAAAAAGAACTCATATTAGACTCATATCTTGGGTTGACCATACTTGATCCATTAATAGAGGCCATATTTCATCCACCCATCTTCTCAGAAGTCAGTTCTCATCACACCCCACCATCCAACCACTATTATACTAATAAAGAATACCTGATCCAAAATCCCAGTCTCCCGTTATCATCATTACACCAAAATAATACCATTAATATTGAATCAAAGTCTATGAAAATGATTCATTTTTCAAAGTTTTTTTTCAAAATGATTGATTTTTGGGAGATATAGAACCACCGGTCAAACCGAACATCAATTTTAAATTCAAAAATAATGAGGGGGGAACATGAAACACAAGAGAGAGAAATAAATAATAGATATTGTTAATAGTTTCTTTGAGTTTCTTAATATGGATATGATAATCATAGAATATTTAACAAGGATCAATAAAACAATATAAATTTATAATTACGGGAAGATAAACATGAACCACATATCAAAATATTGGCCCATGAATTAATCTAGATAAAGTGTTTAGTTCATGTTCTATAGGGGATAATACAAATGGGGATTAATCAACCCAAAAAAACTACCTTGATATTGTATTGTTCATAGACTAAGTACAATTCCTACTTCATTATTGTTAGTAATATTGAACAACTCCTTTGTTGATGGATGACTCCTTGGTAATTGATCATCAATCCAAGATCCCAATGTCGTTCATTAAGTCTCTCTTACATGTTCCTCTCCAATCACTATGTTTATGTGTCTACCCATAATGTTTGGATATAACTATGATTATATAGAGAAATAATTTGGTATGTTCCTCTTAATTAACACTGTATTAATTAATTAATTAATTAATTTTTTAATACTCCAACAACTACTCTTATTTCAAACACTTGATGCACAAAATGGTTATGTCACACTAGGGATAAAACCCACATTCTAAATTTAATGGGTGTCTTGGTATTCCCATCTGAAAATTTATTTGGGATATATTACATTAATTTAGAAAAACTTCTCACGTATGATAAAATTGATTTTATATTTTAATTATTTCAACACTAAGTATCCCAAGGCCCCATAATCCTATATTTAATGGATACCTCGATTAAAAAAATTCTTTAAAAAATTCTAAATTTCTACCAGGAAAAAATTGAGTCCTTACATTCATCCCACCTCAAGGAATTTCATCCCACAAAGGAAAAAAGTCTACTTTAGAATATGAGGGTACAAATCTCACACATACTTTTCCATCTCTCATGTTCTCTCTCGATGATTCCCATAATGAAATTGGACACACACCAAGGGAATCATTCACCTATTTAGGAGCATCTTTGGCCAATCATTGATATCTATTCGGTACTCAATAATATTAAATACAACCTTGATGTCCACATAACCCCAGTTGATATGATGCGACGGTTTGTGCACATACCACCTAATCTATGACATGTGGAAGAGATCATGTACCCAGTCTAACTATGGTGGAATGGATAAGTGTAATTCCACATGAACAACCCTAAAAAATATTTTTAAAGGCCAATGAATCTCAAGGTTAACATTCCAACCTATCCATATATCCATAATACACATAGAGATGATATCTTTAGGAATGCAAGGTCTCCCTCATTGAACTCCAAAGGCCTTCATCATTGGTCCAAATAATAATTTTGTTATCTATAAGAAATCCTCATCCCTTTATGAATAATTTTGAACTTCTCTATCATCACTCACACAAAATCTAGGCCCATGAGTGGTGACTCCCTTGGATCATTCTAGAACAAGACCAACCTATCATCCATACTAGGGATCAAATGGTTACATAAAGACGATTGAGTGGAATATGTTTTTATATGAAAACATTACTAAGGGTTGGTGATCCTTGTAATAATAAATAATGCTTGACATGGACGCTTGAAGCCTATCCTCCAAGACCTGAATTGTCCACTTAGTATGGACTACTTTTTAGGGGTTGAATCTTGTTCTAAACCACAATGGAGTCCCAAATTTCTCTGGAAATCCTCTCTATAATCACGATGTTTATATAATATAACAGTTTAAAATAATTTCCTAATGATTTCCATGAATTTGGGATTTATCCTATACATAATTTCATCCCAATAACTCTACAAAACTCTTCTCTTTGATAGATAATATGTGTTAAGAATTTGTGAGTTAGTCTATGATCACCCAGATAGAATCTTAACTAATAGATGATCATGGATTCCCTATAACAATTTCCAGGGATATTCCATCTCACATACACTCCGACACCTCAAGGAGTTGATGAAACCCACATGTAACCTGGTGCTCATCCTTCACCTATTGAAAAGTGAGGAGTTGATAGACAAACATAGATACACACCTCTTTATTTCTGGCTATTGAAACTGACACCTAATTCCATGCTACATATTTTACTCTATTGGAAGAAAAACTAATGGGGATGTATGAAACTATCTAAAAACATGCTATTGAAATGTCATTGGTACGATTATCCATCATAAAAAAGGATGAATTGATGAAAAAATTTCAAAAATCCATCAGTAGCACATCCAACAGATATCTGGCCAAAAAAGTTCTGATAATCAATATCTATAAGATAAGACTCCATATAAACTAGATAAAAGATGGTTGAACAACTATAGACTAGAGGTAGGATTCACTATCCTCATCCACTAATGAAAATTGAAAGTATACCAACATCTCTAAAACCTCACTCAAAAACAGTGAAAAAGATCTCATACTAAGAGCATCATTCAGCAAATTCCCCTTACTAGAAGTATAGAAAATCTCTAAGTAACAACTGTAGAAGAAATATAACTATTGACTCTATCTCAAGTTAAGATAATTATTTGAAAATATATAATCAATACTCTTATGGTCATAAAAATATGATAAATTTCTCACTCATATGTCATCATCACCAAATCATTTGGGAAAAGATCACTACTTCAAGCTCTAGATCAGGGTTTATGTATTATGCTCATAGGGACTCAAATACTAGGACCCATTGGAATTCGCTGCCTACCTCTATATTAGAACACATAAAATAATATTTCCATAGGAAATGTAGAACAATAGATACTCAACACCATCATTTGGAAATCTCAATACTAGAGATCTCATAATTCACTTCTACAACTCCTAAAAATCTTTCTTTGACTTTTTTCCCACATGAATGTTTGACCCTTTTGAATACTATCTTTAGTATATTCTCTTCTCATACATGAAGATGGTGATATAATAACCAGAGGTCAACCATTGAGAACTTCCTCTTTCATTTCAACTAGTCTAATATGTCTTCAATTATCAAGAATGGATTCTAATTTTTTATGGTCACCTGGTGTAGTTGATGATATTCACACATAAATTCAAGCTCCTATCATACTTCTTAGCCAACAACCCTTGTGTTTCCTAGGGGTAAACACATGGTATAACTTATTCGATCATCTGTAACTCTTCCAAATAAACCTTCATTTCCTAACTTTCTATGGGGTCTATTTGATATGCTAGCGTAGATATTTGATAAGTCCCTAGGAGTAGGTCTGTGAACACATTGATCTCTCGATGGGGATGTAATCTTAAAATGTACTTAAGGGAGATGTAATCATACTCCATCACCAAAATAGGAAAATAAATTATTATTACCACTTCTTGTCTGAAGGTAATACCATCCAACTGGTTTGTAATTAGCAGAATCCTCCTGTGTATGATCCCACCTTACCCCTCCAAGGTTTCAATCACACTAATGAAGTAAAACCCCATCCTATCAACTTGGAAACACTGTATCCTTTTCCTTAAATGGAAAATCTATACATGAAGTATAATTATATAGTCCATACATATAATTATATCGTAGGGACTCATGACTACCATGAAAATATCCCACATGAATATCTATCCTCCAAGAATAAGGTCACACTATTGAAAAACATTGTAATTATTCAATTTCCTGTCATAGAAGTCTTTAAATTATGGGGTTGAGCCAAATGATATCATGGAACCTCTACATATCAAAATTGGGATATGGAATGAAAATAATGGATGATTCCAAGGTATATAAATATTAAAACTAAAATATAAAAGAAACTTATAATATCTTGAATCATCCCTGGATTTTTCTGGTTATAAGCTTATACTACATGTTGCTGCCCACAACCTTGACCAATAGCTTCATATGCCTGACATAGACAACCTAGGCATGGTGGCAGAAAAAAATAAAAATATCAACCACATCCCACTATTATACTAGATCATATTCTATATCTTTCACACTATAGAACTCTTTGATCAAGATATTGTATCTAACTAGGAGGTCCATTTACATCCTCACTATCTACCACTTGGAAGGTCAGAAAATACCTTATGATATATCCTCACCCATCATATAATTAGAATAAATTATCCCTCGAATGAATGAAACCATATCGAGATTCCCAAATTTTGGAACCTATTTTCAGATACTACCGCCAGAAAAAATCACACACATGGATCAATGAGTATATCACCCACTACCAGCTACTGAAGCCTCATATCTAGGGTTCCCATTGAAAAAAACAATAAAACTCAAGAATAATACTTCCTCAATGCATACTTTTCTATATAATTTTTTATATATGGGAGGTCTAGATGCTCATGGATTCATACTTCATGCAACATCATTGGGTATGATTACTATTTAAAGAAATGATCAAAATCTATCCAAGAGAGAGTCACTTCGTCATGCGTCTGATTCCATATAATCCACCACCCCCATATGTTTAAATGTATAAGGATCACTTATAGGACCACCGTATGAGTGAAATTAACCATAACATGGAGGAAATCTCACCCTAGTAACTCATGATAGTTTTCTACTTCCAGGGGGTCCAACAAGCCCTAAAAAATGAGGTGTTTATGCATATAAAACTCAAGAATCATGATTTTCCTGAAAATATCAACATACGATAATGAATGAACAATTTTCTACTCAATATGTGGATATAAGATTGTCAAACCACCCAGAGGAACCACCACCAACACATGTCCCTATACTAAGTCCACATCACTATGAAGATCATTATCATGATCCTATTTTGGAATCATAGATGGATTACATCATGAATGAATCTTATTATTTAAAATATTAACAACAATCAAAGAGTTTATTTGGTGAGATGACTCAAGAAGGACATAAAAACCTCAAGCCAATCCTATATGTTTAATGCTCTGGTGTTTTTCCCTGAAACAAGTTCATACTTGTACCAAGTCAACAAGCATGCTATTAGAGTGTCGGTGAATGTATACATTGGACTTCGCTATATCACTGGGTTCCCTAGACTGAGATTCAAACTCAAGAAACATTAACACTATTTTCCTAGTTCCCAAACCAACCGGACAACTCGACTATCTCGAATCTCAAGTATTATGGTGACTGATCGGATTCCACTCTATCATAACCCAACCCATGAGGGACCACTTTGATGGTGTATAATCGACTCTGACACCCTAATACAACCTAAAATAGTCTAGGGGATGTGGAAAAGAACAGTTTAAGAATATAACACCAATTAAGAGTCCTTTTCTTACGAAATCGACCCACACACACACACATAAACACAAACACATCTCAAAACACCCATATGAAACTGAAAGCTATAAAAAAAATGATACAAAGATTTATTCATACAAATAAATTCCATATTAGAGTATGAAACAAGTATGAAAAATTAAATGGGGTCAAACCTACTACTAAGGAGAGGATTACAGTCAATATGGGGCCCCTGGACTAGATGGTGGTCTATTTAGCTCAATTATGCTCCACCTTCTCTTAGTGAACCTTGGAATCCTTCAAAAATCTTATAATCTTCATAAGACATGACAAGTGCAGGAACAACCTATGCATGGGTGAATATAAATGTACTCAGTAGGGCATCATGAAATCACCAAAAATAAAGCATCAAAGAGAGTCAACTCATAATGAAGGATAACATCCACATATAAATTCAAAACATAGACACTAATTCTAATAGTATGGTAACAATAATACTATCATCCCATGATTCTACTTGAGGCTTTAAGTAAACACTCGTTTGGTGGAGCTCAATCCGTAGGGTCTTTATTACACTGATGGTGCAAAGTTGAAATTTTGTGATCATTTGTCCTCACAAGTAATAAGAACACAATGGAACTCAAAACATGTCAATAGAAAAATAGTGTATTACACCAAATTCCTTCAAGAGTTACCTAACCCTACCCAGAGTAATTCACTATGATTGGCGATAACACATGTTCAAATTTGGTAATGGGATACTTTACCCATCCTAAGAAAGATTAATAAATGAACACAACCTGGGATACATAGAGGGATGCCAAAATCTATAAACGAATAATCCACAGAGTGGATCACTCATCCTATGCTCAGAATGAGTTACCTCAGTGAACCCTCTTAGGGATATAAAAAGAAAATTCACCATAATGATAAAAATCTGAAATGGTGAGAACATGGGCCTAAACATTCCCAAGAATAATGACATGTCATGTATAATTTATACATGATGTGTCTTAGATAGCCTGGGTAGGTCCATACACTCCATCTATTTCACATGCATTCTGGACTATTCCCATATACTTTTTTCATGTCTATGTACTCTATCCATTTCCATGTGCACTAAATGTGCATGTGTACTCTAATTATGATCTATTTTTTGGCGCGTTCTTTCACATTTACATGGGTCATACCCATGCCAAGGTACTCTGGCCATGTATATTCCCATGTACCCTTAGGGTAAAAGTCAGGTCATCAAAGTCGAGTGGCATGGGATGTAGTCAACTCACACATCCTGTGATATTTATCACTTTATGAAACCATATCCATCATAGGAAGGGGACCCAATGATGTGTGTTCATATGAACTACACACCTACTAAGAATGTTTTCATATAAACTCTAGGATCTTCTTGGCGTGTCACTCCTACCATTTGTACCATTTATTATACTAAAAATAATGCTCGTAGGAATCAAATTTGGGGTTAAAATATTTAGAGTCATCTATAGTTTCTGGATTCCAGCCACCCATTTTTCAGAAGTCAACTCCCATCACAACACATCACTGAATCACTAACTCGTTACTAAAGAACACCCAATCTAAAAATTAAAAAAAATTATCATCTTTCTCACACCATGATCATTCCATCAATCCTAAATTTAAATCCATTGAAATAATTCATTTCACCAAATATTGATTCAACAATGATTGATTTTAGGTATTTTCAAAAAATAGTCCAAAACAACACTGACGATGAACACAAAAACAAAGGGGGAGAAAATACTAAAACCCAAGTGTGAGGAAAAATATCAGCCATTGTTACGATTTTCCTTGATCCATTTATGGTGGAAAAAGAGATGATATAATATTAAAAATTGATTAATAAAACATTATCAATTCATAATTATTGGAATATAATCATGAAACACAAATTAAAACCTACGCCCAAAAATTGATTTTCTTAATGGATTATTTCGCATTCGATAGAGGATAACCAATACAAGGACTAATCCATAAAAAAATTCTACCTCAATATTGGATCAATCACTAATAATTAATGATTCTTATTTCGTTGTTTTTGTTGAGATCTCAGAATTTCATTGCTGAAGACAATCTCATAGGAAACAGATCTTCAATCCACGATCCCACCAGTGTTTACCAAAGATATCTTATATAGTCCTTTCTAATCACAAGGGTTCTACAGCTAACCCTTGTAATTTTATATAAATATTATTATATATAGGAGTAATTTGGGCTTTTCCATTTAATAAATAGTAAATTAACTAACTAGAAAGTTAGTTTATTAATATACCCACGACTAATCTTAATTCCAATCATAAGACATGCATAAAGGTTATGCCATTCAAAGGATAAAATCCATATTTTTTATTTAATAATTTTCTTAATTTTACCATATAAAACACTATTTGGGAGACATTCCATTAATTTAGAATAAATATCTATATGTGAGATAATATATTTAATATTTTTATTATAACATCATCGGGGCTCCCGAGGCCACAAAATCCCATTTTGAATTCGTGCCCAAATTTGAAAATATTATTTAAAATACTCCAATGTATTACATGGTAAAAATAAATTTTTTACATTAACATTAGGTTTATGTTTCATAATGAAATCAAGGGGTAGTCATTTGAATACTTTCTTATCACACACTCAACTTCTGAGAGTGGACCATTAAGTATAGATATCCCCATTGAGAAATTATTTTGTATAAAAAATAATCCTTAATAATATTAAATGTACATTGATTGTGTTTCGTAAATCCTAACATGCGCATTAATGGAGAACCCAAAGGATAATCTAATTTTCTTGGGGATTTTTTTTCATTTCCTAAGTAAAGTCTGTTTCACCCTTTTCATTTCTTCTATTATAAGGATGCATAAAAAATGAGGTACAATATTGTTCCTTAATGTTTTCATAGAGTTATCGACACACACACACACACACACACATATATATATTATTGTCTCATGTTAAAATAAAAGTTGATTCCGAATTGTTGATAAGATAAATTAATAGAGAATATTCTAGGAATAATGAGAAATTAAACCCTCTAGATGAATATTTTTTAGAGTTGATGGAAAAGTTCTCAACCATGATGACTTTGATAATTATTCTACAATCATAGAAAATTCACACTAATGTAATAGATAATTACTTTACCACCTTAGAAAACCTAAATCTGGATTGGATGGCCAATCATTTTTTGAATCAAAAGATAGTCCCTCCATTAATCAGGAAAAACATTGATGAGATTACAGACTCAACTATAATTTTAATCAATATGAACCCATATACCCACTAATAGATGTGAGAATTGGATGGCTGTCTCCCATAAAAGGCCACCTCCAAATTTAGACACATATATTGGATTGATCCAAGAAAGATTAGATGCCCAAACATGCAGTGAGCATCACCATCTATAATGATTGTGATACCCAAATGGCCATCTCCAAATAATGATTGAATGGGGGTTCCCCTCAAATGCATTAAGGATGGAGATACCCCCACTATCATGGCGGAATCCCATTCAGGAACTTATGATGCTCACCCGTCAAGATCCATGATCTCTCACTAGATAAAGGATCTTGGATATTTGTATCCATAAATGATTCAAGACTACATAGAGTTCAACAAAAAATGTATTTATATTAAAATACACTTTTCCTTCATGCATCCACCTCTATAACTACTACATACTAATATATATTCATGTTCATTTACCATTTTGGGAGTGAATTTCATGAGTCTATATACCGTATCCAAAACATTGTAGTTCATTTATATACTTACTAACACTGAATTATTTTCCGAATGGGCTTAAGGTATACCCCTCATGGAATTTAGGATGAAGGATTTTATAAAATTTATGAAGTCAAATATCATCACCAAATTTAGTGTCTTGTTTTATATTGATAGAAAATGACGCCAATTTTTATTTTTTTGAGATGAAGAGGATTTATGGAGAACACTATTGGGAAAAATCCCTCAACGTAACTTTTTAGTGTTTTTGGGATTATTGTGTATGTTCACAAAGCTGGTTGGGTCATGAAGGAATGATAATAAGATATATGATCATAAAAAGTTATGTAAATATAAAAATTTCCAGAAGCATCACGAATCTATAGTGTTTTTTGATGTACAATGAAATTTTTTGCAAAATGGTGTTGGAGAACATTAAAGCTTCATGAAAGGGAGGAAACATCTATAAATAGGAATTTACCCCTTGTTTCACGCGGAATCCGGGGATGACCTCCTGGACGGGAGATTCAAACGTTCCGATCGGTTTCTAACGGGTTTGTTCGTAGAACCGGAAACATCCAATGATTCCACATCCGTTTGGACCTACTTTCCCAAGGCAGGCGCTCATTAGCTTGTGGACTAATGAGGCTTAGGAATTTTCATTGGTCGAGAGGATGGGAGGTCGGACTCATCACACCTTTTTGAGGGGAATTATTGTCTACTCCGTGACTCTCTTTATAGATTTAAGTTAAGTTCGTGAATCCTTATTACATTACCAAGTATAAAATGTGCTTTCGTTTAGTTTTAACAATCAATGATTAAATATGCAAGAAATTTAGAGAATCTTTTATATGTATTCGAGGTTCTTCATCAATAGAGAATCATCTATATAAGTTTAGAGATTCTTGGTCAATGGTATCCTTCAAAACATTTATATAAAAGTATCTTGGTCATTATGATGACCAGGCTGGTTTTAAAGCCACGCAGTGGGGCACTTGAAGTTTATCGTCATTCAGAAGGACATAGATTATTTCAAAGTTGGGATCGAACCCATAAATGGGCTACCTACGTATCCATTGTTTTTGGAAAAGGAATCAGAACCCACGTAGTTCGAGAAATGGAGTATGATGTTTATGATTGATTGCTTAAAGATGAATGTCATAATTAATTTTACACTCTAAGCTCACGTGAGTCATGCTCGGTGTGTGAAACAAGAGGTATTAGTAAAATTTAGACAATTATGCCATGAAAGATGCAATCATAAGAATTTATTTGGGTCTTATGTATGGATGACTGCCCAGATAGATGAAGGTTTAGGATCTACTTTTAGGGAGAAAATCCATGAATAGGGTCCATAAAGTTATATGTGCTTCATGGAGATTTGAATACTCTAATCTTGGGGCTTACTCCTAAGGAGGATACCCAAGTTAGGAGGGGACTTATGATTGGGTTTTACTCCTGAAAAGGAAACCCAAATCAAAGGTAAATTATGACTGGTTAAGAGAAATTTAAGGGGACTTGGGGCTTATTCCTGAAAAGGAGACCCAAGGTTATGACTGAGTCTTATTCCTGAAAAGGAGACCCCGGTTAAGGGACTTGGGGTTTACTCCTGAAAAGGAAGCCCAAGGTTATGACTGAGTCTTATTCCTGAAAAGGAGACCCAGGTTAGGGATTAAGGTTTGAGGCTTACTCCTGAGGAGGATGCCCATATTTGAGGCTGGGGCTTATTCTTAAGAAAGATTCCCAAGATTAAAGGACTTGATTGGGGCTTACTCCTGAGAAGGATGCCCAAGATTGGGAACTTTAAGAATTTGGGGCATACTCCTGAGGAAGACGCCCAGATTAAAGGTTTTATAACTGGGGATTATTCCTGAAAAGGAGACCCAGGTTAAGATTCTCTCATTTTAAATGATGAGGTTGAATGAATTAACTCTCCGTATTTTAGTGACATAAGGATATTTAAATCACTAGACTTTGAGAGAGATTCCACAGAATTCCTTTCAGATAAGAAAGTAAAATCAAGAAATCATGCCATAAATGGCTTTGAAGAGTGTCTTGAAGACTGAATTTTGAAAAGGAAAGGTGAAATGGCTTAAGAGGGGTAAAATGGGAAAGATGGGAACCCAAAAAGATATGGGCGCGCAAGTCTTGAAAGGCGCGCAAGTCCTGCATCGGCGCGCAAGTATTGACCGCGCAAGTATACTTGCGCGACACATGGTGTACTTGCGTGATTTTCAATCAGAATTGAAATACTTGAGCGACTCTTGATAAAACCCTTTAGAATCCCCTTGATGTTTTTCCAGAAAAGGGACGCTCAAGTTATATTGAAGGAATTAAGTCGGCGCGCAAGTGTTTGATATGTTTCAACACTTAGGCCTTCCTTCTTCTCTTTAGATCTTCCGTTCTAGGTAAGAAATTACCTTAGAAGTGTTCCGGAAGCTTTGAGAAGAGACTTGGGCGTCGGGAGCTTCAATCCGAGTTTCTGGAAAAAAGATCCTCTCGAATGGGGGGCCCACAGGGTCTATTTATAGGAAAAAGAAGACCCCGGGCGGTTACCGGGCGGTTACCGGGCGGTTATCACTTATGTCGCGCAAGTCACTTGCACGACCATAAGGCGTCGCGCAAGTACTTGCACGACCACTAGGCGGCACGCAAGTGTACTTGCGCGACCATGAGGGAACTTGCGCGACCTATGGGCAATGTTCTCCTTGTTCATCCCTTTGTCGATTTTTGATGTTTCTTCAAAGGATGAATCACTTTTTGCTTAGATATTCCCCTTTTCCGATCTTTAGATTCTGTGACGAAAGGAGCGTCAACAAAAGTCCCCCCTCAAAGTTGGATCCGGAGAGAAATGAGGATTTGACTCTGAGGAAATTGAATCCATCCAAAGGAAAAGGGGGTGCGCAAGACTTTAGGGAACAGAGGGCAGTGCGCAAGTCTACTAGAACTTGACTTTTATTCAGAGTTCCTTTGTCTTTTGTAGGCAGTTTAAAGTCATGCATGCCGGACATAAAGGGGCTAATGTTTAAGGTCGAAATAGCTTTGACCGAAATGGATTAGAATTGACACAATTACTTGAAAGTTCATCTAAAAATATACTACCATACTCAAGTATGAGGGAAAATATGTAAACTATGGCTTAAGAATATTTGAATCTGAGGAATGATATGAAAAAAGATCTAAAAGGCATTAGAAGAAGTAGTTTCCAAGAATGAAGTTACTATTATTTAACAAAACCTGTTAGGGGGTTGAAATATGCAGGGCCACCTATGTGCATTGGCTACATGGTCAAATAAATAGCATCTTTTGGCTGACAAGTCTGTTATGTGGACTGTTTATGCAAGGCCACCTATGGGCACGTGCTGCATAGTCAGGCAAAAGAACTCCCAGAAATTTACATTCCTAGTGCTAAAAGCCAATGAAATTTTATGGAGATTCAAATTTTCTAAAGTATAGAGTTTGTTGTATGGAAATAGGTACTTGAATATGGAGAAGATATTTCCAAACAAGAATATCGAAGAACTGGATGAATATCACTCCTACGAAGGTCTGACCCAAACGTAGGGAAGAAGAATAAACCATAGACTTGAATACTTTCAGATCATGAAAAAGGATATGGGACAAATATGTTAAGGATGGCTATTTTTTGCGGATCCCTTCATATTGTCGTTTAAGACAAAGAAGGACAAAAGAGTCATTCTTCCCAAGAATGAAGTTACTATTATTTAACAAAACCCGTTAGGGGGTTGAAATATGCAGGGCCACCTATGGGCATTGGCTGCATGGTCAAATGAATAGAATCTTTTGGATGACAAGTCTGTTATGTGGACTGTTTATGCAAGGCCACCTATGGGCACGTGCTGCATAGTCAGGAAAAAGAATTCTCAGAAGTTTGACATTTTTGTGACTAGAAGTCATGAAAAGGGTTATGAAGATCTGAAAATATTTAAGGTTAGGATTATAACACATAAAGATGGGTATTGTCCAATGTATATAGAGATACATAGGTCAATGAAAAACCATAATCATGTTGTGGCTGGGTCCTGAATTGAAAACTTGGACTTCACTACGTATCTCATAAGAATGAGAATCAAGCCATATGTAGTTCTTGAAATGCAGTTTAACGTCGTGCAGGACGAAAGTATGAGTGATCTTAGTTTTGGGTCATAGAATTCGGACCATAATAATGAATACACAGTGTGTTTTTTCATGAGTACTTTTCAGCCAAGGGACTGAAAGTGAAATTTGGGGTTAGGCCCAAAAGACTTGGGACTGGATTCGAGGGACACTCGAATGTTCCTACGTATCCCATAAGGATGGGAATCAAGTCCAAGTAGTTCTAGAACTACCCTTTGTACAAATTTGGTTCGTACATGTGAAGGGTGAAAGGGGACTTTAGTACAATGATGGTTTAACCTAAGATAAAAAGTTCAGGCATTACCATGTATGCACGTAGTCTTTTGAAAATGAAACATGATTTTTTAAAAAAAAATCAATGTCAATAATGGTTCCTTCTCAAATGAGGAAATCAAAGAATATTGTAGTTTATTGTCGTACCTGACAAAAGTGTTGTATAGTTTAACGTCATATAACAAGGACGAACGTGAATCAATGTAAAGATATTGATTCCAGGGGCTGTTTCACAAATCAACATCATATGAGGTTGTGGTGAACCGATGTGAAGAGATTTTTTAGGGCTTGAACCCTTGTAGGTTGCCTACATACCCAGCCTGGAGGGCAAGGATCAAAGTCCGTGTAGTTCAATTAAAGAATGAATCAATGATCAAGTTGTTCTTGTGGACAATGATCTAATAAAAAATATTGTTGGGACTTACACATGGTTAGTGGCCCAAAGGGAGTGTTATGGTTTATGTTTGCTCTAAGCTCACGTGAGTCATACTCGGTGTGAGAAACAAGAGGTAATAACAACCTTAACGATGTACAGTTTAATGTCATGTAGGACAAAAAAAAGGGGACTATGCAGTTTAAAGTCTTGCAGTTAGTACTATTGGTGCTGCACAGTTTAGTGTCATGTAGCAGGGACAAAATACAGTTTAATTTCATGTAGGACATATCAAGTATTTTCTGTACAGTTTAGCGTCATGTAGTTAGGATGATGGGGATAAAATAGTTTAACGTCATATTGGACGAAAGGGGGACTGTGCAGTTTAATGTCATGCAGTAAGGACAAAAGAGTGTACCACTTTAACGTCATGTCGGACGAAGGTGCGAATAGTTTAAGGTCATATGCATGGACCGTGAATGGTGCAGTTTAATGTCATACTGGACTTTTGAGATTATATAGTTTAACGTCTTTCCGGACGTGAGGGACTTTTATACAGTTTAGCGTCATGTAATTTAGGACGTCACAGTTTAACATCTTGCTGGACATAAGGGATTTGCAAATAGTTTATGGTCATATACATGGACCAGAGATGATGCAATTTAAGGTCATGCTGGACGGTTTAGGGAACTTTTTCACAGTTTAATGTCGTGTGGGACGAAGTTGTAGTTTAAGGTCATACTGGACCATTGCTGTATAGTTTAACGTCATATAGCAAGGACGAACTGGTGCTGTACAGTTTAAAGTCATGTAGCTAGGACTAAGGTGAACCAATATGAGGATATCAGTTCGGGGGACTTTTTACAGTTTAACGTCATGCTGGACGATGAAAGTGCCACACAGTTTAATGTCATGTTGCTAAGACAAAATATAGTTTAATGTCATCTCAGACATTGAAGGTAACACAGTTTAACGTCATGTTGGACGAAGTTGCAGTTTAAGGTCATATTGGACCATTGCTGTATGAACCAATTGTAAGAGTCTTGGTTCTGGGAATAATATTTTGTGTTTATACAAAATACTTCTTCAGAAATCTGGCATTAGTTGGAGTCGTGATGTGTTCTCCATCCATTGAGATCAGAGAATACGCTCCATTGGAGTTGACCTTATGTATTGAATAAGGTCCTTCCCATTTTGGTTCAAGCTTGGGAGGCTTCTTTCCTGGTATCATTGGTGCTCTGAGAACCAATACCAATTCTCCCTGAATGAATGAACGAAGACGAACTTTTTTGTTAAAAGCTCGTGCTATCCGATTCTGATAGATTTCCAAGTGGTGCAAAGTGCACAATCTTTTCTCATCTAACTGTTCCAATTCATTCAACCGCTTTTGGGATTGCTCATCTGTTGACAACTGATCACAAATTTCTATTCTGAGTGAGGGAAATTGAACTTCAATTGGCAAGACTGCTTCTGTTCCATATACCAATGAATATGGAGTAGACCGCGTTGCATTGCGAGTGGTAGTCCGATAAGCCCATAAAGCATGAAAGAGTTTATCAGGCCATGACCTCTTATCTTTATCCACCATCTTTTGCAGTATGTTTGAAAGAGTCTTGGTGAAGGCCTCTATCTGGCCATTAGCCGCTGCATGATATCGAGATGAATGGTTGGACTTAATGTTGTATTCTTGATACAATTTCTTTACCTCAGAAGAACAGAAGTTGGTGCCGTTGTCCGTCAATATGGTATGAGGGACACCAAATCTATTAATGATTTTAGACTTGATGAAGCTAACAATGCATTTAGAACTGACTTCTTTGAGAGGTACTGCCTCTTCCCATTTGGAAAAGAAATCAGTAGCAGTAAGAATGTACTTAAACTGCTTGGCCGTAGCTGAAGGGTAAGGTCCCACCACATCCAGTCCCCATGTGGAAAATGGCCATGAGTATTTAGCTGTATGAAGGAACTCTGGAGGTTTATGAATGAAGTTGGCATATACTTGGCATGAATGACATTTCTTTGTGAAATTAACACAATCATGTATCATTGAAGGCCAAAAGTATCCAAGCCTTCGAATTTGATCAGACAGTCTATGTCCAGACTGGTGGGCACCACAGACTCCTGCATGCACTTCTTTTATGACAGCCATTGTCTCTTCACCATCAATACATCTGAAGAGAACTCCATCAAAACCACGTTTGTAGAGAATTTTCTCGAGGTGGTTTGGACCATCATAAAGAGTAAAATTGACCACACCTCGCCGAATTTGTTCTTTCTCAGCTCTATTAGGTGGAAGTGTTCCATTTGGAAGGTATTCCTTGATAGGTGACATCCATCCTGTAGTATGACCATACGGTTCCGGAATGGGACTAATTTCATTAATTTCTTCTGTTCTGACTTGAACATAAGGTGAAATTGCACGACGGTGGGCAATACAGATGGTTGTCTCGTCCCGATTTGGATCTGCTAAAGCTGTGGCTATATTAGCCAGTGCATCAGCTTGAGCATTTTGTGATCTTGGGTCATAAGAAAATGTCGGTTCTTAAGGGAATTCCGACATTAACTCTCTGACGTAATCATACAAAGGGATTAATTCTTCTTTTCTGATGGCATAATCCCCATTGACTTGTTTGATTACCAGTTCTGAATCACCTTTCACTTTTAAGTGATTCACTTGTGCTTGAAGCGCTAACTCCAAGCCTGTAATGAGAGCTTGGTATTCAGCTTCATTATTGGTACCACCTTCCCACAACAAAAAGGAATAAGGTAACACTGCCTTATCTAGAGAAATGAGCACAATTCCTAAACCAACTTTGTTGAATTTAGGATTTTCCATTTTCTTCCCTGTTGGACTTCTAGAAGCACCATCAAAATACATTTACCATGTTTGAGGACTCTCTTGAATAGAGAAAACTTTCTCATCAGGGAGTTCAATATCTGAATACGTGTCTTCCACTGAAGGATGTTCAGCCAGGAAATCAACCAGAGCTTGGCCCTTAACTACCTTTTGAGACACATACTGGATGTCGAACTACTGTAGAATAACCGCCCACCTTGCCAGACGTCCTGTAAGCATTGGACGACTAAGGATGAATTTGAGCGGATTATTGCGAGATACCAATTGGACCTCATGATGTTGCAGGTAGTGTCTCAATTTCTGAACTGCAAAGATTAATGCTAGGCATCACTTTTCAATACTCGAATACCGGGTTTCTGCTTCAATCATAGTTCTACTGAGATAGTAGAGACTATTTTCATTCCCAGCATCATTCTTTTGAGCGAGAAAGGCACCCAATGATCGCTCTAAAGATGTCACATAGAGGATAAGAGGCCTACCCTCAACTGGTGGCATGAGTACTGGTGGACTCAAGAGGTATTTCTTGAGAACATCAAATTCTTCTTGACATTCTTCAGTCCACTGGTAAGTGACTCCTTTCTTCAATAATTTGGTAAAAGGTAAACTTTTGCCTGCCAAATTGGCGATGAAACGCCGAATGTAGGCTAAGTGTCCATGAAGTCCTCTTAATTCTTTCAAATTTTGAGGAGGTGACATACCAAGGATTGATTTGGTCTTCTCAGGATCGACTTCAATACCACGATGGCCTACAACAAAGCCGAGGAATTTTCCTGAGGTTACCCCAAAAGCACACTTTAAGGGGTTCATCTTCAAATTATATTGTCGAAGCTTGTGGAATATGACTTCCAAATCAGCCAAGTGATCAAAACGTTGTTTGGATTTAACCACCAAATCATCTACATAGCATTCAAAAAATTTCCCTAAAAGAGGTTTGAAGATACGATGCATGGCGCGTTGATATGTTGCACCTGCATTCTTTAAACCAAAGGGCATCACCCGGTAACAAAACACACCTTGATGAGCTATGAAGGATGTATATTACTCATCTTCTGGGGCCATTCGGATCTGATTATATCCAGAATATCCATCAATGAAAGAAAGTACTTCATAGCCAGCCGTCGCATCAATTAAGAGTTCTGTAATCGGAACTGGGAAATCATCTTTAGGACAATACCGATTAAGATCTCTGAAATCGATTCAAACCCTAATTTGTCCGTTCTTCTTCTTTACAGGGAGAATATTAGCCAACCACTTGGGATATTGAACTTCTCTGACGAAGTTAGCTTTGATAAGCTTATCCACTTAAGCCTCGATTTTGGCAGCATAGGTTGGGTGTGTTCTTCTCGCGGCTTGCTTGAATCCTCGATGTTCTTTTGGCAAACCCAAATGATGGGTGGCAACATCAGGATCAAGTCCAGGCATCTCTGTATAATTCCAAGCAAAAATATCTTTATTTTTCTTTAAAAAAGAAATATACATCTCTTGCTCTTGAAGGGTCATGGCCGCACTAATTAAAGTGGGGTGTGGATCTTTCTCTGTACCCAGATTTACTTCTCTGAGTTCATCCACAGTGGTAGAGATACCCTCTTCAAATGCTGGAGGAGCATCTCTGAGATCTTCCTCTTCCTCTTCATCATGTGTTATTTCTTCCGTTTCTACTTTCAAAGTAGATGAAAGAACGAAATTCTCATGATCATAAGAGATGTCAAAATTTTCATATTTTGAAGAAGAAGCTTCCATTTCCGACCCTATTGACGATAAAGGGTCTTCTTTGGGAAATAAAGAGGAGATGATGGATTGAGAATCGACATCAATATTCACCTCTGGTGTTGCTATAACTTCTTCTGGCCTGATTAGCGAAGTATAGACTTGTTAGATTTCAGCAGACGAAATGAAAACGTCACCACTTATGCTTTCATCACTACTTGGTAAGTTACCAATTTCTCCCATGTGGTCTGGCTCGATTGCCGTAATTGACATTATGGATCTTTCCATAAGAGTATTTTGATTTGGGCCTATTTTTTCAATTTGACTGATAGGTAACACATAATCTGTACTCACATGTGAAAATGGATTTATTGGAATTTTTTCCAAACCATACGGAGCATTAACTTTGGTAATTTCCTTCATTGTAGATTTTTCTCTTCCCTTCATGTGATAAAATTCCGCCTCAATGTATTGAGACTCAAATGTCTTGAATGGGGCCTTATCACCATACAATGTTCCAACTTGACCATCGAAACAGTACTTGAGACATTGATGGTATGATGACGGAATAGCTGCATGCTGATGTAACCAGGGTCTTCCAAGCAAGATATTGAAAGCTGAGTCTTGATCAACAATCATGAAATCCGAATTGGAAACAAGATCTCCAAACTGAGTTCTGAGCGTAACTTCTCCCAGTGGTTCTTGTTCATTTTTATCATATCCTTGCAACATCATGGTAGAAGGAGATAAATCAGATTCCGTGAGGCCCAATCGACGAAGTGTGCGAATGGGCATGAGGTTGACTCCTGAACCATTGTCAATGAAAGCTCTTCGAACATCTATACCATTGACTTTGCCAGATAAGTACAAAGGTTTTATGTGCCCATGCACAACATCATCTTCATCTTTATCAGTAAAAGATATCACTGCATGGCATTCCGCAGGATTATTCTCTATGTGATAGATTTCAGCTGCAGCAATTTCAGTTTCAAACTCCTGAGGACTTGACAAAGCTTCGATAAGTGCTTCCCGAAGATCTCTTGACAGATTCAAAGCATCCAAAATTTATAACTTGGCTGGTACTTGGGCCAAGTGTTTCAATATATCATACTTTTGATCTAGAGGTCTGCGTTTCCCAATAGGAATATGCGGTTTAGTAGGTACTTTGGAAGCAGATGCTTTGGAAGCTGATGCATCTTGTATTGAAGTTGGCAACATCCTTGGTTTTGGAAAATTAGACTGATTAGATCCATTTACTTGCTGAGATAAAGAAGATGGAACTTTTAATCGGTCTTCCAAAATAACTGTGCCGAAACTGAGTTGTCCATTGGCAGAAGAACTTGCTTGTTCTTTTGGAGCTCGCTGAAGGGCTCTACCACGAGTTTCTGCTGCATATACAGTGCTAGCAGGGGTAGAATTAGAGTAGTGGCTTCGGAAAGATCCACGTCTTCCCCTGTATCCTGAACCTCTAGAACTTCCTCAGGTTTCCTTATTTGATACAGGGAATTCAGGCTCATCAATACTGGAATATGAATCTGTTAATTGAATCATATTAACAGAACCAAAGATTAACTCTTCGTCTGATAAAGACTCTGCCTGGTCAGCCTGTTTAGGCTGTGCCGTTTGGTGGGACGGTGCCCATGGCTTTGAAGTAGATGGCATGAAATCTTCCAGAGTCAAAGACAATTTAGGCTTTGATGCATACTCATCTTCTCCTGATTCCTCTTTCTTCTTTGAATTGTGATGCCCTTTTGAGGTTTGTCTTTTGATGGAGGCTTTACTGCAACATTTGTAGGAGACACAATTGGCTTCTTCAATTGTGTTCGCAAAATGGAATGGGTCCGATTGATTGTCTTTCTGACCATCCAATCATCATATTTTTTCGCAGTTTTGCTTTTGACTTCCTGCCACTCGCCTCCTTCCTCTGGATCTGTAGCGGTAATACACGCTATATGAGCTGAAGAACCCTTCAATTTGACTTGTCCCAAGTCGACCATCTTTTGCAGGAGGTCTTTAAAGACAAAACACTCCTGGATAGGATGCCCTAACATTTGACGAAAGGGACAATAATTGGGACGGTCTTCATCTCCTTCCTTGTTTGGCCTCTTCGGCACTTGTAATTGAACCAAATTATTTTCCAGAGCTGAAATGAAGTAACCAGGAACTTGCTCACTTCGGAAAGAGTATGTTTTACTCTTCATATCCTCAAATTGTTTTCGTCGTTGATCTTTTTGATCATTTGGACGAAACAGCCTTTGTTGTTGGCGTTCAGGAGGTGGAGCCCTTCGAGAAGATGAAGGTTTTGAAGTAGAAATAGGTACAGGTGCCTGTTTAAGCATAAGTGTAGCAGTTTCTGCTTTACCCATTCTTCTTCCTGGAGTTGATGGAATTACACGAGATTTAACCTTAGCCTGTATAAGGGAATATTCAATCTGTTGAGTGATTGAAGTAAGGTCTCGAAACCCTCCTGTGTATTTCACAGGGATCAATGGCGTGCGTAATTCGTCACGCAAATTTGCCGCACAGATTGGCAACAATTCCTCCTGAGGGAGTGATAAACTCAAGGAATACGTTAATCCCTTCCAACGAGAAATGAAATCAGAGACTCTTTCATTCTCCCTTTGCTTGCAGTTTGTAAGATCGAAAACTGTCGTTTCTGGAAAAGTTGAGCTAAACTGAAGAAGGAATTTTTGACGAAGATCCTCCCATCCGATGACTGACCGGGATTTCAAGCTTGTATACCAGACAAAAGCTGGTCCTTGCAAGGTTCGCACGAAGCATCTGAGTTTCACTGCTTCTTGCTGCTCTGGAGTTCCCATCATAGGATCACAACAAGACACGTAATGCGTCAAATGTTGTTCAGGGTCTCCTGATCCATTGAAAGTAGGGAAAATAGGGTTTCCAAAACTGGATGGAGGAGAAATTGAATCTACCCATTCAGGGTAAACATTCTTTTCAGGTTGAACTTGTGCTCGTTTCCCTTCCATAGTTTCTAACCGAGCTGTTAATGACTCAATAGTAGTTATTAACTTTTGAGAAACGTCAGGTTGAACTTGGTTTTGGGTAGGTGCAATGAATGGAGCTTGGATAGACGTGGTGGTTGGTGCTGCAACTGATGGTAGTGCTGCCAACCGTTGTTGCGTTTGACCCGTAGGATTAGACCTCTGTGGGTGTACTGATAAAGGAGGATATTCTTGATCCATCTCAGTAGTTACAACAAATTCCTTCGACTGTCGGACTTCAGCATTCTTAAGAAGAATACTATTCTGAAGTAGTTCTGCATTCAACCTTCTTAATTCTTTCATTTCTTCCTCCTGTTGTGCAAACCTTTCCTCTAATGAGAGCGATTGACCTCCTTCAGAGGAAGGGTGAGGAGTAACCTGATTCATTCCTTTCCCCTTATTGGATCCTTTTCGGAGAGGGGGAAGTGGGTTACTTGAAGGAATACCCATATTATGGGTAAGCCTTTGATTTCGTGTGCACACACCTTCTTCATTTAGGTCTGTGTGCGCGACTTCTTGAGCAGGAACCTCTTCGTCTGATCCCTCTGATTGAGCCTCATCTGGTGAATCAGCAGCAACGGCACTGATGACATTAAAGGATGAATATTGCATGGAATCCTTTCTATCAGCATTTCTGTGATATTGTCTCCTTCTATGTCCATGATGAGACATGGCATTCCGTTGACTTGATCCCTCAGGAATTTCTTGGAGAACCGTCACTTGGAGAGAATCTCCTGACAGCTTGGCTCTTCGTTCCTCTTGAGGCTTATTCCCTAATCGAGAGAATACTGACTTTCTCTGAGGGAAGGATTGATGATTTGAAAAAGTCCCCAGTCCGGTGGACTGGGGATGTTCCCGCTGCTTCCGCTCAACTCCTCGAATCACATTCGTTGACTCTGAGGGTTGGGTTAGAGAAGTCCCCAGTCTGGCCAGCTGGGGCGTCTCTTGACATGCTATGTCTGAGATCTTCTTAAAATCTCTCTTGATTTTGCGAATCTTAGTTCGGAAATTAGCTGGATGCATTAACCTGTATCCGCTTTTATCACCTGGTTCAACAGACCGTTGGATGATTTTCGAAACTTCTGTCATTTGATGACGTGTTTGCTCCAGACGAGAGGCTTGTGCAATATTCTCGCCTGCTTGATGTAGGAGCAATTCAACAACCTGTTCTCTATATACTTGATTTTGAGAGGAACTAGTTGAAGCTTGTTCTTGAGCAAGCTTTTGATTATGAACAAAGCCCATTGACTGTGGCCGGCCATGGGCAATAACATTGCATGAGACCATTTTCGGCGGGCTTTGCTGACCGGAAAGCACTGTGAAATGTAGTTCTCCGTGAACACCCCATCCTCTGATATGAACATCATATGGAGCATTGACAATTAACTGACGCAATCTTCTTAGTGCGCCAAGGCATGAACGTTGAAGGGTTCTCTGTTGCTTTTCAGCCTTCGGATACCGAGAGACTGATAGAGATGCCAAATCAATCTGGCGTTGTAACCCTTCTATTATCTTAAGATGATTTTCATATTAATCATAAGATAATACCTTCTTCTTTAATTGACAAAGATTTTTCCATATGTTGAGACGAATATCATGGATTCCATCATTCGTCAACATCTTTGGAATGTCGTACTGGGAATCAGCCAAAGGCCAAAACATGACTGGTACTTCACCTTTTGCCAGTTTTTTCCTCATGTTCAACATTCCCTCTTTATCATTAAATGAAGATTCTTCTACCTGTTTGGACCAGAGTTGGTGTTTCCTTGTTGCTTCATCGGATTCAACAAGATTGGTAGAGAAATCACTATTCATGCTGGAAGATGAATGACCCAGGGATGGTTCGGAGAATAACCTGAACCCCAGGCTATCTTCTGATGGAGAAAGAGTTTCACCTGCCGATAGTAAAGCATCAGACATGACTGGTTTTACGTTTGCAAGTGCCTCGAGATAGGAGGGCCTTCTCGTCACTACATTGCCTTCTGAAGAATTTTCGAGACAACGTGAATCACTACTGCGGAGAGGACTTTCGCAGCGAAGTTCATCACCATGAGGAGGTCCATCATGATGGGTTACAGCAAAAGATGAAATCTCTTGCTCCTTGGCCTTCTGACCACATAGAGGGTTCTTGTGGCTCTCATCTGAAGAAGAAACTTCAAGATTGACCGAATTTTCATGAAGCAAGTCTTCATGAAGAAGTGTCTGTTGAAGACCTTCAGAATTAATGTTCCCGTTATTGGGAACTGAGGGAGTAGAATCTTGAATTCCGCCAGATAAATGTCTGAGGGCTTCAAGAACTCCAGCATCGAGCAAGGCCTTGTTGCAGATTGGCCTTTGATCTCCTGACTGTGCTGGGCGGATCTTTTTCTTAGATGCCTTCTTACTCGCTTTAGAAACCACTTGATGACGAAAGTGATTGCTCGGAGCAGGTGTATCTGCCTGATCAGTAAAGATGGTCAGGTTAGGCTGACGATCTCTACTCAAATCAGGTGTATGTGCCTGACTTGGTTGTCCGTATGATATGGGGGAGTATGCCCCATAACCCTATTGGACTGGAACAGATGTGTGTGTCTGTTCCGGAGTGAATCGTTGATGTGTCACTCCATTGCTAGGGATAGATTTATGTGTCTGTCCCTGAGATGATGCTGAAGCTGTTATGATATCCTGGCAAGCATCCAGAATATGAGCAGGAATTTGCTTCTGCTCTTTCACCATTGACAAAATATGTTTGGTGACTTCAGCCGCCGGAACGGGGATATACATCCATTCCGGGCTTGGAGTAGGTGTATGTGCCTGCTCCTGTCCTCCTTTTCCTGTCAGTGAATCCTGACAGTACTCAAGTGTGGAGGCAGAGAGTTGAGTCTGCCCCCTGTTTGTCGTCGGGACATTCCGACTGACTTCTCCGGGTGCTACCAAGCAAGACTGTTGGTAGGCCTGATTAGTATTAGCAGGTGTATGTGCCTGCTGATTACACTTCTCCAAATGCGGTTGACGAGATCCATCATATGTAGTCAGACGAGCCTGCTAACTAACTGGTGATGTATAAGCAGGTGTATGTTCCTGCCTATGGTACTCCGCCGGAATTGCCTGGCGGGATCGGCATGATGCTGCCAGACGAGTCTGCTGGACAGCTGAATTAAAACGGGCAGGTGTGTATGTCTGCTCGTTGTTTGCCACCAAGTTAGGTTGGTGGACTTCTCCGGAGATGGCAGGGATGACAACCTGCCTATTGTTAACCGGATTCCATCTCTGGCGGTTCATCTTTCCTGCTCGGGTTCGAGGAACCTGAGCTGAATTCCTGGAGTCAGTACCCTCATCATGTTGAGGGCGCACTACCGCACGAGTCTGGCGGCGATTGTTGATGGGAGCCCTTGAGAAGGACTCCTGTCTTTTTGAATTAAGGTCCTGCGGGACCTGCTCATTCACTTCCTCAGAGTAAGGGAGTGAATGGAAATTGCGTTCCGGGGATAACGACCCGAAACGGTTGGAGACGGTAGTCAGCACCGCCTGCTTCTTGATTGCTGGCCGCCGTTGTCCGGACGACCAAGTAGAGTTGTTAACTTGGAGGGCTTGGCGAGCGGCCTCCAGAGTTGGGATAGTACCGTTGCGATGGTACTCCTTAACCAGTGCATTAGAAACACAGCGTTGAAGATGCTGAGTTGGTGATGTCATCCTCAGAGCGGATGACGTTCCAGCAGGAGTAGCAGCATTGGTTTTCACAGCAGCAGACCTCACAGTAGAGGTGTTTACAGCAGCAGTATTCACAGGGGTGAATTTAAGGAAAGCCATTTTTGCAGAAGATCTTGAGAAAAGAGTGCCTGTTCCATGTAACAGACATAATCAAGATGAATCCAGCCACTGCATCTTTTGGATGAGAATATGTCAATGATTGCCTTGTTGGCCCAAGGGGCCTAATAATAAGAAGAATATCACTTTCACTTGGTTAAGGATTCACGTCGGGTTCACCATTTTTGTTTCGCGCGGAATCCGGGGATGACCTCCTGGACGGGAGATTCAAACGTTCCGATCGGTTTCTAACGGGTTTGTTCGTAGAACCGGAAACATCCAATGATTCCACATCCGTTTGGACCTACTTTCCAAAGGCAGGCGCTCATTAGCTTGTGGACTAATGAGGCTTAGGAATTTTCATTGGTCGAGAGGATGGGAGGTCGGACTCATCACACCTTTTTGAGGGGAATTATTGTCTACTCCGGGACTCTCTTTATAGATTTAAGTTATGTTCGTGAATCCTTATTTCATTACCAAGTATAAAATGTGCATTCCTTTAGTTTTAAAAATCAATGATTAAATATGCAAGAAATTTAGAGAATCTTTTATATGTATTCGAGGTTCTTCATCAATAGAGAATCATCTATATATGTTTAGAGATTCTTGGTCAATGGTATCCTTCAAAACATTTATATAAAAGTATCTTGGTCATTATGATGACCAGGCTGGTTTTAAAACCACTCAGTGGGGCACTTGAAGTTTATCGTCATTCAGAAGGACATAGATTATTTCAAAGTTGGGATCGAACCCATAAATGGGCTACCTACGTATCCTTTGTTTTTGGAAAAGGAATCAGAACCCACGTAGTTCGAGAAATGGAGTATGATGTTTATGATTGATGGCTTAAAGATGAATGTCATAATTACTTTTACACTCTAAGCTCACGTGAGTCATGCTCGGTGTGAGAAACAAGAGGTATTAGTAAAATTTAGACAATTGTGACATGAAAGATGCAATCATAAGAATTTATTTGGGGCTTATATATGGATGACTGCCCAGATAGATAAAGGTTTAGGATCTACTTTTAGGGATAAGATCCATGAATAGGGTCCATAAAGTTATATGTGCTTCATGGAGATTTGAATACTCTAATCTTGGGGCTTACTCCTAAGGATGATACCCAAGTTAGGAGGGGACTTATGATTGGGTTTTACTCCTGAAAAGGAAACCCAAATCAAAGGTAAATTATGACTGGTTAAGAGAAATTTAAGGGGACTTGGGGCTTATTCCTGAAAAGGAGACCCAAGGTTATGACTGAGTCTTATTCCTGAAAAGGAGACCCAGGTTAAGGGACTTGGGGTTTACTCTTGAAAAGGAAGCCCAAGGTTATGACTGAGTCTTATTCCTGAAAAGGAGACCCAGGTTAGGGATTAAGGTTTGGGGCTTACTCCTGAGTAGGATGCCTATATTTGAGGTTGGGGCTTATTCTTAAGAAAGATGCCCAAGATTAAAGGACTTGATTGGGGATTACTCCTGAGAAGGATGCCCAAGATTGGGAACTTTAAGAATTTGGGGCTTACTCCTGAGGAAGATGCCCAGATTAAAGGTTTTATAACTGGGGATTATTCCAGAAAAGGAGACCCAGGTTAAGATTCTCTCATTTTAAATGATGAGGTTGAATGAATGAACTCTCCGTATTTTAGTGACATAAGGATATTTAAATCACTAGACTTTGAGAGAGATTCCACAGAATTCCTTTCAGATAAGAAAGTCAAATCAAGAAATCATGCCCAAAATGGCTTTGAAGAGTGTCTTGAAGACTGAATTTTGAAAAGGAAAGGTGAAATGGCTTAAGAGGGGTAAAATGGGTAAGATGGGAACCAAAAAAGATATGGGCGCGCAAGTCTTGAAAGGCGCGCAAGTCCTGCGGCGGCGCGCAAGTATTGACCGCGCAAGTATACTTGCGCGACACATGGTGTACTTGCGCGATTTTCAATCAGAATTGAAATACTTGAGCGACTCTTGATAAAACCCTTTAGAATCCCCTAGAGGTTTTTCCAGAAAAGGGACACGGAAGTTATATTGAAGGAATTAAGTCGGTGCGCAAGTGTTTGATAAGTTTCAACACTTAGTCCTTCCTTCTTCTCTTTAGATCTTCCGTTTTAGGTAAGAAATTACCTTAGAAGTGTTCCAGATGCTTTGAGAAGAGACTTGGGCATCGGGAGCTTCAATCCGAGTTTCTGGAAAAAAGATCCTCTCGAATGGGGGGCCCATAGGGTCTATTTATAGGCAAAAGAAGACCCCGGGCGGTTACCGGGCGGTTATCACTTAGGTCGCGCAAGTCACTTGCACGACCATAAGGCATCGCACAAGTACTTGCACGACCACTAGGCGGCGCGCAAGTGTACTTGCGCGACCATGAGGGAACTTGCGTGACCTATGGGCAATGTTCTCATTGTTCATCCCTTTGTCGATTTTTGATGTTTCTTCAAAGGATGAATCACTTTTTGCTTAGATATTCCCCTTTTCCGATCTTTAGATTCTGTGACGAAAGGAGCGTCAACACCCCTTAACTGAAGATATACATCCTTAAAAAAATTCAAAGGCACTAAATTCACAGATGTAATTAAAAAATGATTTTTCTTGGGTGAATGGTTTCATAATATCATTTGTTTTATAAAGAGAGATAATTTCATGAAGGCTATATAAGCATAAATCATTTGTGAAATTGATGAAATTTGTGAGATTCACAAAATATGCAAGATTCACAAATGGTGTGATAATTTTGAAAGTTGTGAGCTTTGTGAAAGTTTTAATATTCCTGAATGTAGTGATTTTCATGGAATTTCTAGGTTTTAGTAAAGGGAAATGTTTTTTGAATAATTTTTTAGTTTCTTGAAAGTTGAAAAAGGTTTTCTCAAAAGTAAATATTACATGAGTCAGAATATTTTTCCTAGTAAATATGTGGTAAAATGGTATTAATTAGGAGGATGAAGGTATAGATTTAGGATTCAAAAAAGGAGGTATAAAGAATATTGATTCCATTCTTCAATTGAAGGATCTTCTGAAGGATCAGTGAGAACACTTTATCTAAGAGAGTAGTGATCTTTCAAATTGTTATTGGTTGTAAACTAAGGTGGATAGTGAGTCTACTATAAAAATGGTAATAGTATGGTAATTTAGTTGTTTTGTTACAAAATCACATTGAATTTGTAATATCCTTTTACATATCTCAGTTTAGGTGAAACAAGTAAAAATTATGCGTCTCATGCATTCTTTCATTTATATTCATTCATTGTTATGATAAAGGGAGAGAAGAAGGGTTTTAATGATGAAACAAGATATGAAGGGTTTGTTATTTAAATCTATAATACCCTAATAACACCCCCACTCTTAGGGTATTTAAGCATGTTAGACTCATAAGTGCTATCAGATAGAAATGTTAACATTAATGTTTCTCTCTGAAGTGGATTTAATGGATGTTTTTAATCACATATAGATTCTAATCATTAATGGAAACAATTTTTAGTTGTCAAAGAATTAGATGTATCTCTAATTTAAATCATTAGGCATGGATGCATTAATAGATTTTATCCATGGTATTTATACTAGTGTAGATAATGGGGTTTTATCAGAAGCATGCCAAATGGAATTAGATGATGATGCTAGAAAAATCAATGCCTTAAGAGGATCATTTTACAATGAAATTTACACATACGTGATTTCACGAAATTCATCACTATCGATGATGTAAAAGTTTACAAAAATAAATTAAGATGATTCAAAATTTAGAGAAGACAAGTTACTAGTTTTTGGGAAAAGATATGAGGATTTGAGAATGCATCTTAATGAGTCTGTAGATGAATTGTTTGACTGGGTGAATGTTTTTGTGGAAGAAATGTAGGGTCTTGGAAAAACTTTTGAATATTTAAAGATCATTTTGTTAATATTTATAAGACCTCAACCTTAATTAAAACCAGATGTATTTGTACTAAAAGATAAATATCCAAAAGATTTGGAACCCGATAGATTGCCTAGTACACTTATCGTATACGATTTAAGAAATGATGATATTGAATATGTGTAAAATGGTTATTTCAAAGAGGTGGAATTAAAGGTATTCAAGAAGATAAATATTGAAGATGACCGGGATGAAGAATATATAGATGAGGTTATGTCACTAATTTCCTCAAATCCACAAAGAGGAAAATTATATTTAAAAGTGAAACATCCATTGTAATTATTTCTAGGTGGATCAGTTTGAAATATTGTAAGAAGGATCCATAAGAACTTCCAAGTTGATTTTGAGGATGAATTAAAATTTCTTATGATGAATTATTCAACCAGTGTGAATGGTATTAAAAATTCTAAGAAAAAGTTCTTTGAAAATTAAAAATTTCTTTCACAAGAAAATGAGAGTTCAGTAGAATATGAGCTTGAACAGACTGAGAACTGCAAGTATCATAGAGAAAATTCAATGGTGGTTTTTAAGGTAGATCTTAAATGAGGGTGGAATGTGAAAATAATGAATATATATTTGAAGGAATAGGTAATATATTATATAAATTAGAATCTTCTTTTGAGGAGATATATTTTTTGGAGAACTAAAACAAATAAATAAAACAATGTAGTTCATGATTTCAAAATTTATATGAAGTAGAATAAAGAATATAATTCTAAGATGATTGAAGAAAATTGAAAATATTTATTTTTCAATTCCAGAGGACATAGAAAATGGTGTTGAGGACAATATCAATGTTAAATAATAGAAAAGAGTAATCGATTATTTGACTAACAATGAAAAATATAAAATCAAACTTATTGAAGAATTTGTAGAGGATGTTGTCGACATGGGAAGAAAATCAGAAGGTCATGAGAAAATCATGAATCCAAATATTATATCAATAAATAATATCTCTCAAGTTATAGAAAATGTGATAGGGAAGCATAGAGGTTTTGAAAAATGGAATTGAAAATCATACTCAAATAATAAGGTTGGTATTGGGATTGATAAAAAATATAAAGATGTGATGATTGACAACTGACCATATTCACCCATCCTAATATTATAAATCTACTTGTTTACAAATATAAACAATAAGGTTCAGATAAACCAAGGATTATGTGGTTTTACAATAATGAATCACTCGAATTCACCTCGTATGAGGTGTTATTACTATAGAAAGCAGGGACATTCCCAAAATGTATGTTCCATATCCAAAATGAAATGAAATAAACATGAGAAGAAAATGTAGCCACCCAAAGTTCAATATTCAACGAATTATTTGTATGGTCACTATTTTTGGCATGTAGTATTTAGGTACATGGATAGATATTTCACGTAAAAAATGTATAGGAATGTGCCAAATCAAAACCAGAGTGGTAGTAAGTAGAATCCGAAAGAATCTTTAAATGAAATGAAGATCAAAACTCTATTTATAGCTATGTAATATGAATTTGATTCATCATACTCTTAGTATGATCCAAAATATCATCCCAAAAAAGGTATTAAGTCATTGATGTGGATCCAAATGAAAAGAGCTAAGATGGTAGTTTTTTGCAGTGATTTCACTTAAAGAATTATATCGTGTTGGTTTAGGGATCCTTGATAATGAATACACATCCTATATGAATGTAAATAAGGATATTTTTACATGAAACAAATTTTATAAGGAAGGTATTTTCAAATTTGGAAATGATGAGGCTTGATGAATATTTTATTGGGAAAATCCAAATTTGGGGGCAAAGATATGAAACATGCTAATGTCTTGATTATCAAATTCCCAGTAAAAACTTTCTAAGTGTTATTCAATTGGTTAAATTTGGTATTACTATAAGAGTTACCCATAAATTAAGTATTTTAAAGGGAAATTATGGTAAAATTTTATTATATGTAAATCACACAAGGGGGAATCTCTACCGTGTTTGGGGAGAAAAAGATATATACTTTCTATTTAGAGAGAAAAAATAGGTTGTATCATAAACATCTTTTCCATCTATTCCAACCATATCTAGAAGATTTAATCAAATTTTATTCCTCTAAATATCTCCCCAAGTTAAAACATGATAATACTCAATCGTGATATGATTTTTAGAAAAGAAATATTATCAGAAATATGTAAAAGGAAATGGAAAAAAAAATTCAACAAGTGTACTTGAATTAGTTCATGAAGATGTGTACGGACCTATATCAGCAAGATCCATTAATGGGAAGAGGTTTTATGATCCTTTACATGATATTTTATGTTTTATGGAATGAATACTTTTTATTTACTATAAGTTAAATGTGTTCAGTTTCTTAAAAACTATGAGGGGGAAGTCGAAAATAATTTCTTCTAGAGGTTTTTGATGTTTCATAATAATAATGGTATCAAATTCACAAAGAACCATGTGGAATATTCTCTTGAGAAACATGGGAAAAGGCATAATATTTCAATAGTGATAACTCCTCAACAATATGGTGTGAATGAGATTAGAAATCACATCATAAATAACATGAATAGAATAATTATTATAGAGAAGGACCTACCAGAAAAATTATGGAGGGATGAAGTATTGAAATAATTGAACATATCTAAGAGGGGTTAATTATGTTTGAAAGAATAAAATGCACTGTACGAGATCTGGTATAAGAAGGATCCAACATTGAAATAATTTTGAATCTATAGAAGTATGTGTTTTATTCTCAGTAAAGACAAACACAAAAAGTTTGATTATTGTGGAGATGAAGGGATATTCCTTGTCCACTTAAAAAAATTTAAAGAATATAAATACTTCAAAAATAGGTTGGGAAAAGTAGTTGAAATAAATACTGTCACTATAGTAGTAAATTAATAGAATCATCAACACTATATGGAATAGTTTCTTGATGACATTAACGAAGAGGTAAGAAAGTCAAGGGGATTAAAAGGGGAAAATGATGATTCAGAATAAAACAATGATGATGTCTAAAAGGAATTAAAATATTTATATGTATGAAAGTCAGAGATTCAAGTAGAAATCAACAGAAAAAATATCATTAGTAACCAGGAAGTACCAGTTTAGACATGGACAATGAAGTCTTTATAGTAGGAATTATTCCTATCTCATGTGGTGCCTAAATGTCTTAAAGAAGCTGCTGGAAATGAAAACCAGGTTCTTAATATGAAGGAATATGTTAACGAAATTTAGACTAATCAGACAAGTGAAATTATTTGGAGACTAGTAGATAAGAATTCCATTAGGAATAAATTGGTCTCTTATAAATTAATAAAGGAAAACCGATTTCTAATTAGATAAAAATAATAACTAGTGGGAAAGGTATAATCCCATATCGATGGAATGAGTATTGAAGATACATTTTCACCACATTCAAGGCATGGGACTATTTTCTTATTTACAGCCCCAATAGTGAAATGAATGATCCAAGCTTTCTAGATGGTCATTGATTCAATGTTTCCAAATGTGGGTTTAGATAAAGAAGTGTATATAATTCATATAAATGTTGTTCTCATTATTGATGGCGTTGGTGTATGTCAGTGAAATAATATTTTGTGGATCAAATGAAGCCTAGTAAAAAAATATTATATAATTATTTAAAAATTAGTGAAAAATGTCATTGACTGGTAAACTAACCATTTTTCTTTTATTTTCAAGTGACACCAGGAAGGATTGACATATTCATTTCTCAATAAAAATATTCCAAAGAGGTTATGATAAAATCTTGAATGTATAATTCCATATATATATAATAAATCTAGTGGCTACATTAATGAAACTATCACAAGATGACGATGAAAAAATAGTTAATGAGATAGAATATAGGCATATCATTGGAAGTTTGTTTTACATAACAATAACATAACCCAATATTATTTTTTTCCACATGTGAAGTAGAACTATATCAAATAAATCGAAAAGAAAAAAAGTTACTTGAAGTAAAAATAAAAACATTGGTATATCAAGGGAATAATAGATTTCAATTTTCTAAACAATGAAAAATATCAACAAGCGCTATCAGGAATTATAGTTGTAGATTGGGTTGATTCAGATGAAAATTTGAGGTTTTGCATTATATCATGGTATATTGGATATTTCCTAGATATTCAAGAGACAAGATTGAATTTCATTGAGAATTATAGAATATAAGTATATTGTAGCTACACAATACTGTACACGATTATTATGGATTAAGGAACTTATTAATGATATTAGATTTAAAGTGAAGCCTTAGATGAGAATCCTTTATGATAATTCAAGTTCTCTAAATCTAAGAAAAAATACAGTCTATCAATCATAGAGAGTAAAAAATTAAATTAAGTATAATTTTATCCAAGAGTAGGTGGATTATGTTCTTGTGAATTTGGATTATGTGCCTACGTAAATACAGGTTGTAGAAACTCTGATGAAGACTTTTCTAAATGAATTTTTTGAACACCATAGACTAGATATTAGATTTCAGTCAACTCCCAATAGTTGAATAAGTGTGTATATATGACCTCCTCTCCCTAAGATATAGTTGTTTTTCCATTATGTGATGATATGTGTTCATTAAAATGTTGCAACCACAAAGGAGTGAAATATTGGTTCTATAAGAAAGGGGGAGAAAAATATCTTGACCAAGACAAGGTGAGAAACAAATAGGGGGAGTAGGGAAGATGTGGATTTTTAAATCTAAAGATTCTAAAGATGATTGATCAAAGGAAAATTATCATGAAATATGGGGTTCATGATGAAATATATTGACTTTTTTGAGAATGAAGTGATTCATTGGTTAACATTGCACGCTAATCTTGATTGTCACACTAATCATTGCTCATTTGGGCTTAGTGTGTGTTTTTGGTAAATATTTTATCATTATCTAGAATCACATGACTCAAATTTTGGTATAATATGGAATAAGATATAATGCAAAATCAAGAGGTGCAGAGTTGTCAAAAAAAGGGGAATATTGATGGGTAGAAATCCTTCATGATAAATTTATAGTGTTTTAGGTTGATTGTGTCTATTAGAAAAGAATATTACAAGGTCAGTTGTGGGTTCCAATGCAATAGTTGAATAAGTGTCTTTAAATGGATTTGAGATAGTGGTTTTGAAGCTCTAGAAGTGGTATAAAAGATTATGTTTATGAGGTGGTGTTGTATCCCAGTTTTTTCCAAATGTTTGGTGTCCAAAAATTAGAGAATGGATCATGTTTCATGATATTTGGATTTCTAGGGATTCCTCATCAAAACACTGAAAAGGAATGGATTTCATGAATGTTTTTGATTTTGAAAAGGTCTGGGGTTTCATGAATCTTTGGTTTTTCATGATGGTTTGGAGTTTCATTAAAATGGATTTGTATTGAAGGAAAGTCAATGATCTACATGATTAAAAAATATTAAGGAATGGAAAATATCCCAAAATGTTCATATAGGTAGTTATTTTCACATAAAATAATTAAGTGTTTCAAAAAAAGTAAGTGACGAACTTGAAAGCTTCAATATAGGGAGGAAACATCAACAAATATGAATCTACCCATCTCATTTGAAGAGAGAAATACTTAATGAAAATCAAAATGCTCTGAATTCATGAAGGTGTTTGGAAAATTATTTAATTGAGTGATGGTTTTAATATGTTCAAAATTTTCATGATTAAAGGAAGTTCTTCAAATTCTATGTACGCTTAAAAAACGTTGTGAGAATTTATAATGTTGTGATCTTCATGAAAGATGTGTGATTTAAAAATGTTGTGAGATTCATGAATGTTTAGTTATTTGTGAAAGGTGTGATATTCCAAAAAGTATTGGGTTTCATGAAAGTTTTATGTGTCCTAAAATGAAAATATTTTGTGAATAATTTGGACATTTTGTGAAATTTGAAAATTGTATTTATGATGGTAATTCTTTCACAGACTAGAAGATATTTCCTAGTGAATCTGTGGTAAAGTGGTATTCATATGATGGATAAAGGTAGAGATTCATGATACCCATATGAGGTCTAAACAATATTTTTTTTAGTAATGAATTGAAGGATATTCAAAAGTATTAGTGATAAAACTTCAGTTGAGAGAGCAATGAGATTTAAAATTCTGATTAGTTGTAAACCAGTAGTGATAGTGACTCCACTCCAATTTTTTTTTTCCAGTAGTGTTCATTAGTAGATTTGAAACATAGGAACATTGACATTGTATACTCCTTCTATGTAGCCCATTGAGGGTGGACCATGAAAAATTTATGTGTCTCATGCATGATTTCATTTATTTTCATACATTTCTACAAGAAACGGAGAGAATATTTTTTTTTATGATGAAATAAGATCTGAAGAGGCATTTGTTTTAATTGTTTATACCCTGATTCACCCCCTCATAGGGTATTTAACCTAGTTGGCATAAAAAACAAAATATTCATTATTACCACTCATCCCACTATCATATAAAATAAATTGGATATATAGAGGATTTTAATTAGAAAATTTATAATATACATAAAAAAATGATGGATATACATAAGAATTCTTAATATGATAAGCTCTATTATGCCTTGTGAGTTTATCACACTACAACCCAAACTATTGGGAAAGTGACCCTATGTTTTATTATATATGATATAGAGGTAGTATTTACCATTGTTTTCTAACAACCCCCACTTCATGTTACCATTTCTAACCAGTTTCTTGACGATTAACAGTCTCATAAGTGACTAGATGAGTTGGAGTGATTAAATGAGAAAAGGTTTCATACATTTCATAGACTAAAAGTACATTAAATTTGAGTTTCATGAGATTTTAATAAGAATTTCTTAGTATATTCATTCAGACTAGGGGATATGATATAAGTTCTTTAAAATATTAGGATCCTTATAAAGAATCCTTCAAAATTTGAACCAAAATGGGAGGGACGTTTCAAAATTCCCAAGGTTTACTCCAACAGAGATTACTCCATGGCCCCCATGGACGGTGAGTGTATCCCACCCCTACAATGCCATTTTTTAAGAAATATTTCAAATATTTCATATCCATTCATCTAATTCCCACTACAAGTTGCTACAATTCATTTTTTATGTAGTTAACATATGAAATTAATCATTTTGGTGCATTTACAAGAAGTGAATCATTAAACTACATATTGAAATTCCATTTGAAAATATGTTAAAATTATTGGAATTGGAATTTATCACTTTTAATTAAATTGTGTGATATTGATTCCATTTTCATGACATTAAAATGCTCAAAATAGACCATCTTCATGATAATTACCTTATATGAGATCCAAATTTATTCATGAAACCATAGAATATGAATCTTAATTTCTATCAGCCAACCATAGGGTATAAACTTTCCATGTATATAAATACTATGCATGACATGATTCCTATTATTTTAGGATATGAAGTGATATATGGATATTCTATTAAAATACCACTCATAAATATATATCAATCTTAATATATTCTCTCTCCACGAGATTCAATGGCATGTAGATTTTTCTTTATTACACCAAGATGTAGATGCTCCCCTTGTTTTTACTATGATGTAGAATCAGGTGATACAAGTTGCTTACCTGTAATCTATTATTTCCCACACTAACCATGAATCATGTGATATTATAGGTTTTGGTGAACAATATAAATGGTAATGATTGAGATTTTATGTACTCAATGGAATAGTAGTCTATTATGGTATCAAGATATTATATTGCATCAAATTAGGTCTATCATATATTAATCTCCAAATCACTAGAGGTGGATTGTTTTTGAGAATCGATTACCTTACATAAGAGTTAGATATCTGTAAGAGATCTTGGTGCATTGATCTACATTCAGATACAATTATCACAATCAACAATAACATGTATCTTGATTCCTGATATTATTGGATATACAGTGAATCATGGATATCTAATTTTTTTCCCAAACAAAAATTCTATCAATAAGAAAGGATTTCTCCCTTTTACATTACTTTTCAAGTCTCAATATCCACATAAATATTTCTCGATGAAACTATGTTGAGGTGAAAATTGATCCTCTCCCATTACACATGGGTCTAATATATGTAGGAGAGACCTCAAGAACTATGTGGTTCTTGATTATGAACATTATGGGAGGTGCAATGATGTATGGATATCTGATATTATGTCAACATACAATTTCTACCAAGAGAATTACTTCTATCCTACAAATGAGATAAATTTACATATAATCCCAATTAATAAATACATGTTTCTTTATTACTACCTTCCAAAGATATATATTGACCCATACATTTTTTATCCCGTTCCTAGAAATAAACCCCAATGTCCTTTTCCTTAGTAATTAGGTTTCCCTGTCATTCACATCAGGTTTTTAATAGTCACATGATTATAGGGTAAAACAACCCATTTATTCTCATTTTCATGTGATCTAGATCTATTATGAGGCCTCATAATATCTTTGTGTGGCATGATCCCTACGCTCACAGGATACTAAGTGAAAAATATATCTCTTATCGTATACACTACCACAACTTCCAATAAATAAAAAACTTGTCTTGATCTTTGCGTGAATGACTACACTCCTTATTTGACTTCTGGGAAAAGTTATTGTATTTTGGGTGTAGTACTTCCCAAAAAATAATTTGGGTATATATTTGTTTATTAGACACATACGAGAAGGTTATATATTCCCAATTTTCAAATGTTCCATCTTAGTTATTGGCCCTTATAGAACTAACATTGAGATGAGGGTATTTCATATTATGCATGAGTTAGATATATGTAAATTTCCTTATATTAATCAATCTCCTTCATGATGTTAAAATGTGAGGTTCTAGTCCCTTTTTAGTGAACTTAAACTATAAAACACTTGAACCCTTGTCTCATAATGGTAAAATACATGATATATGAGTCCACATCACATGATGGTAAACTACATGACACATGAGTCCCTGTTTTATGATGTTGAACTGAATGATATATGATCCATCCTATAAGACTATAAACTATTTATGAAACTTAATAACATTTTATGGGTTGATTCATTTTATTTCAAGATATGTAGATATATAAAGATGATATATTCTAGAGTCATCCATATACCATAATCTATTTTTTACCATTTCTAAAGGACCTTTGTGTCGCTCTGGAATCGGGGATGAACTCGTTGATTGAAGGTTCAAACATTCCAATCGGTTTCTAACGGGTTTGTTCATAGAACCAGATACATCCAATGATTCCATATCCATTTTGTCCTACATTCCAAAGGTAGGCGCTCATTAGTTGTGAACTGATGAGGCTTAGGAATTTTCATTGGTCGAGAGGATAGGAGGTCAGACTCATCACACCTTTTTGAGGGGAATTATTGTCTACTCTGGGACTCTCTTTATAGATTTATGTTTCATTCATGAATCCTTATTACATTACGAAGTATAAAATGATCTTTCCTTTAGTCTTACAATCAATGATTGATATGTAAGAAATTCAAAGAATCTTTTATATGTATTCTAGGTTCTTCATTGATGAAGAATCATCTGTATTTGTTGGAGATTCTTAGTTGATGGTATCCTTAAAACACATAAAAGTCTCTTGGTCATTATGATGACCATACTAGTTTTAATGCCACTCAGTGGGGCACTTTAAGTTTATTGTCATTTAGGAGGACATGGATTATTTCAGAATTGGGATCGTACCCATTGATGGTCTACCTACGTATCATTTGTTTAGAAAAAAAGGAATCAGAACCCACATAGTTCGAGTAAGGGAGTATGATGTCTCAGAATGATTGATGGCTCAAAAAAGATGTCATGATTACTTTTACGCTCTAAGATCACGTGAGTCATGCTCGGTGTGAGAAACAAGAGGTATTGGTGAAACCAGAAAATTATGCCATGCAATGATGTGGGGATTATGCATGTATGACTTCCCATAATAGATGAGGATTAAGATTTACTTCAGGGAAGAAATCTAGGAACAGGGTCCATAAAGGTATATGTGTTTCATGGAGATTTGGATACTATAATCATGGGGATTATTCATAAGGAAGATCCCAAGTTAGGAGGGGTCTTATGATTGGGTTTTACTCCTGAGAAGGAATCCCAAATCAAAAGGAATTATGACTAGTTAAGAGAAATTAAGATTGGGGCTTACTCCTGAAAAGGAGGCCCGGTTTAAGGGGCTTGAAAAAAATAAGGGACTTGGGGCTTACTCTTGAGGAGGATGCCCATATTTGAGATTGGGGCTTACTCCTGAAAAGGAGGCCCAGGTTAAAAGAGGAATTGGGGCTTACTCTTAAGGAGGATTCCCACATTAAAGAGAATTTGTACTGGGGCTTACTCCTGAAAAGGAAGCCCATATTTTGAGATTGGGGCATACCCCTGAAAAGGAATCCATTTTAAGGATTCACTCATATTAAAGGATGAGGTTGAATGAATGAAATCTCAATCATTAGTGACATAAAAATCTATAAATCACAAGATTTTGAGAGGTGTTCCATGGAGTTCCTTTCAGATAAGGAAGACAAATCAATAAATCATGCCATAAATGTATTTGAAGAGTGTCTTGAAGACTAAATCTTGAATAGGAGAGGTGGAATGAAAAAAGAGGGGTGAAATGGGTCGGAAAGGCACCAAAAAAGGTAGGGGTGTGCAAGTCATGGCAGGCACGCAGGTACTGCGTGGGTGTGCAAGTCCTGGTCGCGCAGGTATACCTGGGCGACACATGGGTACTTGCGCAATTTTCATCCCTTAGCATAATACTTGGGAGATACATGGCTCAAACCCTTGGTATTATCCCTAGAGGCTTTCCAGAAGTTGGCGCACAAGTTCTGGTTAAAGAAGTAGGGCGGCGCGCAAGTGTGTCCATTTCCTTTTAGGGTAAAACCACTTAGGCACGCAATTGTTAGTGAATTCTAACACTTATACCTTACTCCTCTTTTTTAGACCTTCTATTCTTGGAAAATAATTACCTTAGATGAGTTCAGAAGACCTGAAAAAGAGACTTGGGAGTTTAGAGCTCTGTTTGTGAATTATGGAAAAATTCTTCTTGAAATGGGGGACCCACAGGGTCTATTTACAGGCTGGAGAAGACCCCGGGCAGTTATCCATTAGGGCACTCAAGTCACTTGCGCGACCATTATGTTGTGCGCAAGTATACTTGCGTGACAGTGATGGAACTTGCGCGACCCTTGTGCATTTGAAGCCTTGTTCATGCCATTGTCGATTTTTGATGTTTTCTTCAAAGGATGAATCAATTTGTGCTATGTCATTTCCCTTTCCATTCATTTAGAAAATTTGACGAAAAAGGAGCGTCAACAAAAGTCCCCCCTCAGAGTTGGAACCGAAAGAAATGAGGATGTGACTCAAAGGAAAAGCAGAAAACAAAAGGAAAGGCGGCACACAAGTGTTCAGGGTTCAACACTTGGAGTGCTAGATGTGGCACGCAAGGTATGGCATGCAACTTCCATCTAGACAGACTTTGGCGCACAGGGTATAGCTATGGCCTATAAATATGTGGCCCCATTTCCATACAAAGCATCCGGATTTCAATCTTTCGAGCTCTCGCCGTGCGAGTGGACTTTGCTGCACATGTTGCTCTATTTTACACTGTTTCTTTGTTGTCGCGCTGCTGTAGAGGTGTTTGGACTTGCGCGGTTTATACTTGCGCATCAAAAACTAGCGCGGAACATTAACACATGCGCACCAAGTTTAAACTTGTGCGCCTTAATGCCTTTTCCATTTTTCTGAATTTCTTCACAAATTTTATGAAAAATAAACCCATTTAAGAGTTAGTTTATTCAACTTTTGTGCAGATTCAATGGATCTCGGGAGAATTGGAATGGCTGATGAACTGGCTAGTAAGCGGATTGATGACATGATGAAAATTGTTGTCCATGATTACTATGATATCTATGACAACATTCTCCCAGATTTGGCTAAGTACTTGAGAAATATCATCTTAATTTCCCATAGAGAATCTACATGTCCCTGTATGGTCATGGTCATCTACAAGGAGTCAATGTTCCAGATGCATAGAACTATACGCCTCAAATGCAGCTGCACTACTACTCCTCTATTTCGGTTATGTTGTGCATTAAGAGCTACAACAATGGTGTGGACTTTCAAATTTTCCTTCCATGCCATTTCATTGAATATATGAAAATGGAAAACCCATGGGGTAAAATGTTTTCCTCTGCCAGTTGGTGGAGAGAAGACAAACATGGTATTAGAGCAATATCTGAAAAGAGTACTCTCTCCAAATGGATCTTTACTTCCAATGCTCCATTACTAAATCCATGTATCCAACTTCCAAGTCTCTTGGATAGAAACAGAGTCCCTGTTTGATCAGCAGAAAATTTTCTCAAACCGCACTCAAGAACATCCTTTTACAATTGTTCCAAGAAGAGCTGGTATCACTGCATCTTTTATTGTATCCAGTTTAATGAATGAATTCCAGGTGGTTGCTGATGAATCTCATGATGCCGTAAATCAAATGAAGAGTTGTGTTGAAAGCCTTTTGTAATTCATGAAAAAAGAGAAGAGACTCCAGTGTGTGGATGTCCTTGTATCTCCTGTGTATCAATGAAGAAAGATTTCATCTTCAATCATTTGTAAATGCATTATTTTGCTAATACTTTAAATTTTACATAAGCCAATGGGCCTAGTAAGCATAGTTTAATTTTTACTAGGATTATTATAAAAATTCCTACAAATTTTGATTCTTTTAATTGCTCAATATTACCTAAATCATACAAAATGTATGTTTAGTGAGCTGGAACTTGACTTTTATTCATATTTCCTTTGTCTTTTGTGGGCAGTTTAAAGTCATGCACATCGGACATATAGAGGCTAATGTTTAAGGTCGAAAATAGCTTCGACCGAATGAATTATAATTGACTCAATTCTTTGACAATTTATCTGAAAACATATTACCAGACTCAAGTCTGAGGGAAAATATGTAAACTATGGCTTAAGAATATTTGAATCTGAGGAATGGTATGAAAATAGCTAAAAGGAATTAGAAGAAGTATTTTCAAAGAATGAAGTTATTATTATTTAACAAACCCGTTAGGGGGTAGAATTATGCAGGGCCACCTATGGGAATTGGCTGCATAGTCAAATAAATAGAAACTTTTGGATAATAAGTCTTTTATGTAGACTGTTTATGCAAGGCTACCTAAGGGAACATGCTGCATAGTCAGGAAAAAGAACTCTCAGAATATTACTTTCCTGGTGCTTAAAAGCAAGTGAAAGTTTATGGAGATTCAAATTTTCCAAAGCATAGTGTTTGCTGTACGGAAAGAGGTACTTGAATATGGAGAAAATATTTTCAAACAAGATTATCAAAGAACTAGATGGATATCAATCCTACGAAAGTCTTACCCAAACGCAGGGAAGGAGAATATAAACCATAGAGTTGAATACTTTCAGATCCTGAAAAAGGATATGGGGCAAATATGTTAAGGATGGCTATTTTTGTGGATCCCTACATACTGTCATTTAAGACCCATAAGGACAAAAGAGGCTTTGTTCCCAAGAATGAAGTTATCAGTATCCGAAAAACCCATTAGGAGGTTGAATTATTCAGGGCCACCTAAGGGCATTGGCCGCATAGTCAGATAATAGTATCTTTTGGCTCACAAATCTGTTATGGAGACTGTTTTTACAAGGCCGCTTAAGGGCACGTGCTATATAGTCAGGTAAAAGAACTCTCAGAAATTTGACATTTTTGTGACTAAAAGTCAAGAAAAAGGGTTATAAAGATCTGAAAATATTTAAGGTTAGGATTATGACACATAAATATGGGTAATTTCCAATGTATATAGAGATACACATATCAATGCTAACCATAATCATGTTGTGGCTGGGTCCTGACTGGAAATGTTGGACTTCACTACATATCCCATAAGGATTGGAATAAAGCCATAGGTAGTTCTTAAACTATAGTTTAACATCGTGTGGGAGAAAATTATTAGAGATCTTAAATTAGGGTCATAGTGCTTGGACCATTATAAGAAATACACAGTGTTTGTTTTCATGGGGAATTTTCAGCCAAGGGACTGAAAATGGAGTTTGGGGTTAGGCCTAAAAGACTTGGGGCTGGATTCGACAGACACTCGAACGTTCCTATGTAGCCCATAAGGATGGGAATCAAGACCACATAGTTCTAGAACTACCCTCTGTACAAATTTGGTTCGTACATGTGAAGGGTGAAAAGGGACTTTAGTGCAATGATGGTTTAACCCAAGATAAAAGGTTCGGGAATTGTCATGTATGCACGTAGTCATTGGAATATAACATGATTTAAAATCAATGTAAATAATGATTCCCTCTCAGGTGAGTGTATCAAATAATATTTTTAGTTTATTGTCATACTGGAAAAAACCGTGTTGTATAGTTTAACGTCGTATAGTAAGGACGAATGTGAACCAATGTAAAGATGTTGATTCTAGGGGTGGTTTCACGAATCAACATCCTATGAGATGGAGGTGAACCGATGTGAAGAGATTGACTTTGGGCTTGAAACTTGGGAGGTTGCCTATGTACCCATCCTGGAAGGCAAGGATCAATGTCAGCGTAGTTTAATTAAATAATGAATTAATGATCAAGTTGTTCTTGGGGACAACGACCTAAAAAAATGATGTTGGGACTTATGCGTGGGAAGCGGCCTAGAGAGAGTGTTATGGTTGAAATTTTCTCTAAGATCACGTGAGTCATACTCGGTGTGAGAAATAAGAGGAAACAACAACCTTAACGATGCACAATTTAATGTCATATAGGACATATAAAGGGACTATGCAGTTTAAAGTCTTGTAGTTAGAACTATTGGTGATGCACAGTTTAGTGTCATGTAGTAGGGACAAAGTACAATTTAATTTCATGTAGGACATATCAATGGAAATTCTGTATAGTTTAGCGTCATGTAGTTAGGACGATGGAGAAAACATAGTTTAAAGTCATGTTGGACAAAAAGACGACTGTGCAGTTTAATGTCATGCAATAAGGACAAAAGAGTACACCATTTAACGTCATGTTGGACGTATTAGGGAATTTTTTTTCATAGTTTAACGTCATGTTGGATGAAAGTAACACAAATAGTTTAAGGTTATATGTATGGACCATTGATGATTTCGTTTAACGTCATGTTGGACGTAAGGGACGTTTACAGAGTTTAACCTCATGTTGGACGAAAAAGAGATGATACAGTTTAGCGTCATGTTGGACGAAAGTGAAAATAGTTTAAGGTCATATGCATGGACCATGGATGGTGCAGTTTAATGTCATGCTGGACGTAAGGGACTTCTGTATAGTTTATCGTCATATAGTTAGGACGTTACATTTTAACGTCATGTGAGACGAAAGGAATACAAATAGTTTAAGGTCATATGTATGGACCGTTGCTATATAGTTTAACATCATATAGCAAGGACGATGAAGGGGACACAGTTTAACGTCATGTTGGACATTTGTGCAAATAGTTTATGGTCATATGTATGGATCGTTGATGATGCAGTTTAACGTCTTGCTGGACGGTGGTGCAGTTTAAGGTCATACTGGACCATGGATGACATATTTTGTGTTTATACAAAATAATTCTTAAAAAATCTGGCATTGGTTGGAGTAGTGATGAGTTCTCCATCAATTGAGATTAATGAATAAGATCCATTGGAGTAGACCCTATCTATTGAGTAAGGTTCTTCCCACTTTGGCTCTAGCCTGGGAGGTTTCTTTCCTGGTATCGTTGGAGTTCTGAGAACTAATACCAATTCTCTCTGAGTGAATGAACGAAGATGAAATTTTTTTATTAAAAGCTCGTGATATTCGATTCTGATAGATTTCCAAGTGGTGAAAAGTGCACAATCTATTCTCATCTAACCATTCCAATTCATTCAATATCTTTTGAGATTGTTCATCTGTAGATGATTGATCACAAATTGAAACTATGAGCGAGGGTAGTTGAACTTCAATTGGCAATACTGCTTCTGTTCCATATACCAATGAATATGATGTTGACCGAGTTGTAGTGTGGGTGGTAGACCGATAAGCCCATAAATCATGAAAGAGTTTATCATGCCATGATTTCTTATCTTTATCCACCATCTTTTGCAGTATATTTGACGGAGTCTTGTTGAAAGCTTCTATCTGGACATTGGCCGCTGCATGATACCGAGATGAATGGTTGGATTTGATGTTTTATTCTTGATACAATTTCTTCACCTCGTATGAACAGAAGTTGGTGCCATTGTCCGTTAATATGGTACGAGGGACACAAAATTTGGTGATGATGTTAGACTTGATGAATCTAACAATGAACTTAGAACTGACTTATTTGAGAGGTATTGCCTCTGCCCATTTGGAAAAGATATCAGTAGCAGTATGAATATACTTAAACTGCTTGGCCATAGCTGAAGGGTAAGGTCCCACCACATCCATTCCCCATATGGAAAATGGCCACGAGTATTTAGCCGTATGAGGAAAATCTAGAGGTTGATGAATGAAGATGGCATGTACTTGGCATGACTGACACTTTTTTGTGAAATCAACACAATCTTGTATCATCGAGGGCCAAAAGTATCCAAGACTTCAAATCTGATCAGACAGTATATGTCCAGACTGGTGGACACCACAGACTCCTGCATGCACTTCATTCATGACAGCCATTGTCTCTTCACCATCAATGCATCTGAAGAGAACTCCATCAAAAACCACATTTGTAGAGAATTTTCTCTAGGTGATATGGGCAATCATAAAGAGTAAAATTGACCACACGTCGCAAGATTTGTTCTTTCTCAGCTCTATCAAGTGGAAGTGTTCCATTTTGAAGGTATTCCCTAATAGGTGACATCCATACTTTAATATGACCATACGGTTCAGGAATGTGACTAATTTCATTAATTTCGTCTATTCTAATTCAAACATAAGGTGAAATTTCACGATAGTGGCAATACTGATGGTTTTCTCGTCCCGATTTGGATCTTCCAGAGCTGTGGCTATATTATCCAGTGCATCAGCTTGAGAATTTTGTGATCATGGGACATAAGAAAATGTCGGTTCCGAAGGGAATTACAGTGTTATCTCTCTGATGTAATCACACAAAGGGATTAGTTCTTCTTTTCTGATGGCATAATCCCCATTGAGTTGTTTGATTACTATGTCTGAATCACCTTTCACCTTTAAGTGATTCACTTGTGCTTGAAGCGCCAATTCCAAGCCAGCGATGAGAGCTTGGTATTCTGCTTCCTTATTGGTACCACCTTCCCACAATAATAAGGAATAAGGTAACACTGCCTTTTCTGGAGAAATGAGCACAATTCTTAAGAAAACTTTTTTGAATTTAGGATTTTCCATTTTCCTCCCTGTTGGACTTCTAGAAGCACCATCAAAATACATTTCCTAGACATGAGGAATTTCTTGAATAGATAAGACTTCCTCATCAAGGAGTTCAATATATGAAGAGATGTCTTCTACTGAAGGGTGTTCACCCAGGAAATCAGCCAAAGCTTGGCTCATTATTGCCTTTTGAGACACATACTGAATATCAAATTGTGGAAAAATAACTGCCCACCATACCAGACGTACAGTAAGCATTGGACGACTAAGGATGAATTTGAGCGGGTTATTGCGTGATACCAATTGGATCTCGTGATGTTGCAGGTAGTGTCTCAACTTCTGAACTACAAAGATTGATGCTAGGCAGCACTTCTCAATACTTGAATACCGGTTTTCTGCTTCAAGCATAGTCTGAATGATGTAGTAGAGGCTGATTTCATTCCCAGCATCATTCTTCTGAGCAAGAAAGGCATCCAATGATCGCTCTAAAGCTGTCACGTAGAGGATATGTGGTCTTCCATAAAAATTTGGCATGAGTACTAGTGGACTGAAGAGATATTTCTTGAGAATACCTAATTCTTATTGACATTCTTCAGTCCACTGATATGTGACTCCCTTCTTCATGAATTTTGTGAAAGGGAAGCTTTTGCCTTCCAAATTGGTGACGAAATGCCGAATATAGGCTAAGTTTCCTTGAAGTCCTCTTAATTATTTCAAATTTCAAGGAGGTGACATACTAAGGATTGACTTTTCCTTCTCAGGATCGACTTCAATACCACGATGGCGTACAACAAAGCCGATAAATTTTCCCGAGGTTACCCCAAAAGTACATTTTAAGGGGTTCATCGTAAAATTATGTTGTTAAAGTTTGCGGAATATGACTTCCAAATCAGCCAAGTGATTAGAAGGTTGTTTGGATTTAACCAACTTATCGTCTACATCGCATTCAACAAACTTCCATAGAAAGGGTTTGAAGATACGATGTGTGGCATGCTGATATGCAGCGCGAGAATTCTTTAAGCCAAAGGGCATTACCCAGTAGAAAAACACACCCTGAGGGGATCTGAAGTCTGTGGATTCCTCATCTTCTGGGGCCATTCAGATTTGATTATATTTGGAATATCCATCGATCAGGGAAAGTGCTTCATAGCCAGCTGTTACATCAATTAATATTTCTGTAATCGGAACTAGGAAATCATCCTTAGGACAATTCCAATTATGCTCTCTGAAATCGATTCAAACTCTAATTTGTATGTTCTTCTTCTTTACAGGGACAATATTATCCAACCACTTGGGATATTGAACTTCTCTGATGAAGTTAGATTTGATAAGCTTATCCACATCAGCTTCAATTTTGGTAGCATATGTTGGATGTGTTCTTCTCGCGGCTTGCTTAAATCCTCAATGTTCTTATGGTAAACCCAAATGATGATTAACAACATCAGGATCACGCCCGAGCATTTTTGTATAGTTCCAAGAAAATATATCTCTATTTTGATTTATAAAGAAAATATAAATCTCTTTCTCTTCATGAGTCATGGCCACACTGATTAAAGTGGGGCATGGTCTTCTTTTGTACCCGGATTTTTTTCTCTGAGTTCATCCACGGTGGTAGAGATACCCTCTTTAAATGCTGGAGGAGCATCTCTGAGATCTTCCTCATATTCTTTATCATGTGTTATTTCTTCCATTTCTACTTTCATAGTTGATGATAACACATAAGTTTCATGATTAGAAGAGATGTCAAAATTTGCACATCTTGAAGAAGAAGCTTCCATTTCCGACCTGATTGATGTTGAAGGGTCTTCTTTGGGTAATAAAGAGGAGATGATGGATCGAGAATCGACATCATTTCTCACCTCTGATGTTGATATAACTTTTTATGGCCTAATTGGAAAAGTATATACTTCTTGGATTTCATCAGATGAAATGAAGACGTCACCATTTGGGATTTCATCACTGCTTGGAGTATCACCAATTTCTCCCATGTTTTCTGGATCGATTGCCGTAATTGACATTATGGATCATTCCATAAGAGTATTTTGATTTGGGTCTATCCTGTCAATTTGACTGATAGGAAACATATAATCTGTACTCACATGCGCAAATGGATTTACTGGAATCTTTTCCAAACTATATGGAGCATAAATTTTGGTAATCTATTTTGTTGTGGATTTCTCCCTTCCCTTCATGTGATATAATTATGCCTCAATATATTGAGACTCACATGTCTTGAAAGGGGCCTTATCACCATTCAATGTCCTAAATTGACCATCAAAACAATATTTGAGACATTGATGGTATGATGAAGTGATAGCCGCATATTGATGTAGCCAGGGTCTTCCAAGGAGGATGTTGAAGGATGAGTCTTGATCAACAACCATTAAATCTGAATTGGATACAAGATCTACAAACTGAGTTCTGAGTGTAACTTCGCCCAGTGGTTCTTGTTCATTTTTATCATATCATTGTAACATCATGGTAGAAGGAGATAAATCAGATTCTGTGAGGCCCAATCGACGATGTGTACAAATGGGCATGGGGTTGACTCTCGAACCATTGTCAGTGAAAGCTCTTCGAACATCTACGCCATTGACCTTACCAGATAACGAAAAAGGTCTAATATGCACATGCACAACATCATTTTAATCCTCATCAGTAAAAGATATTATTCCATGGCATTCTGCAGGATTATTCTCTATATGATAGACTTCAGCTGCAACAATTTCAGTTTCACAATCCTGAGGACTTGACAAAACCTTGATGAGTACCTCCCAAAGATCATCTGACAGATTCAAAGAATCCAGAATTGATAACTTGGCCGGTACTTGGGCCAAGTGTTTCAGTACATCATACCTTTGATCCAGAGGTCTGCGTTTCCCAATAGGAACATGTGGTTTAGAAGGTTCCTTGGAAGCAGATGCTTTGGAAGTTGATGCATCTCGTATTGGGATAAAAGATGGCAATACTCCTGTCTTTGGAAGATTAGACTAATTAGGTATATTTACTTACTGAGAGGAAGAAGATGGAACCTTCAACCGGTCTTCCAAAATAACTTTGTCAGGGCTGAATTTGCTATTACTGGAAGAACTTGCTTGTTTTTGCTAAGCTCGTTGAAGGGATTTACCACGAGTTTCTGCTACGTACAAATTTCTAGCAGGGTAGAATTGGAATAGTGGCTTCTGAAAGATCCATGTCTTCCCCTGTATCCTGAGCCTTTAGAACTTCCTCTGATTCCTCTGTTAGATATAGGGAATTCAGCCTCATCTAAATCGAAACTGCGACTGGTATATGGATCTATTAATTGAATCATATTAACAGAACTGAAAACCAAATCTTCATCTGATGAGGATTCTTCCTGACTATCCAATTTAGGTTGTGTCGTTTGGTGGGGTGGTGCCAATTGATTTGATGTATATGGAATGAAGTTCTCCAGAGTCAAAGACAACTTAGGCTTTGACACATACTCATCTTCTTCTGATTTTTTCTATTTCTTGGAATTATTACACCATTTTGAGGATTTTCCCTCGGAAGAAGAATTTTTTTGCGGCATTCATGGAAAAAGGTACAATTGATTTCTTTAATTGTGTTCGCAAAATAGCATGAGTTCGGTTGATTGTCTTTCTGACCATCCAATCATCATATTTTTGTGCATTTTTTCTTTTGACTTCTTGCCACTCGCCTTCCTCCTATGGAACTGTAGTAGTGACACATGCTACCTGGGCTGAAGATCCTTTCAGTTTGACTTGTCCCGAGTCGACCATATTTTGCCGGAGATATTTGAAGACAAACCACTCCTGGATGGGATGCCCCAACATTTGATGAAAGGGGAAATAATTGGGACGGTCTTCAATTCCTTCCTTGTTTGGCCTCTTAGGCTTTGGCAGCTAAACCAAATTATTCTCTAGGGCCGAAATGAAGTAACCAGGAACTTGTTCATTTCGGAAAGAGTATGTTTTGATCTTCAAGTCCTGAAATTGTTTTCGTCTTTGATCTTTTTGATCGTCTTGACAATCCATCCTTTGTTGTTGGCGCTCATGAGGTGGAGCCCTTCGAAAAGGTGATGGTTTTGAGGTAGAAGAAGGTACAGGTGCTTGTTTAAGCATAACTGTTGCAGTTTCTGCTTTACCCATTCTCCTTCCTGGAGCTGATGGAATTACACGAGATTTATCCTTAGTCTGTATAACAGAATCTTCAATTTTTTGAGTGATTGAAGTAAGGTCTCGAAACCCTCCCGTGTATTTCACAGGGATCAATGGTGTGCGTAATTCATCACTTAGATTTTCCACACAGATTGGCAATAGTTCCTCTTGAGGGAGTGCTAAGCTCAGAGAATATGTCAACCCCTTCCAGCAAGCAGTGAAATCAGAGACTCCTTCATTATCCCTTTTCTTACAGTTTGTAAGATCGAAAACTGTTGTCCTTGGAGAAGTTGAGCTGAATTGAAAAAGAAATCCTTGACAGAGATCTTCCCATCCAGTAATTGACCGGGATTTCAAGCTTGTGTACCAGGAAAAGGCTGGTCCTTCCAAGGTTCGCACGAAGCATATGAGTTTCACTGCTTCTTGCGGCTCCGAAGTTCCCATCATAGGATCGCAACAGGACACTTAATGAGTAAAATGCTATTCAGGGTCGCCTGATCCATTGAAAATAGGGAATACAAGATTCCTAAAATTTTATGGAGGAGAGATTGAATCTACCCATTCACGGTAATCTTTCTTTTCTTGTTGAACCTGCACACGTTTCCCTTCCATAGTCTCTAACCGAGATGATAATGACTCAATGGTAGTTATTCACTTTTGAGAAACATCTGGTTGAACTTTGACTTGGGTAGGTGCAATGACTTGATTCTGTACATGTATGAGAGCTGGTACTACAACTAATGGCAGCACTGCCAATTGTTGTTGCACTTGACCCATAGGATTAGACCTGTGAGGGTGTACTGATAAAGGAGGATATTCTTGATCCATCTCAGTAACTGCAATAAACTCCCTTGGCTGACTGACTCCAGCATGCTTAGGAGGAAGACTACCCTGAAGTAGTTCTGTATTCATCCTCCTCAATTCCTTCATTTCTTCCTCTTGTTGCACAAATATTTTCTCTAGTGAGAGCGATTGGCCTTCTCGAGAAGAAGGATATGTAACCTGATTCTTTCCCTTACACTTGTTTGATCCCTTTCAAAGTGGGGGAAGTGGGTTATTTGAATGAACACCTAGATTATGAGTAAACCTTTTATTTCATGTATGCACACCTTCTTCATTTGTGTCTGTGCTTACAACTTCCTGAGCAGGAATCTCTTCATCTAAGTCCCCTGAGTGAACCTCATTTGGTGGATCAGCAACAACTACATTGATGAAATTTATTTATGCATAACACATCACATCCCTTCTGTCATAATTTCTATGATATTGTCTTCGTCCATGTCTTTGATGAGACATTGCCTTTTGTTGATTCAATCCCTCAGGAACTTCTTGACAAACCGTAATTTGGAGAGAATCTCATGATAATTTGGCTCTTCATTCCACTTGAGGCTTCTTCCCCAATCGAGAAAAGACCAAATTTCTATGAGGAGGGGATTGATGATTTCAAAAGTCCCCAGTCTGGTGGACTAGGGCTATTCCTGTTCTTTTTTCTGAACTCCTCGAATCTTATTTGTTGATTCCGAGGGTTGGTTTAAAAGAGTCCCCAGTCTGGCGAGCTGGGGTAGCTCTTGAGATGCTATGTCTAAGACTTTCTTAAAATCTCTCCTGATCTTACAGACCATAGTCTGGAAATTAGCCGGATGCATCAACCTGTATCCACATTTATCACCTGGTTCGAAAGACCGTTGGATGATTTCTGACACTTCTGTTACTTGATGATGTTCTTGCTCAATACAAGAGGCCTATTCAATATTCTTGTTTTCTTGATGCAGGAGTAATTCAACAAATCGTTCTCTGTATTCCTTATTTTTAGAGGAAATAGTTGAGGCATGTTCTTGGGAAAGCTTTTGATTATAAGCAAAGCCCATTGACTGTGGCCGGCAATGGGAAATAACATTGCATGAGGCCATTTTCGGCGGGCTTTGCTGACTAGAGAGCACCGTGAAATGTAGTGATCCATGAAAACCCCATCCTATGGCATGAATACTAGATGAGGCATTGGAAATTAACTGGTACAATCTTCTTAGTGCGCCAAGGCATGAATGCTAAAGGGCTCTCAACTGCTTTTCAGCCCTCGGATATCGAGAGACTGATAGAGATGCTAAATCAATCTGATGTTGTATCCCTTCTATTATCTTAAGATGATTTTCATATTCATCATAAGATAAGACTTTTTTTTCAACTGACAAAGAGTTTTCCATATGTTGAGACGAATATCATGAATCCCCTCTTCTGTTAACATATCTGGAATGTCATACTGAGAGTCAGCCAGAGGCCAAAACATAACAGGAACTTCACCTTTCGCCAGTTGTTTTCTCATTTTTATTATTTCCTCTTTATCATTAAATTAAGATTATTCTACCTGATTTTACCAGTGTTGGTTCTTCCTTGTCGCTTCATCTGATTCAACATGATTGGTAGAGAAATCACTAATCAAACTAGAAGATGAATGACTTAGGGGTGGTTTGGAGAATGCCCTACACCCTGGGCTATCTTCTGATTGAGAAAGTATTTCACCTGCTAGCGATGAAGCATCATACATGACTAGTTTCTCATTTGAATGTGCCTCGTGATAAGAGGGATTTCTCGACACTACATTCTCCACTAGAGAATTTTCCGAGCAACGTGCATCACTACTATGGAGAGGTCTTTTGCAGCTAAATTCATCATCATGGGGAGGACCACCATGATGGGTTACAGAAAAAGATAAGATCTCTTTCTCCTTGGTTTTCTTACCACATAGAGGGTTCTTGTGGTTCTCATCAGAAGATGAAACTGTGAGATCGACCGAATTTTCATGAAGCAAGCCTTCATGAGGAAGTCTCTGTTGAAGACCTTCGGAATTAATGTTCCCACTATTGGGAAATGAGGGAATAGAATCTTGAATTCCAACGGATAACTGTCTAAGTGCTTCAAGAACTATAGCATCGAGAAGGGTCTTGTTACAGATTGTCTCTTGATCTCCTGACTATGATGGGCGGGTCTTCTTCATAGACGCCATCTTACTCACCTTGGAAACCACTTGTTGACAAAAGCGGCTACTCTGAGCAGGTGTATGTGCCTGATCAGGAAAGATGGCCAGGTTAGGCTGACAATATCCACTCAAATCAGGTTTATGTGCCTGACTTGGTTGTCCGTATGATATGGGGGAGTATGCCCCACAACCCTCTTGGACTGGAAAAGATGTGTGTGTCTGTTTCAGAGTGAACTGTTGATGTCTCACTCCACTGGTAGGGATAAATTTATGTTTCTTTCCCTGAGATGTTGTTGAAGCTATTATAATATCTTGGAAAGCATCCAGAATATGAGGAGGGATTTTCTTCTTCTCTTTCACCATTGATAAAATATTCTTGGTGACTTCAGCTGCCGGAATAGGGATGTAAGTCCATTCCGTGCTTGGAGTAGGTGTATGTGCCTTCTCCTATCCTCCTTTTCCTATCAGTGAATCCTGACAGTACTCAAGTGTGGGGGAAGAGAGTTGAGTCTTCCTCTTGTTTGTCACTGGAGCTTTCCGACTGACTTCTCTGTGTGCTACCAAGCGAGACTGTTGGTAGGATTGATTAATAATAGCAGGTGTATGTGCATTCAGATTGTACTTCATCAAACATGGTCTATGAGCTCCATCATAAGTAGTCAAACGAGCTTGCTGACTAGCTGATGATGTATAAACAGGTGTATGTTCCTGCCTATAGCACTCCGCCAGAATTGCCTGGCGGGATTGATGTGATGCTGCCAGACGAGACTGTTGGACAACAGAATTAAAATGGGAAGGTGTATGTGCCCTCTTTTTTCTTTCCACCAAGTTAGGTTGGTGGACTTCTCAGGAGATGGCAGAGATGAGAACATGCTCACTGTTGACCGGATTCCGCCTCTGGCGGTTCATCATGCTTGCTCGAGTTTGAGGAAGCTGAGCCAAATGCTTGAAGTTAGTACCCTCATCATGTTGAGGGCATACTTCCGCACGAGTGTGGTGGCCATTGTTGATAGGGTCCCTCAGGAAGGACTCCTGCTTCATTGAATTAAGGCCCTGAGGGACCTTCTCATTCACCTCCCCAGAATATGGGAGTGAATAGTGATTGTGTTCCGGGGAAAATGACCCGAAACGGTTGGAGACTGTAGTTAGCACCGCCTGTTTCTTGATCACTGTTCATCATTGTCTGGATGACCAGGTTGAATTGTTCACTTGGAGGGCTTGTCGAGCAGCCTCCAGAGATGGAATGGTACCATTTTGACGATACTCCTTAACCAGCGCATTTGATACCCAGCATTGAAGATGCTGAGTAAGTGATGTCACCCTCGGAGTGGATGACGATCCAGCAGGTGTAGCAGCAGTGGCATTTTTAGCAGCGGTATTTACAGTAGTGGTATTCATAGGTGTGAACTTGAGAGCAACCATTTCTTAAAATGCAGAAAATCTTGAAAAAGAGTTCCTGTTTGATGTAACACACATAATCAAGATAAATTCAACCACTATATCTTATGGATGAGTACATATATCAATAATTGTTTTGTTGGCCCACTCATTGAGTTTTAAATAGGGGCCTAACAAATAAAAAAACATTATTTTAACTTGGTTAAGGATTCACGTCGGGTTCACCATTTTTTGTTTCCCTATGGAATCGGGGATGACCTCGTTGATTGATGTTTCAAACATTCCAATTGGTTTCTAACGGGTTTTTTCATAGAACCAGAAACATCCAATGATTCCATATTCATTTGGACCTAATTTTCAAAGGTAGGCTCTCATTAGTTGTGAATTGATGAGGCTTAGGAATTTGCATTAGTCGAGAGGATGGGAGGGCGGACTCATCACACCTTTTTTGAGTGGAATTATTGTCTACTCTGGGACTCTCTTTATATATTTAAGTTATGTTCGTGAATCATTATTACATTACCAAGTATAATATGAGCTTTTCTTTAGTCTGACAATCAATTATTGATATGTAAGAAATTCAGAGAATCTTTTATATGTATTCGAGGTTCTTCATCGATGAAGAATCATCTGTATTTGTTAGAGATTATTATTTGATGGTATCCTTAAAATACATAAAATTCTCTTGGTCATTATGATGAACATACTGGTTTTAAATCCACTAAGTGGGGCACTTGAAGATTATTGTCATTTAGGAGGACATGGATTTTTTCATAACTGGGATTGTACCCATTAATGGGCTACCTAAGTATCATTTTTTTAGAAAAAAAGGAATCATAACCCATGTAGTTCAAATAAGGGAGTATGATGTTTCTGCATGATTGATGGCTCAAAGGAAGATGTCATGATTACTTTTATGCTCTATGCTCACGTGAGTCATGCTCGGTGTGAGAAACAAGAGGTATTGGTGAAACCAGACAATTATGACATGCAATTATGTGGGGCTTATGTATGTATGACTGCCCATAATAGATGAGGATTAAGATTTAATTCAGGGAAGAAATCCAAAAACAGGGTCCATAAAAGTCTATGTGATTCATGGAGATTTGGATACTCTAATCCTGGGGCTTATTCCTAAGGAAGAAGCCCATGTTAGGAGGGGAAATATGATTGGGTTTTACTCCTGAGAAGGAAGCCCAAATCAAAAGGAATTATGACTGGTTAAGAGAAATTAATATTGGGGCTTACTCCTGAAAAGGAGGCCCAGTTTAAGGGACTTGAAAAAAATAAGGGACTTGGGGCTTACTCCTGAGGAGGATGCCAATATTTGAGACTGGGGTTTACTCCTGAAATGGAGTCCCATGTTAAAAGAGGACTTGGGGATTACTCCTAAGGAAGATGCCCATATTAATGAGAATTTGGACTGGGGATTAATCCTGAAAAGGAATCCCATATTTTGTGATTAGGGCGTACTTCTGAAAAGGAATCCCATATTAAGTATTCTCTCATCTTAAAGGATGATGCTGAATGAATGAAATCTCAATCTTTAGTGACATAAAGATCTATAAATCACTAGATTTTGAGAGATGTTCCATGGAGTTCCTTTCAGATAAGGATTCCAAATCAGGAAATCATGCCATAAATGGATTTGAAGAGTTTCTTGGAGACTTAAACTTGAATATGAGAGGTGTAATGACATAAGAGGGGTGAAATGGGCAAGAAAGGCACCCAAAAAGGTAGGGGCGAGCAAGTCCTGGAAAGCGCGTAGGTACTGTGTGGGCGCGCAAGTCCTGGTCGCATAGGTATACCTGCGCGACACATGGTTACTTGAAATATTTTCATCCCTTAGGGTAATACTTGGGCGAGACTTGGATCAAACCCTTGGTATTATCCCTAGAGGCTTTCCAGAAGATGGTGCACAAGTTCTTGTTAAAGAAGTAGGGCGACACAAAAGTGTGTCTATTCCCCTTAAGGGTAAAACCAATTAGGCGCGCAATTGTTAGTGAATTATAACACTTAGACCTTACTCCTCTTGTTTAGACCTTCCATTCTAGGTAAAGAATTACCTTAGAAGTGTTCGGAAGACCTGAAGAAGAGACTTGGGCGTTCAGAGCTTTGTCTCTGAATTCTGGAAATATTCCTCTTGAAATGGGGGCCCACAAGGTCTATTTAGAGGCTGCAGGAGACCCTGAGCAGTCATCCTTTAGGGCACGCAAGTCACTTGGACGACCATTATATGGCGCGCAAGTATACTTGCGTGACAGTGATGGAACATGCGCGACCCTTGTGCATTTGAAGCCTTGTTCATGCCTTTGTCGATTTTGATGTTTTCTTCAAAGGATGAATCAATTTGTGCTAAGTCATTTCCATTTCCATTCGTTTAGACAATGTGACAAAAAAGGAGCATCAACAACCTTGAAATCCTAACTATGGTAGAACCAGGATTGAAATTCCTCCATCACTTTTCTCGAATATTCCCTTACATAAGTCACATTTTATATCTCATGCATCTTGGATTACTGTAAACTATCAAAGTTATCATTGATGAGTGTACTTGACTCCGAATAAGACTTCCATTTTATTACACATACATACCACCAATATGGATCCTTTAAAGGAATATACATCCTCTAGAAAATGGTCCTTAAATATATGTACACCCCCACAATATCACAACGTAACCCATCATTATAATATGGTCATTGGTCAACCATTATATACCTATTCAATGTAACTACCACTGATCCAAGGACCATGATTCATGATTTACGATTTCACCAATCCCTACTCAAAAGGTGTTGGGACATTATTAGCATTTTCCTCCAATTATGATATCAGTTCCACCACTATGGTGTAATCACTATGACCATAACTATTTTTACTTTCCTATGAGATCATCAGAACTAGAATTGGGATATTCATTCATCTTAGGTTCCACATATAATTTTTTAAAATGTTATCCAACCCTTTTTTATTCATTTTAATCTAAACCTTTTGTTTGTACGGTTACCGGTTACCCTTAAACCAGCTATTTAGAAAATTAATATATATATATATATACTAGTGAAAGAGATAAAAAATTTATGAATATGAAAATCAGTAAATGGAATACTTAAAAAATTCATGTATCGAATCTCTAGGGATCTCATTATTTATGTTTAGAAAAAGATAAAATCATAAGTGAAAAAGGAAAAATGACTTTGGAACTCACTATATGAAACAATTAAAAGATGGCCAATTATTGTAGGAGCCACTAATAAAAAAATAGATAAAATGAAATATCATGTCTCCTTACCCTAAAAGTGTGTTTTATACATGGTGGTGCGACTTTGATGGTACCATATACCACATTGAATACATTCTCCTCTATGAAACCCCTTCATTTAAAAAATGTTGAATCCCTATAAACCTTACAAGACTATTGGTGACAAGTTCATATAGATTCTGGGGATAAATATATTTCTCTATGTTTATATGACCTGATATTGATTATACATACAGTTCCCTAATATGTCATTTGAACCATATGAATTATTTTATCCCATGAAAATAATTTTTTACTTTACATGTCCTCTGACACTGTTGCAGTGGAAATCATCATTAAAATATGGTTAGTGGACATCCTTCAAATACATGTCACATCTCACTATCCTTGGATCAAGATCCTTGAGTTATGATTTATACTACCCATTATAAATTTATTTAAGTGGATTTAATATCCTTGAAGTTATTTATTTTTTCAACATGATCACCTTCAAATAAAATATATGACACTTTTAACCAGGAAATTTTTATTTATCCTCATCCAATGACCCTATACCACCAGGAATAGGGATATAAAATTTATAAACTTAAACTGAATTCCCCATTTTTCAGTGTGGTATATTTTTAGGAATGGGATACTATTCACATAATATTTTCCTTTCTCTTTCTAGATAGAATATCCCATATACGTTTTCAATGTTATTCAACATTAAACTATAATACTATGTGGTTAAATATATTAAAAATTAAAGATCAACATTATATAGTCTAAGCCCCAAGACCATAAACTATGTGCACCTATAAATATTTAAGATTGAACGAGACACTTAATTCATAATGTATTTTCCATTGCTCATTTTTCTACATAGATCGATACACATTTTGGTCAAAGCCTCCACTCACTAGGCACACACCTTATTTATATAGAATAAAATTGATTATTTAAAAAGGGATAAAGGTATAAAAAATATCTCTCTGAAAACCCATGAAGGGAATACTAATTAAAACCCATGTTCCTACTCACTAAGCTTCCCCCATAAAAGGAATAGGAATTAGTTAGGGATTTTAAAGAAAATGAAATAAATATTTTGGGGTCCACTATATGATCACATAAAAATTCAAGATATTATTGTTATGTCCATTATCCTAGAAAAAACTAGATCACTTCATCATTCAGATAAATTAGTTCTGATATATCTTTGAAACTAATTGAAGTTCAATTTCAAGATACTAGACCTCCCTTAATCATTGTAATACTCATAAAAATTTACCCTTTATGATCCAATCAAATTGATTCAAAGCATTAACAACCAAATGGATAAACTAAAGTATAAACTTGATGGTGCTAAGCCAATAATCATTCTTTATCCAAGCCTAGAAGAAAATTATTCACCTATAAATGGACCGAATCTAGAATTATAGTGATGAAACTATTCTCATACCCATCCATGAGCCAATATTATGGGGAAATCATCCACAACCAAATGGGACAACACTAGTGTTACGTTGATGGTGTTATGCATATAATCACAAGTGAGATGCACCCTAGGGGAAATCATTCACATTCAAATGGACCAAATATAGTGTTATGGTGATGTTGGTATGCATATATCCATCCATGATCCACACCCATAAGTAAATAAATAATATAAAAATGGACCAAATCTTGTGTTATAGTAATTTTTTTATACCTGTATCCATCCCTAAGCTATATCCCAGAATTATTCCCTTTCACTCAAGTGTCTTTGAATCACTATTGACATTATCCATTATAATTTTACATTGAAGTGGGTCTATGTTATCTCAATAATATTCTTTTAGGGTTTCACATATCATTATATGTGATATTATAATTAATTTAGAAAATGATGAATGGATATCAAGAAAAATAAAAAATTTATTTTCTTTAATTTATGAAAAGAAAAATTAAGAGGAGAATATGTAAATTAGAGTCTCTATTTATTAGTAGATAAAAATCAGAAAAGAATCTCCACTATTGTATGTTGATATACAAACTGAAATTCTACATTTTAGTGTTTAATGGCTTGAGAATTTCATTTCATGTCATTGAGAAAACCTTGGGGATCTTCATAAAGATACTGGGACCAAATGATCACTTTCATGGTTGCACGTATGTTCTTAAAATATAATCCCACACTAACTAGAAATATAAAGTAATAGTAAATTAGATGAATATTTTTAATCAAATCATCCCATGGTGTATCATAAATTTACTTCCATATTCTTCTTTATGAAATTTAATGAATACCTTGGTAGAAGTCAAGAGTCTCTTGGTTGAGATCTGAGTCACACATTGAAACCACAACATATTATGGGAAAAATCCAATTAAAGTTGTGACCTGAATATTCCCTTCTTATTCAATCGATCCCACACATGGTAGTAATTATATGAGAGATATAATAAATTCCATATTAGATGAGGAATATTGAATCCAGTGGAGATAAATATGGATACTAAGTCATTTTTGTTAATGTGTCAACTCCTATAGTGGGTGTCACCATGGTTGGTTTAACCACATGAACAAATACTTAAATAGAAATACTTTCATCATCAAAAGTAGAAGTTTCAAACAATGATGTGGGCCTATATATAGTTTTCAAAAGGATTTCATCATTCATATTCATAACATGTAAACTCTCTAAGAATAAAACACTCTCCATGATGAAAACCTCATTGATAATATTGGTAGGTACTTATGAGTGGTGTGTTCCACTAGGAAGAGGTTCATGGACCAATTTAGGTATATAAAACTCTTTGATAACTTCTTTGAGATTTATCAGGTAAGTAGGCAAATCTATAGTCTCTGAGAGATCCACCATTGTGTTTGAGAACTCGAGAAATATAATAGACCTCACTATAGGATTATAGATCATCAATGATTTTATAACTACATAGGCACATTCAGAAATCATACATAACCCATATCATCCCACACCATTGGGAGTGGGGTAGGGACTACTAGTGATCCCTCTAGAATTGATGCCTCCTCAAATTCTAGTATCCCCACATTGGTGGATGCATGGTTCTTATAAAATGTGGTTTAATCCTCACCTAAGATCAACTTTCTAGAATCCTTGTGATTACCCTAAGACATTTTAAAAGAGTGGGATCCTGTAATCAATTATCCATGATTATATAATTTGGATACACATGTATACATATATTTGACATAAAAAAGATGTACTTGATTATTAACCACTAACAGTATAAAGGATACACATAGTCAGTATTTTAGATTCTTGACGGTGTGTGATTCCCAATGAGGAGGTGTCAAGGATTATCATTTTCTAGATCTACATCAGTAGAGAAACTATGGATGATATTTGTTCCATTTACATCATCAACATTATCAATTTAAAAATTATTTTTAGATGATATTTCACATTTCCAATCCATGGGATATGAACACCACCATTAATAATAGAGCATAGATGTCCTACAATTTATCTAGTGAGGCCACATTACCAAACCCTTATATCCTAAAGATATTTTTAGGGTTTATTGGTTAGACTATCATTATTCCTAAAGGATGACCCATGATCTATTGACTTTATATTCAACCTAGGCTTCACGAATTCTATGGGAAAACTTCTCTATATCCACTGGCTCAATAACTTTACTCCTGGTTTATGATGTGGTGATTCCTTAACATGGGATTGGTTGGAGGCCTTTGGTGTTGATAAAAAAAGATGATCCACGAGCTATAATGGAGTATCATCTATTATGGGGATTGCTAGTGGAAATTTGGACATGTTCTTATACTTCATTTTATGTGGAGATCGGTGCTCTAGTGGCTAGTATCCCATTTGGATAAGATGATATCCACTATTCAGAATATATAGATTATAGTCCAATATATTCACCTGTTGATGGATGATTGATTATGGATCAGGGATCATCTTGATAAATCATAACACATACTTATTTTACCACCATCAGATTACACACTTATCTAGACATCTGTCAATGCCATTTCCACATTATTTTTCACTCACCAGAGCATCTTAGAAAATTGGTAGTGTTTTTAAAAATAAAAAATGATATCATAACTGATTTGAGTAGTCAATATTCAATCCATAAGGGTATCATTCTAGAAATAATTTCATACCCACCATTTAAATCATCATTTATCATGCAAGTGGGAGGGTCTACATAGGGGGTGAACAAGAACACTGAGTATAAGGTCAAAAGCTTCAAAATCTAGTCACATTTTCAAAGCTAGTGATGTGATATTGGATACAACATGGATAAATGGCCTGAAGATGGAATCTAATTTTTTTATGTATCTAAGTATATTATATACTTTGAGATGTATGGTTATCTAGACTAAATCATATTGAAAAGTGAAAATTTATAAAATGGAGTCTCCCATTGTATATATGCATAAAGAAATGATGTATCATTTTTAACATAAAATAAAATAACCATACATGTTGTCCTTATTCTACTTGGGTTGATATAACTATCACGTAAGTCAATAACCTTATGGGATAATCACATACTAAATGTTTGCAATCTATAAACCATATGGCCATAAACGTAGATAGTTTAATCTTAGGAGGAATGTTTGGGTTTAAATTGTACCCCCACGTCCCATATTTCCCCCTTACCAACTAGGGACAATACTTTTCAGGTTATGTACACTTATACAATGAGTGGTAGTTGGTTGGGTGTATTTATAAGTTTTGGGCACCATTGGAAGTAAGAGAAATGTTTATCCATGTTTACAATTTTAAATCAGCCTAAGGATAGAGTTACTTTGCAATTTATTTCTCAACCTTTTTCAATAGTGTATGGACAAGTGCATACATTCTTTATTGGTCCAACCATGTAGACATGGGAGGGATAAAATTATGATAAATTTCACCTATGAGAATTAACCTGCATATTTTAATAATATCTAAAAAATGATCCCTATTTCTCTATGAACGAGGTGGAACAAATTTTTTTCTGAACTCTAGTGGATGGAAAAATGAAAAACTGAGGTATTAATTATTATAAATTTTATTATATCATCTCCATATCACCTCTTAGATTACCAATACTCATAGTTTATCGATAAAATTATTGAATGTTTTTTGGAACCAATAGGACCACATCCTCTCAAACATTAAGACAATATATGGTATAAATATAAATCCCACATCCATCCCTAAAACTGATTTGTGACTGATCGGAAAATGATTGAGTAGCAGTGTTTTGTTAACTTAGAAGGGTTGGATTGGTAACTAAAGGTGGCCTTGAAATGGTTCCTTATGAATGAATCAGTGATCTCCCGTACATCGTTGTATAAACCATTTGACGATATGATGGAAACTACATGTTTTTTGTATAAATTAATCCATGAGCCTATAAGGTTAGCCTTTGTCCTTTTAAATTCTATATTGGTTGAAAATCCATGAACATTGTGTGGATTAAATGACAACAATAATTACTCTCGGTGGTGTTTCTATATGAATTTCACAAGGGAAGACATGAACAACATATACTCAATGAGGTACCTATACTCTATATATTGAGTAAAAAGATTAATCATAGTATTAAATACATCATCAATGATGTAATAATACATAGAAGCCCTCGTAATTCCTAAAATGTGTAAAAAAATTCATTATTAAGCTCAATAATAATCATGAAAATCAAAACATTTAGTCATGTGAACCTATTGTAGAAAAAATTTAACAAAAGAAATATTTTTCCCAAGTCTCCATGCAAGGCCATCTTCACCAAACTCCCAAGATGTATCCAAATTATCCCATTTTTATGAAATAAAGTGATAATGTGTATATTTGGATTCAATTCACCAATTTTACCTATGTTTTATCACCCATGTATGTTCGATACGTCAAATTATGATGAAACAAGAAGAAAAAGGAAAATGTTATTCATACCTTATGGAATGTGGAGGATTTTTTTAAACAAAAGTGTAATGGATTTATGTATTTAAAAAGACTAAAAGTGTTGTGAAAATTAATGTGGATCCCAATATCTATTCATAACATTATTGTGTATAGATTCATTCACTGATGCTCTACTCCCTACGGTGGGTGCGTGGGTTGAGAACCATAAATTGGGTGCCAAAGTGTTTATAACTTCATAATATTTTCCAATTCATTCCAATTAGACCATATTTGAGGGGGGGTGTCTTATTGGGGATCCTATGAGAAAATAAGGAATAAGGATTGGGAAGGGTAGAGGTCTTGGGAATTACGTGCGTGGTCCTCCCAAATCTAAAAAGTAATGCTAATTCTGGCACACCCATCAAAATGCATATGCCCACATTTTTATTCTAGTATAAAAAAGTTTGATTTTTTCATGCCCATATGTATGTGTACACCCATCACTTCACACATTCCCAAACCCATGAACCCATCTTTTAATGTTTTATAATAAATAAAAACTAAGGCGTAGTAATTTGGAACTTTTGGAGAATATAAAGAGAAACCCATAACTCCCTTCACCCAAGTCTCCAATTCCCCTTTTGAGTGAAATATTAGGGCACTATCCACATAAAAAATTCTAATGAGACCCATGATCACTAGGATTAGGATTCAACCATAATCTCAAATTTTCACTATTATGCAATGTTGACCCACTTTCTTATCCATTAATTGAGTGAGGATGTTTCATTGAGTGAAGAAGACTCATTTTCTTATCATTGTATTGAGTACATCAGATCTATTTCTTTGCCTTGAATTTTGAATGGTAGACCCATTTATAGACATTCATTGGGTGAAGTGTGGCATTCATTTGGTCCATCATTTGGGTGAGGTAGGGTATTATCTTAGCCCTTATTTGGGTGAAACAAATCATTGGTTTATCCATCACCAGGGTTAAAAAACACCATTTTAGGCCTTAACTAAGGTTTAATCTCACTAAGGTGAATCATCTTCTCATAATACCATAATATAGTTCCAGGTTTACCTTATATTTAATGATAGAGAATCCCATTTCCTGGATCTTCTTCATAGGTATCCAATTAACAAGGACATAACAGAAGCCACCAATATTTAGGGAATGAGTGTGAACACCAGTGTGAAGCCATTTTCAATCATGTATTCCCTTGATAAAAGTATGCCCTCACTTCTACTCCTTAACTTGTAGGACCCCCATGGATTTTTAATCATTTATCACCATGAAATGGAGGACCCTCATCATAGGTATATTATGGAATCCATTATTCTCTCTTACATTATAGCATGATTGAACAAGGTTCGAGCCCTATCGATAAGGCCGCTTGGTTGATCTTAGGGTCCACACAATGATCCATGATAATTTGGGCTCCCTTTTTAGGTATAAAACCCAAGATGTTTCCCATTAATGATTTCATGTGTTAGAAACTCCTTCATCTATGTAGAAAAAAATATTACATAATCCTTACTATTTCATTCCAAAATACAGAGTAGCACTTGGTAGTTTTCCTAAGTATAATCCCCAGCTATGGAATTATAAAGGAAAAACACCCTGATCCACCCAAGGATCCATGTTCCCCAAATGGAAGCCCCAATTCATAAACCAAAACTTATCTTCCTGGAGTAAGATACTACGTCAAACAATCCTCCTTGGGGTATATTACTTAGGATCCATGTTTACTTTAAGGGGACACATTCTTAAAGAATTATATATAATGGTATCCCCATATTCAAATTTAACTTGATCAATCTTATGTTGTTTCAAATTTCAAGAAAAAGAAGTCCCTACGACCTAATGTTGAATGATATGGTCACTAACCAAGTCAAAAATTATAAAATTAAAATAAAATCCATACCTTACGATAATAAGAAACATAAACAATCCAGCTACATGACCTTAAATTGAATAACTTGAATTATTGGCACTTTGATTTCAATCATTCAGGATATATATAAAACCACTATAAGGTTCAAACTAAACATCCCTTACCATATACATCCTTATGTGGTCATATTCCTCATGAAACCATTTACATCCTCTTTTATTGTAATATATTCTCTATAAGATCAATCATCTTATCACTAGGACCATATCATTATGAAAGAACATATATAATTACTCTCCATAACATATTCATTGTGATCATGGAAGCCCCTTCACTGGGTCCATATTACCTAATAAACCCTACTCTTTAGGGCACATTCCAAAGGGGGATATATATTTCTTAGTGCACTATATTCCCATGAGATTAATCAACCATATCACTTGTCCATATACCTGAGAAAGTCATACCCCCACCCTAATGGACATATTATCTTGATTTTATCACAAAATCCATCTTGAAAGGGTCTTTCAATTCAAAAATAAAGGGCCTATTATACATAATCCCCACACTAACAGTTTATAGGAACATATTTCCCATTTTCTCATTTTACAAGATGTTAAACTACTTGGAATTTACACTTTCCAACAGAACTATAAAAGGTATGGGATGTCCCACTAAATTGAATAGAACTAAAGGTGTTTTGACTCCATTTAGTGGGATACTGATGAAGTACTTCTTATGGGCCTAATTCCAATACAACCAACACTTACCGCCTCCCTAGACGGTGATAAACTCTAGTGTGTCTAGCTATATATCCTTAAACTATAGAACCATAAGACTAATAGTTACCAATTAAAGAGAATAAATATATAGAACCTACATTAAATATTGACACTCACATCAACACATTTTGAATGTCAATGACTAGTACATCGGTATGAAATCCCACATAGGGATTTGGGAAGGACTCATGAATACATATTAAACATATAATAAGATCAATGAGTATGAGAAAATTCACCCTAAAAATGTGATGATGAGCCAAAAATACCACCCTCCCTCCCAACATGAATCCCATGGTGTCATTGTATTTGGCCACCTATATTTCAAAATCACACCCTCAATGAATCAAAACACCATGGTGGGTTGCGTTGGATGTTTCTATGAGAAAAATAAAATAATAAAATTATTATGTGCATTGTTGTTTTATCCTTGGCTATATTTAATAAAAAAAGTATATATAATATTTTATTGTAATTTAATCCTTCCATATTTATAATGAATTGATTTCTCCAAGATAGATTTCACTCTATGGTAGCACTTTAAAAGCATCTGATCTCACACCTATTTATATTTCCATTTCCCCGAGATATGAAGAATATTAATATGATTGACATAACTTGAATTTTTTTAATTTTTAATAATTTTATAAGATAAATGGATGATTTTATATGGATTAATAAAATATTGGTACTGTGGAAAAATACTTCCATTTGTTGTGAAAAATATGTGCTTTGTTAAGTGATGGTATTAAAAATTCCCAAAAACTAAAAATCTAAAAGGAATTGGGTATGTGACTCAATATTTGTTAATGATTTTGTAATTATGATTTATTATTTTTTGGATGAATGAGTTTGTATATAAGAGAGTATTTAATTTATGTATTTTTAGAACATGATCTAGCAGTATAGATCTTGGTAATCACATTGAATATATTTAGTTGGAATTAGAAGTGTTATTGGTTTACATTTCATCATGTGATATGAAAAATTGTTGAAAGTGAGTGGTGAAGTGTTTATAGAAGTTAATACAAGACTAATAATTCTTTAAGTAATTTTGGATTATTTTAAAACGTTATGTTTCTTAAAGGGTATAATTGATATTTAAGAAACATTAATCTAGAAATAAAAAATAATACATGACTCCAAATTATAAAAATTAACTAGAGGATTTAATTTACATCCCTCACCTCCAATGAAAATAAAATATTATGAGATAACATAAGTGAAATGATCATGATTTTTTGGATAATTCTAATAGTGTTTTTGGAAGTAACACAAGTATCATAAATCATTTTGACTCTTTATGCTAACACTTCTGGATTTGAAACTAACACCAAATAGCTTGTGGAGATGTGTGGAAAATATAAAATGGTATTCAATTAGTCACTTTATGAAAAAAATGATTATTAGATAATGGATGAGGCATGAAAAATAAAAATGGGGTAATTTCATTTAGTTTCATTATTCTTGATTTTATTATATGAAATCCATGAAGAAATATAAGTTCTCTTATACCAGTTATTGTATTATAAAAAAGTTATGATTGAAAATTTTTAACAATAATAACATCGATAGTTTCCACTATTCCCATCTTCTTTGATATCATTCCACTATATGATCATATTATTGAAACTGAAATAATGAGGAACTCTATTTCCTATTCTAGTATCATACCTCTACTTCGAAACATAGTTAAACTACTAGATTATTCTAATCTTCAGCATCACATCTCTAATGTTTCAATAGTGGAATATCTATAGTAAAAGAAAGTGGTATATGATAAACCTAATCCCAATGATATGAATATGAGAACATAATTTTTAATTCCCCTCACTCACCACTTGTGAACCATTTTCACCTCATTATCATGCGCAATCATCATAGACTAATGAAATTATATTATTCATGATCCCAAAACTATATTATACCCTATAAAAGGTATACACATCACCCAGATATAATCATAAAATGATAAAATTCCCTAAATTAGCATTTAGTGACCATAGAAATCTATATTCAGGTTTTCTTTTTAATTACAATCATCTGTTTAGAGTTAATTCAACCTCAACATCCCAATATTAAGCTCGTGTGTGCCTACTTCAAATAAAAAATATGTATCAATTAAATTTTGTGATATAACTTTATCATGGATTGAACTCACTGATACTGCTACCTTGATCAATGATCAGAATGAATATGACCCTTGAGGCCCTCCTTTAATAAGCCATAAGTTGGTGATATGTTTTGAGTCTATAAAACTCATATATGGGATGAATTTACCTTTTGAGGTCACATTGAATGATTGTGATGACAACATGAAAAATCCAAACTATGATTAAAAATTTAGTTCCCTTGGAAAATAGTATAAAAAACTGATGAATTTCATGAAACATGAATGAACTAGAGTACTCATTATAAATATATCCCAAAAAACCCAAACGTAAAATGTAAAAAACTCAAAAAACATCAATATGTAAATTAGTAGTTACTAAATACCAGCTTAAGAGAAAACCATTGAAATAGTCTTATGATTATTATATCCACATACTAAGTAGGTTGTACCTAAAATTTAAAACAATATTATCAATTATTATTTCATAATAATCAAAATATTAAAGTATTGAATACAAAATTTGAATCTATCCTTTTTAATCCCATCTATTAAGGTAATAGGGAAAATCTCAATAAGGGTAAATCTCATCCCTAGAGAAGGTATCCATAACCCATAATTTAGCTCACATGAAAATCCAATCACAATATTAATAATAATTAAACTCCTAAAATAAAAAATTTATATAATAGAATACATCGTGAAAAAATATAGTAGGCCCTTAGTAAAATAAATCCCACTAACAAGTTACCACATCTCTAATTTCCATTATCATATCAATCACTTACTTTCATAACCACTCCACATCCACCTATATAGTTGAACCACAATATTACAAGTGTATATTAGATCTACATCTAGTCCACACTGATCAATGTGATGAGATAAGCACCACTAAAAATTTGTGTTTATTCGTCTCTACCCGTTATCAAGGGTTTTTAGCAATGATTAAAGTGGAATGTATCAAAGCATTTCTTAGCAGTGGTACACATTTTCCTTAAAAATATATATTATTAAAAATTATATTTTAATATAGAAATATATGTATATTGATATATATAAAATATATTTTCATAAATTTGATTTTTATAATACTAAATATGTATGTAAAATTAACATATAATATATTTATTGATAAATGGTTTAAAATAATTAAATATTTAAATTAATTAATGATTTTATAATTAGTATTGATTAATATATATTTAATAATAATTTATAAATATAAAATTTTTTTAAAACTAATTAATTTATTAAGATAGGTTGAAAGCATGTCATGAACTTTAAACGACTATAAATTTTTATCTAGGGGTATGTTCGGGCTCTATTAGATATCAAATCAAATCCTATGAAGAGATATATATAGTCTTGACCGAGGGAGGAAATATTCATGGATTTAACAATTTCAAAAAAAATTCTATAGTTCTTCCATAATTGAGTTTTTTTTGATATCCTAATTTTTTTATATTCGATAGGATTTCAACTTCATTTGGGAGGGTATTCTTATAATTTACAAGTGAAGACTAAATTTTTTCCTAGGTGTTACAGTCATATGGAAAGTATGGTATTAAATTTTTTCTCTTTTTCATATAATAGTGTTATATATAATTAAATATTTGCATATATATATATATTTGTATATATTTATATAGAAGTATTTAATTGTATAAATAAATATTTAAACATATTTAAATATAAAATATCTTTTTAAATATATAAAACATGTGGTAATATTTATTTATTATCAATATTATTTAATTGAAAAAGGTATGAATGTGTGTATAATAATAAAATTTTATATATAATGTTTACATATAACTATGAGTTTGTGTCCTTTTAAGCAAGAAAATATATTTTTATATGTACATTCTTATATATGTAAATAAAATTTAGTATAAAATACATCTAAAAAAATATAAATAAGTAAATATATATATAAATATATAGACAAAAATATTTATAAAGATAAACACACAAACAAACACACACTCACAAATACAAACACAAAAACATATTTTATAGATATATTTAAAAAAATTATTTAAATATATATAAATAAATGGATGAAAACTATGTGTCAAAATATAAATAAATAGATAGTTATATCATAAAAAATTAAAGAAAATAATATTGATTAATGATAAAGAATATGCACACAGAGGTAGAGGTCAGAGGTTTGAAATCCATATAGGTGCCTGATGGTGTGAGAGTTGGAATGTTTTGGTAAAGGCATGGGTGGGATGAAGGGTATGGGAGAACTATTAGAGGGATTGGTGAGTGGTGGGGCTGGGGGAGGACTAATAAAGTTTCCAGGAGAGCACTAACAAAGGAAGCTTGGTTGGTTATGAGTTCCAAAAAATAAAATTAATAGCATTAATAAGCCATATTTTTGTCAATAGTATATAGGGTTGATAAAGGGGGCGTTCATGAGCTCTAAAGAAAGTGAGGATAAAAATAGTTATGATAAAGAAAACATTTATCGATGTTAAAAAATTGATGATAAAGGACACCTTTATCAATATTATTTTAGCACTGATAAAAGTTTACCTTATAAATGTTTTTTCTAGCATTGATACAAGATATCAGTTATAAAGATGCTTACAAAAGTAGAAACTTTTTAGTGTTGAGAAAACCATTTCTCCATGATAATTAGAGGAAGATATATAGTTGAGGGGGCTTAGTATTATGGTCATTCAGTCGATCCACTCACCAATTCAGATGTTGGGACACACCAAATAATAATACCATCAAGAAATGGTTGTATAACGAATGATACAACCATTAAAAATACAACATAAAAAATAAGGAAAAGATAAATGAAAAAAACAACTATTATATTGTTAACATCATCGTCATCTTATACCAATAATCTAGATATCATCATGAATATGAGTAATATTTCTAAAAATAATAAGTTCTTTAGATAAAGTCAACTAATCGAACCATAATATTAATCAATCTTTTGATCACTATAAAGCCTATGGAAGGAACCACTATGGGAAACATGGATATCATAGTGTGACCCTAAACCAAGGCGGGCATTTATAAGGATAAAAATATCACAATACCACCCACTACAAAGGAAAAAAACAATGGGTAGAATGTTTACAATTTTTATATATCATAGCCTAGGTGGGTAAATGTTTGAATAAGTACCATATGACCAAATATCATATGTATGAAAAATAAATTCTATGAAACAACAATCAAAATGATATTACCAAATCACAATACCATCAGAATACATCCATGTTCTCATAAAGTCCTCAACGTTCTCATTATGTAATAGAAGTAGTCAAGGAGGGTTTTATTTATTTGTTTTTCAATTTGTTTAAAATAATCAAAAGTTTTTTTAAGTAAACCTCAAATGAGTTAAAGTCCCAAATGTCTTAGCCGAGAAAATTTAGGCAATGTTATTATGGGCCTTAACTCCATTGCCCGAATAAAAACATAAATATTTTTTTCTAGTATTAAATATATATACTGGTATATTTAAAAATATATTATTTTTGTTTTGTTTACAAACACACACCATCATACAAAAATATTTTTTAAGTAGAATTTAACTCCAATTAAATATCCATCTGTACATCAATTAAAGTAATCTAGAACTATGAAAAAATTCCCACCCATGGGTCTATTTTATATGGGGATACCCTGGAAATCCTTATGGATTTCATATGTGGGATTTAGTTTCCACATTTCCTACATAGAATTAATAATATAATAGTATTATTCATTAATAATTTATTACTAATAATTTTTTTTACAAATTAATTACAAATTAATAATATTAATAATAAAAAAATAATAATTGTTCATTAAAATTTACAATCATATATTAACAATTAACCAATTAAAAATTAATTAATAATTAAATAACATTAATTACAAATAAATATTAATTACTAATGAATAAAACTAATAAATAACAAATAAATAAATAAATTATTATTAATAGGTAAGAGTTATTATTTAATTAATAATGAAATAAACCTTAACTGAAAATTAATAATATTAATAATATCTAAATAAAAATAAACTATTAATATTTACAATGAGATATTAATACATAAAAATTAATTAGCAATTAAATAATATTAAATAATAATTAATAATATTATTTAATAATAAATATTAGTAAATAAATAATAATATCATTAAAAACTAATTAATTAGTTGGTAATAATTAATAGGTTTCAAATAATTAGTAATTTACTATATTGTTAATAAATAACATTATTAATAACTATATTTTAATTATGTATGTACAAGTATTATTAAATATATTATTTAATACGTAATAAAAATGATTCTTAATAAATATTAATTACTAATTAATAATAATTAATATTTAATATTTAAGTTTTTAATTTGGTTTAAATTATTATCATTAATAATTTAATAATTATTTATTATTTATTTAGTGATTATTAAATAAATAAATAATAACAACTTTTATAAAAAAAGTAATTAATATTTAAAATTATTATTTAGGTTCCGTATATTTTGAAAAATTGTTAATTAATTACTAATTATTTAATTATAAACTTAACAAAAAATAAAACTAATTATTATTATTATTAATTAGTAATGAACTATAATTAATTAATAATCAATAACTGAATAACTTAATAATAAAAAAATAATTATTTAGTTTCACATTATTAAAATAATAATTATTTGATTAATAAATAATTATTAATTATTAATTATTAATAAATTAATAAAAATAATTATTAGGCATTAATAATAATTATCAATATATAGTAATTAATTACTCGTATTAAATAAAGATTAGAAATTAATTACTAATTAATAATTATTTATAAATAAAAAATGACTAATAATTATTATTAATAATTATTAATTAATTATAATTAATAATTAATAATTTTTTTATTAATTAATAAAGGAAAATCCTCTTTTTAATTAGATGGATAGGTAACCCTTAATTGGTAATTAAATACTAAAAAATTTTAAATATACAAATATATATATATATATAATTACATAAAATATATTTTTTTGGGGTTCGGGCAAAGACGTTAAGGCCTTTAATGCCTTTTCCTCAACCACTAAACCTTTATCAAACCACCCTTTATCGTTTCACTTTCTATTTGGATTGCCATTTCCCACCCTCCCTTATTGTATTTCTCTCATGGTTCATCTTAGGCCGATTCCATCATTTAAAATTGGCCAACATAATTTATGTTGGTCACGTTGTACTAAAAGAAACCACTATAGTGCTATCCATAATGTAAGCAGAATGAATAACCTTATTAAATAAAGTAACACATCCAAATAAATAATAAACTAACATTTTCTTAATGTAAACAACTATTTGCATGATATCTTTGTTTTTCTAAAAAAACTGAAGATTGATAAACATAATATTTTAATTAACCAGTTATTTTATTTTTAAATGATCCCTTATTCAAAACTCCTATGATTCACACCAATCCTTTACCCCATTTTAACAAAAACAATTTTTACTCAAGTAAACAGTTATAATGTTTTCAAATTATCATTTTCCAGGTTAAAATACCATTTTACCCTTTCTATTAGAAAATAAAAAAATTATTCTTGAAATTTTTTAAAGTTAAAATTAGGAATTTACAAATATTTACATCACTATCAGGGTTACCATATAAGTATATAGTCATATATCCATTTAAAATAAATTATATTGTTCTTGTGTAACTAATTTTTTAAGTTAACAAAACACTTTTAACACGAATCACATGACAACATTGTTTTATATAATAAATCATTGTACTTTTTGAGAAAACTTATGTATGTAATATTAACTTATATCTTATAACATTATTCACATCAATTCCCTTTCACAAAAATAAAATATTATAATAAAAAAGATTAACCAGTTTCATAGTTTTCAAATTTGACCCAATATATTACATTTAGCAAAGAAATATAATTTATATTGGCGTGTAATTTTCGATTTATCCCTGCATGGGTTGTCACAATATTTTCCCATCAATTTATGTCCATGATAATTATCAATAAAGTCATGTTTTTCATTATGTAAAATTGTTTCATCAAAATTATTCTTCACTCAATTATAAATTATTTCAATTTTTATAAAATTTACTAAAATTTCATCGTAATCATGAACATGTGGTTTAAGTATATTATTATATTAAAAAAATTTCATGACTAAAAAAATTTATATTTTTCACATGCTCCTTCACTTTAAAAATCAACATGGGCTGATTTAATTTTCCATGATAAATATTTTTAGATTTTTAACCAGGCAATCTATCATTCTTTAGGTGTATATAAAAAACATTTTTACTTTCACTATTTGATTTTCATTCTGAGATATCTATTTTATCCACTGAATTTGAAGTGGGTGTTTTTAACACCCATGTGAAACTATATTATTTTATTTTATATTATTTTATATATTTTTTGATTTATTTTATGCTTCAATAATATTTGGAGTTTAAAATATTGAATTTTTAATTTTTTAAGGGGTGAAAGGTTAGCCAACACAGTTTGGAAAATCGTACGGCAATAGTATGTACTAGGATAGTGTCATATGACCTGGTTAGTTCATGGTTAATAAAATCATTTTAGTTCCAAGGGGAAACCATGTAGAGAGAGTTTAAATGGTACTAGTATTGAGGGAACATGTTGTGGGTCAGCTCGAGCATCTGATGGATGGATGAAAGGGTTGGTCCACAAGATTTTCTAAGATTTTGTAAGCTATTTGAAGTCCTTAAATATATCAAGAAATTGATTTTATTATTTTTATAAATTCATAATTTTTTAAACAGTTTACTCATGTTTATAGAGTAATAAATATCCAATTGTAGTATTGTTTTCCTTGATATTTAAAATGATTTTGATTCATTTCCCCCCATTTGTGTAGAGAATGTATTTTTATTATGATGAAAATTATATATATTTATTGTAAATACATCTTCTATTTTCATTTCAAGATAATTTATTATTTAGGAATATTTCAATCCAATCTAATCAATTAATATTATTTAGGGTTTAATTTTTATTTCTTATGGGGGTTCCAATAACACGTTTACAACAAAAAATTTAATTTTTATGTATTAATTTCATTAATACAATTTAATTGAAAATAGAGATATTCACAATAATTTGATTAAAATTATGAAACCAAGGTTAACCTAAAATGTCACCCATGTTGGTTGACTATAAGGCCTTAGTAGTGTACCAGATCACATGAGTCAAGAAACTAGTGCCATGGCATCAAGTCTATAAAATTGGGAATTATTTATCTAGTAAACATAGAAAACAAAAGAGGGATTCATTATGAGAGACCAATATAAAATTCATTCATGAAGGTTTTTCATGAAAACTAATTAAAATGATTTGAAATTAAATACACAATGAAACAAGATATAAGAGTGAGAAAAAACACCAAACCAATAAAATATAATCTTTTCATATGTGATAAAGTCTAAACATGACACAAAACATAATCTCTAGCCATTTTCACAAAATTAAATATGATAAAAATGTTAGTGATTTGGATAGAAGGCCGATTAGTCCATATAGAAGATATTATAAAAATAATCTAAAAATAACATCCATCAATACCAATATTTGTATGAAAATATGGAATCCCCCATACCATCACCTCATATAAATCCCAGTCAAAATCTACAATAAATATTTTCATCATAAGGTATCTTATCTTTACCTATATCAATAAAACATAGGACATCATACACTGAGAGGGTGTGTTTTGTGTTTTTGTAAACAAATATGTATAACAATTCAAAATAATCCTTGTACTCATGATATTTGTTTTAAGATCCTATCCTTTTGATGAGGTATGTTCTTATTTAATTTTTTTTTAATTCACTTTAAAATGATTAATAATTTTTCCCAATAGTATGAGGGGTCTCATGGGTTTCACAGAGATTTAGGACATACAAGAGGATAAAAAGAGGTCATAATAGGTAGGAAACATAATTGGAACATAATTATTACTATTTGTTCACCTGAACCATGTGACTTTTTTTGGGAGGGTGAATAGGTGAAAAAGCACATAAGGTGATTCTGGAAACCATGGAGCATTAGAAACACTCATCCACACAACCTGCACATGGTTTTAAAATCAGTCGGGCTTCCCAGAAATCTATTATACCCATTGCCCTTACTAGATAGAGATAACTATATGTTTGATACACAGTTTTCCCAATCATGCACCACATTCAAATAAAGAAATTTACCATTTCCCCCTTTGGGATTAAATTTTTCTTACTTTATTCCCCCCTTATTTTAACCTCCTACAACAATGGTTACAATCCATTCATAAAAATTATCCAATGTATGAATAACCTTCAATTCATTGTCATTTAAAGTGTTTTTGGTTTCAAATCGAATCATTGAGTGACTACACCACTCATCTTCCTTATATTATTTTTAAGAACCATAAAGTGTTTTCCTTCTCATATGGAATTTTCTAAACCCTAGTTTTCCTTTAGATTGTTAGATTGTGAATTGAAAATGGCTTGGTATTGAATCAAGGTTCATGTTTGAGTGTTTTTTGTTTTATATGAACTTGAAATATATGGTCTACAGGTTATATCCCATTGACATGGTGTTTTTTGTGCATGTGGTTTTTTATTCATTCAATTATGTCATGGATTTGATTCCATTGTATGAAACAATAAATTGGGTGACAAATTGATGTGTTGGAATTTCATGGACCTTGTTAGACCTGTTGGTAAGGACTAGACTGGGCCCAATGAAATATTTGGGGTGAGACACTCCCTTGAATATGGAAATTGAGTTACTAGATGATGAATTTAAGGGTTATTGAGATTAAACCTATTATATTTGAATTTTAAATGTTAATATTATATGAGGGGTTGTTTGGTTTCAATGTATTATGTTAAATCAGTTATCATAAGACCATGGTTAATAGTGTTAAAAGTTTTAGGTGAGAATATCCATGTATTAATGGTTAAAGGATTGTTTAATGAATGTGAAAATGGATAAATTGGTTATCGAAGGGGTTGAATAAATGTATTGAAAGTAATAAGTTGTGGTAATTTTGTTTAATTAAATTTTATTCCCATTGTGATTTATCTATGATAAAATGGACACCGATCATATCCTCTGAAAACATGTTTGATGGATGGATGTGATGTTGGACTGAGGCTATCCATCCTTGGGGCAGGATATACAGATGCTCTGGGCCCAATTCTCATCATATTGATAGTTTTTTAGACAAATTATCCAAAATATTATGGGATGTGTTGAACGAATTCTCCAACTTCTATGGGTTGGGAGAGGCTGATGTACTATACCCCACCATTATTAAGTATGGGGGAGATTCTAGACCGATGATCCAAGATTGAATAAGTTGTAAATTCTATGAGAACCTGGATAGAGGCTCGAAGGTAAAAGCACATATTTAGTTTAGTTTTTTACTCCATTTAATATTTTAGTGTTCACCTATTATAGTTTAATTTATACGTTGCAATGGGGCGAAAAAGGTTTGGTCGATGATGACATGGTTGGACCTGAGGACCTGTGGAGTTAACTAGAGTCTATTTAATTATTTTTTTTATTTTCGGAATTTTCAATTGATTTTATGCACATATAAATTCACTTCTTCAGAATTAATATTACTATAGACACCATTAGTGGTCACATAATGAGTTGTACTCACATCCAATTCACTCTGTTATTGGGTGCTTAATCTTATTTCTTGGTTGTAGGTTAGGATAAGGGAAGAGTCACTATTTTAGATGGATGATATGGATTTGGGACATAGCAAGTATGAGGATACTAATCATGATGACATGACCCATTTTGGTTATTTATAGTGTTTCATTATTTTTGTTTTTATTAGAACTTATCAATTTTATGGTAAGTTATGGATATTGTATGGTTGGGGGAATTTACAATCTTTTGGTAAATTATTACATGATGCATGATTATTTTTATAATTACCTTGGTTATTTTTTATATTTATTTTTTTATTATTCTAATCTAGTAATGAAGGTATAGTCTCCCAATGTACCACTTTAGACCCATACTACTAATAGGTAGCCTTTGGTGTATTGGGAGGTGAAATTGAGGTCATGTGGGGATTCAGATTGAGGTATCAGTTATAGTATCCCTTGGAGATGAGGTTACAATTTAGAACCAATACATTTTAATTATTTTCTATTACTATTTCGGAAAGTTAGATAGGATATTAGGATGTGTTAGGCCTTGTAAATGAGCTTGTGATTTGGAGTTACTAACCCATGTGTGGGGGAAAACCTAAGTACCCAGGGTGGGATTGTTGGTATTTATGGTTTTTGATACCATTGGATGTTATTTCACCTTAGTGGATGCACTTATTGTGTGAAGTTATTATTTTATAGGGTCTTATTCGTGGACCTTAATGAAATGATGTTTTTATGTACATGAATCATTTTAGAAACTCATAATTTATGTGGAATGAATCTTATTTGAAACTCATAGAAAAGTAGGTTATGGTGGGATGTGGGAAATGAAAATGTTTTTCTGGTTTACTTATGGTTTTAAGAATATATTTTTAAATAATGAAGTTGAAAATTGAATAATTTGAAAAGTGATAATGTGAAATGGTTAAAAATTTCTTTAATGAAACTATTGTTATTATGAAAGTTTTGTTTAACCTATGTTAACCATGTCTCGGGATAGGAATAGTTGAGGGTAGTGATGGGGTGTGACATTAACCTTTGGGATTGTGTTTATAGAGTTTTTTTCTCATGCCTAGTTTTGATCCTTCTTTTGTGTAAATTATGATAACTAAATGATATATTTTTTGAGACATGAATTTCGAATTATTGATAGATTCTACCATGATGATGACTACTGATTAAGACACATGATTACATCAACGAGAAAGCTCCTCTTGTAGTGTGATAGGAGTCACAATTGATTTATAGTGATATGGGGAAGAAAAGTAACATGATAACATCACTTTTTTTTTTAAAATTCATCGAGATATATCTTGGATGAGATATTTTGAGTATGTTTTATATGACAAGGGGTTTTCAACTACAACATGCTCCAAAATTTTCTAGAAAGGGTGGACCTCAGATATTGGTGTTATGGATTGAGTCCATCTAGGTGATTATGTATAACTTAGATACAAATTCAGATAAGATGGTGAAGTTCAAATAATATATGATATGAGGAACAACAATGTTCTGGTGGGATATATAGTCTTAAAGTGAGAAGAATGAGGGTATAGCCTGGAAATAATTCTAAGAGATGTTCTTGGAGCATTTCTTCTCAAAGACCTAGAGGTAGGAGAGATTTATAAAGATTATGCAATTTACCTGAGAAAGTATCTATGTATTGGATTATGTTGGAAACCAAACCAACATTAAAAGATTTATTCAAAAACATAAAGGGGATAAGGAAGCTGTTGAAAGTCATTTTCAATCTGGGATTTTATTTGAGATAATGTCTCATGTGAATATATTATATTTGATGAAGTTTATTTTGATGGTGAATTGTGATCTCATTTCTAAAGGGAACCTAATGGAGGTTGATAATGGTGGATAGGTAGGATTAGTTATTATCAGGTGAACCATCTAGCGATAACATGAATCGTCATTTCGATAACCTCAATTACATGAGTGTTGGAAAGAGTATCTAGGGAAGAGGATCAGTCTCACATGGTAGTGATCAGTTTTTTTTCTACCAATTTGGTTGAATAGGTCACCTGGGTGTCCACTGTACTTGACCATAGATAGAGTTCCGAGAATGCTGTAAGATGGAACATTTTAAGTGGTTTTGTAGGAACCCATAACAGATTGGTAGTGATAAGAGGACCAAGACCCATATAGAGCACCAGAAGGGGATCTGCTACCCTATATCAGTTTTTTAGCTGGAGCTCTATTGGACACATCATACAGGGCGGAGGATGTGGTGTTACAGGACAAGGAATACCATATCCGTAGGCCATTATATCACATTATATCTAGATATGAGCTTATGGTGGAGGTATGAGTAACTTAATGAAATTCATCATGCTCCTAGTGGTGGAGGGGCTGGAATGTCAACTTTACGAGGTAGAATTATTGTATCTACCATGATTTCTATTTATTTATTTGATATTTGAGGAATCACATTCCACTATATCTACTCATATGGTAAATAGTTTGAGTTTTTTGGTAGATTATTTATGTGGGATCATGTTGATCGATACACTTTTGGGGGTTTGACGGGAAGATGTTTTTCATTGTAATGGGTATTCCATGGATGTTGGTGAGAACTATTTTCTATCGGTTTCATACATTCATGGGATGGTAGGATTTGACTTGATATTGGGAATGTATTATTTGTTATCATATCGATACCACATCAATTTTTACCATTGGAGTGTGGCCTTCATGTCTCATGTGGGTAGAAACTATGTTTTCAATTATGAATGGGATATTTAGGCAAGCCATGCAAGGCCTGTTATTTTGTAACTTTGTGATATTAGAGCCCAATTTGTGAGTCTTATGTTGGATAATGAGAGAGTAGGGAATGATAACTTCCCTACTGTGGTGGATCTGTTTCAAGTGGTGTTTCTTGAGTACTACATTGGTCTACCACCTGAGATATAGGCTGAGTTCATGATTGAGATTATTCTTGGAGAAAACCAGTTTCTATATTTACTTACAAAATGGATTGAATATAACCTTAGGTATTTAACAACTTGTTAGGGGATTCAAGGGATAAAGGGTGTTTCCATGTTAGTATGTCACGTTGGGGATCTCTAGTTTTTTGCTAAGAAGGATTATGAAACATTACACTTATATGTCAATTAACAAAATTAGAATCATATAGAGATTAAAAATCTATTTCCACTTCCATTTATTAGTGATATATTTGAATAGATAATGGTATCTTTTTTCCCATGACTGATCTGAGGTTAGGGTATCATCAACATAGGGTGAGACCTTCTGATATAACACAAAATACTATTAGAATTAGTCATTGTTTGTATGGGTTTGACATAATACCATATAGATCGTAAGATTCTCATAATATTTTATGGAATTAATGAATTGGATCTTCCACCCATATTCAAAATATTATTTTGTTGTTTTTGTAGATGAAATCTTGGTTTACTCCCAGAATCCTGATGATCATTAAAAACATCTTGAAATCATCTTGACTACATTGAGAGAGAATCATCTATACACCAAGCTTTCTAAGTGTAATTTATATATTAACATAGTAAAAATATTCTGTCACATAATCTCAAAATAAGTTGTGTTAGTGGACCCAAAGATGGGTCAGTCAATGGTTTATTAGGATTATGTGATTTTTTGGTAAACGAATCCTATTGAACTTATTTGGTTATTCCAAAAGTTTTATGAAAGAATTTTCTCATTTGGAAGAACCACTATTAGGACTGACCAAAAAGGCTATTAACATTGAATGGTCCAAAACATGTGATTGTTATTTCCAAGAGCTAAATAAGCATTTTAATTTTTTACCATTTACAATCTTACCCAAGTTAGGCATGGAGTATACCTTGTCTTATGATGAATCTGGGATTGGTCTTGGGGATATGTTGATGTATGGAGATCGAGATGGGGGTGTATGGATCATAACCATAGAGGCCACTTGAATTTTTTTCCTATGCATGATATCGGGTTGGGTGAAATAGTTTATGCCTTATAATTTTTGTGGTATTATATTCTTGGTGAGAAGTTTTTTCTTTATTTGGATCATTAGAGACTTAAGTATATATTTTCTCATTGTGGATTAAATTTTCAACATTGGTTATTGGTTGAGTACATTTAGTATTTTTAATTAGTGCTTTTATATACATAAGGAAAGGGGAATATTATTATAGATGCTTTGAGTCAGAATACTGAGACTTAGGACATTTTTGAGTTTAGTTCCAAGTGGAATATATCTCTTTTGTTTGGTGAGATGCATAAAGGTGTTCAATAGGATCATGAGTTTATTCCTTGATATGTGAGGTGAAACTAGGTTTGAACAAAATGTTATGTGATCTTCATTGATAGTATTTGTGGCTAGGAATGAAAATGGAGAGTGCCTGTTTCTAGACATGATGCTATACTTTACAATAGAAAAAGGTTGCACATCAGTGTCATAGTGGTTTCTTATATCATTTAACATTATGTAATATAAGATGGATAACATTTCCATGTATTTGGGGGGGGGGGGGAATCTGAGGACACATCCGAATAATGGAACCATTTTTGTGATTATGGATTAGTTGACAAATTTTTCTCATTTCTTACCGATTCAGGATAATTTATCTGTTGACCAGTTGGGTGACTTGTTTGTTTAGTTGATAATACATTTACAAGAGGTCTCATAAACTATAGTACCATATCATTCCACTTATTTTATAATTCACTTTTTGAAAGGGTTAAAGGGGATTCTTAGAACATAGATGTTTTTGAGTATGGATCATCACCCATAGATATAAAGGAAATTATAATGTACAATCTTGGTACTAGAGGCATGTTGAGATAATATATCTTATAATTTTGTTGATATTGGGAGAAACACTTATCAACCATTGAGTTTTCCTATAAAAATAGTTATTTAGTGACTATTTAGATGGAACTATATGATGTTCTCTATGGTAGTTCATCCAGATCTCCCATATATTAGATGGATGCACGGGAAACTGAGTTTTGAGACTGAGTCTCATGGAGGAGACAACTGAGTAGGTTCATTTGATTCGAATGCATATGGATACGAGCCAGATTAGAAACAATTCACAAGATAATTGGCATCATCTACCTATAGTGTTTATAATGGGTTACCATGTGTTCCTTTGTGTGTCACAAATACTTGGTCACCATCATATTTAGAAATAGGGTAAGTTAGTTCTTAGTTATGTGAGGGTATTTGGGATTTTTTTAGTGGATCACATTGGTGGCATATCGATTGTCTCTCCCATAGTTGTATAGTTCCATGAATGATTTCATCATGTTTCATATATCTGCAAGTATTAACCCACCCCAAATCATGTGGTTTATGTTGTTGATGTTGACCTAGAGACAGATGCATCCTTTGATTATCAAATTTTATATGTTTTTGGATCGTAGTGAGAATGTATAATAGGGTAAGACCATGATTTTTTTTGAGTATTGTAGAAACATGGAATCATTAAGGAAGAAAATTGAGAAAGGGAGGTGGATATATTGGACCATTATCCTGATCACTTTAGTATGGATGTTTATCAATGCTTGGGAGTTCTTGTTGAGGATAAGTTGTTATAAAGAGGGGTTGTTATACCATCACAACAGTTTTAGGAGGCTCAATATTGTAAAAGTTTGAGTTAATTATATTAAAAATGTTTAATAAAAGGATCCCAGATAGTATGAAGGGTATAATGGGTGTCCTAGGGATTTTTTACTTGAAATATGAAGAAAAGAGGACATACTGTGTAGGTTTAGTATTGGTGGATAGTAAGTTGTAACCATGCGCGTGAGCCTTGCGGCTTGTAGGGTGCACGATTGAAAAATGTGAAATGGGATCCCAAAAACCATTAAGCCTTATAATGTTCTAGATACATTACATCTACACAGTTTGAATAAAACATGTGGTCTCCATAGAAAACCATTCGACCTAGGCCCCATCTTGGATTGAGGGTTCCACATAGATGGTACAAGTTTATCCAATCATACATCCTATATGTGTGCCTCATTTAAAGAGTGTAATTTCTTCCCCCCCCTCAGTATTAAATGTTTATTTACCATTTTTTGATTCATTCCATCATCTAGTAGCAAGGTTTTTGAAACATTCCTTCGATGATTCCAAAGGATCAATACCCTTTGATTCTTAGTTGTTTGAAGAATCACTGGTTGAGAATCAAATGTCTAGGTGATTCTACCACTCCTGTTCCTTATATTTTTTGAAATAACCATGGTGTGTTGTCACTTATCCCTCTTAAGAATCTAAACCCTTATCCTCTAGAAGATTCTTTATTTTGGAATTGAAGGAGGTTTTGGCTTGAATCAATTCTATGGTTGAGTGAGAGGTTGTCTATGATCTTGAGTTAGGTGGTTTATAATCTATATCCCATAGTAATGGATTTTTTTATGTGCATGAGGTTGTGCATTTTCTGTTGGGATACTCATTTTAATCATTTATAATAACTAGTAAATGGGGTGTTGAATTGATGTCTTTTACCTTTCATGAACCTCATTTTACCCATTGGAAATAAGTTAACCTAGCTGAAGTCCACTCGTGGGGTAATCCGCTACCTTCAAAATGGATAGTGAGTTTTTAAGTGATGAATTAAAATTATTATGAGATTAAAGAAATTTTAATTTCATTTTGTATGTTAACATGGAATAGGGGTTGTTTGGTTTGAATTGATTATGTTAAATCAGTTATGGAATGACTATGGGTAATGGTGTTAAATGGTTTTAGTGGTCATATCCATGTATGAATGGTTAAAGGTCTATTTAAATATTTTATCCACAAAAAATGGATAAATGGGTCAGACAAGGGGTTGAGTAAATGTGTTGAAAGTAATATATTGTGTTAATTTTGTTAAATGAATTGGTAATACCATTCTAATTTATCTTTAATAAAATAGATACTGATAAAGGAGCTTGGAAACATGTTTGATGTACTGATGAGATGTTGGAATGAGGCTTTGTTTCCTTTGACAGAGTTAGACAGATGCACTAGGCCTACCGTTCATTACACTGTTATGACTATGGGTTGATGATTCAAAATCATAGTGTATGGGTTAGAAAAATTTTCTATACTAGTATAGGTATTGCTAGACAAACACTCTAAACTTCACTATTGTGATTCAAGAAAGAGATGCTAGAATAATGCTCCAAAATTGAATGATTTGGACATTGTTGGAGTACATTGACTGAGGCACCAAGGTATAGTTTCCTATTCATCTTTCTTTGTGGACATACATACATATTTTAGTGTTATCCTCTTATGGGTTGATTTGGAATAAAGGAATGGGATGAAGTATGCTTGGTGGATGAAGACAATATGGGGACAAAGGTCCCTTGGGGCTAATGGATGTCAATTTAATTATTTGATCTATTTTATTTAATGATTTTTCAATTTAGTAATAGTAAATCAGAATACACTTTTTATGACTGAATATTATCATAGACACCATTGGTGGTGGAATACTATGATGTACTCACACTTTAGGTATGACATTGGGAACCTAAAAATATTTCATGGATGCAGGTTATGATAAGGGAAAAGGACATGTATTAGACTGCTGAAATGGATTTGGGATGAATCATGGATGAGGGGGAAATTCATGATAACTTTACTTATTTTTGGGATTTATAATATATCTTTATTGGGGTTTTTATTGGATCGTGACATAGTTACGGCATGACATGTTTATTATATGGTTGGGGTTATTCAAAAAGTTTTGGGATATTGTTACATGTTTCATCATTATTTTTATTACTATATTGTTTATTTATTATATGTATTTCCAAAAAAAATTTAATATTAAATAGGGATTACTCATCCCAAATAACACTTTAGACCATTTATCCTAGTCAACAACATATGGTGTATTGGTCTTCTTTCTTAAGGTCGTATGGAAATATGTCATCGGGAATTGGTTATAACGGCGCACTTTGGATGGGACATTAAATTGATTTTTCTTTTTATTATTTTTTCTTTTACACTTTATAGTTTGTATGTTGAGTTACAGGTTTGGCTCGTGTTTTGGTGCATTTGTGAACTTATACATGTAGCTTAGTCTGTTATTTATAGTCCACCAGTTTACTGGTAAGGGCCATTGGCTTTCCAGTGTCGTGTTGAAAGTGTGGGTTTCCAATATAAAACCCACCATCCAGCTGATGAGATCCCCCGCTAATTAGTTGGCTTCGAAAGTGCCCTATAATAGTTCACCTCACCACTGTTTAACCTGTAACAACCTGATATTTTTAAAAAATATATTTTTAAATAAACATGAATCAATAGGAATAAATAGAAATAAATAATTTATTAAATAAATTTCTAAATCAATATTAATTTATTTGTATGTGATTAGAAAATAATCAAACAATATTTTTAGTAAAATCATTTTATTCTTCAAAAATAACTTTTCTTCAAAAATGAGATTTTCTTATAATTATGACAAGATATTAATTTATATAACTTCAATAAAATTTAATTTGGAAAATTAATTTCATTTTTGAATTCAAAATTTCAAAATTAACTTAAAATAATTTTTTTAGAATTTTTTTGAAAATATTTCTTTTTCAAGGAATAGTGAAAATACTGATTTTAATTGAAAAATGTATTTTATTTTAATGTTTTTACAAGCTCCAATTTTGTTTTGATATGTTGTTTAAATTTATTTAGTTAATTTTTATTTAAAATAATAAAATTATGATTTTCAAGTGGATTATATAATTGAATATAGTATAAAAGTATTTTATGTTTTAAAAGGGGATTTTTCTCAAAAAAAAAATTCATTATGTTTTTCTTATTTAATATTGTATTAAATGTTGAAACTTATTTTTTTAAAATTTTGGAAAATTTTATTCTATATTTATAATCAAGAGTTTAATTTTTTAAATAAAACACCATTTATTTTATTCATTATGAATAGTAGTAGTTGTAAAATGTATTTACTCGGTAACGGTTGAAATAAGTTAATATGAATTAAAAATAAGTGATAAGGCAATAATTTTTCATCTTTTTTCTTAATAGATTAATATAATTTTACTATTAACACATAATGTTATAAATTTATATTTTTAATGGAAACGTTATGCTGAAAATGACTTATATATTATTTAAATCAATGAAATTCACCAAATGTCAATTTCTTTGTCTTAATTATCTCTTTTGTGTCCACATTCAGATAAATGTTGTTTATTAAAGAATATATGTTTCTATTTTGAACTTAATACACTTACTTTCATGATATAAATTTATTTATGAATTTTTGGGGCCACATGGATGAGATTATAACCTTTATGATATTTTATCTAAAGAAAAGTCAAAGAAGTCAAATTCATGTTTTTAGAAACTATAATATTTTAATATGTATTTATTCAGAGGACATGTTTGAATATAAATATTATTCTTAAATATAAAATATTTATCATTATCATACTAATTTATATATATTTATTAAGAATCAAATATATACCATAAATGTTTACACAATGCTCATGCCGTAATTATTCAATTATTTGAATAATAAAATAAACGGTAATCAAAATTTTAAAGGTAATAGAATTTTAGATATTTAAGGTGGTACATGAATTTTATATACGAACATGACATGTTGTGAGTACAATAAAATATATTTTTCTAATTTTACATGTTTTATTGATATTTTTAAAAGTGAAGTATTGAATAATACTAAAATATATAATAATTATATTTTATGAGATTAATATTCAATTAATTATTTAAAAATCATAAAAATATTTAAAAAATAAAAAATGATTATTAAATGGTCTAATATTTCAAAAATATTCCATTTAAGATCAAAGTTATACCAAATAAGTTAAAATTAAAACCTTTTAATATTAAAACACAGTTATCATAGTTAAAATGAAAACATATTAACTAGAGGTTAATATAAATGATAAGGTTTGAAATAAAAAAATATATTTTCTAAAATATATATTTTTGATTATATTAAATCCTAAGACTATATTATATCTGAATAAATGGTAATTTGGTGGTATTTTTATAGAAAATTAATATATTATAATTTAATATTTTGAGATGTTCCAAAAGTGCCCCTCACCTCAATTATAAAAGTTCACCTCCTCCCTCAATTATTTACACCACATTGAGGTTTCTAGATCAACCATAACCTACCAGTTTATCTTCTAAAAATACTTAGTCACATTCTATAGGTACTTTTCATCTAAAAATTTCAAACCTAGATCCTTTTAGAGGATATCTAAAGGTAACATTTCGAGTAAGAGGTAATCGCTCAACAGATAAATTTCTTTTTATACTATTTATTACATTCTCTAAATTTATGATTTTTATCATAAAATATTTAGTCGATTATCCTAAATATTCTCAAATGTTATCATGTTTATTTAGACACCATTATACACAGTCTTTCTCATAAAATAAGAAGTGTATGTATCGCTCATGCGTACATATGTCTTACCGTCTCGACATTACGATGCAATCAATTTTTCAACACCATATTTTTGTATGGTTGTTATGATGGGTTTGATGAATTTATATGATTTATATAATATAATAATGAATCTATAAATATGAATTATTATTTACCTTTATTTCATTACATTAATCGAAATATGAAAATAGTGTTCTTGCATACATATAGGCTACTATCTCCATGAACGGTGTAATTAATTTTTATATCTCTATATTATATAAATTATTATAAATATGTATATAATTATTGTATATTATTTTTATAAAATGATTTAATTTTTTGAAATTATGATACTAATATCAATATATAATGACCAAGTCTTGAAATGAAACATGCTTGGAAAATGAAGTTGTCGCTACCCAGAATAAGGATTTTAATAACACTATATTAATAAACCAGTTATAAGATGTTTTTAATGAATAATAAATGGTATTATATAAATATGGTTATGTAATAAATGTATAGAAAATCTATATTTATTATAAAGGTTTTTTAATGTGAAATAATAAAGGAAATACATGATGTAATGGTTTATTTCACATTCTCAACATTATTCATGAATGTTTATATTTATGTTTCTATTGGGGAATACTTTTGACCCACATCCATGTTTTATAATAATTTTTTTCAAAAATGTTGTTTTTAATGTTGTTTATAATCATTTTTACCCATTTTTTCTTTTTTAAAAATTGGTTGAATGGAATATTTTTGTAATTTTACTGATAGGGTACTTTATGACATTTCCAACAAAAATGCGAAAAGAATGTTTTATTTTAAATTAGAAAATCTAAGAGGTATTTCCCACTATCATGATTATATAATTATTTGAATCTTCTTATAAAATATAAAAAAATTTCTCAAATAAAATATTTTCCTTTTTAATTGCATGACTTAAAAAATAATAATTTCAAAATGTAAATGATATTTTCCATAATAATTATTTCATGTGATAACATAAAATAATTTTTTTATCTAAGATGATATTATTTTATGTTAATTATTCTTTACTTAGGATATTATCCTAGGATAACATCCTTATTATTTCTCTTGGTGGTTTATTTTTATGATTATATGATATTTTTGGTTCCATTACTTTTATATGGGTTATAAAATGATGATATTATTCTAAAATCCATTTCTTTTCATGACTTTTGATAGGATGAATGATTTATGATCCTATGGAACAAAAATGAATGGTTTTAATTATGTTATGGGTGGAACCTATATATCCTTACAATGAATTGGTAAACCTTAATATAATACGAGATAACAATGTGCAACATGTCGATGGTGTTGATCCACTATGAAAAAATAGGTGCATCCTAATCCACTATGGAAAGCATGTGTGTCCTAATACATTATGGGAAATAGGCATGTCTCACTACCACAAAAACAGTTTTTTCAGCACCCCCTTTATCAGTGCTTGCTTAGTAGCGCTGATAAAGGGCCGGCTTCAAAAAAAATTAAAAATATATTAATATATAAATATATAAATATAGTTATATTGTTATATAAATATAATATATAATTTTTAAATATATTTTAGATAAGTATAAATGTACATTTACACTCATTATACTTAATATATAAGATATTTAGTGAAAATGACTTCTTAAAAAATTAAAAAAATTAAAAAAAGATCCAAAATATGTTGAAAACGCAACTCAAACTTCAAACGGCCATAACTTTTGATCCAGGTGTGCGTTTGAGCTCTACCACATATCAAATCGAAGCCTGCGACGAGCTCTACGCTGCAATGATTGGGTACACCCCGGTCAGGCGTTTTGCAAGGCCAAAAAAGGCCCAGAAGGCCTCCAAAACTGAGTTTTTTGTCGGGGTACCCAGATTTTTTTAACATTTTGTGGATTTTCAAACTCGTTTAAGGGGGTATTATTGGCTTTTCTTGGAGGGGACTGAATTTATTCCAAGGTATTACATTCATATTGATATTATGTCCTTGAAATTTCAACCTTTTTTATAATGAATTGCTCTTTATAATCAAATATATACCTATATGTACATATTTTTTATATATTCACACCTAAAAATTAAATTTTTTAAATAAATAATTAAACATATTTACATATAAAATATATTAGCTTTATCTAAATAATAACTAATATCCATTTTATTTAAAATACTAATATATGAATATTTATATACCTATATATTAATCTAACTATGTATATATATTAATCTAACTATATATATATTAATCTAATAACTATATATATATTAATATAACTACATATATATATATTAGTATTACTATAAATATATATATTAATATCAGCATAAATATATATATTAATATCACTATATATATATATTCATATAACTATATAAATATATATTCATATAACTATATATATGTTAATATAACTATATATATGTTAATATAACTATATATATGTTAATATAAATATATATATGTTAATATAACTATATATATGTTAATATAACTATATATATATATTAATATAAAAATATATTACTATACGAATAAATATAACTAAATATAAATATATATATATAGATATAGATATATATTAATACCAGTATATATATTAATGTTACTATATATATTATAATATAACTATATAACTATATATTATAATATAACTATATATATATATTAATATAAATATATATTACTATACGAATAAATATAACTAAATATATATATATATATATATATATAAAGATATCATTAATCGGAAAGCAAATCAAAATAGAGTAGTGGTAAGGGCTTAGGCGCGCAGGGGGGAGGTCTCGAGTTCAAATCCTGGTGGAGGCACGGGTGCGCGCGCATGAGGAATATTGGAGCAAGCGCTGTTAAAGGGTGGAGGGGGTGCGTGGGGGTGCGTGGGGTGTTTTATAGGGGCTGAAAAGTGCTGTAAAAGGGGGGGGGGGGGTTCAAGCTCTATAAAATCCCCCCCTGATTGGCAGTATTTTTTAATTTTTTTTAAATTTTTTAAATTTTTTTTAATTCTTTTTAACTTTTATCAGCGCTTTTTTAAAAGCTCTGATAAAAGGGTCCTTTATCAGCGCTAAAATGAAAGCGCTGATAAAGGAAGTGCTGATATAGGACCCCTTTATCAGCACTAAAAAAAGAGATGATAAAGGGGTACTTTTATCAGCGCTTTTTTTAGCGCTGATAAAGGGGTCCTATATCAGCGCTTTTCGGAGCGCTGATAAAGGGGACCCCCATTTATCTACGCTGGCTTTATCAGCGCTGATAAAGGCCATTTTTAACCCTGACACATGAAATTGGTTTTATATATTTATGATGGTGCTATAATTTTATGACATAATATTTTAGATCATGATTGATTTGTAAATATTTCTCACTCTCCGGGTCCATATTATCCTAAATTGTTATTCTTTTTCTGTGATTCATAATTATAATATATGAAAGGGAGGTTATGAACTTCAAAAATTAGTATCATGATCACATAACATTATTCTTTCATATAAACATGGATGGACATATCATATGTTTACCCTTACTGAGCATATGATCTCACACTTTCTTATGTATCCTTCCACATGGGATGAAGAAATGTTTGGGTAGGGCATGCCTAAGAGAATTACTATACGAGAATATCATTATGGGAGATATTAATGATATTTCTTAATGTAATAATATTTTATATCTGATCTCTACAGACTCTAAACCCTTATGATTTTGGCATGGAGTGAGTTTAATTTATTAAATATTCGTCCAAATAGATAGAGTATTTTAGAATGAAAAGGTCAAGTTGTTATATTTTGTTTCAGATAATGGATTCCACATTGATTGGGTATAAGTGTTAAAAATATTTCTTGAAAGCCCCGAGGATAAGATTATGTATAAGATAAAATCTGAATGCATTGATAATGATCATGAATGATATAGGTTGAACCTATGATTTCATTTATTATAATTTAGGTGTCAGGATTTAGTCATTATCTCCATCATTATGTGTTTTCCCACTAGGATAATTGTTGCACACACTATGCGTTTTGGGTTTTAGAATATGGATAGATCTAGGATAATTCATTTTAATTGTGAATGTTATTGATAATGGAATGATCTTCTTCATGAGAAAATAAATGAAATGGGAGAAATAAGGAGAAATATTGTTTTTATGATTGATCAAAATTCTCATAATATAATAAAAAATCTCAACTTTTTTGAGTTTCCTAACCCACCCAATAATTGAAATTTTGAGTTTTGTGATGACTAAAGTGGAAATAAATTTCAATTTTCCACATATAAAGCTTGTTGGAATAGGAATAAAAGAGAATGTTTCAATGGAATGAAAAGATTATTTGTCTCTGGAAAATAAGAAAATAGTGAAAATAATTGAATAGTAAAAGTGAAAGGTTTGATTAATTAAATGGATGAGAATAATTTTTTTCGAAAGTAATCACCTAAAATTAAATGGTTTGATAATTTAATTTATAAAAATTATGAAAATAGATTCACTAGGGGGAATCCTATGAAGAGAATCCATAAGGTTTTATGAGTAATGGTTATTTGTTTGATGATGAAGAGACAAAAAATGAAATATAAGATGAATGAATTGTTAAGTAATAAAAAAATGAATCCAGGTTAATGCTTTAAAAAGGTAGTAAAATGATTGAGAGTTTATTTATAGTAATTAAATAATAATTTTGTAGAAATAATTTTATGTTATTATGAAAAAATGAAACATATAAGGAATATAACACTGTAGTTTTTCATAAGGATTTGAAATCATAGGTTAAATGGTACTAGTTACCATCAAAAGTGATTAAGGTGGTAATGCGATATTTTTAGAGAAAAAATGATTAACAAAAAGATAACTCATAATATGTTCATGATGAGATAAAGATATTTTTTATTATGATAAAATATATGGGATAGTATTGATAACCAAGGAACTAATTAATAATATGATGAGAAGATGGTTTATGATATCCAAAATTTATTTTATAGAGTTTCTAGATTTATGGTATGATAATAGAGATAACTATTTAAATCATTCATGTTTTCACTCAGTTTTTTTGGTAATTTTAGTTATTATCATGATTTAAGACATGTCAAAATAATGTTCAACACATATTTGGTGTGTGAAAATTAAGAGCTAGATCAAGTTGTTTTGCAGATTAACAGTAAGTCAATTTTTGGGAATTTAGTGACCTTATTTTGATAGTTTTTGGGTTTAGACTTATGGAAGGTTGATAATTGTAACCACTTATGAAATTTTGTAAGTTTAATTTTGAATGATGTTTTATAGATTAATCTATTACTTCACCATATGAAAATTTATGTTTATTTGATGACCTGTGATAACCATTTTGTTATGATGAAAACTAGAGGAATAAGGAATTACATAACATTCCATTATGAATCTTATGATCCACTAGTTCTTCGGGAATTATAATTTCATCTTAATTTCACAGAGTAATAGATGAAGTTAAAATTGATCCAGGAATAATAAAAGAGTGATATTGAACTTATGAAATTAAATCAAGTAAATATATCTTCTCAAAGGGTTTTGAAATAAAATGTATTCTTATTATCATCATTTCTGATGATATCAATGAAATTTTTTAGGCCTATTTGGTCTATGGTTTATTGGTCATTAATCTCATCTTGTTAATGTTCTATATGACTATCTATTAGTTATAGTGGATATTTTTTCTATTAAAATTCCATATTTTAATTTTCAAACAATGCTTTCCTTTTGGGGAAACATCATTATTCATTACTTATTGTGACATTTTTAGGACTATTTGGTCTATGGTTTTTAGGCCTATTTGGTATAGGGTTAAATTCTTTTTAAGGGGGTATAATGTAACACTCCAATATTATTATTAAATATATTTTTAAATAATATGATTTTTTTGATAACTTCTGCTGCATGAAATATAAATTTTTAAATAATTGAGAGTTATTATTAGTAGTAATTAATATTAATAACTAATTTATGAAATAAATTTCCAATTTAATTTAATTTTTGGTATTTTTTTATTAAACAATTTCATTGTTTTCTATTAGATGGATTTAATTAAACCATTAACACTTAAGTATAAAAAATTAGTTTTTAGTTGGAAATTTTCTATGAAAATGGCATATATATTATTTAAATAATATATAGACACAAAATGCAACTTTCTTTGTCTTAAATATCTCTTAAGTGTCCACATGGTGATAAAATAAAGTTATGAATGAATCTAAGTATAAATTTTGAAATTAATAATATTATGTTCCTGATAAAAATTTATTTATTACTTTTTGGGGCTATGTGGATTAGATTACAATCATTATAATAGTTTATTTAAAGAAAAGTGAAAGATGTGGTAATCATGTTGTTAATATCTATAACATTTTGATATTTCTTTATCCATTAAATATGTTTGAATATAATTATTATTTAAAATAAAAATTATTTATATTCATCATATTAATTTATTTATAATTTTCAGGAATTAAACAATTAACCCAAATTCATATACAACACTGATACCATAATTATTCAATTATGTTAACAATAAAATAAATGATATTAAAAATTATATAATATGATATATTTATGTTGATAAAAAAATTATATAGATGAATTTGTAATTTTAGGGACATAATAAAATATAATATTTAAATTTTACAAGTATTCATGATATTTTTTATGGTCAGAGTAGTGAATAGTTAAAAAATTGACAATAATTATATTTTATTGATTAATATTTTATTAAATTATTTAAAACTCATTAAAGTATTTAAAAATTCCAATTGAATATTATATTTTTCAAAATTTCAAAAATTGGAAATTTAAGGTCCAATTTGTACCATATTCCTATAGAATATAACATTTTAATTTTAAAAAATTGTTATCCTAGCTAAAATTAATGTAGTATAAATAAGGGTTAATCAATATGATGGCGTTTAAATTAACATAGAAATAGTTTTAAAATATTATTTATTATTATATCACAACCTTATATTTAATTATATTCATATCCATGTCTATTTTGTGGTATTTTCATAAAGAAGTAATTTATTATAATTCAATATTTTGAGAAATTCCCAAACTACCCTTCACCTCAATTATAAAAGGACACCTTCTACCTCACTTCTTTACACCACATTGAGAATTCCTGATTCACCATACCATACCAATTTCTATTCATAACTACCCTATTCACATTTTATTAGTTATATTATTTTCAAAATACCAACCGTAGATCCCTTAAGATGAGATCCAAAGGAGGCGCTTCGAAGAAGAGGTGATCGCTCTAACCGATCACTTTCCTTTTATAAGTGTTCTCAAATCCTCCAAATAAATTACATTTATCATAAAATAAAAACTTTAGTGTCATAAATATGATAAAATATTATTATTATTATAGAAAAACCATTATACACCCCATTTCCAATAAAAAAAAATGTGAATGTATGGCTCATACGTTTGTACAACATACCATCTCCATGTTGCGAAGCAAATCAATTTTCATCAATAAATCTTATGGATGTGTATTATGATGGGTTTAATAAATATATATGATATAATAATTATTATTTAAATATGAATTACTATTTACCTTTTTTTTTCATTCCATTAATCCAAAAATCAAAACAATGCTTATGCGTACAAATGACTTACCATCTCTACGAGTGATGAAATTCATTTTTATATATATAAATTATATAAATGATAATAAATGTGTATATAATTAATAAGTATTATTTTTATACTATGATTAATATTATTTAAATTATGATATCAAGAACTAAGTATAAGGACGAAGACATCCAAACCAAAATATGCTTGGAAAACGAAGTGGTTACCACCCAAAACATTTATTTCAATAACATATTATTAATAAACTGGTGATAAGATGTTATAAATAAATAATACATTTTTTGAAATAATTAATTTTAAGGAATAATTTTATAATAAATCTATATTTATTATACTGGCGGACTAAATGTGAACATATAAATGCAATACTTGAGGTAAGGTTTAGATTCACAACATCATAATTACATGAGATTATTTATGTTTAAGTCTCCATTGGTGAATATTTATCTTCAATGTACATTTTTTCAAATATTTTTTCTAAAAAAATGTAATTTTTACTATTATTTATTATCATTTTTACTCAATTTTTAATTTTTAAAAATTTGTCGGAAAAGAATATTTTTATCATTGTACAATAAGGTACTTTGTACCTTTATCGACAAAAATATAAAAGGAATGTTTAAATTTCAATTCTACAGAATAAGTGGATTTTTCTACCATCATGATACCTTAATTATATGAATCTTATTATAAAAATATAGAAGGATATTTTCAAATAATATATTTTCCTTTGTAATTTTATGTATTAGGAAAATGATTTCAAAATAGAAAAGATATTTTCCTTAAGAAATATTTCATGAGATCTTGCAAAATAATTTTTTCTAAGATGGAATTATTTGGTGTTACTTTTTTTATTGGGTATATTATCCAAGGATACCATCTTTATTATTTATCTTAATGTTTTATGTTTATTGTATAATTATGTATATGAATCCTATTTCTTTTCCATGGGTTTTAAAATAAAGAAATGTTTTTTCAACACATTTAATTTCATGGATTTTGATATGATTATTGAATAATGATCATGTGGCATACGTAAGTATGGTTTTTATAATATTATAGGTGGTAAATATATCTCACTACAATTCATTAGACAATTATTTATATCTCATGAGATAAAAATGGGATATAAGTCGATGATCATGTTCCACTTTGGGAATATAGGTTCATACTAATCCACTATGGGAAATAGGTGTATGCTGATCCACTATGGGAAATAGGTGTGTCTCAATACTATATGTTGATGGTATTGGTATTTAACCTAGACATATGAAATGGTTTTTCTATATTTATGATGTTGAGATGCTTTTAAAAAATAAGCTTATTGTTCATGATTGATTTATGATGATTTATCACTCTTATGGTATATGTTTTCAGAAATGATAATGTTAATGCCATGAGTCATGTGTATGATCTATGATTGGTTGGGTATAAGAATCATTAGTTATGATCATGATCACATAATATTATTCGTATATTATTTATTCATATGACAAAGGATTGAAATCTCTTATGTTTAGCCTTAATCTGCATATGAGCTCACCCATTATTATGTTTCATTCCATAAGTGTTGAAGAAAGGTTTAAGAAAGGTATTACTAATAGGAGTACTATGTGAGAAGATCATTGTGGGATATTCCTAAGATATTTCAGAAAATTAGAATATTTAATATCTAATCACCAAAGACTCTAAACATTTATGATTCTAGTATGGAGCATGTTATTGTGTATTGAATATTTATTTAAATAGATGTAATATTTGAGTTTGAAAAGATTGGTCTGTTATATATCCAGTAGTGGATAGTTGGTAGTTGGTGGTGTCACTCGATATAGGATGAGTTAGAGGGGTACTATGTCATTTAACTCAAAATCATCATTTTATTATGTTAATAATCTCCCTTGGAATTTTCTTACCCAATTTTAACATAGAGGCTTTCCTTGGATGATTTTGGCTTCCCCAACATCAATTTTTTATGGATAGAAATATCATTCATCATGGAGTCTCCCAATTGGTATGTATTTCACTATTTGGTCCAATAAAATCATCTTCTTCATGTTTTTCATGACTAATGGCTATAGTAGTCATGGGTGTTCGTTGGATCCATGTTATCTAATTTAGGTTTGTGGTTATATAAATATTTATATTTCTTCTTCAAGATATTTTACTATTTGGATTTTGGTTTTCATCTATTGATCGAGATTTTTAGGTATGCATCCTTATCATCCCCCTTTAGAAATTAATGTATTATTTCTTGTGTTTTTAACATGAGAGTTCAATGTATTAGATGTTTTACACTTATATTCATTATCAATATCAATGATTGGTGATTTATTGATATTTTGAAAAACATTGAAAAAGAAAATATTTTTATATAATCTGATGTGAAAGATATTTTAATGGATTATACACCTGTCTTGGATTTTGATATGCCGAGTTTTCACTTGATAATTTTCTTTCAGTTGGTTGGGATGAAATTTTCCAAATGAAAAGATGTTTTTTATTCTAAAGATTTGGTTTGGTTGACTGTTTTTTAAATAAATCTTTTAAAAACAATTATTCAGGTGCAATGATTTATATATTATTTTTGAAATGGACTTGATTTGTTTTTAATGGATCGGTAATCTAGGTGAATTGTGAGAAGGAATGAATGTCACATTTAATGATCTATTAGAAAAAGTAAAACCCATAGGATATGAACATTTATGTATAATGTAAATGATTGATTATTGAGTGAATATAATGAGATATACCTTTTGAGGGTGACAAAATTAATTGAATTGATTTGATATTCTTAATAGAGGGGAATATTCCTTTACAGTTGTTTGATGGTGTGAGAAAGATTTATGAATCATTTATAAACATGATGACATGATAAAATACATATTTTGATACTAAATTTGAATTTTATGACCTAAATTATAAATTCACAGGAAGACATAGTTTTCTATGTGGAGATTCTTTGTACACATGTGTACTAATTTCAGAACAATCTCTGGATAGTGGACATAGGTGTGTTAATGTTATCATAAAGAATTTTCCCCTCGGTTAGGCCATGATTAGGTAAGACAAATAGTTTTGGATAAGGTATATTTATTTGTTTATTGATTTTTTAGAATGTGTACTTGATTCATCAAGGACCATATTTTCCCTAATCTAGTCGGTTTCACTTTAGCACATTTAGTATCCATGATGATGATTTATGAATATTTTCTATGGTATGATTATTTTTAGGACTTTCAAAATGGTACATCATTTTATTTTGCACTCCATTTAAATGATTTTAAACTAAAAAATATAAATCATATAAAAGGGGAAAATAAATTGTAATTTAATTTTTAGAATGTCATGATTTTTTGGGAAAATGTGTGGTTTAAAGAAAAAATTTTTATTCTTGTTTTATTGAAATAAAAATTGGAAAACAAATTTTGAATCCTTATTTTAAAAACTAGATGATATATATTATATTTTAAAGTGCTGTTTTTTGGGTTGTCAGGTGGTAACCTAATAACATTTTGTCTCATATATATATATTAAATGATTAGTAGGTTTCTTGATGTAGTGTATATTATGATATATTTAGGTTAATGAACTGGTGTAGGTACATTCCTTGTTTTCTCACATTCACATGGAGATATCATTGTTTGGTATCTTTTTCCCTAAAGGATTTTATATGGGAGAAAAAAATTTCTAAACTATTTTTTTTCTCTTATTTCCATTTCAATTAAATATCTCATTTTATGACTTATTTGAATTTTTTTTATATTATTAATCTCACTTTGTTTTATTTTGATAGGAGATATTATCTCATCTTCATTATTGATGACCCCAGATGATTATCTTTAGTCGATGGGGATTAGGGAAACCCTTTTGGGCACGCGATAATTTTTCCAAGTTTTGTTTTAGCTAGTTTTCTAGGCCAGATATTGTAATTATTATCAATAGAAGTTTTTTCTTGATTTTATAGGTTGTTCGGTTGTTTGGAGGCATGACTATCACTATCAGAATTAAAGAAGTCAGTTATAATGGGATTCATGGTCACCAACCATCTTTTATGATTCTTGGGCTATAACAGTTTTTTAGAATCAGTATATCTATAGTTCAAGACTACTCCATTAATATTTTTAGGCCTTTTGGATCTTTGAGTGCTTTGTTATTGAACTGTGAGTTTAAACATTATTTTTAAAAGTTTTGGATTTATAGGGAATTGATATGAGTGTAAAATACTATTCGTAATTTTCCAAACTATACGTAGACTATTTATCTGGATTTGGATGAATCTAAATGGACTTCTCATGATTATTTCATGATCTTCCAAACCTTGTGGATAAACTATACATAGCTAATATTTATTTGTAAATTTCTATGTTTTATTTCTTCTGTGTTGGGTTTCTTTTGTTTCATTTCTCTCTATTTTGGTTCATGCTGATTTTGGCTAATTGATCATTGGTTTTTTATGTTTTATATCTTATAGTGTTTTATATTATTAAAATTTATCTTTTATGATGAAATCCTACAGTTATTTTGGAAAAAGCGTTTGATATTTATTAAAGATTTGAGAATGTTTCAAATTCAAAATGGTGCTTGGATTTTGTTGTTTCTAGTATATTTTTAATCTAAAATGATGAAAGACTAAAATGATGAATGATTTTTGAAAAATATATGTGACACGTTTTGAGAAGGTTTATATATATAATTTTTTTCAACATTATTTTTTCATCTAAATAATGTTTAATTATAACCTTTTTAATGGTTATATATGAAATCTTTTAAAAACCAATTCATAAAACATTTCTAAGATAATTCCTTTATCTATGATCTTTTTCATGTGTATGTAAATCTTGATTTAAAGAATGGATATTATATTTCAAATGGATATTGGTAAAAATATCATGGAACAAAGAATAAAATATCAATCATAAATAAATTTAGACTTTGGATTGATGGTTTGAATTTTGTTTAATTTCTGATTTTGTTTTTTTATCCTGTGTGTTTCATATTTTTCTAGTTTATGTTATATTTTTTTCGACTTGACTTTTGATGTTTTTTCAACGGGTTTTTTTATTTTTTTAGAGTGTTTCCTTTATTTAGATTTAATGTTATATTTAGTTGATGCAAAATATTTTGGGAAATTTAATCCATCAGCTCCAGACTTAGGACACTATATCCTTTCACTCATAACACTTCACAAGGTTTATGTGCAATGGTTTGAATTCCCAAATACCCATCACATATTTTCAAAATGGTATTCTAATGAAGCAATGATGTGGCTAACGAAGATTTTGGTGTTCTTTGTTCAACTTGAACTCCCATAATCTCTTAAGGTAATGTTTGAAGCTTCCATTATTATGAGTCTAGCTTGAAATTTGGTGAACTCTTCTACTCAATACAAGCCTCAAAAAAAATTATTGGATTTTTTTTAAGGAAATATTAATCCATGAATTATTTCCCATAACTGTGATGGTACAAAAGGATATACAATGTCTTGTTCTCCAATAAAGAGATAAAACATTATTGGAGTATGATCACATTTTTATTGAGTTAACATTGTATCTTCCTCATCTATTCACGGATGATTCTACTATTTCTTTGAGTTTTTTAGAATTCCTTTACCATACCTATTATAGGATGTTTTCCCTATCAACCATAACTCTGATGGTACATTATTGATATGATCTATCATTATGGATGTATGTTTGGTTGGAGCACCAGAGGCATTGGAGATTTGTCCTATTCCAAATTGTGATGGAGGAAGCTCTATTAGGGGAAATAGGATGTGTGAAAAGTTATACTCCTTATGTAGTTTAATCAAGAGGTCATCTAGTTTCATCTCATAAGAATTATCTAGGAATAAAAATATTGTTTAATACAAATAAGGAATGGTGGGATGCATGAATCACACTTGTATGAAACCTATAAAATAATATATCACATGAGATCTTCTTGGTCTTATACATAGGTTAGGATGGGTTCTTTCTACATGTCAACATGGTTTGGTATCACTAGATCATATGAGTGATGCAGTGCGATAAGAAGCTTTGTTAAAACATTGATATATCATTATGACTCATTGTGATGAATTTTTTTAACGTTTTGAGCAACCAATGGAAGTTTATACTAGTCAATATTATTAAAACTTATGCTATGAACAAGACCATTACAGTTTTTATTGATGTATTTATTTTCCCCTTTTGGACCGTGTGACATAAAGAGTTGTTGTTTTTTATTTAACCCAGTATCCCCATTGTAATGTTTTTGGTTTTTTAATCCCATTGTTGGATTATAATTTTGTGATATAAGAATTATGTTTTATAGAATTTCACATTCTCTTTTTTTTATTTTAATTCTCTATTTATAATGGGTTAAGTTAAGGTAATTTCAATCTAAGAAAAATTTAAATATAATTGAGATACCACCATTATTGAATTTCATGCGTTGAATTTTTTCCTTGTAGACTTAGAATGAGTTTTGTGGTTTTATTGATCTATAGCATCCCTCTTTCTGATGTAACTATATAAGGGTGTTATTGATCAATTTTTGTTATCTTTTTCTTTAACGTTTCCTCTCTGTGTTCTCATAAAATCCATTTGGTTCATGTTATGAGATTTTAGAATGCGTGAGATTATTTTATATGGTTTTTAGGTATGAAAGAAAAAATTATTTATGGTAGGATGTACATTTGTATTCTTTTTAAGATTAGTGTGAGATATAATTTGGCGTGGTTTGAGTTCAATGGATATGTTATGTCAGAGTATTTTTGTTGCATGATACTTTTGAAAATTATTTTTGGAATTATAGTTGTTTTAGAAATTCTTTTTTCTTGATTCTTTTTGTTTTTATCTTCACTCAAGATTACATGGACCCTATGTTGGGATAATGGTTTGAATCACCTGTTGTACATAAAAAATATTGGATAACTATTAGGGTCAATGAGAGATAGTATTGAAGATGATATGATGTTTTTATTGGAAATACCAGAAGAAGGTGTTATAGGAATGCAGTATTGGGGTAACCTCACTTGACCTAAGGCTTAACTATTTATCAAATAAATAATAATGTTCTTCATGATTCATTTCAAATAATCCTCTTTTTTATTTTACGGTAGGTCTCTCTCCTCCAACTAATGTCTGAGATTTTTTAGTTTTGTGATTTTGAGGTTTTATGGGTGTTTTGTAGTTCTATTCCGTAACATTGATTATTTAAGGGACTATCCTATGGTTTAGAAATGAATATCACTTAATGAATTATCTTTATAGAGAATAATATCTTTGTATAAACCAGTTCTAAATTTTTCCTTATAAGCATCATTTTGTGGAGAGATACCTTAGTAAATTCTGTCATCTGATCTCATTTTCTTTAGTAGTTTTTTGGAATTGCTTTTGGTTTATATATATGACAGATAATTGTTTGTATCTTATATTATTTTTCATATTTTTTGTTTTATCTTGAATTTTTTTTCTCATGGGATATAAATTTATTTATTTTTCGATCATCTAATATCTTTAAAGATTTCTAGGTGCAGAAAACCATTTGGTAGGAATAATTGTAATATCCAAAACTTGGCCCCCTCTTCATGATCAAGGTTTCCCTTTCCTCAATGTTTTTAGAATGTTTTAATTTTTTAACTTGAGTCGAACTTTGGTATCTTTGGTTGCATGTTTGTAATTAGATACATAGCTAGAAGTGATATATGGACTCCACACTATCTCTGTTTGGGTCCAACAACCATTCATTACAGTGTTGGTAGTATGGGTTTCTTAAAATAAATACACCATATACTTGGTGAGACCCATTTTTCAATCTATAGGGTTTCTAGGTTCCCAATCGTTATTCATTACAGCGCTGACAAGTTGGTGGTGGCCATAAAGTAGCTGATGGTGTCATTAGATGTTATATGAGTTAGGGGTTGTTATGCCACTTTATGAAAAACCCCTAATTTATTATTTGAATCACATTACTAGACCCTGAATCAAGCTATTCGAACCTTGAGGCTCTCTTGGGGAGATTTTGGTTTCCTTAACCCCAATTCTTAGTGGATTATAATTTCATTCATTGAGATAGATCCTAATTTTCATATATTTCTTCTCTTTATCAAAAGATCATATTTTACTTCATTTTCCTATTAAATTAGGGATATAATATCCATTTTATTTTAAGGATCTATGTTTTCTAACTAGGGGGTTGGTCTCTATGGGTCTTCATCTCACTTCTTCATGTCATTTCTCTCTTCCACTTGGGGTTTCCTTTCTCTGATCATGATTTTGAGATAGGTGTCCAAATCAGCTCACAATAAAATGTAATATATGGTTTCTTGTGTCTCCAATATGAATTTTCATTGTATTTTATATTTTCCACTTATATCTAGTATTAACTATAATGATTGCTTATTTCTTTTGCTTTCCAATAAATATTGAAAAATCATTTTTGACATAAATTTATGTGAAAATTATTTTAAAGGTTTATGATCTTTTATTATAATTTTATATTATTAGTTGGATATTAATAATTTCACCTTATTATTGGTCATGAAGGTTTCCAAAATGATGTAAAAAAATTTGGGTTCTAAATTTTGGAAGATTTCCACTCTTTTTGAAATGATCCATTTAATACTAGTGTTTATTTAGTTGAATTGATTTATAAGTGATACTATAAATCCCATTATTATGTTTAAATTGGACCATGAATCCAACTAGATTATGAAAAAGCAGTAATGGAATTTTATATAAGTTATTTTGAAATTTAAAACTCATAGAAAATAACCCTTTATGTATGATGTAAATTATTGATGCATAAGTGAATTTAATAAGGTATCCATTTTGAGGGTGATTAAAAGAATTGAATTGGTTTTATTTTCAAGATAAAGGGAAATTTTTTTATGTGGCTGATCAATGGAATGATAAATACTTATAATTCATTTTTAAGTGCAATGATGTGATATAATATATGATACGGTACTATAATTGAAATTAACACCTCCATTTGAATGTCATAGGAAGACCTGAGATTCTTTGGACAACTCTTGGTTCACTTGTGCGCTAGTTTATAATCATTCTCTAGGTAGTGGTCTTAGGTGGGTCTTTGGTAAACCTTAGTGATTTCCCCCTCAGTTAGGTTAGGATAGGGTAATATAGAGTGTTTCAGCTAGGATTGATTGATGTTTTGAATCATTTTTCTAGTATGAATACTCTTTCCATAATGACCATTTTGATTATGTTTTAGAATATTTCCCTTTAAAAACTTTGGTATCCATGCTGATTATTTATGAATATTTTATATGTTATTATTATTTTTGTGACTTGTGAAATGATATCAAATTTTCTTTAGTGCGACATTCAATCTATTTTAAACTATTTTGGAATGTTTTGATACGGGAAAATAAATTGTAGTTTATTTAGAGAAGTATTTGTTTTTGTGAAAAAGAACAATTTTTCATGGAAAATGTTTTATACTTTATTTTATTGAAATAAAACTTTGAAAAAATATTTTTTATTTTTATTTTCAAACCTGGATGATAAGGATTCCCTATTAAAGTGTTATTTTTTTTTTCAGTAGTTGAAAAAATACTCTGAATTTAGTTCAGAATTATATATATTATATGTTTAGTAGGATTTTCAATGTAGTGGACATTCTTATATATTTATGTTTGAGATTTTGTGGAGGTGCCTGAGGAATTACCTGACATTCACATGGATTTGTTTTGGTTGGGTATCTTTTTTTCATTGATGTCAATTAAATCAGAGTGTTAATTATCTAGTCGATATTACTTATATTTTATCCTTTTCTATTAGATATACCAATTCGTTCCTTGTTTGGATTTTCATTTTGGTATTTATCTATTTATGTTTTATTTTTTTGCATGAAATATTTCCCACTTCATTATTCTTGAGGCCCGAGCACTTGTTTTTATCCTATTGGAATTGGGAATGCACTACGGGCCAGTGAATGATCTATTTAGGTTTTATTTTTGTTGGTGTTGTAGGTAACTTAATCATAATTTTAATTAATGGAGGTTTTATATTGATGTTCTGGGATTTTCGGTAGCTTGGAGGTCGAACTATCAGAATTTAAGAGGTCGGTTATGGGAGGGTGCTTGATCACCACCCAAATGTGATGTCTCTTGGGTTACTGGGTTATTCTAGAAAGACTACATATCTATTTTGGGCTTAAAACAATTTTTTTTTGATTAATTTGAACTTTTATTTGATTTTTTATGTTTGGCGTTGGGATTTAATGAATTATTCTAACAAGCATGGGTTTAGAGAGAATTCATATGGATGCATGCTATTGTGCACAGTTTTCTAAACCATGTGTGGACCATACATCTGGATCTAATTTGTTCTCAATGGAATAAAAACAATTGGGACCTGTTCTACCAAACCATATGTCTAAACCATATATTATTGATATTTCTTTAGAATTTTTTATTTCTTTTATCTTCTATGTTGTCTTCCTTTTTTTCTTTTCTATCAATTTTGGTTCAAACTTATTTTTGGTAATTTAACATTGAGTTTTTGATGCTTTATTTATTCTAGTGGGTTGGTTTTTAAAAATACATCTTCAAAAATTAAAACCATTAGTTTTTTGAAAAAAACTCATCATAATTTCTTGGAGTTTTGATTTTTTTAAATTCAAAATTCTGCTTGGATTTTATTGTTTTTAAAATATTTTAAATTACAAGTAATGATAGAAAAAAATGATGAGATATTTTTTAGTGAAATTTCATTGATGATTTTTGGAGTAGATCAAAGTTATAATGATTTATAGTGATTTTATTTTGTGTGAATAAAGTCCATATTGATGCTTTCAAAGTGATAATTGTAAAATGTTTTAATATCGAGTTCTTAAAATATTTTTAAGATATGTATTTTTCTTTGAAAAATTTCCATTGAGTATAAAATATTATTTAAATAATATAGACACTTTTTGAAATTGATTATGGTAAAAACCTATGGGGTTAAATAAGTTATATCTATCATAATGAAACTAATTTTTATAATTTGTTGGTTTAGAGTTTTATTATTACCGGATTTTTGTTTTCTTATCCATTGTGTTTTGTATTTTACTAGTTGATGTTACGTTTTGTGGTTTCCTTGATATTTTCCATTGATCATTTTTATAGTCAAAATAAGTGTGTTCTTGTTCAAATATTTCTTTATGATTTTCTTTAACCATTCCTTTATACGTTTTCATAGTAAACTTTTGGGTCGTGTTAGGATATTTGGGAAAGTGCAGACATCTATAATATGGGGTTTTGGGTAATCTAGGAAAAAGAATATGTGGTAATATGTATATTGGTATTATTGTTTTATCTTAGTGTCATTTCTCCATTAGTTAAAATGGGTTCTTTGTAGATTTTTTGTGGTTCTTTGTTTTCCAAGATAATCAATTTGAAATTTTTCAATGGAATTATGGTTAATTTGGAAATTATTTTTCCTTGATTCTTGTTATTTTTATCTTCAATCATGAATGCAGGTTCCTATTCTAATCCAATGGTTAAAATTAATATTATACAAAAGAAGGATCAATTAAGCATTTTTGTGACCAAAAGATGGTGATGATGATGATATGAAGTTTTAATATGAATTAATAGTAGAGGGTATTTTAGGAAAATCTATAGTATAATACCGTTTATGTATGATGTAAATGATTGTTTTTAAGTGAATGTAATGATATCTCCCTTTTGAAGGTGATAAATTTAATTTATTTTAATTTAATTGATATGACAGATAACGGGGAATACTATTATGTGGTTGTTTTTGGATTTTGAAAGAGTTAAAAATCTTTTGTAAACATAAGGAACTGATATAGTATATGATGTGATACAAAATTTTAAATGAAAAACTCAATTTAAATGTTATGTGAAGACCTCGGTAGCTAGGGCATATTTCTAGTTACACATGTGTACTATTTTAGAATCATTATTTTTCTAGTGTCCTTAGGTGGGAGGTACACCAACCTACATTATTTCCCCCTCATTTAGGTTAAGATAGGGAAATACTAAGTGTCTAGGATGAGGTTGATTGATCGTTTATTTTATTTTTATAGCACTTGTAATTGTTTCATTGGTGACCATGTTGAATCTATTCTGGACTATTTCGATTTTGCAACCTTGGTATCCATGATGACGATTTTTTAATATTATTCCAGGTATAAATATTTTGATGAGTTTTGAGATGATATCTTGTTTTCAACAGGGTTCTTTATATATTATTTTAAATTATAATTTTTGAATATTTTGATATGAGACAATAAATTATATTTTTATTTGGGAAAATGATTTTTTTAAAATAACTGTTGTTTTGATGGAATATTTTTGATATTTTTTTATTGAAATAAATCTTGGAAAAACTATTTTGTATATTTATTTTAACAGATGCTTGATATGGGTTCTCTTATAAAGTGTAATGGTTGTACTTAGTGTGTGGTGACCTAATGTTAATCTTTCTCACACAAATATATATTACATGTTTAAAAGGTTTCTCGATACAGTGGATATTATTATATAATTTTGTATAAGATTTTATGGATGTGCATGTGGTATTCCCTCACTTTCACTTAGAGATTTTTTCATTTGGAATCTTTTTCCCTGATGTTAGTTGTATAGAAAATATATTTATCTTTTATGTTTTAATTTTTTTAATGTCAGATTTCTCAGTTTCTTCTTTGTTTGAATTTTTTCTTCGGTTTATCTCATTATGATTTAGTTTTTTTATTTAAAATTATTCCCACTTAATTATTTTTTATTACTGAGTTCTTGTCTCCACCCTTATGGTATCTGAAATACCCATCAAACCTATTGTTGATTGATTTAGGTGTCATCTTCAATGTTGTCCCGAATTGGTTTGTCACTATCTTAGTAGTTCTCCACATCATAATATATTTTAAACCCTTGATAGATAAATACTTCAATGATAGTTTGAATTAAAAATATAAGTCCATATTTATAAATTTAAAATAAAACAAAAAACATGGTTTAATAGATTAAAAGTAATTCATTGAAAATAAGTCATGACAGTTAAATATAAAGGGTAAAAGTGTCAATTTAAACATGTTTGGGAAATATTGATTTATTTGAAATAATCTAAGAATATAAGTAAGATCATAGTTAATAAATTCATGGTAGAACTAGTATTATAGTAAAGAAATATAATTGTCTCAAGTGATATATAAAGTCACTGGGAAAAGAGACATAGCTTTCTAGAACATGGTCTTGTGGGAAAATCACATGATATTTTGTAGCCATCGTTATACCATGAACTGAAATGGTTCTATGATGATCTACACAAAGTTATATACATTATTTTTTAGTTTTTTCCAATATCTTATGATGGTACTTATCTTAGAAATCGTCTTAAGAAGGTACGGTATCTCATGAGGCAACACTAACCCTAGGAATTTAATTTAGATCAAACATAACTTATCATGAAAAATTTCTACATAAAAATATTTATATAAATCCTTAGAAATTAGAATAAAAATTTTAATTATATAATCCCAAGTATTTCAAAGTATTTCATTCATTACATTTCATGAAACATGTTATATACATCTTACTTATGAAACAAGAAGTATAATTTATAAGAAATAACCATTACAACCCATTTTAAAATCCAATTAAAAATAATATTATAAATTATTATAGTAAAAAAACAAAATTTTAACATTTTTATAAAAATATATTTTAAATTAATAAATTTTTTAATAATATTATAATAAATATATACACAAATATTTACCTACTGTAAAGTGAGATATCCATTAAAAATGATTTTATTTTATCAAAAGATATGTTAAGAAAATATAATGAGATGATCAACAACCCTAACTATAAAAAACAACAATAAAATCCACGAAATTCATAACCAAATGCTAAAATATGCATTTGGTGAAATAAAAATTGAGGATGAGGCAAAAATTGGATGAATGAGGAGTAGAGGAATTACTTAATTGGAGGATTATTCCTCCTTGTAGATATTTTTATTATGATAATTGAATATGATGGAGAGGGATTCAATATCGTAAATTAGAGGCTAGGTTCTAAAGGGTTTTGGAATTTGGGAGAAGAAAATGGTTATGATTTCATTTAAATTTGAACTCTAATAGAAAAAAAAATACACTTTTAAAATTTTGATTAGGCTATGTGCACGACTAGGGAGCCCATGCACATTGATCATGAAACTTGTTTCCTTTAAATTCCGAACAACATATTTACTTTTCAATGCATGGGTATATTATTTGGTAAGAACCCAACACATGGAAGTTGTAAAAACCCTAAAAATATTTAATATTTTCCCTAAGCCTCTACCAAAAAGAAAAAACTAATTATGAACAAATTAAATACCTAGAAATAATATCATGAGTTCCCAATTCTCCCACCATATGAATTTTTACCCCTATAAAATTCTTAAAAGGATTATTAATCTAAAAATATATGATGAAATTATTTGTCAAGTGGGATAATCAAACCAATTTTGTAGGAGAGTCCTTTTTTGGTACTAAAATACAAAAAACATTGGGATAAACTTACCCAAAATCACTTTACAATTATGATCAACAATAAGTATAGGCTACTCAACTATTTAGTCCTTAGAGTTTAAACCAAAATCCCAAAAAAATGGTATATAAAAAGGATTAGCATAATTCTTATTCAATTGTGAAACACAGAATATATCATGGGTAGATGTCACAAAATGGGAAATAGATAACTAATATACTTCACACCCGAGCTATATAGTAATCTCGGATAGCCTAACATAATATGGAATAAGATTTCCTTACTTCTGCCCTTTTTTTTATCCTATTTTGGTGATATTTTCCCAAATACCTTACCCCCTTTGTGAAATCCAATGGTCTACAATGATGATAAATAGATGATTCTATAAATTTTGTGCCCCAACAATTTAATATAAATAATATGATTCTTCTCTGTCATCTGCTACATTATGATCAGTCTGAATAGTAGCGTCTCACCAACTATAGCCAAGTAGAGAAGAGACATTAATTACTGACAATATAATTCTTTAAAAGAAGGCATATTAATCGAATATTTGTAAATATTATAATATAAAAATTCAATCAATAATTAGTTTTCATCCTATGATACTAAAACATATATGAAGAAATCACGTAACAAATTCTTGAGAATTTCAATTTCCCTCTATGTATGAAAATATCTTGGAGGATAATAAACCATGATTATATTTACCAGACTCTCAATCAAAATTTCAATGAATTTTTAAAACTGTGAGTTGAACCTAGGCCCTCTATTAAAAATTATTATAGGGGTATCCCTATGAGATTTAATTATATCATGCACATATATCTTTCCCAACACCTCTTCCTTAGTTCTATCCTTAATCAGTGACAAATGGAATTATTTCGTCAAATAATTGATCATTACCCAAATGAGATTCATTCATTGAGAGGTATGAGGTAATAAAATATTGAAGTAAATAAATATATTATCTCAATTTAGGTAGGTATTATTAAAGGTTAAATTAAACTAAAAGTATTTTGATACTATAAGTTTACCTGTTGAGAAGTTTGTTTTTCAGATATATAAGCTGCAAGAGGGGATATGAATTGATGTTTAGTTAGACATATAAGTTTTCACCAACTAAAGAATGTATAATTTGTAAAATTTATAAAATCTTAATAGATCAGAGTAATATGTAAAATAAATATACTTAAATTTAAATATTAAATGTTAAAATTTAACTTAAATAAAAAATCTAATAAAAAACAAGTGCAATACAATTAAAAACAATATATAGAGTTTATAATAACAATCCATAAACTACCTTGATGAATATTATAAATAATATAAACCAGTTTCACTTGAAATAAATATTACCTTTTACTACAAATAGGTATGAGGATCAATAATTTTATACCAGGGATATAAGTTCATAACCTATAACATTGTAGATACACCTAATAAAAAAATTCTAGACCCTACATATTCAAGAATAAAATATCAAAATAAAGCATCTATATACCCATTCTCATTTTCTATCAACCTGATCAGTAGAAATTCCATCCCCATACATTTTTGTATTCAAATCCTAGATGTTATAGTTTAATGGCCTCATATTCTCATTAATACAAAAGGATCAGCAGAAAAAAAAATTAAAACTAAAATAGATAAATCTTTGATAATCAGTACCTCAGACACAAAATCACTAAGTATCACACCGAATATATTAGAAATAGAATCTCTCAACATTGAGGTAGTTTATATCTTGATGTAATGTGATTCAAAATCTATTTTTCGTTGAGGACATATCTCAATTTATATGCATTAATGAAACAATCTTCTTTGTGTTTTTTATTTCTATTATGAATAAATATTAATATGTTGTATAGTCTATAGAATTCAGTATTGATTGACTTCAAAAATATCTAGAACTTAAATGGGTTAAATTTTTTACTCCATGACATATGAATTATAATTTAAGTCTACATAAAATAAGAACTAAAGAACTTTAAGTAAGCTCTTGTAAATCAAGGACTATGTTTTGATTCATCAAAATAATAGATATGTATTATATTATTTTAGGAAAATGACTTAACTATCTCCCTCATTTTGATATTCATAAAACACAGTAAAATGTACATAACAATAAAGAAGTAAATACATAAATTTTATTGAAAGGAATAAAGTATAAAATTCGGTATAAAATATGTAAAACCTACCAAACCATCTGATATGAGATGATTATATGAGTAAACATCACTAATGTTTCTCCCCCTATATTTTTTTAAACATCACCCAACAATGACCCCTTACTAAATTAGTAGAAATATATACTTTATCCCTCTTAACTTCATAATTCTTATATTTGATATATTTTCCTAACCTCTACTCAATTTCTAACTATTGAAACATATAATTTTTATCCCTTTGAAATTATTAAAAAATAACAACATTGAAATAAACAATGAAAAATAATTAATCTATATGTAAGAGTAATAAAAATATATTATAGTAATAAACAATACATAAGATAAAGAGAAAACAAGGATATGGGGTTTACACATATTATTGAAACATTTGAAGTTAAAAATTACATTCTTCAAGATATAAAATGATAATTACATTGATCAAAATAACTTATATAAGGAATATTGGTAGAATATTTGTAAAATACATCTTATAATTTCCATAAAAAAATATTTAAGAATATATAAAGTACCTACATGAATAGTTATCATAGTTCAATATAAACAAGGGATATACTCCCACTTTATCCAATAATTTTTCAATTTCTTTAAATTTTAAAAAAGAAGTGAAAAGTGATCAATCAAAAATGGTCCAACCAATTCTATGTTTATGTATTCAAATATTTCATAATGTAATTTTTTATTTAAATATTAACATGATGATATCTAGTTATATAAATCTAGGAATAATACATCCTTTTAGTGAGTAATTCAATAGTAAATTGTGCACTATATTTATGTGTTTTTCCCATGAGTGATGTTTGAGTTTCTTAGTCAATGGAATAAAATTTTCACTATCATAAATAATTTGGTTTTGAGTAAAACTCATTATGAAATTAGTTAATGTCTGATATATTCACAATAATTGAGCACTGAAATGTCAGGCTACGATATACTAAGCTTTAATAGTGAAAAGTGAAAATGAATATTACATTGTACTAATCCAAGAAAATTAAGATTCACCAAAGAAATGAGATGTTTTGATATTACAATTTTGATACAATATAAGACATTTGAAATACAAATATAAATTAATATTAATAGTAAAGTAAAATATGGATGAATTAAATAGTCAATGTTCAAAAGTACTTTTATGATAAAAGAATACCTATTTGGATGCCTTAAGATTAGACATTATCTTATTGTCATAGATTCTCATATGAAAGAAGAAAATGTATATAATTTCTCATCACTTAGTTGTTAAGTAAAGTATACTAATTATAATCCCTATATATAATTTAATATCTCTCAATTCTTGAGTTCCATGTAGATTAATTTTACATGAGATACCTATCAGAGTAATTACAATAGAAACATTATAAAAAATGATTATGTAAATATCTGAAATACTTGTGGTAAGTTAAAATATTTCCTTATGATATATAAGTAATCTAAAATCATAGCATGTAATAAATTCCACCATTCATACTCATCTAAAATTCACTTTTCCTGAGTTCCAAAAACTATCCAAAATTATATTTTAGGTTAAAACAGAAATGAATTCATTTACATAGATTCATATAATTATGATGTTATTAAATACTTTCCTGATAAAAATATTTGGATCTACAATTCCTTTAAAAAAGTTGTTTTGATGTTAAAATCTAAACCATTTGTCATACCTAAGTCGTATGGGTTGTTTAAGTCCATATAGTGCCTTAGAAAGTTTAAAAATAAGATCCAAAAAACTTACATCATGAATACCAGAAGGTTGTTTAAGAAATAAATTACTATTAAACATATATAATAAGGAAGAAACTATTATATCTATTTGAAATAGTTTAAAATTTCGATGAGCTGTGAAGGATAATATAATATAGACAGATTCAACTGTAGCTACTACAACAAATTTATTTAAAGAAAATATATCATGTAAAGGTATTTTTTCATATTATGTAAAAGGTTTAGTCATATTATATGAAATAAGGAAATTGTAATACCACATAAGCCATTGATTTTATGTGATGAATGAATATATCGTATCCTATGACTAAGATATGTTGTTAGTGAATGAAATTAAATTTCATGAGACTGTCAATATAAATCATACCGTATGATTATCAGATGTTGTAAATCTTATTATAATGATAATATATCAATTAAATTTACATTGATTGTATTAAACAATTCATTAGGAATGGCTATAAAAATTAGTGTAAGCTAATCGTTAAAGTGTCAAAATTTTGATCTCTTCCACCAAAAGTTATCATTTAAGATATGATTTTATAATATGAAACATGGGGGACAAGATTCATTAATTCATGTGATTCATGATGTTTCTAATGCATTTACTTATCCATTATAAAATATATATAAATAGTCTATCGACTAATGGGTGTCCTCAAGGATTTATTTAGACTACTTCCATGTGATTGAAGTGTATTATTCATGGTTGATGCTTGAACAAAAAACATATATCCGAAAACTATTTTCATCTTTTTTCCTTTAGATCATGAGGTGGTGTCACACCATGATGTTAACTGTTTGATATACTTATGTTGTATCAAAATATATCCATTGTTTATGTGTTTTTAGGATTCAAAAAATCCAAATTTATATTATAACGAGTTTATCTTATGTGTTTCATATTATGTCTCTAAATATTCCAAAAATTTGTGAACTTTACATAAAAAATATTTTAGTTGAGTTTGTCTTCAGTGAGTACAAAGATACATAATATTCTGAAATTAAAATATTTTTTAAATAAATTAACCTTATTCTAATTGTTTATCTAATAATAATCATAATTATCGTATAAAGTAAACTCAGAATCTATGATAGAATTTCATTCTATTCCAATTTAATTTAAATTATGGATTCCCATTTTGGAAAGGTCATCTAACTACATGAGAAGATTATCTCATGGCGCATGTAAAGTATATTTTACTTGTTCAATGTCAAGAAATATCAATTAAAAGAAAATTATGAGAAATATTTTATATCACAATGTAACATCCTGATTCCGGAAGCCACCCAGAGGCGCCCCGTACCCGTTTGGTCACATGGGATCAAGTGCATTTCACCGAAATCCAGAGGCTTCCGACTAGTAGCGATGGCCTTGGGTGTGATAGTGGGGAAACTATACCGTCATTAGAAGAGTACATAGTGGAAGTAAACAACACACAATAGAAGAAGCAATAAATATCCAACAACAGTAAACACAGAAGATTAATAAGGAAACAACTGGAGAATAAATATATATAAATAATTCAGGATATATATATGTCTAGGAAATCATCCAAACAAGTCACAGTGTTGAATACAGTGCTAAACCAAAGTACAAAAGGAAAACAAATAAGAAATTCTTTTGCAACGCAAGCCTCGGCTTGGTCCCATGTTCCCTAGCTCCAGTAATCAAGTACTTGTAGTCGAAGGGCGCTTTCCCTTGTATATACCTGCAACAATATAATATGTTTGGTCCCAAAATCATGGCCCAAACATGGTATGAGACTAAATCATAGTAGGCAACCACCATAGGATCTATTCCTAATAATCAATGAATATAGAGAAGGTAAAAGTACAGAAAGCAGTAAACAAGGAAGCACTAAGCGGCACACAATCCATAGTTTCCAATAATTTAATTCCCAAACAAGCAATCAGCTACTTAATCTAGTAGAAACAAATAGGTAACCCTCTAGGTAGTTCTCACATCCTGCACCCTATGGTTCAACCAACAAGTACCGGAAACCCTCCGGGAGGCACACACAGTCTCACCCCTCTGGTTCAGCTAATGTATAGACTCTCTGGGGAAGCACTCACTGTCAATCCCCCATACTGTCTCGTATCATACTAAAGGCACTATTGGGAAGCACTAAATGTCTCATTACCCCTATGGACCATGTCGAGGAACTACCTACACTCTGACGAAGCACTCAACGTCAATTCCCTCTATGGTCTCACATCGTAAAATTACAAAGACTCTCTAGGGAAGCCCTTATGTCCATTCTCGTTGTGGTCTACTACAATTGGTTCTCACGGCCCTGAGTAAGTCAAAAAAGTATACCATGCGTAACGGCCATGGTAAACCTCAAGAACTACTTGGATATCATTCTATGGAATATCAACACTTTAGAAATATAGTCATACCATTCTACAATACTAGGCATGGAATGTAAAAAGAAGCCAAATAGGAAAACACGAACCAAAGTTCAAAACATGTAAACATTCATGGGAAATAAATACAAAGCACAAAAATCCAACCTATTCACAAACAATATCCTCTACTCTAGCATATGAGAAAAGAGGATAACAATAGGGGTAAAACAGTAAACACTCAATACCCCATTCAAGGGTATTGGTGGAATTTTCACAAAATATTCATTGACTTTCAACAGAAAGGAACAAACCACCTACCTCAGGGTTAGGATTTCAAAATACTTTAACCTCAATGATATAATCTCCTTAGAACACTGAAGATCTACAAAAACGTCTGAAACATTCAACCCATGATAACTTGAAACAGAAGTTGAAACATGGAACAAGGCTCCAACAGAAGAGAGAAATCATTGATGCGATTACAGTGAAATCAACAGTGTTCGAATTGGAGAACGGATGGAGGCTCAAGGGCTCATTGGAGATCCATGTATTCTCGGTGGTCTCGGATGAACTAGGTTGATAAAGAGGGTGTTATATCCATCAGACGTGACCCCGGTGCATTTAATGAAAAAAACAAAGTACACGGCGTGTACTTTTGGAGTACACGGCGTGTACTTACTATTCCAGTACTTCACTTTAGGAAACCTCCATGTCACCCCGCACGACCATGGGTTTAGACATGACACAACTAGCACACGGCCTCCTGCAGCAACAAAGTACATGACATGTACTCATAAAGTACACGATGTGTACTTGAAAAATTTCCAGAAACATCCCTTTTCTCAAGAACTCCAGAAAAATGAAAAACATTCCGGAAAAGAAGGTTCGGGTTGTTGTAAAATTTCCCCCTTAATGAAATTCGTCCCCAAGTTTACCTAGCATGGCGTAGAAGAAGAAACCCCAAACATCTCTGACCACTCTGCTCGTACATTGGCCTCTCTCTCCCAAGTCTCTTCTTTCACCCGTCCGTGCTGCCATAGCACTCGTACCAAGGGAACAGACTGGACGGGGAGCACCTTTGTACAATGATCAACAATTTGGATATGATGCACCTCAAACAATGCATCCACCTTGACCTCAACCTCTTCGGGTTAAAAAGCATGAGATGGTTCTGAAAAGTAACTTCAGAGCTGAGAGACGTGAAAAAATCATGCATATCTAGGTATCTATGAGGTAACTACAACTGATAGGAAACCGACTCAACTCTCTCCACCACCTCAAATGGCCCGATGTACCTCGGATAAATCTTACCCTATCTTTTAATCCTCCTGTGTCCCAACATTGGTGTGACATGTAGAAAAACCTGATCCCCGACCTCAAACTTTAGCGGTCATGTCTGCTGATCAGCATATGACTTCTGATGAGACTGTGAAGTAGAAATATTTTTCTTAATCAACACTATCTGTTTTGTGGTCTCTTGAACAAGATGAGTTCCCAAAAAAGCTGCCTCTCCTGCCTCCAGACAACATAAGGGTGACCGACATGGCCTACCGTACAAATCCTCATAAGGTTCCATCTGAATAGTTTCTTGAAAACTATTATTGTAGGAAAACTCCACAATAGCTATATATTTCTCCCAAGAACCTAAAAAATCCATAATGCATGCTCAGAGCATTTCCTCATGCACCTGAATTGTACGCTCGGACTGGCCATCAGTCTGGGGACGGTATGCTGTACTCAAAAGTACGTATGTACCCAAAGCCTTCTGAAGCCCCTACCAGACCTGAATTGTAAAACACACATCCCTGTTAGAAACAATGGAGTGTGGAACTCCATGCATATTTACAATCTCACAGATTTACAACCGCCCTAGATCATCAACACTGAATGTCTCCTTGATCGGCAAGAAGTGAGTGACCTTAAGAAGTCTGTCAATGATATCCCAAAATGCATCATTCCCTCGAGGCGATCTCGGTAAACTGGTCGCGAAGTACATCACAACATCATTCCACTTCTTCTCGGGAATGGGTAACTGCGGTAAAATCCTTGTTGGTCGTTGATGCTCCGCCTTCACCTGCTGAAAAGTGGAACACCTTATGAGGAAACCAGAAACTTCCTTATTCATACTTGGCCACCAATACTGATGGTGTAGATCACGATACATATTGGTGACACCAGGATGAAATGACCAAACTGAGGAATGAAAATCCCACATCAGCTCCTCACATATATCTGCTGGCACCCATACACATCCCTAGAAATGTAAGATCTCATCCTCTCCTATTTTCCATCCAGGATGAGGGTCCTCTCCTGACACACTCTCCCACAAGACTAGGTCTTCTGAGTCTGATATCTTCCTCATCCGCACTGAATCAAGAAGGGTAGAGGTAACAACCATAGAAGAAAGAAAGGTCTGACCCTATCTGTCATACACCTACAAATTCATCTCAGAGAACAGATCCATAAACTTCCACTCACTACTAGCCTCCTTAATTGAAAATATCTAGGACATCCTTCTCAATGCATCAGCCACAGCATTGCCTTTCCCTGGTGTGTAGGAAAGATCTAAATCAAAAAACTGAAGGTACTCAACCCACCATTACTATCTCAAATTCAGATCATGCTGAGTGAAGATGTACATGAGATTCTTGTTGGCGGTGAAAACCACAATGTTCTCTCCCAAAAGATAAGGTATACAACATCATAAGGCATGAAAAACAACTGCCAACTTGAGATCATGCATCGGTTAATTCTTCTCATGTGGCCTCAACTGCCGAGACCCGTACACAACGACTCCATCTCCCTACATAAGTGCATACCCTAGCCCGATACCTAAAGAATCAAAATAAACGATATAGCACTATCCTGGCTCTGTAAAGACTAGTATCAGTGATGAAGTAAACCTTCCTTTCATCTTGTGAAAGGTTGACTCCCATGAATATGACCATAAGAACTTCACACCATTCTTATTCAGACATGTTAGTGGTACTAATAAGAATGAAAAGTATTGTAGGAAATGTTTATAGTATCCATCCATCCCTAAAAAACTATGCACCTCAAAATTTTCTTCATCTACTCCCGTAGAACTATAACTCGCACTTTCTCTGGGTCTAATGACACTCCTGTCTCTGAAATAATGAGACCCAAGAAGTGAATCTGGTCCATCAAAAAGTGTCACTTTGAGAGCATATCATATAACTGATTCTCCCTTAGTTTACTCAAAACGATCTCAAGATGTGTGGCATGGTCATGTCGAGTGTGAGAGTAAACCAAGACATAATCCATGAAGACCACTATGAATGAATCCAAGTATGGATAGAACAATCAGTTCATTAGTGACATGAAAACTGATAGCTCGTTTGTGAGACCGAACGACATAAATATGTACTCGTATAGACCATACCTGATCTTGATGGCTTTAAGAGGTTTATCTGATGGTTTAACGTGCAACTGATGATAACCGGACCTCATGTAAATCTTCGATAATACCCGAGCTCCTTGATGAAGATAAAAGAGATCATCAAAACTAGGCAGGGGATATCAGTTCTTGACCATTAACTGGTTCAACTTACGATAATCCACAAAAAGCCTAAGGGTGACATATGCCTTTTTTGCAAACAGGACAAGTGAACCCCAAGGAAAAGTACTGGGTCAGATTAAACCCTTTTCCTGCAACTCCTCCAACTGCATCTTGAGCTCCTCCAACTCTGGTGTAGCCATTTTATAAATAGAAATGGACACGGCTTCCTCTCCTGGCACTAGATCAATAGAAAATTCTACCTCACGCTCTAGAGGCAAACCTAAAAAGTCTTCTGGAATAACATCCTTGGAATGATCCACCACTAGAGGAAAGTCTAACTGCGAAGTCACCTGGTCATCCAGATATAGACTACCAATCTGGCCCGTAAATCCTCATATCCCATGATGCTCGGGTCCTACTCTACTCGCCTGGACATCCCACTCACCCTCATGAAGAAAAGATCCACCCTCTGGGGATATGAAGTTCACCATATGGTGATAACAGCCGACGACTGCTTGGAAGGGAACTAACCAGTCCATCCTGAGAATGACCTCATAGACTATCATATATAGGACATAAAGGTCTCATAGAAAGTGACACCCAACAACCTCTAGGGGGGACTCCTTGTACTAATGCACACTGTATGTCCTTGTACCCAACAGAGAGTCCAGTGTAAAAACATCGGCAAACGAAATGATACGGAGCCCAAAGCTCTCCATAATAGAGACAGATATAAATATATGAGTAGCACCAGTATCGAAAAGAGAAGAAGATAAAACTGAGGCTACTATGATCGTATCTCGAACTGTAGAGGGTCCAGGATCTTTCTCCTGATGGGTCTACTCCACTGTAAAAGTTTGGCTTGCACCGTGGCCCTATGACCTTAATTGACCACTCTGAGATGATCAACCATGCTGTTGCTGAAAGACAAGAGACTGAACTCAATGACCATGATCTCCACCACATCCTGAATGGCCGGAAGAACTCCAGTTCTCAGACTGGTGAGAAACTGAAGGCGCTACTCCCGAACGCGGAGTCCTAGAAGAAACCCTATCACCGGATTCTAATGAAAATATCTAACAGAAATGCTGAAGGTGACCCATATTGCCTCATGCTCGGCACTCCATTGGGTCTCTCGGAAAATTTTGCCTTATATTCCCTCTTCATACACAATGGTATCACACCAGCAGGCTACCTGATGATGCATCCCACCCACACAGGAGGTCTGCATGATCCTTATAAAACCATCTCAGAATTGTGCATCAGCACCTGTGTCCGGAATGATGGCTAGTGCCAAGACTGGCACAATAGGAGGACGTCTCGGTGACATGACTCCCCAAGGTCAAGTGCACACCTTAGATAAACATTATCAAGGACTAAAAACTAGACGTGTAAGAAGGGAACAAGAAAAAGAAAGAATTCAAGTTTCACAAAACATGACTACACGGCAAGAGTAAAGACTATATGGCCTGTTCCCTTATGTAATTTACATGGGCATGTACTTTTTCCTAAACTGGTCATGTAACACCCCAAACAGACGACGTGTTCTAAAAACACACGACATGTAATTGAATCCTCTTCCCATGCCCGGGTCCTTCTATAAGGTTAAGCCACACAACTCTCCTAAGACCAAACTACACAGTGTGTTCAAGGTAGACACGGCATGTACAGGACAAGCTTCACTTGGCCTGTGTTGTTATTCACACAGTCAGACACATGACTCAATGTACACGATGTGTTCTTGATAGACACGACATGTACATGAAAAGATAACACTGACCCGTGTTGTTAGGGACATGGTCAGGTACCTAGTCAGACTACACAGAGTGTTCATGGGGGACATGACGTGTATAAGAAGAGTCTCCACCGACCTGTGTTGTTAGCTACATGGATGAGTTCCTAAGATTATACTACATGGCATGGTCAACGCAGACACAGTGTGTTTACACCAAACTTTTCCCATCCCGTGTCTCTTCCCACACGACCTACTACATAGTCAGAGACTACACGGCGTGTACATAAAGTACACCAAGTGTACTTAAGAAAAACTATTTCTTCCCAAATAGAAGAACACATGGTGTGTACATAACATTACACAACATGTATTCTGGGTTTTCCCAGATAGTAAGCCCCAGAAACTACTCCAGAACCGAGAAAACACTGAAATAAGCATTGAAAGTACCAAATTCTAATTATTGAGGGCCCATACTCCCCACGAATCAAAGTTGGCACCCTGTACATGTTATAAAAAAGAAAACAGTGCAATGATCCACCATATTCTAGCCCATGAGGTCCCATAACACCTCAGGAACCGAATTTTGGAATTCATTCAAAGAAAACCATACCCACAATTCCCTATCAAATAGCAGGTATCTCTATCAAGAAATCTATCACAACAACATGCAATCGCTAATGCATCCTATATGACATGGAAAGAATGAATGACATGTGATTTCTATCAAGTGACTATATGATGCATGAGATAGAATACCCTTATCTCATTGGGTTGTCACAAAAATAGAACCTCAATAACATCAACAGTAACCACACAAAACATGTGAATAACCCAACGATGAAATAAAATCAACTGTAAAATTATAAACCAGAAAATTTAAAAAATGAGGTAGATTGGCTTTTCCCTATACACGGGCTAGCTACTCCCAGACACAACTTATTACGAAGGACCAATCCCATCCTATCCCTATCTAAAGACTCCAAACTTTATGTCAAGAATAAAAGAAATCCCCTCTGATAACACTTTGTAACATCCCAGTTCTAGAAGCCACCCAGAGGTACCCCGTACCCAGTTGGTCACATGGCCTCAAGAGCATTTCCCCGAACACCAGAGGCTACCGAATAGCTTCGAGGGACTTGGGTATGATATTTGGGAAACTATGCCCTCATTGGTAGAGTACACAGCGGAAGTAAACAACACACAATATCTGAAGAAGTAAATTTCCAACAATAGTAAACAGCAGAAGACTGATAAGGAAACAAATAGAGAATAAATATATATAAATGATTCATGATACATATATTTATATGAAATCATCCAAAAAAGTCACAATACTGAATACAGTACTAGAACAAAGTACCAAATGAAAAAAGATGAGCAATTATTTAGCATCGCAAGCCTTGGCTTGGTCCATGCTCTCCATCTATAGTAATCAAGTACCTGAAGTCATAGGGTGCTTGACCTTATCTATACCTACAGTAATATAATCTGTTTGGGCCCAAAATCATGGCCCAAATAGGGTGTGAGCCTAAATACCATTAGGCAACCACAACAAGATCTATGCCTAACAGTCGGTGAATATATGGCAGATAAAAGTACAGAAATCAGTAAACAAGGAAGCACTAAGCAGCGCACAATCCACAGTTTCCAAGAATTTAATTCAAAAACATGTAATCAGCTACTCAAGAAAGTTGAAAGAAATAGGTAACCCTCTGGGTAGTTATCACAGACTGGACCCTATGGTTCAACCAAGAAGTACTCATAACCCTATGGGAGGCACACACAGTCTCACCCCTCTGGTTCAGCTAAAGTATAGACTCTCTAAGAAAGCACTCACCGTCAATTCCCCCTACAGTCTCGTATCAGACTAAAGGCACTCTGGGGAAGTACTCAACGCCTCATCGCCCATGTGCCCCATGCTGAGAAACTAAAGGCAGTATGAGGAAGTACTCAACGTCAATTCCCCCTATGGTCTCACATTGTAAAATTATAAAGACAATCCAGGGAAGCCCTTACATCCATTACCCTAGTAGTATACTACACTTGGTTCTCATGGCCCGGAGTAAGTAAAATATGTATATCACGCATAATGGTAAAGGAAAACCTCAAGAACTACTTGGATTAAATTCAATGGCATATCTGCACTTTAGAACTACAGTCATACAATCCTGCAATACTAGTCATGGAAACTAAACAGAAGTCTAACATGCAAACAAGACCCAAAGGTCAGAATACGTAAACATGCCTGGGAAGTACATCCAAAACATAACAGTTCACCATATTCACAAACAATATACTCTACTCTAGAATATATGCAAATTAGGCAACAATAGGGGTAAAACGGTAAACACGCAATACCCCGTTCAAGGGTATTAGTAGAATTTGCACAAAATATTCAATGAATTTCAACAGAAAGGAACAAACCACATATCTCGATGTTAGGAGATCAAAATAATATAACCTCATGGCTAGAATCTACTTAGAACGCCGAAGATCTACAAAAACGTCTAAAACGTTCAACCCATGATTACTTGAAAGAGAAGTGGAATCATGGAACAAGGTTCCAACAGAAGAGAGAAGTCATTGATGAGATTTCAATGCAATCAATGGTGTTTGAATTGGAGTATGGTTGGGGGCTCAGGGGATCGTCTGAGATCCATAGTTTGTCGATGCTCTTGGATGAATTAGGTTGAGCAGGAGGGTGTTCTATCCCACAGACATTACCCCAGGGCATTTAATGAAAAAAAAAACAAAATACACGATGTGTACTTTTGGAGTACACGACATGTACATACTATTCTCGTTCTCCTCTTTAGGCGGCCCCCATGTCACCCCACACGACCATATGTGTCCATGACACGACCATCACACGAACTCCGGCAACAATGAAGTACACGACATGTACTCAGAAAGTACACGACGTGTACATGAAAAATTTCCAGAAACTCCTCTTTTCTCGAAAACTCTAGAAAAAAGAAAATCATAACTAAAAAGAAGGTCCGGGTTCTTACACACAAAATGGAAATATGTAAAAGGATTATGATATGAGAATCAGATGAATTCATGAAGGTCAGTTATCATCTTTCAGTAAAAAGATTATCTTATAAAGAATATTTGTATTATGAAATACAGTAGATAAATATATGATTAATCTTATAAATATGCTATATAAATCATATTATAATAACAACAATACCATCCATTTATATTATTAGGAATAATAAATCTTTCAATGAATCTTGATTATATTTTTAACGTTAGTATAATATGTCAATAAGTCAATTCAGGCTTTTAAATGAATATGAAATTGTTCTATCCAAATTTGTAAATTTGGATTTGGGATAAGTGTTTTTTTAAATACAAAGATCAGAAGAATAATATTTTTTATACCACTATGACAAAAGTTTATTCTATATTTTTGAAATAAGAATACACACCATTAAAAACCCATCTTATCTAATTTATAAAGGATTATTCATTATATAATTGTGTTTATCAAGTGTTCTTATGCTCAAATTAAAAATATAAGATATAACTAGATGAGTTTCTATCCGGATTATGTATTGATAGATACATGGATTCATTCATGTGAAAATAAGAACAACTAAATATACACACAAATGAAATATTTGATATGACACATGTTTCAAATATCTCAAGAATATAACAATTGAAGCTATTATACTAGAGTTTTGTTTAAAATACCATCCTTTGAAATTGAAGAACATCCGAAACAAAACATAGATGCTTCTCATTTACTCTGGATTTATATTCAACAATTGTCTATTAATTCTTAAAAATGTATGATGAATCATTATTCTAAATATAATTTACTCTTTATATAATCTATAATCATTTTCATTAAGTGCTTGGATACTATAGAGAATACTTGTAAAGGGAGGGTTTGGTTGAATTCTCTTTGACCATTGTTACAACTAACGACTACATTTACTTAGCTGGGAGCCCCTAGAAAATGGAATGATGTAAATACCCAAACCAGCCCTTCTAAGTCCAATTCATATAAATGAGGGGTATATTTTTTAAAACAAACTAAAAAATACCAAATATTTATTAAATATTAGGAACATTTAATGGTATAGGTTTTGGAGAAATAGATACATGTCATACATCTTAATAAAAAGAAATAAAAAATTCTTTGAGTTCTCTGATTCTTTAATGAAATTAAAATCACAATGTAAATCCAAAAAACCTATGAAAAATAAATTAAAAACATTGGGTATGTAATTATTTTTCCTAGTAAGGTGTTTTAAAATTATTGATAAATACCTTTAAGGTATTCTTTTAAAAATAATATCGATAATAAATTTAAAATTAAATTTTTATAATATCATTGAAATTTCTTACACCTTAAAAATACTATATCTCTGGGAAAATTAATTATACTCAAAAAAATCATTAAACATGTTCACGTGATTATCATAAAAAAATGGAATCTTTGAAAAAAAACACTGAGTCCACTTGAATCATTGAAGGTTGTCTTGGGCCTACCCACTTTCCTAGGGATGAGTTCACTCCCAAATTCCTTACAATATATACAATCTCCAACTGTCTGATTTTATAAAATTATTTTAATCTTATTACATATATACATACATTATTCACTTTTCTTTTTACTTAATAAAAATATTCACAAAAATAATCTCAAGGTATAATTTAATTTAAAAATAATTTTGATAAATTGGAGAAATTGAATTTCTCTACTTTTAGTCATCTCTTAAATATCCATAATATTAAGGATAGAATAAATAAAAAACATGTATTAAAATTTTCATTCATTAAACTCATAAAAAATTTACAAAGTTATTTCCTAACTAAATATGATCTATTTAATAAATATAAAGATACAAATAATTAAAAATAATTTATTCATGAAAAATCATGTATTAACTATTATGGCTGTATCTCAAATTACATGTGACATTCATGGTTTTTCATGTACGTGTACACATGAAAATGAAATTTTTTATTATTTAAAACTTACTAAAATTTAGAAAAATACAGATGAACTGATATCATAATGATATTTATAAAGTAAAAGTATGACAATGAAATTTTTGAAATGATAAATTCAATTTTAATTTCATATAAATTAAATTCCCTTATTAAATGGACTTAAAATAAAAAAAATAAAACTAAACAAAAAACCTTATAAAAATAAATAAAGAAAAACAAACTCTTGATACAATTTAATAAATTGATAATAAACACGTATATTTATTTTTAAAACAAATAAAAGTAACAATTTGAAATAGTAAATTCTTTTTCAAATAAAATTTTAAATGAATTATTTTAAAATAAATTAAACAATCAATCTCATAAATAAATTATAATTCCAATGAATTCTTTTATAAAAATTTTAAAAAAATTAACCCCCTTGTCAGTTTTATGTCTAAACGAATTCTTACAACTACTTATTCTTCATATTTACACTACTAAACTCTCATACACTCAAAATTAGAAATCATAAATGAAGGGAAAAAGCGGAGACTACTTCCTACCTCATCGTAAAACTCAATGAATAAGAAACAGGCCACCACCTTGCCACATATGGTACCATATTTGAATGAAAGTAAGGGTTTAAATAGTATTTATTCTACATATACTACATTCACTAAAATAAATAAATAAGTGTAGTTGAGAACATGAAGTAGATGTAATCATGATGAAAAATATGATAAAAAAAGTCAAACTAGATAAAAAAATATAATGAACATGATAAAAAAATATTTAATTTCATATTTCATTAATGTTTTCATATAATTTTATATTTATTTGATTGTTATAAGTTGAAATTGATGAGGAATAAAAAATCAAAAATCTTTTTCAAGTATAAGAATTATTATAGATGTATCAAACCAGAACCATTAACTAAATAATTAAAAAAAATCCAAAAATATGATAAAACAGTATACTAAACATTGTCACTTTAGTCAGTGTTTATAAAATCATCATCTATTGGAGTAAAAATAAAACAAGTTTTAAAAATAATATTTCCAACAAAAAGAGATGAATAAAATGATGAAAGAAGAAAAAATAGTTATATATTATATAGATGAAGATTAGATTCACAATGATTTGAAATAAATACACATACATTGATCAAATATGGAATTAAGTGCCCATCTTTGTTCAAAAATGACTCAAATTGAAACATTATATTCATTTGATATTGGATCCCAATATGGAGTTCAGAACACCATCGTGGTTATAGAATCTCATCACCGTGCTCTGCCTTCACCTTGCTCACTGGTGGGCGATCCTCCTTCAAGTTTTTATCCGTCCTCCCTCACCTTATACTTGAGACAAAGCATAGTTTCTTCATCAGTGTGCTTTGATCTTCAACTTACTTAATTATTGACTGTTGGATGCTCGAAACCATCTCTAATTTTCAACTCCACTTGAAAGGAATGCATGCTCGACCTTTAAACCTAGGTTCATTTTGTATATATGTAATAATAATTAAAATAATATCATTTTTAAAATATTGAACCCATACTATTATATAATATCTTAAATTATTATACTTATATTAATTTGTATATCTTATTTTCATAATTTTCTTTATAATTAATAAGTTCCTTAATAAATAAATTTATGTATTTCTAATTATGAATAATTTTATTTATGATTGATATATTTAAAATATTATTTTCATTTTAATAATTTAAAAATTAATGAAATTCAATTAAAAAAATTAAATTATTTTTAACTTGTTTTGTAATTTGATAAAACTATTTGAATATTTAAAAAAAATACTCTTTTATAAATAGTCACTATATTTTATTTATTTTCTTAATTAATAATTTAATATTAATTTAAAAGTTTTTTTATTAATATTATTATTTCTGTATTTAAATTAATGTTTAATGAAAAATACTAATAATAAAATATAAAAACTCTTATATTTAAAACATGGGACGTTTTATTCTCCCCCATTAAATGAATTGTGTTATCACAATTGGTTCGTTGGAGTTGAGAAAATTATTAATTTCCATCTTCAGAATAAATAAAAACTAAAATTACTAAGGAGACATAATTATCTAAATAAAATTCTATATCATAGATTTTTTCCTCAAAATACATCATCTATTCTCCAATGATGTCAAAAACATTGCTCTAATATGAATTTTGAAGAACCAAACTCACGTTTCTTGGTCCAGTTCAAATAAACACTGAATATATATACTTTCAAAGAAACTAAAAATATACACAACATTTATTATATACCAAGGACTTTAAGTGGTCTATGTTTTGGAGAATTAGATACATGTAATAATCTTAATAAAATAAAATAATCAAAAAATGACTTTCAGCACACTGCTTCCCCAATTAAATTTCAATCTCAAAGTAAATATATTGAACATATAAAACATAAATTAAAAAACTTATGTTGAGAAATTATTTTTCCCAGTTAGGGGTTTTAAAATCATTGATAAATTCCAATAAAATATTATTTTGAATATAATTATGTAATAAATTTATAAATACCTTTTGAAAATATCATTGAAATTACTTACGCTTTAAAAATAATGAATTTATTTGAAAATTAATTATACTAAAAAATTTATTAAAACATAATCGATTTATATTTCTGAAAATAATATGTATGATTTTGAAAAAAAACATTGATCCCACTTGAAACATTAAATTCTATCTTGGGTCTACTAAATTTCTAAGGGATGGGTTCACTCCCCAATTTAGTTCCATATTTTCGACATTCAAGTTCCAAATTTTATAAAATCACTTTTATCTTTCTTAAAAATATACATAAATTATTCAATAGGTTTTGTACTTAAAAAAACATTTAGAACATAATAAAATATTCTTATAAATAAATTTACACATATAACTTAATTAAAAAAACTTCTGATAAATTGGTGATACAAAATTTTTCAACTTTAAAGAATCTCATAAAATACACATGAAATGATACCAGTTATATTTCTATCATGTAAATATCTAACATAGAAATTTATAAAATTATAAATTAATTCTTAATTTATTATCAAACAAATTACCATATTAAAGGGTCTTGGAATTAAAAATCATATAAAAAAACCCATATAAAACTATATTTGAAAAAACAAAATCTTGATAAAATTGAATAACTTGATAATAAAAAAATGTATTTATTAGTGAAATAAATAAAATTAATATTTTAAAATAGTAATTTACTTTTATAATAAAATTTGAAATAAATTATTTGAAAATAAAATAGATAACCGATCCCTTAAATAAATTATAATACCAGTGACATAATTTTTAAAAATAAATGTAAAAATTAAACTCCCTTACTAGTTTTATGTGAAGTTAATTATTATGACTTATTATTATTATTATTATTTCTACTCGTCAACACTCATACTCCTAGAATTGGAAATCATGGATGAGGGAAATAATGTAGAGGATGTTTCCTGCCTCATGACAAGACTCAAAAAATAATGGACAAGACCACTACCTTGCGACAAAGGGTGAAACTTTTGAAAGAAAGAAAATCATTAAATAGACATTATTCAATGTATAAAAATTACACAAAATTAAATAAATAAATGAAATTGAGATCGTGGAGAAGATGAAATCTTGTCGATAAAGCTGATAAAAGAAGTCTGACAAGATAAGGATGCATACAGAGCCCGACTCATCAAGATGTAATTCATATTTCATTGATTTTTTGTATATAATTTTATATTCAGTTGATTTTTAAAATTTATAATCAATTTTTTTTAAAAAAAATCCAAATTCAGTTTGAAAAAGAAGACTTCTTTAAAACACATCAAACCAAAACCATACACAAAAATGATCATAACTGATTTAAAATGTTGAAAAAATCATATATGAAACAGTTTCACTTTAACCAGTTTATCAAAAAAATCAAAATCCATTTTTAGAAAAAACAAACAAGGATGAAAAATAAGATTAAAAAAAGTAAAAGATGAATAAAATGAGAGAAGATGAAAAACCAGTGAGTTATTATACCAAATATGATAATATTTTCAGGGATTTGGATAAAATAAACCAACATTGAAAAATTAAATCATTCAGTTCCTAATGTCTCTCTATCATAATTCAAATCGAAAACCAAGGTTCTTATGAGCTTTGATCCAAATATGTATTTTGAAATGTTTTCATAGTCGAAGACTCTTAATGTCACGATCGACCTTCTCATCTCTGGCTAGCGGTCAATCATCCTTCAATCTCTTCAACGACCTCACTTTATTTCAACCTCAGATAAATCTTGTTTTCTTCATTTATGTGTTCGTGTATTGACCTCGCTCGGCTCTCAACTATTCGACGCTCGAAACCAGCTCCCAATTTTAACTCCACCTAAGTGGAAAGCTTTCTTGATCCATTATTCTCTAATCAATATCCCGATTCATCTCTTAATCTCTTTATTTTATTTTTCTTATTTTATGTCATCATTTTCTATATATATAATTTTTATATAGGTTATATATATATACACACAAAAATATTAAAATAAAATCATATTTAAAATATTAAACCCAAATTATTATATAATATCATAAATTATTATACTTATATTAATATAATTATTTTAATTTAAAATTTATTATTATTTCGAAGTTAATAAAATAAATTTTAGTATTTATATCATTGAATCATTTAATTTATGATTCCTCATTTTAAAATATTATTTCCATTTCAATAGTTTAATAATTAATGATACTCAATTAAAAAATATTTTAATTTTTGTTATGTTGTCTAGGAATTCAATATAGTTAATCAATATAATTTAAAAAATTATTCAATAAATAGTCAATATAATTTATTTATTTTATTAATTGATAATTTAATCTTCATTTACAATTTTGTCTATTAATATTATTATTTACAATATATAATTGATGTTTAATTAAAAAAATACTAATAATAAAATAAATAACTCTAATATTAATAATATGGGACGTTACAGATGACATAGTGAAAATCACCAAACGTATAGAGTAGTGTGTTGGTTGAGTGGACTATGAAATTTTTGTTCTCCCAAGCACTATAAATATCCCATGTCCAATATTTTTTCTAATACAAAATATTTTACACACCATTATTATGTTAAGGAAGATATTGTAACTCACATGACATGGAGACGGTGGTTTTAAAGTAAAGAATGTTTCCAAGGACTCAATTCACCCCACTTTGTGTCTTCATATAGCTAGTATTTGGGACAATGATTGGTGTCAAATATTTTTAATTTTAATTTATTAGATATCAAAGTATGATGTCCAAATATCCTTTGTCAAATTGATGTTATATATTATAATAAAAAATGGTAAGTTAATTTTTTGAGATCAATATTTTAAGGGTGATAATTATGGTTGTTATAAGGAATGTATGACTATCTATTTGAATAACCTTGGTTTTCAGTTTTATGTCAAAGATGTAAATCCTTATCAAATTCCAAAAACAAATCCAGAAACATGGGATTCATATACATAATCATGTAATTTTTCATATTCTAAATATATTAATGATATAATTTTTGGAATATGTCCAAATGAGTTTAAATTAATTTCTCAATGTAAACAATTACATGAAACATGGAATACTATTGAGGTTTCTTATGAAGATACAGATAATGTGGGGATCTCAAATATGATAATAAAAAACTAATGTTCAACTCCTACAAAATAGATATAGGATAAATCACTTCCTAGTTGAATTAATGACCCAATGAGATTATGAATAATGTTGCTTCTCTAAGAACACTAATTATTGAGCTACAGAAATCTTTGAAAGTCCTAACTATTGTATCACCTAAGTGGTGTGGAATATTTTTTACCATCATGAAATATATAGTGGCCAATAATTTCAAAATAGAAGAACTTATTGGAACTCATATGATGTATGAGGAAGAAATCCAATCTTCAGTTAGAGGAAACATTTATTAAAAAGGAAAATGCTATTTTTAAGGTTTCTACTTCTAAATATTAAAATAAGAGTTACGGTATAAAAATCTCTAAATCATTTGAAGATGAATGTGCCTCATTAAATTATAGATCTATTTATGAATGTTTATAGATTTTAATAATTTCTATAAATATCAATAAAAATATAATATTCTTTATAAAAAATTTAAACATGTATAATAAACATGATAGAAACTTTAAAAAATTAGATTCCCTGAGTGAAGAAATATTGAAAAAATAACATAAGACTAACATAAAATTTGATAAAATAAAATGTCTGATATAAGTTTTTTCTATATTTTTGGATATAAGAAGAAATAAAAAAGGACCATGAATGATACATGGAGTTCTTCTGAAGAATATAGTGATAATAAATCACTAAAATCAGAAGATTAAGATTCTAATTAAAAGTTATACATGTGTTTTATGGTACACTCTAATGAGGTAAAATTTTATTATTCTTATAGGTCGTTGTTTGAGTCTAAAAATTAAAATTTATCATATGATGAACTAAATTAATATTGTACCATTTTACAAACTAAGTACGATTCCTCTTAAAAGACAAAAATCTATTATAAACCTAAAAATATAATTATTTATTTGATGAGGAATGATTAAAGAAACACATAATATATCCGAAAACCTATTTGAAAAATTCAATGAAAACATGTATTAAATAGAATAAACAAATTAATACTTACAAAAATAATCTCAGAATCATAACTATACTGCAAGTTTTCTTATAAAGGGGTAGGATTACATAAAAATATTCCTTGGTAAAAACCAACCCAAAAAAGAGAAATATTGTATAAGAAGTAAGGGTGAATACCTGATATTTATAAAAACTATTTCACATCATGTTCTAAGAATGCCATATATAGTATTACTTTATTTTAATATGGAATAAATTATAATTTTCAAAATAAATTAAATATATGAAATCAAAAAACATGTAGAGTAAATAAAGATATTATTTATGAAAAACTATCCATATCCATATCCATTTTTATTTTTTAAAAATAAAATAAGATATGGGTCCCCAAATCTTTTGTAGCGAAAATTTCTGACCGAAGAGTGTTTTGGAACAATTTTTTTTTTGATTTTTCATTGTAAAGAACTATCCGTATAAATAGAAATGAAAAATAGTACATGGAATGTGGTTGTTCAAGGCACATTGGTGCATATTTCACCGACATTAAATAATTATCAAAGATTTATGGAGGCTATATTACAGTTTTTTATAATGAAAAAATAAATAAAAATGGAATTAGAACTCTTATAAATCCACAATCTATCATTATAAACAAAGTAATCTATTTTTAAAAATTGAATTGTGTCCTAATAAATATTTATCAAATTTTTTATGATGGTTATTTGGTATATTTGTCTAAAAATTTATACTTTTAATTTAATGAAAAACATCATAATTTTAGAGAATGATGAATATATAATTTCCAAACTCTATATATATTAATTCTTTGTATAAAGAGAATTTAATTTTATTGAATGTTGAAATAAATGAAACTTTTATTTGTTATAGAAGGCATGTACATTGTAATGTTTATTCCTTGAGAATGTTATATAATGGAAATTTTATTTCTGATTTTCCTCTCCTAAAATTTTATAAAATTAAACTATGTGATTCATGTCCAACAGAAAAGAAGTATAGTTAATCATTTAAACAATTTAAAGGGGTTTTTACGTAGATACTTATTTAATAGATCTCTTGGGATCTATACAAACCTTTTAGAATAACAATACTGACTAGTAAATATTCTTTTATTTTTACCAGATTATTTATCAAGATTTACTTTGGTTTACCTTATAGGTCCTTGAAATAAATTTTGATAACAATGTTATATGAAAAAAAATATCCTACGCATTTTTGGGTTAAATCAAAAAAACACATCATGTTATGTCATTAAGAGAGTTCTAATAAGGTCAATCTTAAGTAAAACACACTATGACTTATGTAATAATAGTTAACCAATGGAAGGATACTTTATAGTGTTTCGATGTATGGTTTATATCTTAAACTCAAAGTAAAATATTGGTAAATTTGATCCAAAACTTGAGGAAGGAATTTTTCTAGGCTATTTTACTAATTCCAAATCATATAGAGTTATCAATAATAGTTGAAGTATTTTTGATGAATGAACTGTTGTGAACTTTTATGAAAGTATTCCTTTTGATTATAAAAAGACTCAATTTCATGAGTTATGAGATTATCTTAAAGACATGAGACATGGAAGTCATTTTAAAAATATAATGGTTGATGATTTGGAACTTATTTTAAATGATGCAAATACTTTATGGATTGATGCTAGTGAACTAGAAAGTGTTTTACCAAGACAACCTAGAAATATTAAGGTCCATCCTCTAGAAATAGTTATAGGAAGTTTAGATGAAAGATCTATGAATATAATAAATGTATGAAATCTTAAATAATTATGTTCCTTTTATCTAAGGTAAAACATATAACCACAAAATAAATGTTAGTTGATGAGAGTTGGGTATTGGAAATGAAAGTATAGTTATATCTGTTCAAAATGAACAATGTATGCGAATTAGATTGTAGACCTTCCGACTACTGTGCTATTAGAACATAATGTGTATTTAGGAAAAAACAAGATGGTCAAGGTGTGATCACCAGAAGTAAATCTTGGTCAATAGAAAAAGGTTATTCTCAAGAACAATGAATTGATTATGTAGATTTATTTTCCATATTATCTTGGTTATAAGTGATTATAATCCTACTAGAATATTTATATTATATTAATTTTAAATTATATTAAATGGGTGTTAAATTTGTATTTATAAATGTATTTTTAATGGAGGAGGTCTAGGCTAAACACCTTCCTACATTTGAAGACCCTCATCTTCAAAATTCTGTTTTTAATCATAGTAAATATTTTTTTGGAATAAAAAAGAACATAGAGACTAGTATAATATATTATGATCTATTTTTACCAAAGGGTTTTAATGTAAGATAGGATGACCCTATACCTTTTATGAAGATATCATCAAAATTTACTTTTCTGCTACAAATATATGTCATGTTGTTATTTTTCAATCAAAAAATAAAAATATCAAGAAAATTGAATATAAAAGGAGGATTGTGGGCGATTTAAACTATTTCCTTGGGTTTCAAATTTATTATAATGATTTTAGAAACGTTTTCAACATAATAAAAAACATACTTGATTTACATTTTAATTTTAGACTTGAAAACAACAAGGCATATTCAACTCACATGAGTTAAAATATTACTTTTTACTTGGATGAGGATAGAAAACCAATTAACAACATGTTATATGATAAATCATTGGAATATTTCATTATATTGATATAATTAGGCCCAATATTATGTTTTCAGTATGTATTTATACCATGTTTCAATCTATTTAGAAATAATCTTATTTAAATTCTTCCAAAGTAACATTGAGGTATTTAAGAGGAACTATTTATCATTATTTAATTTTTACAAAGAATCTGATTTAAATTAAATTTACTACCTAGACACAGATTTTAGTTGGTGTATATTAGATAAGAAAATTATTTCATGAACTTATCATTTTCTAGTTTGATCCTTAGTATAATGATCTAGTATGAAACAACACCCTACAACATTACCAACAACTAAAGGCGAATATATTGTAGTATAAAGTTTTTATGCACATGCTATATGGATGGAACACACCCTAGTAGACTTCGTATTAATTTTTAATCATGTTTCAATCAAATGTGATAACACAAGTGTGGTTAATATTTCAAAAAAATCTAATAAACCCTTATAAAAAAATCATATTGATCTAATATATCATTTATTGATATATGATTCAAAAAAGGTGATATCACTTAAGTATATTTCACATATAAAATCAACTATTATTAATTTTTACAAAACTATTTAATAATGATATTTTTTTATCAAATATTAATCAGGATTATTTAAATATTCTTATTTTTATTTTACTTATGTAATAGTCTAGGTGAGGGTGAATTTATATTTAGAATATTTATAATTTCATTATTTCAATAAAATTTTAGCACCTCTCATATGAGTAATATTCACATCCTAATATGATAAATATGTTAGTTTTTTTGTGATTACACTAAACATCCTACTTTTTTATCCTTCGGTTACCGCAAACCAAAATAAATAAAATTATCCCTACACATGAATGATTAACAAACCTTTAAACCTTCATCAACTTATCACTCAACCCTCATATCCCCAATAAATTAGTCCTTCAAACCTTATTCTAAAATGTTGAAATATAAGGGAGTATATAGTTCTACTTCTAATATATCCAACTAATCATAGACCATAAGAAGGGTACATAGTGGGAGAGTTTTCAATTTTAAGTGATCAGACTGAAGAAACCTATTTCTTAAAAAAGTATGAAATCATCGAGTATGGGAGTTTGTGTTTGGTGAAAATCTAATATATTTGTTATATGATAAATAATTTTGAGTCTTCTATGAAATCGTTGTTTTTCATTTTGACGATTTGGAATATCTCATCCCTACGTCTATAAATAAAAATAATTTTTAGATAACTTCCACAATGATGGATGAAGTGTTTCTATTCAATTCAGAAGGTTATTCTAATTAAAAAACCTTATTAGTTTCTATTTATAATGTGAGGCCTCTGGAGATAATTAAATTTTCATTTGGAATGGATAATATATAAAAAAATCCCCTGAAAGATTTGGAACCAAAGGTAATGGATCTTGGAATGTTTATACAATCAAGAATTACTTAGGAAAATGGTGATTTTAATAAATTCATTTTTCAAGATGTAAATTTATTGTATGTTTATATGATAGAAAAGACTTTGAACTTAGAATGATATGTTAGAAGGTACATTTTTCATATCCAAAAAATAAATTCATAAATTTTTTATCATTTAGAATATTATTGACCATAGTTTTTTGGTAAATCTTGTGTTCATCTAGATGAGACCACAACCACTCACTATCGTGGTATGTACAAAATAAGTGAATGTTTCTTAAAATTTAGTGGATTATATTGGAATTTTTTATGAATATGTTTTTCAAGACAATAATGATAATAAAGTGATTTAACACCTCCCCCTGTAAGAATTTATCCCTTTATTTTTCCTATTTCTTATGTGATAGAAAATATGGCTTTGTAAATTATAAAAAAAAGTTAATTTTGGTTAATAAAAACCCATTTTTACTACATAAAAGGAATACCAACATTTAGTCATATCTCTATCTTGGGAGACCCATTGAATAGTGGGAAGTTAATCAGTTAGTATTATGAGTTGGAATATTGTTAGTGATGATGAGGAATAAGAAGATGAAGAATTTAATTCTACAATGGTTTCTTTAAGAAAAAGATAAATTTTATAATTAGTTGATGCTTTTTACTTTTAGGAATTATCCCATATAGATGAAATCAACATGTTGATGAATATCTTAGTAATGATGGCAATAAGATGTGTTTTCTCCTATTTACTCACATCACATGAGTTTTGAGATTTCAACAGTAGATTTACATATTTCTAACGAAATAGGTAAATAGAGTTATTATTAGTATATTAGTGATGTAAATTTGTTGAATATTTAGTTTATTTATTCCATAGAAGAAGTAAGGACTCTTAGTGAGAGAGAAAAAATTCGAGAAATGATTTTAATTTGTTAAAGTCCATAATTCAGTGAGTCATAGAGAATGTTTCAAAATATTCATCTAGATAATTCATAAGACAGAGATCCTTGGATCATGAAAACTTATAATCAAATATAGAGAATATGTGTCAAACTATATATCCATTGACATTTAATATAGCATTGATTCAGTACAAACTTATCTAAAAAGGAACAGTGAAAGATCTTCATAGGGATGTGGATTTTGAAATTATAAATATTCCAATAATATTATTAAGAATCATCATAGATACTGATCAATATTATAAAGAAATTAGTTATATTATTATGGATAAAATTACATAAATTCAAAATGCATTAAGTTTAGGAGATAATGATACCAGTTTTATAGTTAAGAGACTAAAAAAAAGTTCTTGATCATTGCAGAATAATTTTTAAGTATTGGAAGAGATGTTTGGAAATATAATTTAGATAGTTTTAGAAAACATGATATCGTAATATTTAGAAGAATAAATAGAAGATTTTTTGAAACACTGAGAATGAAGGATTTTATCAAAAGGTAAAGTTTTAGTAATGTCATCAATTTCTACTCCTTCCATTTCTACAGTTGGGGCATCTGATAATCAATTTGAATTTTTGAAGAAGTTTGTTATGAATTATTCCAATAAGGGAGATGTGAAGAATTTGGAGGGAATTTTTCTCAATAGATTTCAAACAGTTTTACAACACTCTTATATTTCTTCAAGAACAGAATAGTGATGAAGATTGATATGTGTGTGGATTTACCCTATCATCTATGAGGTGGAAGTTCTCTTAAAACATACATTAACGATCATAATTTTACCATATGTCAATGATTTAAAGTGATCATTGATCCCATAAGGATCTATTTGAGGGACATTATTATGCTCTCTGAACAAGTTTCATTACCTTTATATGATCCATATATTTCAATACCATTCATAAATACAAATTAATTTGATTTGTAATGAGCTCAATAAAATTCACTCGAAATCCAGTCCACCTCTATAAGGATATCACAAGGAGATAAAGATGGACTTCCATAATATTTAATCACCTTTGATAATGTGTTGATGAGTTTTGTGACACTCCAATACCTACTTAATTCTTTCCAGTTGACTAACATTAGTCGTTTAAAATTCCATCTCCAAAACAACTATCGGCACCATAAGGATACAATGTTTTCACAACTGGATAGTTTAAATTATCATGTCATCTGATAAATATTTTAATGGTTATTTATTTTTATTGAATAGTTTAGAATCTTTGTACTTTTTGGATATCTTCATATGGGATAATTATTTTTTATTATTTATTATTTTATTTCAATTTATTTAAGTGTTATTTTTACTTGGTTTAATTTAATATTCGTGTTATAATATTTTTATTTATTATTAGTTATATTTTTTGTTGTTTTTGATATTTTAACCATATTTACGACTGAATTCCAAATTCTATTCATATTTAGTATATCTTAATCAGACAATCTACATTTCTTCATTTGTGACATTAATTGTTTTATTTATTCCTTATCTTACATATTTTAGATATCACAAAATGGGAGAAATAATAAGTGGATACAAATCATAACAAAAATTTCTTCAATTTTGTGTTTATAATTCAATGGGTTTTGTGATCATTAAAAGGGGATAAATTGTTGGAAAAGATTCTTTTGTTCCAACATATCACATCGGTTTATGAGTTTTAATGATTAAAAAAATACATATTTATCTTTTAATTATTTTTTCTTAAGTGTTTCACATTTTATTTGGGAATTTTATTATAAAGAGTGAGATAATAATTCAATATATTTCAATGGAATTTATCATTCATGAGTGAAAAGAAATTTATTCTTTTATTATTGAACTATTTTTTATATAAATTTATCTTCTGAAAAAAGTTTAGCTTACTTGTTGCATAATTATCCTTCCTAGTAAGCTTAGAATATATGCTAAAATTTATGTCTTCACCGAAGTAATTTATCTTACCGAATACCAGTTTGAATGTTTATCCAAATACATAAGAATATTATCTTATAGGGAATGTAAAATATATTCTATATATTCAAATTCAAAAAGCTCAGTCAAAATAAAACTATGTGAAGTATTTTATCTTATAAAAGGAAATTTATAAAAGGATTATCTTATGATAATAAGATGATTATATGAAATTATATCACAATTAATTGGTAATAATATTATCTTATAAATAATATTTATCTTTGGAAATTAAAAGTTCAAATACATGTTTTATATTATGAAGATGATTTGTAAATCATCTTTTGAGAAATATTTCTTAAACCATTTATCTTTCAAGGAATAAGAAATCCTATAGATAATCATGATTATTTGTTGCATTAATCTTCAATATGTCAATTCTTGAAATTAAGTTCATTATAAATATAACATTCCAAATTAGTATTGTTTGACTTTTTATAAGTGTAGATTTTACAAGAATAAGAATATCCAAAGAAGAAAATTTCTAACATCAATACCACAGATATTTGTCCCATATTTTTGAAAATGGTACAAAGACTGTTAAGAAAAAAATCATCAACTTTTTGAAGGAATATTCACTCGAACATTGTGTTTTTTATGTGTTATTAAATTTAAATTCAAAAAAGAAGATATAAATAGAAGGGTTTCCGAATGCATATTGTATGGATAGATATATGGAAGTATGAATGTGAAAATTTGAACACATGGAGTTGTGTATATATATAATATTTGATATGATAAATGTGTCAAATCTCACGAGAATTCATGACTAGAACATATTCTATAGATTATGTTATTAAAATATCATACTTTTCAATTGAATAACTCTTATAGATAAACATAATAGAATGTCATATTCTCTGGACATATCTTGAACTACTTTCAGTTGGTTCTTACAACTATGAGCTGCATCATTATTCCAAATCTGGTTTATTATTTATTGTATCTAAAAAAATTGTGATCATGTGGTTTGATACTATTGTGGATTAATTGGATGTGAGAGTCTTTCCCAAAGTTCCTTGACCATTATAACAAGTAATAAGTGATTTAAATCTGTCGGGATCCCCCAGAAAAAGGTATAACATAGTAAAAATCAACAAACATGTAGATTTGTGTATTAGTGGAGTGTACTGTTGTATTTATATTCCCCAAAACACTATAAATATCACATTTTCTATCTTATTTATTTCTAAAATTTATTTTAAACATCATTTTTGTGTTAAAGAAAATATTAGAACCCGCATACATTGAGGAGGTTTGTTTTAAAGTAAAGAAAATTTTAAAGAACCCAATTCACCCCTTTAGAGTCCTTTTAAAGATATTATCTAGGAAATTAATATGGGGAATCCAAGTTTTATGAAAAAATATTCTATTTTCCCATTGATACATCACAAGAAATAGAGCATTAAGACTTTCCTTTGAGTAATTTCACCATGAATGGATGAAATAGAGGACATGGCTATATAAGTGAAATTTACAATCGTTCAAAATTTCTTCATTTCTAGATAACTCATACTTTATATATCGAATAACAGTGACATTGTTTTAGGTTTTCATTATCGCTTCTTCTATAGAAAAAAGTGTTTTTGAAACTCAATGAATCTTTAATGTGGTATTAAGGTAAATCCAAAATTTATATTTATGAAATCATGTCAGGGAAAGATGATGATTCATTCATATTTACTACCTTATTCCCATTATAAAATTTAACACAATTTTTGTTCTATAGGTTTTTTATCATGGAATATGATACAGGATATGAAAATCCATTTCACAGTTTGAATCTACCGAGTTACATTGGTCATATAGTATAAAATATTCATATAATCAAATATTTATTTATTTTTTTCATTTTGTTTTTCCAAAATAGTGCATTATATAATATTTACAATATAATTGATGTAATAAAATATGATTGGATGCATTATTTTTTTATAAAAATTAAAAAATGCTTAATGTTTTTATAAATAATATATGCAAGACCTATGTTTTTTGATGTAATATATATTTTTCTATTATACTGTAGAACTAAGAAACTTATGTATAAATTATACTGTATTTAACAAAACAATTATCTATCATAGAGTACTCTTGAGATAATTTAAATAGATTAAGCACTAAACAGATCAGTCTAGCCTTAAATTTATATTAAATTGATAAAAATGGTCTGAATTATACCTTGTGATTCTAGTTATTTCCTAAACAAATATTAGATAGTAATATTTATTCTTCATATACTTAAATCTTGAAATAAGTTATATTATATATCAATTGTATATAACTAACAATAATTAATTTAGGGATATTAACTAAACTATAAATATATTATAATTTAATTAATTATAAGGAATTTATAATTAATAAATAAAATTTTCTGGAATTTTTTTAATAAATTTTCATAAATATTAATGTTATATTTAATTTTGCTTTATAAAATGATATGGAATTCCTGAATAATTAGAAATAATTTTTTTATTAAGAAATCATAAGGCGAAAGTATTGAAGAGTTGATCAAGTAAATAAAAAGTCCAAAATATAATGTGTTCATCAGTTGAATATATAAATATCCCACTCCCCCTCAGAGTCAATAATTACCCGTTCATGTAAACCTAAGTCCATCATATGAGATACTCATTTAGAGGCTAGTATTTTTTCATCAGTTTCATATATAAAAGCCTCTAGCTCCGTAATATATTTATGTACTTTAGCAAGGCTATTATCTGGATTTCAATTAGAAGGTTTATTAATGTCACCAATATCTGGTACTTGAATTCCATGCTGGATGAATGCCCATGCATCCTGAAGATCACGGGTAACACTCTCCCATTGATGAATGAGTGAAGGTCGCACATAATTCAATCTTCGTATGGTTGATTGTGGAGGGGATTCCACACCTTCTGACTGGTGAGCCTCTTCAGGACTCATTTCTTCTTCAGAAAGTTCCATATATGGAATAGGAAGCCCTGTTTGATGGTGGCAACTGGATCGCCTTGGCGTTGGAGGTATTTCTTCTCTAACCCCTAGTCTTCCTAGTATACCTCCTACGAAGAGGATTTGAGGGCTCTAAAACCCTTTAAACTTCGGTATCATCTCTGGACTTGGACATCTTACCACAATTGTCATGTACAACAGTCGTTGTATCCTCCCCACGATATATTTCTTTTATTGAAGCCCCTTAAGGATATGAAGAATCCCAAGCTTTGGCATGTCCAGCTTCCAATACAATTGATGCATCCGATGGAGGCAATGTAATTGATAGTTTGGACACCTCCAATGCTGTCAGAATCCTTAATTGTCTTGCAACCATTTGGTGCTTCTCATGTCAAAAAAACGTAGGTGGAAAAGTGATTGACTGTTGAAGACATCTAAATTGATGAAAAAATATGTAAGGGATATAAGGATCATAGATAATTTCACCATCAATCCTGGTCAATAGTACACCATCCCTGAATGCCATCATATAATATCTCAGCTCATAATTCTTTTCCAAACCATCATCAATAAATGTGATAACTGGTGGGTTACCAAAAGGAAAGAAGCTGAATTCTCATGAGACATTAAATTCTTTTAGAACCACATCAGGTGTCAAATTTAGAGGCTCAATACCGGAAACCTTATGTAAAAATGGGCTGAATCGACCATTGAGAACTCTAACTGAATTCAACACCGAGTATGAAGAAAAATCTACTGCAATCTTCCCCACAACACTTGGAATGGACATTCAATTCTAAATAGAGCCTTAAATTGTATAAATGTAGTAGAAGATGGTAAATTCTTGCAAATACAAGTGTTTCTAAGCTAATATAATTCCCTTCTACCAATTTTGCTACAATGACAAAAGTACCTGATCTTACACCACCTCCGGATTCATGGACTAGAAGCAAATAAGTGCTTATCCACATAGAAAGAAATGTTTCTAAGTGTACCTTTACATCTATATAGGGTTTTACTATATAACACCAGTGCTTATAATCACCACTTTCCACTATAGACCAATATATTCCTAAAATTCCCAAGTTATCTATATAAGGATATATAGTAGGATGTCCACAGGTTGGACCTTTCTCTGTTGTTGGTTCTAAGAATGCTTCCATCCACACTCTGATATGAATATATTTCTTATCTTTGGGGAAATTATTTGCTATTTTAAATAATTCATGGTCCAGTGGTGGTGTTATGGTAGCATCACCCCTTCTTGTAATGGGTGGAATGAATTTGTCATAAATTTCCCCAAGAATGAGAATTCCAGCTATTTGGTAAATATCCCACACACTAATACCAACTTCACCATGAGTCAAATGGAAGGAATGTTTTTGAGGACTCCATCATCTCAGTAAGTCAAGAATGAAATTATTTTTATAAACATAATTTTTTCCCATCTAGACAGGTTCATAGATATGAATGTCTGATTCCTCTTTTCTGAATTCTGCACATGTATGACACACCCAGAATTCCCACATCCACTCGGGTTTAACAACTCCTCTAGATCTAATATCACATTCTTCTTTCCTACTATTAAATTTATTTGTTTGGGAAACCAAAAAGTTGGAATCATAGAAATGTGGTCTTGGCTCTATAACGTGATCATTCCTAATGGGATTTAAACCACTATGATGATGGTTGAAACTAATAAGGAGCATTCCTTCTAGTACTGGAACCCACATTGCACTAATATTTATGAAGTTATAGTTGGAGTATTGAAGAAACCAATTCATTGGAGTTTACAATTTAACATATGGAATATGAGAGTCTTTCAAAAGAACATGCTCATACCGAGGTAAGTAATAACTTTTTGGATAATCACGTTGGTATGGAATTATAGCCTTACATAGCCTAGGAAGAGTACTTTCAACATCATCATAATAGTCTGGTCTAACGATCTTCATCATTTAATTTTGACGATCCTTAGCTTCTTCAATATGTGTTATTAAATGAGTAATTTTTTCCTGAAAAATAATTACCAAACTTTACCTATTAGGTTGTATTTTTTAAAAAGGAAAATAAAAAATTTGGCCAAGGACACTGTTTACATAGGTCCTTCGATGAGGTCCATCACATAGGTCCCTCGACAAGGATCCTAGTGCAAATCCATTGATGAAGTCCTTTGGCATAGATCTATTTCTTAAATAATCTTACCTTTAAGAAATTTATAGGTAATTACGTGAGATCACAACGCGATTGGGCTGGTAGAATGAGCTGAGAAACGAGAGCCTTAAAAATTTGAAGGTACAGGTGAAGAAAATCATTGACGATCAAACCTATTTACAGCCCGCCGAAGAACTACGCGACATGCCTACATGACAGCACTCCACACCATACCTCCGTGAAATAGCTATGCAGAAAACATGTGATATCCAGAAATGTACTCATGGACTTTTCCTCACAAAACTACCTCAGGACTCAACCCTGTTTCCAATAGAATCCAATCCCGAGGGGTGAATTTTGCTGACACTACTTAAGAATAAAAAAATATCATGAGGTTCACTGGGGATATTTAAAAATCCCAAGACAAGGTTCGAAAAATTCAAGGAAAGTCAAAATACACTAAAATACCTGTTTGATATATCTACCTAATAGAGATGCATGGCAGAGCTCCGTGAATTATCTGCACGGCAGAGCTCTGCGATAGACCTGTACGACTGAGCGACGCAATAGACTTGCATAGTATAACTATGAGGTAGAATATTTTTTGTGCCCATACGTAGAGTACCTACGTGGGGGACCTGTGCGAAGGACCTACGCAGATAAAACATCCTTCGACTAGGCCAACTCGTGCCTATAAATAGAGCCCTTGGGCTCCAAATTTCAAGGACTGAAAAAGTTGAAAGACACTCTAAAGCTCCCATTGCTTAGCTATTTTTCCTAGATCCCTCATATTGTCTCAGGTAGCTATCTAAAAAGAGATTTAAGAGATAATTAAACAGGATGAGCATTTTTTGTAAAGTCTTTTACAATTTTTACATAGGTTTGGTTTTCCTATGTGAAACACATTCTTTAGTCACATCTGCGCAACATAACTTCATGCCACATCGGCGCGACACACCTGTGTAACCTACCTGCACGGTCTACCTAGGTTTTACATCAACGCAGGTTACCTACGTGACATACTTGTGAGAGGTACCTTCACGACAGAGCTTGGCATAAATCCAATATACCAACTCACATACCCTGTTTAAAATCCATTCATGTTAGGGTATATCCTTCATTGGTTTCCGTATATGAAAGGAACTAATTTGAAGCCTCCACAAAAAATCTCATGACTTATAAACCCTTTGGGAAAGCCACATCTGCGTGTCTCTTATTCGGGATTGTATTTAGAGAGTCAGAGTATTCCCACATTTGTTTCAAAATTGGGTTAGGATTCATGGAGTGTCTGTGGGTTTGTATATCCATAGTCACATGGACCTTTCTCCCGGAAATAGTGTTGGGAAGTTCCCAGTTTGGTGGATTAGGGTTTGGGTTCTATCCTCCCCTTTTCGTCTCTAAGACCTAGAACCTCAGGTCACTGGAAGGGAAGGTATGGTTCATACTTGATTTTCCTTGAAAGCAAAGGAGATGTTTTTCTCCCCTAACAGGATCAATTTTAGGGAAACCATCTTTGCATAAGCCCCTATCTTTTTTTGAATGAGTTAGAATAAACGCTTATCATTTTTTTGGTGCCAAAGACAAGAAGGGAGATGGGAATAGAGACTCTGGTTACCCTTTTCCCCTCCCACTAGGCTCTGTCACTATGGGATGCCATACTAGTGTAATCCCCTAACCTTCATCCCTACTTCCTTCCATTGAACCCTTGTCCAATGTGAAGAGAACATGGGGAAGGCTTGTCTCCTCACCCTCTTCTCGGGCCGCATCACCCTCTTCCATGGTCAACTTTCCCTCTTTAAATAGAAGAGGGGAAATTTATTTATGTGCATGTGCCTTTGTAGAATATTTGAAATCATATTGTTTCTCACATCGAGCATTACGGACATGGTATTAGAGATTTTTCATGGACACAAAATTTTCACAGTTGAAAGAATACGAGAACTCTGATCTCCACCATAATTGTGATACGTAAGAAGAATTCTCAAGGCCCAAACTCACTAGATTTCCTCTTTAGGGATCCAAAACTAATTCTCTTAATCTAGTAATTCTACTTAGGAATAAACCCCAAATTAAACCCCCTGTCACCAAGGCATCCTTTTCAGAATATATTCCCAAACTCATTTATCTTAAAAGACTATACCCTTTTATGAGACTAATCGAACTATGTGGGATTTGATTCTAAAATATATGGGATACATAGGAAGCCTCCTTGATTTTCAAACCCAATAAAATAAAATCAACCCTGTTCTCATTGGGAAATATTCCAAACAGGGTCTGATCCTACATATAAACCCAAATCCATTCCATGTTCCTTAGGCTACATCAGCGTAAGTCCCAGACTATGTTTTGACTAAGGAACTTTCACATAGATGTCCAATCCACATGAAATTAAACTATACAGATATGTCCATATCAAATGACGTTAAAATGTATGATGTGTCCCATTTTGTGGAACTAAAATTCGAGGGTTCTTATTTCTTTCACAAGGATATGTAGTTATCCCATCTTATGGGAATGATCCTAAAATCAAACCAAACCGTTGCCTCCATGGACAACAATAAATTCCAGAGTGCCCCACCGAGTTTCTTAGAAACCAATATTCTCACAATGATGATTAAAATAATCTCTAAATAGTATATTAGATGATACCATTGGTGGAAAAAAAATTATAATACATACAGATATCTCCATTAATGAAGAACCTTGAATGTATATTGATGATTCTAAATTTTACACATTTTGATAAGTGATTTTAAATACTAAAGTAAACTTATGTGATGCTTGGTGAATTAATAAGAATTCATGAAAATATCTTAAATTTACAAAGAGAGTCCCACAGTAGACAATAATTCCCCCCAAAAGGGTGTGATGACTCTAACCTCCCATCCTTTCGACCAATATACATTCCTATGTATCGTAAAGTTCAAAATTAAAGAACGCATACCTTTAGAAAGAAGGTCCTCTTTGGATAATGAACTGTTGGCAGTTTATAGTTCTATAAATAAATCTAATGGAAACCGCCTGGAAGTAGTGATTCATAAAACTAGAATACAAGTTTCAAGGACATACGAAACAAATATAGTGAACCTGATGTGAATCCTTAACCAAGTTAATAATTTTACCCACCTGTTATTCCCCTATAAATTGATAAATGAAGGCTAGAAAAAGGAATAAATCATGCATGTATCCATCTAAAAAGATGTTCCATTAATAGATTTTGTTGTTGCCTCATTTTTTCTTAGAATTGTTGTCACTCAAAAAATGGATTTATTCAAGGTAACATCTGTGAACTTCCTGACCAATGTTCAAGGTGGATCCCCATTATATGGGCAAGACGTCATCACCAACCCAAAATCTTCAAGGATGTGTCTCTAATGTGCAAGTAATGGAATATCATCGGCATGGTACAATCCCATATTTGGAGGCTACTTGGTAGGCCCTCCAGGACAATAACAATCCTCGATCATCTAGACAATGACGACCAATGATCAAGAAGTAGAAGATGCCATCCTCCATATTCAACCATTTTGTGTCCTTAACCCCATAATGAAACAATAAATTCCTCCCGTAGTACATATAGATGGATCAAGAGGCCACTAAATTCCTTAATTCCTGAATGCAAGAATCCTTACTATGGACTCCCACCAGCAATCGCTGTAAGCAGAATCATGCAGTAGTGAACCCCCAATAAGATAGGGGTTTTCCCTCTAGACAATCGGCCAAGATCCCTCAGACTCGTGCACATAAGATGAACCACCAGGGATAATGTACGGTCAACAGGGAGCAGGTTCTCACCTATACCCTTCCTGAGAATCCCATAAACCTAACTTGAAGGAAAATAATGAGCGAGCACTTACACCCATTCATCCTAATTATTATTCTCAACTGAATTGTTTGGTAGGAACCCACCAATCCCACCAAATAAATCTAGCGGAGTATAGTGAACAAGAACATATACCTGCATACAAGTTATCATCGAGTCAGTAGGCTTGTCTGACTGTATTTAAAGAAGCCCACCAATCTAATATGGTGGAAACTGGTAAACAAGAACATATACCTATTTACAGTAACCAATTCTTCTAGAAGTCTTGTCTTCCAGTATTGATAAAAGTATATCATTCATACTTGATGCGAAACAGTCAGCAGACACATACACCTGCCAATGATCATCAAGTCTCCCAACAGTCTCATTTGGTAGCACCCAGAAAAGTCAGTCAGAAAGCTCCAAAACAATTTCGGGCAGACCCAAATTTCTACCCCCAAACATGAGTACTGTCAATACCCATTGATAGGAAAAAAAGGACATGAGAAGTAACATACACCAACTACAGATATGAAATGGACGTATATTCCCATCCCGGTCACTGAAGTCACCAAACATATTTTATCAATAGTGAAAGGGAAAACACAAATTCCTACTAATATTATGGAGGCATGCTAGGATATTATAACAAACACATCATCATTACCGTGGAAACAGACACATAAATATATCCCCACACATGGGATAAAACATCAGTAGCCATCCCGAAGTAGATAAATAACTATGTTCCAGTCTAGGATGGTCATGGGGTACACTCCACCATATCATACGGACAACAAGATAGGGAACATACATCCTTTCTAGTTGCAGATAATCATCCTGATCTGATAACCACTCTAAGGCAATCACACAAACCTACCCATGATAACCACTTTTATTAGAATGTGGTCCCAACTGAGTATAATAGAACATCAAAGAATAAGTCTATCCAATCACTATTCAAAAATCAAGAGTAAAGCAGTGATTTGACTTCTCTTAATGATGGAGTTCTTGAATCACTCAGACATTTATCTGTTGCAGCTTAAGATCCTTTCCTCTCATTTAAAAATTATCAGGGTGGTAGTAGTAATTATGAAGTTCCTCATCAGACACATCATCATTATTTATTTCTTCATAAAAATTCAGTCAATCCATAGTGCCTATCTTAAGATGAGAGCCATAGAAACCCTCTGTGTTGAAAGAAGACCAAGGAGCAATAAGATTTATCCCATACTATAATCCACCATGATGATCCTCCCCATGATGGAATTAACTGAAAAATTCCACATTATAATAGTATTTCAAATTTTTAAGACAATTCTATAATTAAAAATGTAGAGACAAGAAATCCCTCTAATCTTAAGGCACTTGCAAACAAAAGGCAAGTCATGTCTGATGCCTTGTCATTGACAGGTGAAACACTTTCTCAACCAGCAGACATTATAAGGGAACAACCATTCTCCAAAACACCCTTGGGTCATTTAACTTCTAATAAAAAACATCCTCTTTGGTCAGACCAAGTGAATAAACCTCTTGTGAAAGACGATTAAGATGTGTTAAACATGAGTAAACAATTGGCTATGGGAGAAGTACCAGTCATGTTCTAGCCTTTGGAAAATTATCAGTATAACATTCTAGAATTGATGATAGAAGACTGTATTCAGGATATATGCCTCAATTTATGGAAGAATATTCATCATTTGAAAACCAAAGTATTTCCATATGATGAATAACAAAATAATGTAAAGGTAATATAAGGGTTGCAATGCCAAATTGACTTAACACCTCTCTCTATTTCCCAACATCCAAAGGATGAAAAACAACAGAGAATCCTTCAACATGCATGATTCAATGCTCTAAAGAGGCTACACCAGTAAATTTCTGATACCCATCTTGTGTTCATATTAGAGGATGGGGTGCACATGGAGCATTGCATTTAACTACACTCCAAAATCAGAAAAGTCCTCCAAAAGTGGTCTCATGCATTGTTATTTCCCACGGTCAGCTACAATAAATAGATCATGTATGTAATCATTTGTATGCTCAAGAACAGGCCTCAACCAGCTGTCATCAGAGTGAGGCCCAAAGAAAAAATGTTGTTGAGTTAGTTTTACATCAAGAATATGAGAATATTTAGAAGGTTCCCCACTGAGAGGATGTTAGGAATCAAAGAATGAAAATGTCTGAAATAGAAAAGTTATCTTTCAAAACATGTGATTTGAGTGGTTTTCAGATAATGCACCCAACTAATGTCTGAAAAATAATTAATAAAATGATAAGATAAATTGCATGAATTTATTCCATATAAGTTCAAGAATCTTCCCAGCATGCATGACTGGGAGATCATTTAATTCATCATTTAAATTCATTAAACAATGTTCAATGATTTGAAGAAGAAGAACAGGAACAACCATAGCCTACATGGCCGGGGGATTTTCACAATTGTAATCCCCTCCCTAACAAAAGTCATATTTCTCTTGATTAGGGAAGAAGCCATAAAGAAAGTGTACAACTGAACTATCTAGGGATTCCCTTTGGGTTACTATCCACCAAACAGTTCCCTATAATTCATCATATAAGAGAATAAGATCTCATGGAAGATACAGCGGGAGACGATCATACAAAAATACTGACATAATTCCATCAATGCATTATCCATCAATGAATTTCATTAAAACCACTACAGAAGATCTTCCAAAAAATGAGTCAAGATTAGGTAAATCAAAAGATAATGTTCTTGTCCATAATATGGTACACACTGAGGAAAATGAAGTTGGTGTGTATACCTGAAATCATAGGCTTACCCCGAATCGTGGTATGCCTTAAAGTAACCAACTCATACCCTCTGAAAGACCTATAACAGGGGGAAAGGAAAAGTCAGTTTGAATCTCACTTTTATACTAGATAAGGTCAATCTATTTGTCATGAAGATATATTTTCACATCAAGAATAGGAAATTAAGTAGTAAAAAAGGCTCAATACAGAGTTACATCGAAGCAGCATTTCTGCTAAACATACTCCCCAGGAAGGTCCTCAACTTGCACATCCTGTAAGATCTCCCCAGAAAAGAGGATTTTTATTAACTAGAGATGCATATAATGAATTCCCTCAACTGGGTACACAATCAATGAAAGATTAGATGCATCATGATAGGCCTATTCTTGTGGGTTATCAAAGGAAAATATCATCCCCACCATCAGTGGTTTTGTCGGTCGTTGCATAAGCTGAAGCTCCAGTTTCTTTACCAACATTGGTTCTATCTCATCTCGATGTTCCCCAAATTCTTATGAACACAATTGAGGCATTAACGACATTATTGGAAGCTATGAAGGAATGATGTACACTGGTTCAGCCAAAAAAGAGAGCTTACCCTGAATGGGTGGATGCAATTTCCCACCCCCCAACCAAATTTTTTGAATAAGACATTACCAATATTTAATGGTTCGGGGGATCCAGAAAAAAACATAACACATTTAATTTCTCATTGTGATCCCATGATGGGAACTCCTCAACCACAACAATGAGTAAATATTATATGTTTTGTGCAGTCATTATAGGGACCAACTTTTGTCTGGTATACAAGTTTACAATCTTAATAAATTATTGGATGAGAATATCTTTTTCTGAAATTACATCTTCAATTTAGCTCAACACTACCAAAGATGACATTTTTGTATCTTAAATTTTTTTTAAAAAGGGAGAATGAAATTGTTTTATATTTCATTGATCGATAGAAATGATTAACATATTTCCTAAGTCTATAACTACCTAAAAAAGAGTTTCTACCAGTTTCTATGACAAATCTAGGCGATGAGTTATGCACCCCATTGATCCCTGTGAAATACATAGGAGGGTTTCAAGACCTTACTTAAATCGCTCAATAGATAGAAGACTATATCATAGAAACTGAGGCTAAAAATCGTGTAATTCCTTCAACTCTAGGGACCAGGATAAGAAAGGAAGAAGCTAATACAATTACATTCAAGCAGGCACCTGTACCTGCTTCTACTTCAAGAATTCCATCATACCAAAGGGATCCGCCTCCTGAGAACCCGGAACAATGACTGCCTCATCAAGATGATCATATAGATCATGTATGGAATCAGTTTTAAGAATTAAAGAATAATGCTTATTTTTTCTAGAATGTAATTTTTTTTGGTTAAATCATCTGAGCTATAGAAAACAATTTGGTTCAATTTCCAAGTCCAAAGAAACCAAATAAAGAAGTAGATGATGATCTTCTGAATTATTTTCCATTTCACCAAATGTTAGGGTCTCCCATTTAGGAATTTTTTGTTATCAAGTAACTCTTGTAAAAGATGGTAGAATCTGGACAAGTGAAATATAAAAGTTTATTAGATGAAGTAGCTTGTGTTACAACTACTAATCTAGAGGAAGAAGGAAAATGGAAGGATGTTAAAAGTAAATATGTGTAGAAATATGATGATTGGATGGTCAGAAAAACAATTAATCGGACTCATGCCATTTTATGAAGAAAATTGAAACAAACAATTATGTCTTCCACCAATTCCTACACAGTAAAACCATTATCATCAAAAGATCATTCCTCAAATAAGAAAATTGATTATAATGAGAAAGAGCGGTCAGAAGGAGATGAGGTCACATTAAGGAGAAAGTAGTCATTAACCCTAGAATATTTTATTCCATCTATTTAAAAAGAACAGGAACTACCCCGCCAAATGACACAACAAAAATTAACCCATCAAGAAGAATATTCATCAGATAAAGAGTTGATCTTGGGTTCTATCAACGTTATCCATTTAACGGATCATTATGCTAATAGTGATTTTGGTTATAATGTGATGGAATTCCTTACACCCATTTGGGGAACCAGAGGAAGAGGGAAATGTTGAGGATACAGGGGTAGGCATTGGAATTCAAGAATCCACCATTTTAACTCTACCCCTTCTCGAACCATATATGCGGTAGAAACTCCTTGAAGAGACCTTTAGTGGGATTAATAAGAACAAGGAGTTTCTCCAATTAAATATAGGTTTGGTTCTGACACAATTATCTTGAAATATTTATTAGATGTCACACCATATTCTTCTCAGCATGTGAATGGATCTAGTCTGTCTAATCGACCAACGGCAGGGGTATTTCTAGCTTCTTCTCCGACACAGAATATGTCTGCATCATAAGCATCAACTTCCAAAACATATGAAAAACTGCATCTTCATGCTGGAAATTGTGGACCTCTGGACCAAAATTAAGATGTCTTGAAATAATTGGCCCAAGTACTGGCCAATTTATCAATTCTGCATGCTTTGAATCTGTAAAAAGACCTTCGAGAAGCACTTATTGAGGATTTTTCAAGTCCTTAAGAGTTTGAAACTGAAGTTGCTTCTACTGAGGTTTAATGTAGAGATAATGATCCTATAGAATGTCATTTAGTCATATCTTTTACATATGATGATGAAGATGATGTTGTACATGGACATATAATACCCTTTATTTGTCTGGAAAAGTCAACGACATAGACATCTGGAATGCATTCATTGATAATGGCTCTAGAGTCAACCTAATTCCTATTCATATACTTTTTCGATTGGGCCTAACTGAATATAACTTATCTCTTTCGACATTAATTTTTCAAGCTTATGATAAGAATGAGCAATAACCTTTGGACGAGATTAAATCCAGAACTCAGTTTGGATATCTTGTGTCCAATTCAGATTTCATGGTTGTTCGTCAGGACACATCTTTCAATATTCTTCTTGGAAGGCCTTGGATTCATCAACATGCAGCCATACCCTCATCATACCACCAATTTCTTAAGTACTATTTCAATGGTAAAACCAAGACATTGTATTGTGAAAGGAATCTGCTAAAAATGTGTGAATCTCAATAATGTGAGGCAGAGTTTTATCACACAAAAGGAACAAATTTCATAAGAAAATAAATAACCAGTGTAAATTGAGCCTGAAAATATGGGAGAAGTTGTTGATACACCAAGAAATTACGGAATCCTAAATGGAAATGTTTTCCTCTCATCTACTAAACTACAACAAGCCTTTACTTCCTCAATCAGGGTAGAAGAAATTGTTACAATTCTAGAGGAAGACAAAGATGTGGATTCTCAATCCATGATTCCCTATTTATTACCACAGGAAGAGCCTTCATCATTAGTAGGCTTAGATATGTTGGCATCTTCTTCAGGATATTCAAATACTAACCCCCCCTCTAACTCTAAGAGTTTTGCCTCGACATCTACTATGAGAGTGGAAACAGAAGAGGTAACACATAATGAAGAAGAAGAGGATGATCTTGGGGATTATTTTCTATCATTTTAGGAAGGTGTATCTACCACTGTGGATGAGATCATAAAAATAAATATGGGTATAGAAGAAGACCCACGACCCACTCTAATTAGTGCAGCCCTGACCATTGAAGATAAAGAGGTGTATAATTCATTTATAAATCAACATTGAGATATATTTCCTTTGAATTATAAAGTAATTCCAAGACTTAATCACGATGTATCCACCCATCATTTGGGTTTTCTAGAAGAACATCATGGATTCAAGGACGTATCAAAAAGAACCCACCCAACTCATGCCTCTAATATTGAAGTTGAAGTTGATAAGATTATAAAACATAACTTTTTTAGAGCAGTTCAATATCCCAAATGGAAAGAGAAAATTCTCCTAGTGAAAATAAAGAATGGTAAAATTAGTGTTTTCATTGATTTAAGATATTTGAACTGGCATTGTCCTAAAGATGATTTTCTAGTTCCGAGTAGAGGGATTTTAACTGATGCAACGGCTGGCTATGAATCTCTTTTCCTTATGGATGGATACTATGGGTATAATCAAATCTGTATGGACCTAGAGGATAAAGAATCTACAGCATTCAGAGGTCGTCAAGGTGTGTTTTCCTATCAGGTATTTCCCTTTGGATCAAAGAATGCAAGCGCAACAAACCAATGTGCCATGCACCATATCATCAAAGCCTTCTTAATGAAATTTTTCGAATGTTATGTGGATGATTTGGGGGTCAAATCCAGAAAAAATTCCAATCACTTGGTTTCTTGGGAAACCGTATTCCATAAACTTCGGCAACACAGTTTGAAGATGTACCCCTGAAATTTGATTTTGGGGTAAACTAAGGAAGGTTACTTGGCTTTTTTGTATGCCATCATGGTATCAAAGTTGATCTTGAGAAAACAAAATCAATCCTTGGTATGTAACCTCCTAAAAATTTTAAATAATTAAGAGCAATTTAAGGAAACATGGCCTATATTTGGCTCTTTATCGCCATTTTGGGAGGAAAGTGTTTTCCCTTCACTAGATTAATGAATAAGGGGGTCACCTATCAATGAACTAAATACTACCAATAAGCATTTGATACCCTCAAGAAATATCTCTTGAGTCCACTGATATTAATGCCACCTGTTGAAGGAAGACCACTTATCCTTTATATTATAGATTTAGAGTGATCATTGGGTTCCTTCCTTGCCAAAAATAATGATGCTAGGAATTAAAATATTGTTTACAATCTTAGTCAAATTATGATTTATGTAGAAACTCGATACTCAGGTATTGAAAAGTGATGCCTAGAATTAATTTTTTCTGTTCAAAAATTGACGCACTACCAACAAAATCATGAGGTCCAATTTGTTTCTCTCAATAACCCGCTCAAAATTTATCCTCAATATATTTATGCTTATAGGGTGGCTGGCAAGGTGGGCAGTTAGTTTGAAATAGTTTAGTATCTAGTTTGGGTCTCAAAAGGCCATAAAAGTCCTAGATTTATCCATCTTCTTGCCGAGCATCCATATACAGAAGATACATCCTTAAATACTGAACTTCCTGATGAATAATTCTACTATATTTTGGATAATTCCCAAACATGGGAAATGTACTTTGATGGTGCTTCCAGAATTCCTACAGGGAAGAGAATGGAAATCCCTAAACTCAACATATATGGGCTTGGAATTGTTCTTATTTCCCCAGAAAAGGGATTGTTTCCTTATTCTTTCCTGTTATCGGATGGTGGTACCAACAATGAGGCAGAATATCAAGCTCTCATTGAAGGTTTGGAATTGTAACTTCGGGTGCAAGTGAATCACTTAAAAGTTAAAGGTGATTAAGAATTAGTAATCAAGAAAATAAACTGAGAATATTCTATCAGAAAAAAGAGAGTAAATCCCTTTATGTGATTACGTCAGAGGGTTAATGGAATAATTTCCCTTAGATCTTACATTGTATTATGTCCTGTGATCATAAAATTCCCAATAAGATGAACTGATAATGCATCTACAACCTCAGAAGATCCAAATCGGGATGAGGCAGTCATTAGCATAGCCCATCGTCATGTGGTATCACCTTTTTTTTCAAATAGGAATGGAATAAATTAATGAAATTTTCCATATTACTAAGATATATGGTCATACCATGGGATAAATATCACCCATCATGGAATATATTCAAAATGGAGTACTTCCACCGAATAGGGTTGAGAACGAATAGATCTGGTGATGAGTGACCAATTTTACTCTTTATGATAGTCCACAACACCAATAGATCCTCTAAAAGCGATGATTTGATGAAATTATCATTAGATGTATTGATGGAGAATAGAATACAGTTGTCATGAAAGAAGTAAATTCAAGAGCTTGTGGTGCCCACCAGTTTGGGCATAAACTCTCTGATGAGATCTCAAGAATCAGATACTTTTGGCCTTCATGGATGTAGGATTGCACAAAATTTACTATGAAATATCATCCCTACGAAGTTCATGCCAACTTGATTCATCAACCTCTAGAGTTTCTACATATATATAAATACTCTTGGTCATTTTCCACTTGGGGAATAAATGTAGTGGGGCCTTATCCTCCAACCATAGTTAAGCAGTTCAAGTATATCCTTACTTCTACTGGCTTCTTTTCTAAATGGGATAAGGCAATACCTCTCAATGAAGTCAGTGTGAAAAGCATTGTTAGTTTCATCAAAACTAACATAATCTTCATATTTGGTTTCCCTCATATTATATTGATGGACAATGGAACCAATGTTTGTTTGATTGAGGTAAAAAAGTTATATAATGAGCATAATATCAAATCCAACCACTCATCTCGCTATCTTGTGGTGGAAAATGGACAGATAGAGGCCTTCAACAAGACCCTATCAAATATACTATAGAAAATGGTGGATAAAGATATGAAATCATGGCCTATTATGATTTTGAATGATTTATGGGATTGTCAATCCATTACTCATACTACAACCCAAGCGATTCGTTATTCATTGTTATAGGTAACCGAAGATGTTTTTCCTTTTGAAATACAATTGCCTTCACTCAGAGTTAAAATTTGTGATCAGTTTTCTATATATGAGAGGTCTTAGAAACTATTAAATGAGCTGTAATGATTAGATGAGAAAATATTTCATGCTCTACATCATTTAGAAGTCTATCAGAAAAGAATAGTGTGATATTTTAACAATGAAGTTCACCTCCATTCATTTCTTCAAGGAGAATTGGTATTGGTCCTCAGGAGTCCAATTATACCAAGGAAGAAACCTCCAAAGTTTGAGCCAAATTGGGAAGGAACTTATTCCATACATATAAATTATTCAATTGGATCTTATACCTTAATCTCAATGGATGAAGAGATTATTACAACTCCAACCAAAGAGATATTATTAAAGAAATACTTTGCGTAGTTAAACAAAATGTCCTGATACAAGACACAAAACTGCACATCCCTCATTTTCTTTTCTGCAAGACTAAAAACTGCATAGCCCTTATGTTCTTTCTGCAAGACAAAAAACTACACAACCCTCATGTCCTTGCTGCAAGACTAAAAACTGCACAGCCCTCATGTCCTCGCTGCAAGACTGAAAACTGGACAGTATAATGTCCTAGTTTCAAGACATTAAACTGCATAACAACCATAAGTGTCCATGTTTCATGACGTTTAAATGTGTAGTATCTTCATCCTTGTCACATGACATTAATCTGCATGACATCATTTTTCCTCATTGCATGACATTAAACTGTATGACTAAAGCTTTCTATATTTGACGTTAAAAGCTTCCATAAGAAAAATTCATTGACATCATCGTTACTCCTTAGTAGCACATGTGTCCCTCTCTTTCCTATGTCTAAGTCAGATCTATAGTGATACCATATTTCAAAAAATACATATGGATTTATTCTCATTCTCAATGAGATACGTAGAGACTCCTAAATATCCAATTTTGGGCCCAACCACAATCAGAAAGTCTTCTTATTTTACATTATCATTTTGTATATGAATCAGATCTATACATAGTGTTTATTTAATATATATAATTTGGTCCTTATACCATTTTATGTCTTAAGATTTAGAATTCTCTCAGAACATGTCAAAATCCCCCATTCTTCACGCAAAACTTGATTGGTGTAAGGAATTATTGTTTAAAGAACTAGGTACGACTTGATTATCATCTAATTGACATATGTAGAGATTCCTAAATCTTCAATCATGGTCCCAACCGTGATATGAAAACCTTTATTCTTTGTATAATAATCAAACCCGCATATGTAATTTTGTAATAACTATATATGGCTTAATTATTTCCCTCAACAAGACACATAGTGAAACTTGGGTTTTACCCCTTAATCCAATTACAATATGATTTTATTTTCACATCGGTTCATATTCATCCATATCACATGATGTTAAACTACATATAAATCTAAAACCCATATTCTTCACTTGTGGCACCTTTTTGTTATAGAAGAAACTCTTACTGCTCCTTGTTTCTCACATAGAGCATAGCACACGTGGGCCTAGGAATTGGGTAAAAGGATTCTTTTTATAAATAATGTGTCTCAATTTATTGTGTGATTAACAATGTTTTCACTTCATAACATAAAACTACACAATATAATGTCCTCACTACATGACTTAAAACTACACAGTACAATGTTCTCATTGCCTGACTTAAAACTGCACTTCATAATATTAATTTAAAGGAAAAAAAGAGATTCTCTATTTTAAATATGAGTTAGATCTTTGTAAAGGATGTAAAATTCATGAAAAATATTGATTAATATATTTATCATGTGTATTGAGAATAACCCCCTTCTGTATTTCACACTCTTAATCATTAATGTTTCTAGATATTCATAATCTATATTACAGTTTCTGGTGATAGAGTTTCTAATACCTGAGAACTCTTTTTCCTGACTATGTAGCATGTACCCTTAGGTGGCCTTGCATAAGTTGCGTACATAACCAACCTGTCATCCAAAAGATTCCACTATTTGGCTATACAGCATATGCCCCAATTGACCCTGCATAACACAACCCCCAAAATGGATTTTTCAAATAATGATAACTTCGTTCTTGGTTATAGTATCTTTGTCCCCTTCAAACTTTGATGACAGTGTACAATAATCTGTATTTTTAAAATAGTCATTCAAGTATACCTGTCCCATTATCTTTCTCCCAATAAAAAAGTCTTCAAGACCATAGTTTACAAATTTCCATTACCACGTGTTCAATGAAATATGAAATAACCTTGGAATCACATGACCACATATCATATATATTTTAGATTTTTGGTCATAGTTGTATGAACTAAAACTACATGAAACCATAACTCCTACGTTTGGGTCAAACCTTCATAGGAATTATATTTCTCTGATTCTTTAGAAATATAGGTAGTAAATACCCTTTAAATATTCAAATACCTTTTCCCCATAAAACAAATACCGTGTTTTGGACGATTTGAATCTCTATAAGCTTTTTTTTATCTTTTATCAATTGAATGTAAAACATCAAAGAGCTCTTTTTATTGACTTTCAGCACGTGCCCTTAGGTGGCCTTGAATAAGTTGCCCACATAATGGGCCTGTAAATTAAAAGATTTCACTATTTGGATATGAAACAGATTCCCCAGTTGGCCCTGCATAACGCAACCCCCATAATGGATTTATCAAATAATGGTAAGTTCGTTCTCGGAAAATATTTCCTCTAAAGCTTTTATCCCTTTTCCCATATCATCCCTTGGTTTAAAAAATTCGTAAATCACAGTTTACGATTTCCCATTCTGTACAAGGATATGGTAGTACATTTCTAGAAAAATTATCATGAAATTTGGAGAGTCTCATACCCTTGGTCAAGGATAAAGGCCTTAGGCTAAAGCCCCACACTGTCCTCATTGCATGACTTAAAACTGCACAATACCAATGTCCTCACTACATGACTTAAAACTACATAGTACAAATTTCCTCACTATATGACTTAAAACTGCACAATATGATATTTGAAATTTCCCGTTCTAAAAAAATTTAACCATTCTTCATACACCAAATTTGTATTGAAGTGGTTCTCCTATTCGTGATATATGTTGGCATAAAATGGATCTTTATTATTAAAATTATTTTTTTGTTGGAATAACCACCCACTGTGGTCATGAGTCACCCAAATACTATTTTCCCTTATGTATCAGTTGTAAAATGTTAAATAACAAAGAGTTATTTTTCTTGACTATGCAGTACATGCCCTTAGGTGGACTTTCATAAGTTGCCTACATAACAGTCCTATCACCCAAAAGATGCCATTAATTTTCTATGAAACATATTCCCCAGTTGGCCCTCTATAACACAACCCTCGTAACGTGTTTGTCAAATAATGGTAACTTCGTTCTTGGAAGCAGAATACCCCATTTGTTGATACAAGTTTCACGTTTGGTGACCATAAAAATGACGGCTCTAGATTCCACATAGAAATATTTAAAGAATATTAAAGTTATTATTAACCACAATGACTTTTTTCATATTTAATTTCAAAATTTATGGTCAATGAAATTAGACCTTAAATACTATCCCTTTATAGTTTGACATCAATGGATCTAAACTGCCAACAAAAAAAAAGGCTTGGTACTCATTATATTGAAAACCCACAAAGGGAAATCTAAATAAAAGTCGAGTCCTAGGTCACTGAACGTACATTTTTGTATGATTTAAGAAATATTGAGCAATATAAAAGTCAAAAGATACAAAATTTGTGGGGTTGTCCATGTAAATTTATAAAAAATCAAATTATGCTCATTTGGCCCATCAGCATAATAAAAACAATTTATGAGCACTCCATTCTTGTCATTGCAATCATGGTTGTCTAACATAAAGGGTTAATGATTTAAAAAAAAGTCATCATCATCATTACCTTTAATATTACAATCATAGAAAATAGGAATTAAGACGTATATGATTGGAGACACAAAATCAATTTCATTTATATGGAATTAGAGGGACATATATAGAACAGAACCTCTATATCATGCGTAAAAATAAACTCTCAACATGACTCTTCATTTGTTGAACAGATTCATAAATATTATCAACTGCCCATTAATGTTGAGATAGTGGAGAAACTCCAGCCTCCTCGGCCTAAAAAAGTGCTTCCTTCACAGTTGAAATGGAATTTATCACTTTTAATGAGCTCTCTCCAAATTTATGACTCAATTTATCATGTTTTTTATGAACAACATACAGTTGAAGTTGAAGATATAAAAACACTTTTGTGGATTCTCGAATTTATTGGCTAATTTATATCTATTTCATGTTGTGATTTGCCTCCGTGTCAGCTACTGCAGCTTGAAAGCACTCAATATTGATGATCCGTTTAGCCTCTTTGAAATCTTGTCACCTCTTATCCTCATAATCTAATCGGTGAATGATTTCCTTCATAGCATCATGGACTAGTTGAAAATTAAATCCACCCAATCCCAATATGCAGAATAATGCTGGGAGTTTGGAAAAATGTGACAGCTATTCATCTAGATGATTCTTAGCAATTAAGCTTCAGATATGCCTCCATGTCTTCATATGTGCCATTACAAAATCATATTACATCTCTAAGTATGAATTTGAGTCTCTACCATGTGGTAAAATGAACTCTAGAAACAGATCACTTAAAGAACTGCCATGTTCTACTTCTCTCATAATAGTAGAAGCTTCACCTTATGATCTATGAGTTGATAACCTTAAAATGAAAAATCAAGGTCATCGTCTATTTCAAATAGAAGAAACTAATATGATTCAGACATCTGATTATATTTACCCAATAATAAGTCATCTACTTGGTTGGATTCATCCCACGTACTCTTAGTTTTAGTGATTTGAGAAGATTTTTCATGAGAAGGGGAATTTTTCTCTGTTTTACTATTTATTATATTCAATGGATCTATAGAATATCTTGATGGAAGATCCTCTATTGGTATTTCTCCTACTCCAACATAGGGATAGAGTGTCATACCCCATTTTTAAAGAGCCTTTGAAACATTTTCTATAGATAAAGTTGTATAAGGTGATATTTGATGTAAAGAATCAAGTAAAAAACAACAATTGTGTATGGAAAATTCAAGAATAAGGACTTACGTCCTTGGAATTCCACATGAAAATCACCAAACTCCTCGAAGGAACTTGGAATATCAATATTTCGGTTAAGGGAATCCATAATTTCAATTTATGTGTCTTGAATGTTATATCATCCTCACCATTTAACTTATCCAACAAACATTGGTTGATTCCCAAATTGGCTCCACTAACATTCTTTAACATTGACCCTTCAATTGGTATAGAAACATTAGGTCATTCTAGGTTTGGGAAAACAACAGTATTTATCTCAGATTTCCCTGGGTCCTCATTCCTTTCTTATGGGAAAATAGAAATATCATTGTTGATTATTTTAGGATCCACTAATGAAAGTAACTAAAGAATGTATTTAATCATACCATGGATTTCCTCTCTCTCAGTAGAGCCAGGACTGGGTATAACTGAAACTTTTGATGATTTATCCACTAAGATAGTATATTCATCAACATGAACTCGGGTTTCTTCTGGGGTTTCCTTCTCTGGTCTAGAAGAATCAACTCTTAGTCACTTTAGAGAAGATAGAGACAGATATTCTGCAAGATGAAACATGATTACTGGAGTATGTTGAAAAAAATTACATTCCCTAAGGACAATACAAATAATTACTCCTTCTGGGAACAATTCAGATCAATCTCATTTCCCTCTCGAGTTTCTTTTTAAAAGCATGGGAGAAATTGAAACACTCCCCTTGGCAGGAGAAACATGAGGTAATGGTTGAGGATTATTTTTCACCATTACCCCAGTCATAATTCTTGCTCTTGGAGAATGTTCTAGAAACCTGATAAGATCAATCGTTTCATCAATGGGAGAGCCGCATGACCATACATTGGTGATTCAATAACTATTTCAGATATTCCTTCCCTACATTTAAGCTGCAGAAATAAATTTTCATCAAGATTAATGATGATGATGGGTAAAGTATAGTTGAGACAAAAGAATGAGAAAAATAAATTCTCATTATTAACATAAATATCAGACTCCTCCTCAGAGTCAATAATTACCATTTCATGTACTCCTAGGTCCATAATATGAGATGCTCATTTAGAGGTTGATATTTTTTAATCAGTTGAATATATAAAAGCCTCCTCATCCGTAATATACTTCTGTTATTCAGCCAGGTTATTATCCAGATCGCAATCAGAAGGTTTCATAATGTAACAAATATATAGTATTTGAATTCCATGATGGAGGAATGACAATGCATCCATATGATCATGGGTCACACTCTCCCAATGATGAATGACGGAAGGTCAGACGTAATTCAATCTTGGTATGGTTTATTGTGGAGGGGCTTCCACACCTTATGAGTGGTGAGCCTTTTCAGGCCACCATTCTTCTTCATAATGTTCCACGAATAGAGTTGGAACCTCTTTTTGATGGAGGTGACTAGATCACATTAGCATTGGTTGAATTTCTTCTCTAACCCTGGTCTTCCTGGTATACCTCCTGTGAAGACATTTTGAGGCTTTAAAACCTCTAAAACATCTATATCATCTCTGGAATTTTACATTTTACCAAGATTTCCACATACAACAGTCGTTTTAGCTTCCACTCAATATATTCCTTTTGTCAAATCCCCTTGAGGATATGAAGAATACCATGCTTTGGCATATCCAGATTCCAATCCAATTGATGCATCTGATGGAGGAAATGTAATTGAAATTTTGGATGCCTCTAGAGCTGTTAGAATCCATAATTGTCTCACTACCATTTGGTGTTTCTCATGTCTAACATACGTAGGTGAAAAAGTGTTTGATTGTTGAAGATATTTGAACTGATGAGAAAACATGTATGGGATGTATGCCTCACAGTTAATTTCACCATCAATACTGATCGATAATACACCATCCCTGATTGCCATCATATTATATCTCAGCTCATAATTAATTTCTTTACCATCATTAATAAATGTTCCAATTGGTGATTCAGCAAAAAGAAAGAAAATAAATTCTCATGAGACATTAAATGCCTTTAGCAACACGTCAGGTCTCAAATTTAGAGGTTGAATTCCATAAACCTTTTATAAAAATGGGGTAAATTGACCATTGGGAACTCTAACTGAATTCAGCAATGAGTATGAATAAAAAGTGCTGCAATCCAGCCCCTGAAAACATGTAAAGACCATTAATTTCTAAATGGATCCTTCCACTTGTATAGATGTAGTAGAAGATAGTAAATTATTTCTAATATAGGGGTTTCTAACCCAATATACGTCCCTTATACCAATTTATTTTCAATGACTAATGTCCCTAATCTTACACCACCTCTCGATTCATGAACTGGAAGCAAATAAACTCTTATCCAAATTGCAAGGAAGGTAGATAAGTGTACCTTTTCATCTATATTATGTTTTATGGTATAGAACCAGTCCTTATAGTCAACTGTTTCCAGTGTAGGACAATATATGGCTGAACTTCCTCAGTTATCTATAGAAGGACAAACATTAATACGTCCATATGATGGACCTTTCTCTGTTGTTGGTTCAAAGAAGGCATCCATCCACACTCTGTCATGAATATCTTTATTTTATTTGGGTAAATTATTTTCTATTTTAAATAATTTATGTGCCAACGGTGGTGTTCTGGTAGCATCACCTAATGTTGTAATGGGTGGAATAAATTCTTCATACATTTACCCAAGAATGGGAATTCCGGCTATTTGGTAAATATCCCGGAGACTAATACCAACTTCGCCCTGCGTCAAATGGAAGGAATTTGTTTGCAGACTCCATCGGCTCAATAATGTAGGAAGGAAGTATTTTTTTTATAATCATATGTTTCCCTATCTAGACAGCTTCATAGATATGAATGTATGATAAATCTTTTTTGAAATTCTCACTAGTCTGACGCACCCATAATGCCCACATCCAATTAGGTTTAACACCTCCTCCAGAACGAAGATCCCATTATTCCATCCAACAATTAGATTGATCTGTTTGTGAAGCCCAAAATGTGGAATCATAGAAATGTGATATTGACTCTATACATGTTCCTTGTGGGATTGAAACCCCTATGACTAAGAATGAAACCAATAGGGACTGTTCCTTCTTGTACTGTAACCCCCTTGAACTAATATTCAGGCAGTTACAGATAGAGTAATGATGAAACCAATTCTTTGGAAAGTAATTTTTAACAGATGGGACATGGGCCTCTTGAAAAATCCCATGCCCATATAGAGGTAAGTAAGGACTTTGTGGATAATAAAATTGGTATATAATTAAACCCTTATATAGCCCATGAAGTGTACTTTCAACAAAATCATAACAGTGTGGTCTGATGATCTTCATCATTTCATTTTGAAAAGCCTTAGATTCTTCAGTATGGGTCATCAAATGAGTCATTTTTTCCTATAAACTAATTACAAAACATTCCTTATTAGGTTGGAAGTTTTAAAAATGAATATACAAAATTTAAAAAATGACACTGTTCACATAGGTCCTTTGACGAGGTTTGTCATATAGGTACTTTGACGGGGTCCTTCGCATAGGTCCTTCGAAAAGGATCCTAGCGCAACTCCTTCAATGAATTCCTTTGGCATAGCTCCATCACTTAAATAATTTTACCTTGGAATAAATTTAAACGGAATTATGTTAGAGCACAACACTATGGGGGTGGGTAAATGAGAAACGCAATGAGAGCCATAAAATTTTGAAGGCATGGATGAAGAAAATTACTGAAGATCAAACCAATTTATAGCCCACTAGAGACCTGCACGACAACAATCTGTGCCATACCTCTGAAAAATAGCTCTGCATAAAACCTACACTATCTAGCAACATACCCATGGTCATTTCCTTACAAAACTACCTCATGACTCAAGCCTCTTTCCGATCGATCAAATCTTGAGGAGGGACTTTTGTTGACACAATATAATAATACAAAAAAATAATGAGGTTCATTGGGGTTATTTCAATATCCCAAGATAAGGTTCGAAAAATTCATGGAAATTCAAAATAATTTACAAGACCTGCATGATATATCTACATGAAAGACCTAAATGGTAGAGCTCTATGATAGAACTGTGCAGCAAAGCTCCATGATAGACCTATGCGGCTGAGGTACACGACAGACCTATGTGGTAGAACTCTGAGATAGAATAATTTTTGTGCCCCTGCGTGGAGTACCTGTTAAGAGGACCTACATAAAGGACCGTCATGGAAGAAATGTGCGGATATAACTTCCTTCGACCAGGCCCTCTCGTTCCTATAAACAGATCCCTTATGCTCCCCATTACAAGGACTGAGAAATTTCAAAGACTCTTTGAAGCTCCCGTTGCGTATCTCTTTCATCTAGATCCCTCACATTGTCTCAGGTAGCTCTCTAAACCATGAGAGAATAGATAATTAAGTGGGATAATCAGGTTTTGAAAAGTCTTTTACAATTTTTACACAGTCTTGGTTCTTCTATGTGAAAGACATTCTTCAGTCACATATACGTAGAATACCTATAAGCCAAATCTGTGTGGCATACCTGCGCGACCTACCTACATGGTCTACCTGCGTGGTACATTAATGCGGGGTACCTACGCGACATAGCTTGGTATAAAGCCTACATACAAACTCAAGTACCCTCATTAAAATCCATTCATGTAAGGGTATATTCTTTGGTTTCATTATCTGAAAGGGACTAAGTTAAATCCTCCACCAAAACCTTCTGACTTATCAAACCTTTGATAAAGGCACAACAACATTTCTTCTATTTGGGTTTTTATTTCTGCAGTTAGAGGTTTCCCACATTTGTTTCATAATGGGATTTTGATTCATGGAGTGTCTCTGAATTTTTATATCCACATTCAAATAGACCTATCTCTCAGAAATAGTGTTGGGAAGTTCCATGTTTGGAGGATTAGGGTTTCAGTTATGTCCTCCCATTTATTCTCTAGGACATGGAACCTCAGGTCACTAGTAGGGAAGGTATGGCTCACACTTGCTTTTCCATGAAAGAAAAAGGGAAGTCTCCCTCCTCTACTATGATAAATTTTAGGCCAACCATCCTAGAACAAGCCCATTTTTTTCTTACAGGAGGTAGCATCAGCTCTCCTCCTTTCTTCATCGGTGCCAAAGACCAGAAGGGAGATGGGCACGAGGACTCTTTTTATTCTTTCCCTCTCCTGATGGGCTTTTTCACTATTGGTAGACATCTTGGTGTAATCACCTAACCATCACCCATTCTACCTTCCATAGGACCCTTGTCCAATGTGAAGAGAATAGAGGGAAGGCTTGTGGCCTCTCCCTCTTTTTGGGTCACTTCACCCTCTTCCACGTTCAACGCACCCTCTTCCACCAGCAGAGGAGGAAAATTTGAAAGTGCATGTGCCTTTTTTGAATCCTTTACAACCTATTGTTTCTCACTCTAAGAATCACTCATGTGGGTTTAGAGATTTTTCAAGGTCAGAACATTTTCACAATTGAAAGAACTATGAGAACTCTGATTTACACCATAATTGGGATTCATAGGAAGCCTCTCAGGGCCCAAGCTCCCAGGATTTCCCATTCATGGTTCCAACCCTTATTACCTTAATCAGGGAATCCTCCTTAGAAATAAACCACAAATCAAACCCCTATTTCACCAAGGAATCCTTTTGAGGGAGTAAGCCAAAACTCATTTCTCTCAAAGGACTATACTCCTATATGAGACTAATCGAACAACATGGGATTTTATTACAGTCTATATGGGATTATTAAGAATCCTCCTTGAGGTTCAAACCAATAACATAAAATCAACCATGTTCTCCTTGGTCCATATTCCCAAGAGGGTCTGATACTACATGAAAACCCATATCCTTTCAAAGTTCCTTGGGGCTGCTTCAATAAAAGTCCCACACTACTTTTGACTTATCACCTTTATCTTAGATGTCAATACCATATGACATTAAACTATATGGCTAGGTCCTTATCACATGAACCTAAAAGGTATAATGTGTCTCATTTAGTGGTGCTGAACTACAAGTGTTCTGATTCATTTCAAAAGGATACGTAGTTAGCCTATCTTATGGGTACGATCCCAAAATCAGACCAATCCTTCATCTCCTAGGATGACAATAAATTCCAGAGTGCCCCACCAAGTGGTTTAAAACCCAGTATCATCACAATGATGATTAAAATAATCTGTAAGCAGTATATTAGAGGATACCATTGACATAAAAAACATTAAATACATATGTATATCTATATTAATGAACAACCATGAGTGAATAATGATGATTCTATATATTAAACATGTTAATAAGTGAATTTAAATACTAAAGGAAACATATATAATTATTGGTGAATGAATAAGGATTCATGAATATATGTCAAATTTATATAGAGAGTCCTGGAGTAGACCATAATTCCCCCCAAATGGGTGTGATGAGTCTGACCTCCCATCCTCTCAACCAATGTACGTTCTTAAGTATCATGAAGTTCAAACTTATCGAATGCCTACCTTTGGAAATCAGATCCTCTATTGATAAAGAAGATTTGGATGTTTCTGATTCCCTAAATAAATCCAATGGAAACTTCCTAGAAGCAGTGATTCTTAAATTTGGAATACAAGTTTCAAGGACCTACGAAACAATCATATTTTTTTCCAAATATTTATTAAATAATTTTTATATAATATTATCCACTTTCATAAAAAAATTTCAAACAATTTTTTCCACATACTTCTTATGAAATAATCATCATATATTTTTCCAAAATATTATTAAAGAAAATTCATATGCTCATTTCCATGAAATTCAATATCTATTTGATTGTCTTCATAACCAAACTTCATAAAGTTCCATGTTTATGAAATAAAAAGAAAATAATTAATAGTACTCTTTATTTGCTAATAATAACCAAACCAAATAACTTTAAAACAACAACCTATAACATAAAAAAATCCTTCATAAAACATTGTACCAATAACCGTTCCCTTAGGTTTTTTACAACCAATAAACATAAATCACTAAAACATAATAAAAAACATGTGTATTTCTTATAAAAAAATTATAAGGCTACATGAGTGAAATCAATGTAGTAAACATGAATCATTGAACAAAAAATTCATGTTGTCCATAAGTAGTGACATTAAAATTTTCTTCATAATCACTTTCGTAGAAACTTTTTTCTAAAGCCATAAACATTAAACACTTTTTCCCCTGTTCTGGAGAGAACACTATTTCATGCATGAACTTCAAAAAAGTGTAAAAATAGTTTACCCAGGTTATAGTCATACCTTAACCATTTTAAAAACTATCCAAAAATATTAGCCTTTCTCAAATGGTTTAAGGACATACAAATGGATAGATTTATGTCACATAATTTTCTCCCCCTTAATAACACTATAATGACAAGATTAGATAGATAATGGATGCACATACCTTAGCCATTAAGAGCGGGTGGTTGAACACCAATGTTCAAACATAGTTTATAAAGTCTTTCCCTCAACAATGGTTTAGTGAATATATATATAACTTTTTATATTGTAGGAAAATATTCTAGATTCAGTTCAATCTACACATGGTCTTTTATGAACTAGTATTTAAAATCCTTATGCTTTTAATGATAATTTTTACTGTATTTTTATTTAGAATTAAAACACATGGATTATCACAACCCACAAATATGGGTAAATTCACTTATATTAATAAATATTCCATTGGATTCTTCATCTTCATATTTTTTTTATATTGAATGGCTTCCACATACTAAAATTTAGCCATAATAAGTGTTTCATAATTTTTATTTTTTATAGCTCAACTTACATAACTTTCCCCCAGAAAGAAAACTCCACAAACTATGGATCTTCTATAATAAACAATTCCTTCCCAATCATTATCTGTATAACTAAGTAAATAAATATTTACCTATCTTTCATATTTTATACCAAAATATTCTATCCCTATGATATCTATAATAAATATTCTTCCTACTATGTGATGATATTATTTTAGAGCACTTTGGAATCATCCATACAATGTTACAACATGTTCAATATCTAGCATTAAAATCATCAAAAATAGAAAAAATCTAAAATTATTGAAGATTAAATTTCAATAAAACCTTGAGATTTTAAAAAGGAATCTATATATGATAATATACAAGACACATAAGACCGGGCTTAAACAATCCATGAAATAATATTATTTTAAATATGACTGTTATAACCTAGTGGTTAAATTAGAGAGTATAAGTAGGATTAACTAATTTATCATATATACATATAAATTTCTTACTCAATGAAAATTTAAAGATAAATTTGTAGTAAATAATCACTCAATTTTTAGTAATGTTATTTTATTCATCAAAAATATGTTTTCTTAAAAAAATATTTTATTACATTTTATGAGAATTTATTAGAATTTATTTCATAAATTTTTATTAAATTAATTTTATAAAATAAAATTAATTTTGTAAATATGAATATACAAACTAATATAGGGTAAAATTTTGTGATGTTTCATAATATATTTATTTTTCAATGAATAGTGAAAATACCCTTTTTTATAGAACTGCCATTTCTTTTCAACAAACTAAGTAATTTAAATGCCCCATTATGGTTTTTATTTTATTTTAGGAAAAATATTTATTATTTATTTATATTTAATAAAATTTATTGAATTTGAAGAAACCTTTTAGTGGATTTTAAAATATGATTTCTTTTAGGATTAAAAATAGATTTCTTGTTTCTGAAAACTATTTTAACGTTTCTAATGTTTGTCCATTTAAATTTTAAAAATAATTCTAATGAGAAATTATTTAAATGAAATTTATATATTATATATCTATTAAAATTAATTTAAATTCATCCATTAATTAGTAACAGTCATAGAGAAATTAAAATCCAATTTTTCTTAAAAAATACACTTCATGAAAAGTCGTTTTTTCATCACATTTGATGGTGTTATTTTAAATTCAATTTATAAAACAATATGATTTAAATTTGTGAAAATGAATTATATATTTGGAGTCATCATAATATATAATATATAATAATTTCATATTATTCTTTTTTACAATGAATATCAAAAAGAGTAAAAATATTTCATCACGATTAAAGAGAAATCGAATTTACCAAGGGGTAAAGTAAAATTATACGGGTTAAAATGAAACAATTTTTTTTTTCAAATTCTAATTCATGGAATTATTTAGGTATTATATAAAATAATTATCGATAATGGTCCATTTTTGAGGCCTATGGTATGTGAGAAATGTGGGTATCCCTTTTTATTTTCATAAATTACCAGTGTACCACACACCTCTCTTATAAAATCCACCCAATCTCCTCACCTATTCACACAGTCACAAAATTTTATCATCTAAAACCTACCCAAATACCTTACCTAATACTCTACCCATAAATTAAATCCAATATATTAATCATGAATCCACCCTGATTTTTATGTTGGTGGTAATTTAAATTGGTTTTCTGTAGAAAAGATATCATGAAAAACCAAGATTTTTTTATTTCTTCTCACTACTCTTTAAAATATTATTCAGTTATGGTGATACAATAATAAAATTATATCCCATATAATAATATTTCATTATTTTAATGGGTTAATAGATATCCTCCCCCTCTTCCATTGAATGGGAATTAAAACCATCATTCGTGTGTATAGCTGACTACCACCTCACGAACCGATGTATATGATTTTTTAATAAAACATATCACGGAAGGTAATAGGGATGATATTAATGAATATTTATTATATATATATTACATAATTATTATATTAATGAAAAATGTATCATTATTAAAAGATAATATTTCATTTACTTTTAACCTTTCCATTCATTGAGTAATGATAAAATCAATTATACATATGTGTGGACTATCGCTTCAACAAAGTGATGCGACTATTTTTTAATCACCACATAACTTGGATTAGTTATATATATAAGCATTTTTAACAAAATACTATGTTTTTTATTATATTATTTTCATTATGGAAGGAAAAATATTATCCTTCATTCCATAATTATCATTGATAAATTGAAACATCACTCATACGTACGTACAAACTACCATATCCCAGATCGTAATGTAGTTCATTTTTAATAACCATATTTAATGACTATTTTTTAAATTTATATTGATTTATAAAATAACTATTATTTCATGATTATTACTTTTGAAATGTTGAAATAATTACCTTTTTAACCATAGTTAACGCACTAAACTTATTTTTGACACATTGGCCAAAAATCATCAAAATACCCAAGGTGGACTTTATTAATTAATTATTTAAATATCTTATTAAAATATTTTAAATAAACTTTCCATTTAAAATTTATTAAACCTCTAAATTTTATTATGAAACCAAATAATTCCAAAATTTTTGTTATATAGGAGTTAAAGTAAATTCATGGAATATATGTTTAATGTGTATTTATAATTGATAAAAATAATCAATTCATTTATTAATTCTCACTTCAATGTTATGATATTTTTAAGGGTTTCTCATATAAAATTGTGTTTTTCAGAAAACATGATATATTATACACCTATCTTATTTAATGGAGTGAATCCAATACCACTTTGAAAAATTATACAATAAATCTCTTTATATTTATGGTATTTAATGTTTCATTTTATTTTTTTCTTTCTTCAAATTAATGAATCAAAAGTTACGAAAGCTGTAATCCTTTATGCCTTAATCTCATTTTAATCGATATTGTTTATGATTAAATTTCTTTTAATCTAAATTATTTAATAACTATATGATACATCCATTTAATATTATTAAAATCTATTTATTCATTAAATTTTCAAGTAAAATTAACATTTTTATCTCTTTGGTAGTTAAAATTGTTGAAAAAATATTTTAATGAAAATATAACCTTGTTTATATCTTTAGTCAAAAATAATTTCCATTCCAAATCCTTGTTTTCTAAAATTATTTTTGATAATTTTTTAATATGATTTATTTAATTAATTTTCAACAATAATTTGATTTATATAAAATTACTAAAATGGAATTCTCGTTTAATTTTTCTAACATGGTTCTTTTTTACTCTTCTTAGAATATTGTGAAAGGAATCATTGTTTTTAATGTATTTTACATAAAAATAACTTTCCACCATCATTAGCACTCAATGTTTTCAAGAATAAATTTTTATTGTTTGGAAGATATTTTGAAAGAAAGTGATTTTTTATTGCTTGAGATTGTTTTAATTTTTAAATAAATATTTTCAAAATAGAAATGACATTTTCGTAATCAAAATTTCAATATGATATTTGTAAATTATTTTCCTTCTATGATGGAATCCTTTGACAATACTCAAAGTGAAAAAGTTTATTTTAAGAATATTTTTTAAATTATATTATAACTTTATTTTATTAATCAATATTAACAACCCTTTATTATAGTTATTTTTCACTTGGATGTTTGGATATGAAACCATACTTATTATTTCCATTGATGGATTATGATTGTTTCTGGAGATTGTCATAGAACCCATTTATTTTAGCTGTTAACAAATTTTTGAAATGAATAATGATTATTTTTAGTAGTTAAACAATAAAATACAAGAAGTATGTAATTTTTTCATGCTGAAGTTCTTGGACATTGTATATATGATGGGCGAGCCTCATTATAGCTCACATGTGAGACCAATATATCTTAAATATTAGATGCGTCCAGATTACGCCAGGTGAGCTTTATATACCTTGTACAATTAGTTCACCAAAATAGAACTCCAATGCATTAGGTAATTTTCCATGTATTGAGAGGAAATAATGGGAGAGTTATTAGAAGTTTTCCCCTAGGGACTTAATTGGGCTCTATTTATTTTACAAATGGGTTTAAGATCTGTTAGGAATAGAATATTCATAGATAAAAATACTTATTATTTAATATTTCAATGAGTTTATAATATATTATTTAATAAAATTCAGCACTACAAGTCCCATAATTATTAATTCTCATGAATCTTGTCTTTGTTAAATATTAATTCCACACCACAGGTTTATTGATCCAGCATTAATGGTTGTGAGTTATCTTATGTTATGTTCATGAACATTGACTATGTCATTATACCCTTATGATAATATTCTTCTCACTGATGGAATTCAATTGTTAATGAATATGTTAACACCTACAGGTCGTTTGAGTTCACCATTATTATGTTTACTTTTCTCAAGGATATCAAGACTGATGATAAATAAATTATGTCTGAAGGGGTTTCATATGGATGATTGTGTCCTAATATAGAATTTGGAAACATGAGTATTATGGAAAAAATATATTTAAGAAATCATGGGTATTTCTTTGTGAAATGTTTTAAATATATATAACTCTAAACCAAAAGGAACATGGGTATGTAAGTGATATGATATTTTTTTTATGTTGTAACTTATTTATGGAAATATTTGGGTAACTTCATCAGTCCCAAATCCAAAAAACAGAAAGATCATGTTCCTTTCTCTAGATACAGGAGAAATGGTTTAGGGAAATTATGGTTCCTAACCTTATCCATTTTTTGAAAAAATGGTTCACACTTAATTTGGTGTGTAAATAGTTTTTTAACCATCCATTCCAAGCTTCCTTATAATTTCCTTACTATACTATAACACCCCATGTTTTTATAGACATTTTTTCTCGAATAAGTTAAATTTTTAATTTTGTCTTGTAATGAAATAATCCAAACATTCCTTTCACATGACATTGAATTATTTAATTTTACACAAAACATATACTTAGTGTATGTTACATGAAACATATAATTGGAAATTTTTTTGCACAACATCAACTCGGCGTATTTTACCTGCAACACTAATGTTTCTACGAAACATCATATTACTATTATAATTATTTAAATGAGATAATTATATCCTAGATATTAAACTTAGTTATACGAATAGTAATAAAAACATTTCAAACATTTTTTATATTTTTTTATAAAACTAAAAAATATTTATAATGAAGGATATAAGTTTTGGTAAAGTCTTTATATGATTAAAAATACTACTTTCAAAAATAAAAAACTTTTCATTAGCCTCAATGAATAAAAATAATAAACAAATTTTTCATTTTAATTTTATAAAAGAAACTTCATATTTAAATTTATAATATCTAAATTATCTTAGGATGATTTTTTTTGTGAAAGTTCATTTTTCGATGAAGAGTGAAAAATACTATAATTTAATTGAAAAATGTTTTTTATATAACTTATTTGCAAGGTTAAATTATATTAAATTTTTTTAAATGTTTAATTATGTAATATTTTTGTCAATAAAACCATTTAGGGTCATTGGAAAAAATTTTACTTTCAAATTGGTTATAAAAACTTAGCTAACTTTTGAATGTTTTTACTTTAAAAACCTCTACTGTGAACCTGACTACAGGATTGGTATTAAATTAAAATATTAAAATTATATGATTTTAATTTAAAACAATTGATTCCATATTCATAATCATCATAATTTATAATGTCTACTAGGTTCACCTTATATTTTGTGCAAAACTATTAGAAAAAGGGATTAAAATTAAGTACAATGAGTTAGAGAAATAGTATGTTAACAAAGTACTAAACATTATATTTAATATCCAAAACAACCCATAGTCTTGTAAAACCCCCATTTAATAGATATTATTAGGCTAGTAACGATGAAATATTTAATTTTTTGGTTTTTTAAATGATTTATTTAGGTAAAAACATGGGTAAACCTAACTTGTTTTAGAAAATGTCAAGTGAATCCTTTCCCTTCTCTATAAAAGGACACCACCTCTCCCTCTTCCCCACACATAAAAAAACCACTTAAGCTAAGAAGTGAGCTACCCAATAAAGTTCCAAAAATAACTACCTTTCTCATAGAATCCTCTCCTAGTACATAAATCATTCCAAAGAATCATTTCGGCACAAACTAATAGGGGTTACCCAATTAAGTGGCAACATCTTCTCTCAACCTCCATTATATTATTTTCATTCTCTAAACCCTAAACTGTCTTTATTTAACGTTTTTATAAAAAAAATTATATTATATATACTAGGATATTTAAGTTAAAAGGTTTCATATTACACTTACACACACATCAATCTAATGGGTTATAGATATATTGTCTACGTGTACGACGAACTACCGCCTCACTAAATGACGACATTTCATTTTTTCCTTTACCACCTATCATGGAGAAATTTCTGATAAAAAAAATATATTTATATATATATATAATATATTATGTTTATTATGTCTTTAAGATTATTTATTCCTTTTAAAATTCATATCGTTTTTACTTTCCATTTGGTGTAAATATGATATTTTCATTTGAGGAAGTGTGGACTACTACCCCCTCAACGTGATGTGATTCATTCAAAAACTACATGGAATATATTAAGTATTGGTTTAGTGATGTTATAAGATATAAATGATATAATAATTTTAATAGAACAATTATATATATAAATATATATACAAATTTTTCATTTACCTTATTTATTTCAATACGACAATTAAAACTGAAACAACGTTAATGCATACGTTTGACTTACCATCTCCATGAACAGTGTATTCCATTTCATACTTATATTTTTTTAAATATTATAATAATAAAATAGCGTGAATATAAATTATAATTTAATAATGGGTTATATATGGGAAACTATGATATAATTATAAGGACAGAAAATATAACAAATTAAGGCACATGTGAAGAACAAAGCCGATATTACTTGAAGTGAAACCTTAACAAACAATTGTTAACAAGAGGGTAATATAAAGTCATGATAAAAATATAAATGGTATTAGAAATAATAATATGGTTCTGTAAAAAAATTAGAACAAATAAATTTTTATTATATAGGTGGTTTAAATGAGTACAATGAGAGTCAAGACATAATGTAGGGGAATTTCATCTCACATTTATTTTAGTGAGATACCTGACTTAATCCCCATTGAATTATTTTTAGGGTCTATCTACATACCATGAATGTATTCAATTAATATGATACATAAATTTATAGTAATTCACATATCCATTTTATGAGCTTTTTTTCATGGGTTTATGTTTTAGAAGTTACCAAATCGGTAAGACAATTTTGTCTCAATTATCCTTCATTGAGACACATTTTTTGTTATACACATACATATTTTTCGATATGTATATACATACATAGGAAATTTTATATCATGAATATACTCATTTTCATGATTTTTTGGCTTTATGCTATTTCATTTTCTCAAATGGAGAGTATGATCCCATGTTACCATGCGATATGATTTTATTGAAACAATCTCATCACATTTAGATATTGTTAATGATTTTTCTAAAATTAATGAAATACCACGATCCATATATCAAGAACACTCATTAATTTTATTATACTCTGGTTATTAAATTTATCCTCATGTATTAGTACCATTTCCCACAATTTGGTACTTAAGATAATATTTTCATGTAAAATATGGTCGTCTCTCTATTTGGTGAGAAATCTATTGTATTAAAATACCATGCTTTAAAGAATATTTCCAAAAAATATTTTGAAAATATCATTGATTTTTTTCACGAATAAATTATTTTAAAAACTTTTTATAGTTTTTTATTCTTCTTTCATAAGTTTTTAAAACTATTTTCAATGGAAAAAGATTCCAAAAGTTTTTTTGTTTTAAAAATCATTTTTCAATACAGAATGAATATTTTCATCAAGAAATGTTTAAAACTATATTTCAAAATTATTTCCCAACTAAGATAACATTCATTGTTGTTACTCGTGACTTTATAGGGAAATTAATCAATTTTTACTTTTATATTATTTCAATGAATGGATTATGTTTTGATGACACAATTTTTAGGAAACGAATTTCTCTTTCACAGGTTATATGATTTGGAAACCCACTTCTTTTTGTGGGTTATTTTCATGATGAAATGATTATGAAATATTCTTTTTCCATAGGTTATGATATTTTTACATATTTATTGTACCCAATTAATTTCAGGGATTATGATATAAATATTTATGATCTTATTGCACATGTATTCATGATTTCACTATGAGATGTGTGGGACCAGTATCTCCCTGAAATTCATTTGGTAAAGATTTTTATCTTATGAGATAGTCTACGATGGTCTTTGAAATTAACCATGACTACTAAGATGGACATGAGAGTGAACCACGACTACTAAGATGGTATGAGGAGTGAACTCATGCAACTAAGATGGACAAGGGAGTGAAAAATGACTACTAAGATGGTATGAGGAGTGAACCCATACTACCAAGATGGTGTGGGAAGCAATTCCATGGATACTATAGAAATCATAATATTTTCTTATGTGATATCCACAATTCCATGTTTTATTCCTTTATTATTATTTCTTGGATTATATTCTTCATTTCCTTATGATTCGTGTATTATGAACTTCCTTGCTTTCTGTAATGATTAATGTTTATGAACTTTGATATGACGGGTATGATCTTCTACTTTCATGATCATGTTCTCATACCATTATTCTCATGATCATCCTTGCGTATCTCCCTTGTTTACCCATATCAATTTTTTGAGATCACCTCATTTTATGTTTTATTACAGTAGTTTATGATGATATGTATTATGTATGGTGAGTCTCAGGTGGGTACTATTCCATATGAACCTAGTGGGAGATGATGTTGCTCATTTATGTACATGTGTTTATGTTTCCATGTTTCAAAAGGCACTAGACTAATATGGTGCTTAGGAATCTATTTCTATAATGTTTTAAGTATTTGATAAATGTTATGTAATGATAATGTATTAAAAGTGGGGGTTACTATTGTAATTACCCGAACTATTATAAGTCAAATTTACCTATTTATTTAATTAAATTTATTATTTTGTAAAATGGTAATAGGATACATATGGATTCTATTTGTTTTATTATATCCAATTGGATTTAAATGACTGTTTAGTATCATTACCATTAATAATATTGTTTTTCAACTGTGATTACATGACTAGTGTAAACATAGCGTTTAAACAAATCCTTTCAACATAGAAAAATGAGTCAATGACCTCAACCCGTAGAATCATTCCATATAAATCCCATTTATCGAGGCTTATGAGGGAGATATCATTTCCTAGATTTTTCATAGACCAATACCAAGCTGAGATGCAAATAAATATGTATAAGAGAAACCATTTATGGGAGAATTCCAAGCTCATTGGGATCACGACCCAACCCATATTCACTAAATGAACTAATGAAAGCCCATCCATCACACACCTTACTCTTAGGGCATATACTTGTGTAATAAAGTTATATGCATCAAGACATAATAATTATGATTATGTTCATTATTTTTTATAGAATAATTAATATAATTTTATTTTATTATTGTTTTTAAAGCACAAATAGTATTTATGGTTAATATTCAAATTTAATTAAGAAATTTGTTTCGATATATTAATAATTAAAATTTTAATAAAATATTATTATTAAATTAATTTTATTAAATAAAAATGATCATATAATTTTTAGGGGGAAAATGTAATTTTTAATATGGTTTAAAACTGTTTTTTTCGAAACCCATCAATATTAAATAAATATCGGTTTTTTTAAAATAAAAAATTGAGATATTTAGAAAATTTTAACGCCCCGACCCCAGAAACCCCGATTAGGTGCTTTATTTTAATACATTGACTTCATTAAAATGAAAAAAGTCTTGAAGGATCGATCAATGTAGCAGTCATGGAAAATAGATTACATTCATGAACGTTACACTACACATTAGAAGATAAAACACTACGTAAATGATCCTTTGAGACCACCATTAATCCCATAGATTAATCCTGCATATCAATCATAAAATAATTCACGGAGTCCTTGGAAAATAAGACATAAGAAATGGGTGAGCTAAAACGCTCAGTAAGGGTAAGCAATATAGCGGAAGATAACAAAAATATTAGGCATGATGAATAGTTGAAAACACATGCCTTTACAAATAATAAACATGAACAATTTTATTGATGGAAATTGAGATGAGTAAATAATTGCATAATAGAAATAAATCATGGGTATTCTACTAGTTTAATGACCACATGAACCATCAATATTATTTTCATAATGAGGGATTGTATAATGCCAGACATTCTGGAACATTTTGTCAAGGCCTCGGCTTGGACTTCTAAAAATGGTTTTGGCCTCGCTCAAAAAAATATATCAAATTGAAAAAGGCCTCATCCAATTAAAAAAATAATTGTCTCATGATACCTACCATTGCATCGATGCACTATATCGGGCTCCACCCATCACATACTATGTCCAATACATTCCTCATACGAAAAGGCTGAAACATAACATAAAAATTCTTATAAAAACTAGCATACAAAATGTCAATAATTATATCATAAAACATGAATGGTATAAAAATAACACATCCATAGTCAAACATATCACAAAAACCTCAATACAATATGTAATAATTGTATCATAACAAATCAACATCAAACAAGTTTAAAATCCATCAAAGCATGTTGACAAAGATGAAAATGATTTGTAAAACTCTTTGAGAGAAATTTCAATTTTTCAGGAAAAAAATTAAGAGTCATACAATTTAAGAAGGAAGACATTTAAATAAATTTTTGAATCAAAGTTTCCCATACCACTTTGAAACTTTTGAAAGGAATTAACATTTTTAAAACATTCATGTCTATATAAATAAATCCTTGTAAACAATTTTGAAAACATGGTCATTATTGAGATTGATTTAGAAGAATAAATATTTAAAACATTTAAAATGATGTTTTAGTTAAAAGTAACATTACAATAATCCCTTTTAAAACTCTTTTATGAAACATAGACATAGATAGTAAATATCTCCCAGTAGATACTTACGTAAAAACAACCTCAGATAATAAAGAGCTTGTGAAATTAACCCTTACCTTGTACATTCTTTTAGTCGAGGGTACATTTAACCTCTTATATAAAGACCACATTATGTTATTAAATTATAAAAGAACCATATTAAAATTTATGATGTCATACATTATTCATTTATGACTTTATAAAACCTATTTAATAATAATTTTCATGTTAAATTAACATTTTGGGTAATAATCGCTTTGTTTATCGTACGTATTTTAACTTGTTATTTTTGATCGTATCATTTAGATCATGATTTACATTACTCCAGAATAAAAAAACTGATTTATATATAATATATATTTATAATATAATTATTTATAATAGATATATACATGAAATGGAATACACTGTTTATGGAGACCGTAGGCCGTATGTAGGCATAAACGATGTTTCTGTTTTCTTATCATATTGAATGGAAGTGAATAAGATATACATAAATACATAAATAAATACATATATAAATAAATATATTTCCAGTAGCATTATTATGTCATATATTACATACTTATTAGTAATATATATTTTTATAATCATTGATGAATGGTGAACATGGAAATGAATCTCATCACACCGTGGAGATGGTAATCCGTACGTACGTACGAGCGACAATATAATTTCCTTAAATGTGTGGAATTGGATGGAATATTTATTTAATAGATACATTATTATGTTATTTTCATTATTTATATACATATTAATCATCATTATATCCATCCAAATAACATAGTACTGAATAACAAATTACACCACGATGTGGAGATGGTAAGTCGTACGTACGCACGCATGGTGACATTATCATTAATTGGATTGATAAAATAATGAATATGATTTTTCCATATTTATAATAACATCACAGTACATATAAGGTACTCGGTTTATTGTTTTGGTATGGTAATAACAAATAAAGAGTAAGTGGAAGAAGAAAAGTACATGGAAGAGGGTGGTGAAATATTTACTTCTTCTTCGGGTTCTTCCCTTTGATTTGATCAAAAGGGATCCTTAGGTTGCCTTTATGACTAATGTAAGGCCTCTACGATGAAGGGAGGATAGTTGGGAGGATGTTTGGGTAGGTTTTGGATGAGCTGAATGGTTTTGGAAGAGTGGATTTGAGAGAAGGGGAAAGGGTCATTTTATAACTGGGGTGAGGGGTACCTTAGAAAAAGATTGAAATATTATTTTATAATAGAGTAATTTTAGTTTTATAATGGCTCAAAAATGAATTATTTAACTTATATGGTGGGTATGGGTTGAAAAACACTCAACCAATAGGTTTTATACATGTCTGGGTCACTATATTAACCTTATCTTTTAGATTTAACTCTTACTTAAATTGTTTGACATTTACCAAGTCTCTTTGTATTTTTATATTAGATGGTTAATAAACATAAAATAAAATTATAAGAGAACCCTACGTGGTTAATTATTGACATATGTATTATAATATAAGAACTTTTTCCAATCCATATATTTTTAGGAATATAATAAAAATTTATAATATAGTATTTGTTTTAAAAACTCTTTTATGTCAATTACGACATTATTTAATAATGGATTTCTTTAAAGTCCTAAAAACTTCATTAAGTCTAAATAAATACATTTAATAAACCCTAACACGTCTTATTAACCTATAAAATTTGTTTATGGCATCAAAACGTTTAAATTATATTTATTTTAGTATTTATAATATCATTTATTTTATTGTTTCATTAATAAAGAAAATACTGCATTACTATTGTGTCATATATAAATATATTTATTTTATGTATAAAAATTATAAATAAAATATAAAGAGTTAGGATATATTTTTATCTTTATAATTGATATTTATAGTCGAATAGATCAATTATATAACCTCATATAAAAATTGTTTTACTAAAATATATTTTCTTTTGTTATTTTTGTCTTTACTTTATATTTTTTAATATTAAAAGTCATTATAACATCCATGTGGCTCCATGGAGTCCCATACTCAACCCAAGGATGCCCATGGTCGGACATGTATCATTTAATAGGGTTTGGACACATGTTAGAGTACTGTAATATTATTATAATATTATTTTGGAACTTATTTACTGGATTTACCCCGTTAACCACGGTAAATAAAATATTTACTGAAGTAAATATTCCTAAAGTCTAAAAATAAAAGTCACCTATTTAAACAATTTATATCTACTAATTCCAAATATGGAATCTATTTTTCTAAATTCAAAATACATAAGTGTCAGCAATTAATTTAAAATTAATTCCCATTTTCAAAACGAAAGCGTGTTTTTATGAAATAATAACTATCAAAAGATTGACACTTGTTTTTGACAAATTTAAATGTGAAATTATATATAATGAACTAAATTGTATTAAATTAAAAAAATTTATAATATTATTATATTTAAAAAACATTTAAATGTATAATTTATCTCTATTAATTATTTTGATTAAAAAATTTGTTTTTAATTAAAATTTAATACTTTTCATTATTCATAAAAATATGAAATTTATCAGAAAAGTACAAAACATTTATCCAAACTAAATTGTTATGTCCCTATTATAAATAAAAATTTTATTTTTTCATATTAAATATATAAAAGTGTCAAATATTATATTTAAAAAGGGTTCTTCGTTAAAAGTTGGTAAAATTTCACTTTTTAAAAAATGCTTCTTTTATCTGAAATAAAATGAATTTGTACTTTTATTACATATAAGAAACACATTATATGTATGTTAAAAATATATAGAGTATATAAGATTCAAAATTCAGTTAATACTATTTATATCTGCTTTTTGAACGACTAGTTTGGTAATGTTGTGGTGCGCTCGAACTCGGTGTTTCATGCAACACAATCTATTAAATTACTTTAATGAGATAACATACTATGAGATATTGGGGTGTTAAATTATCCCCTCCTTCAATAAATTACATCCTCTCAATTTGAAATTGTTCTTCGAAAATAAAATGTTAAAATATTGAAATACCTTTGTGGGAAACCCACATCGTACATTGAGTTAATAAAATTTAGTCTTAATAAGAGGGATAAGGAAATGAAAAATTTACCGCCAAATTATGATCTAAATTAGGAGAACAGTGGTGTAAATTAGAGACACATAATTGGAGGCAAAACATAAATATTTATAGGGAGTGATTGAGGTCATCAATCACAAATAAGTGTAAAATTGAGTGCCTAAAATCCATCAATCTATGATGATTTAAAATACCATCAGTTCAACAAAAAATATGGTATTAGGATAACATATTTTTGGTTTTAAGATCTATTCCATAAAGTTTATGAATTAATTTACCCATATAGTAGGAGGGAAAAAATTATATATATATATATTTGACAAGTAGAGTTTCATTCTTCAACTAATTGCTACCACAGACTCATCATTCACTCCAATAGATTTCAAAAAACAATATTCTATTTATCCTAATCGTATAGGGTTCCAAAAAATAATGAATTTATAATTCACCTTTGAGAACTTTTTGAAAAAACTACATTATACAATCTAGGACATCACGTAGGCCAGTGGTAGGTGATGCACCCTTATCGCCCTTCGGTTGCGGGTACTAGTCTCATGGCCTTTCCGGACGTGACTGGTTGTTCCCCGACTTCTAGGTTGTCCTCTTCACGACAATACAAAAGTAACCTTAACAATAGTATCCAATTTCAATCTTAATCCATTCCAACCTTTAGGAATATCCGAAATACTTCTATCCAAAATCACAATCCAAAATTTATAAGGATGTTAAACACATTGAATATCCTTTTTTCCACGTAATAATATATAAACACCTTCATCAAGAATTATTTTAAAACATTGTGACAAATTGAATTACCATAAATGTTTATTGATTACATTCATGCTTCATTATCCTTTATATAGTACTGGGTATATTCCTTATATCCAAATTTTTTGAATATTCCAACAATGATGAAATAAACAAACAATTATTCAGTTCTAAGGAAGTCAAGAATATCTAATATAATTTATCCAAATCAACCATATCTTATTTCAAAATCACTAAATCATTATCAAAACCATACTAAGGATTACCTTTCCTTCAACAATATATTTTTTCAAAAAGTGTAGCTTACTGTTAAGTCACTTTTATTAGAACCATATAATCTCAAATCCTCAATAAAATAGTACTCTAGTACAATCCTTATTTATCTCCACAATTCATATAACCCGTATATTATTGATACAATACTGAAATGAAATAATTCTATAATAACGACATAAGAACACTAGCCATTCATCGTCATCTAAGGTAGTATCATAACTTTATTATAATCCAATGCATTTCAAATGAAGCATTTTACATTTGAAACCTTTTTTTACCATTCCAATCACATACTTGGTGTCCTTTTTCTCAAAAAGTATCACAAATTCTCATTCCTTTCAACCATTTACCAAGGTGATAAATTTCACATTTATCACATATGGTAAAATCTTTCATTCCCCTCTTCCCTTTATCCATCATTCTCTCTACCATCCTTTTACTCTCTTGCTTTACTTCAAATCTATAAGGCTTATAAAAATTTTTAATTATATTGTTAACACATGATATTATTTCTTCATATGTTGATAATACATGGGAGACTATTTCCCTTCTAAATGTTGTCTTAATACCATTAATGATATGATCCTTCTTACTCTTTGGATTATACGTATTGCTGGAGTTATCATTCCTTCTAATGGGAACCATTTCCACACAATGGCATACACTAGGTCAGTTTATGAATCACAATGAATAATTCAAAACATGTCAAATACCTAATGTAAATTGAACAGTTTATGGATATAATCAGTAATCATTAAAATATTTTCTTTTAGGAGATATATACTTATAAATCCTTCATAATAATTTTTTAAGAAAATGAGAATTATCCTAATAATATCTCTCAGGAGTGTCGTAACCAAGAGTGCAAAAATTCCTGTTGTCATGCACTAGTTCTCATTCGAGTCTAGCTTAAAGCGATGTTTTTGGGTTTTAGCCTAAGTACATCTTCTCCATAGTTGCCTCTACTTTCTCGTATCCTGACAGTTATGTATTTTCATGGAATACTCACAAAATTTCTACATTACCAAAGTTCTAGGAAGTTCTTATATACTAATACTCAAAGTCTATCTTATGGTAATATGCTCTAATCAGAGTTTATCTAAATCTAGTTTCCAAGGTTATTTATAAACATTCTTTGATACCAACTGTAACACCCCACGATTTTGTAGCATGTTATTTCATCAAAGTAATTATATAACTTGCACAACACGCAACACTGATTTCAAGCGCACCATGAATTACCAAACTAGACGTTCAAAATCAGTTTTGAATAGTATTAACTGAATATTAAACTTTATATAATAATTATAATTTTAGTATCCATATTATGAGTTTCTTAGTCATAATGTATTAACAAATTCATTTTTTTTAGATAAAAAAATATTTTTTTAATCCAATTTTATCGCCTTTTAATGGTGAACCCTTTTTAAATACAATATTTGAAACCTTTATATATTCAATTTGAAAAAATTAACATCTTCCTTTGAATGAGGACATAATAATTTAGTTTCAAAAATGTTTGGGAGTTTTTCTGATAACTTTCATATTTGGATGAATAGTGAAAAATACTATATTTTAACTGAAAACAACTTTTTTAATCGAAATAATTTGTACTATTAAATTATACATTTTAATGGTTTGTAAGTATAAATAGATTATATTTTTACAATTTAATTAAATGTTATTCATTATAAATAATTTCACTTTAAAATTGAACATAAACAAGTATCAGTCTTCTGTTAGTTATTATTTCTTAAAAACACACGTTTTGGTTTTGACAATGGGAATTAACTTTAAATTAATAAATAAAACTTATATGTTTCAAATTCGGTAAAATAGACTTAATTTTTGAAATCAAAATAACAAAATTAGCTTAGGGTGAAATTTTGGTATTTTTTTTGGAAACATTCAATTTTTGATTAATAGTGAAAAACACTGAGTTATTGGTAAAAACCGACTTTTTATTTAAATAATTATTTATTTTATTTAATTTAATTTTATTTGAAAATAGATACATAATACCTATAAGTTCAATGTAATTAAATAGAGTCAGTTTAAAATAATTTTTGATATATAAAACTTTTATTGAACTTTTTACCGTCTTTTACCCAACTCCAAGGAGCATTTGCAAATTTAAATGAAACATAATTTTATCTCTTCTGTGAGTTGAATTTCAAAATTCTGAGAGACACAGTTGATATCTGTAAGTAAAATGTGGTTCAATAAGATGAAAATAATTTTTGGTGAATAGTAACTTTCATTTACAACGGTTAAAAGAAAATATTGCAATTAAGGGTAAATATTATATTATTATTACCCTAATACATGTCCTAAATCTATTGGATAAGTGTAATTCGACCAAAATAAACCTTAGGAATAAAATATGATCCTTTAGGTCCACATGGATTAGATTAGGACATTTATTATTATTTAATTCAAAGAGTTAAAAGTGATAAATTCAAATTCTGGTAAATAAGATATTTTCAATATAGGGTTACACATAAGATACTTTGACTATAAATATTGATTAGAAATATAAAAATATTTTCTACATAATAGTATTTTATTTATTAATTTTAGACATTAAATAATTAAATTTATTAATGACACAATGATGATGCAATAATTACCTAATTAATGAAATATTAAAATAATTGGTATTATAAATATCCAAATAAATGTAATTTGAGAATTTTTATGAATTAAACTAATTTTATAGGTTAATATGAAATCTTAGTGTTGTTTATATTAATTTCTTTCAACATAATAATTCCGTTATGAATTTAGAAAAAACAAAATACCAAAAACTGTCAAAATTTTCATAAAATTGTTTTAAAAAAAACTATTATATTATTAACTGATATTATATTTCTAATAATCTGTGGTTTGGCCAAAAGACTTATATAATGATATTTGTATTATTAATGAACCACTTGGGGTTCTCTTTGAAGTTTATAGTATGTTTATTAACCATATAATATAAAAATAAAAAGAGACATGGTAAATATCAAACTATTTAACTAAAGTTAAATCTAAAAGATAAAGTTAATATAGTACCCAAACCTTAATAAAACCTATTTATTGAGTGGATTTGGACCCATCCCCATCTTAGCCTTTAAATAATTGATTTTGGAGCCATTAGAAACCGAAAATGGTTTTATTATAAAATAATATTTCTAGCTTTTCCAAAGGTGCCCCTCACCCCTCTTATAAAAGGGCACTCCCCCTTCTCTATAATTCACACATTCAAAGACATTTGAATTGGCCAACCGCTGCCCAAATACCCTATAAACTATTCTAACTTCATCCTAGAGGCCTTCCTTCAGTCATAAAGCCAACCTAAAGATCCCTTTGATCAAATCAAATAGAAGAATCTGGAGAAGAGGTAACTATTTCTTCAACTCTTTCAAGTTACATTCTTCTTCCACTTCCAATTTCATTGTTTTTTACATTCTAAAATAATAACTCCTGTATCCTATATATACTATGATATTATTATAAATATGGAACAACCATATTCATTATTCTATCCATATTTTGAATGACATGTCACCACACGTGTGTACGTATGGCTTACCGTCTCCACGTCATAGTGTTATTGTTATTCAATAAATTATTATTTGTATCGGTATAATAATGATGTTTAATTGATTTAAGTAATAAATATAACATGATAATTATTCTTTATATATGTTATAACATCCAATTATATATTATTTTAATATCAAAAGATTGATATTATCGCTCGTGCATACGTATGGATTACCGTCTCCATGAACGCGATGAGATTCATTTACCATCATATCCATTCAAGAATAATTTTCATTAGATGATTAAAAATAATGTTTAAAGAGTTAATATCATTCTAAATATGAATAAGATACATCCTACCGATAACAAACAGTACTTATGTAACAAATCATCTAAGAGAAAAGGAATCAGTTAACACCCAAAATGACGATAATACTGAGATATTATTAACAAAGCAATGTTAAAAGATCATATATGATATCATATTATTGTATATTATTCTTTTATAATTTAATAAAAATTATTTCACCATTATAAAAGAGGTTAACCTACCCTCGACCAAGGAAAAGTACAAGGTCAGGGTTAATTTCACAATCTCTTTATTATCTAAGGTTGTTTTTATATAAGTATCTACTGAAACCTCTTTATCATCCACATCCATGTTTCTTAAAAATTTATTCCAAATCATTTTTATTATTTACTAGAATATGGGTTAAAGTCATTTATACCCTTGTTTGAATTTTTATAAAATGGTTTGAAAGAAATTTTTCTGTCGTTTTCCAAAAAAGGTACCATATGACATTTTTGAGAAAATTAAGGTAAGAATGTTTTTGTTAACTTATACGGAGGGTGAGGCTATTTTTCATTGTTATAACATAGTTGAAGTTTCCCTTATAATCTTATAATAATATTTTCAAAATAAATTTTTTCATTATAATTATTTGACTCTTAAATGATTTCAAAATAGAAAGAGATATTTCTCTAAAAATAGGTATTGATTTCATCTATGTCAACATCCTTTGATGGATTTTAAACTTATTTGAAGTTGATTTATTATGATAAAAAATATCCATATTGTGTTGAAGGTTTTGTGATATGTTTGACTATAGATGTTTTATTTTTATACCATTCATTGTTTATGGATAAAGTATTGACATATCTTATGCTATTTTTAATGTGAATGTTTATGTTATGTTTAAACCTTTTCATATGAGGTATGCATTGGAATTAGTAAGTGACTAGTGGAGCCCACTATAGATCATAGATGCATTGGTAGGTATCATAAGAAAAACTAGTGTCTCGGCACAAGTCCTGGACAAAATCTTATTTGTAGTCTTGTAACAAGGCATTGACTATGTGGTTATGAAGTCTGGCATTATGCATTCCATCATTATGAAAGTGGATATTGATATTGCATGTGATTATTAGACAATTAGAATATGCATGTGAGTATGTAGATGGAATTATTTTGATTTATATTTTCTATAATAGGATGATGTTTTTGTTGAAAAGGCTTTTGTTTTAGTTTTATACATCACCTTAAATATTTATGCTTATTTATGAAAGTTTCCACTATATTGTTATCCTTACTAAGAATCTGAGATCACCCCTTTCTATGTTTTATTTTTCTCAGTATGTGGATAATTATATTATGTATGAAATGCAGGGAGATTCTTTGGGAGATTAGTGTTGTTTATGGAAACAATGTTGTTGTAGTTTTACATTTCATGATGTAATGTAAACCTTATTAATGTATCTAGTACTTCCAAGGCTACTATACTAATCGGTCTTTTGAGACTTGATCTTTTGTGATCATGCCAATGATAAGTAATAATGCACTGACTCTGGGCTTCTGGGGTCTGGGTCTTACACAAACTGAAAAACCCATACCCCAGATGCCCAGAGTCGGTGCATTATTTTAATACATTGGCATGATTACAAGGAATCATGTCCCAACAGACCGATCAGTTCAGTAGTCTTGGAAAATAGATTACATACATTAAAATTACATTACAAATTAGAAGATAAAACAAAACGTAAATGATTATTTGAGACCGCCATTAATCCCATAGCTTAACCCTGCGTATCAATCATGAAACACTTCTTGGAATCCTGGGAAAATAAAAAATAAGAAACGGGTGAGCTCAAATGCTCAGTAAGGGGAAGAAATATAGTGGAAGATAACACAAATATTAGGCATGGTGAATAATTTAAAACACATGCCTTTAGAAATAATAAACATGAACACTTTTATGGATGGAATATGATCTAAGTAAATAATGCCTTAATAAAACAAAATCATGGGTATTCTATTAGTCAAATGACCAGATGAACAATCAATATAATTTTCATAATGAGGAAATGTATAATGTTGGACATGTAGAAACATTTTGTCAAGGCCTCGTCCAAGACATCTAAAATTTTTTTTGGCCTCGACCAAAACCAAATATCAAATTGGGAAAGGCATCGTCCAATTCCACATATAATTATCTCATGATACCTACCGTTGAATCGAGTATCTATTTTGGGCTCCACCCATCACATACTATGTCCAATACATTCCGCATTCTAAAAGGTTGAAACATAATATAAACATTCATATTAAAACCAGCATACGAATTTTCAATACTTTAACAATAAACCACAAATGGTATTAAAATAAAAAATACACTATCAAACATGTCACAAAACCTTCAATACATTATGGAAAATTTTTATCATAATAAATCCACTTCAAAAAATTTTAAAATCCATCAAAAGATGTTGACAAAGATGAAAATGATTTGTAAAACTCTTTGAGATAAATATTAATTTTTCATGAAAACATCAAAAATTAACCCAATTTAGAAAGAAATGAATTTAAATAATTTTTTGAATCAATGTTTCCCATAACACTTTGAAACATTTAAAAGTAATTAACATTTTTAAAACATTTATGTCTATATAAATAAATCCTTAAAACCATTTTAAAAACATGGATATTAATGAGAATGATTTTGAAGAATAAATATTTAAAACATTTAAAATGATGTTTTAGTTTAAATTAACATAAAATTAATCCATTTTAAATCTACTTTATTAAACATAGAAATATATAGTAAATATTTCCTAGTATATACTTACGTAAAAACAACCTCGGATAATAAAGAGATTCTGAAATTACCCCTTACCTTGTAATTTCTTTTATTCGAGGGTACGTTTAACCTCCTGTATAAAGACTATAGTATGTTATTAAATTAAACCAAAACCATATTAATATTTATGATATCATAATTGATTAATTTATGTTTTTATACTATCTATTTAATAATAACTTCTATGTTAAATTAACATTTCATGTAATAATCACTTTCTTTATCGTATGTATTTTAACTTGTTATTCATGATCGTATCATTTAGATCATGATTTAAATAATTATAGAATATAAAACATGATTTATATATCATATATATATAGTATATAATTATTTATAATAGATATATATAAGAAATAGAAAACATCGTTTATGGAGATGGTAGGCCATATATACGCATAAATGTTATTTTTGTTTTCATATCATATTGAACAGAAGTAAGTGAAAAAGATATATGTAAGTAAATATATATATATATATATATATATATATCTCCAGTAGAATTATTATGTCATATATTACATAATTATTTTTAATATATATTTTTATAATCTTCGATGAATGTTGAACGTGGAAATGAATCTCATCAGGCCGTGGAGACGATAATCCGTACTTACACACGAGTGACAATATCATTTCATTAAAGTTGTGGAATTGGATGGTATATTTATTTTATAGCGATCTTATAATTTTATTTTCATTATTTATATACATATTACTCATTATTATATCCATCCAAATAACATAGTGTTGAATAACAAATTACACCATGGCATGGAGACGGTATGTCGTACGTACGCACGCTCGGTGACATTATCATTCATAGGATGGATAGAATAATGAATATGGTTCTGATATATTTATAATAACATCATAGTATATATAACGTACTAGAGTTATTATTTTGGTATGGTAATAAGAAATAATGAGTAAGTGGAAGAAGAAAACAACTTGAAAGAGGGTGGTGAAATATTTACCTCTTCTTCGGGTTCTTCCATTTGATTTGATAACAAGGCCTCTATAGGTTGGCTCTCAGACTAAAGGAAGGAATCTAGGATGAATAGAGGATATTTGGGAGGATATTTGAGCAGGGGTTAGCCGAGATAAATGGATTTTGATGTGTGAATGTGAGAGAAGGGGAATTTCCCTTTTATAAGAGGGGTGAGGGGCACCTTAGGAAAAGATTGAAATATTATTTTATAATAAAATAATTTTCGGTTTCTAATGTTTCTAATTTGAATTATTTAAAGGATAAGGTGGGTATGGGTCAAAAAAAACTCAACCATTAGGTTTTAGATAGGTTTGGGTTACTATATTAACCTTATCTTTTATATTTAACTCTTAGTTAAATAGTTTTACATCTATCATGCCACATTGTATTTTTATATTATATGGTTAATAAACATAATATAAACTTCCATGAGAACCTTAAATTGTTCATTAATGATATATATAATACTATTTAAGCCCTCTGACTATGCATTATATTTTTAGGAATATAATACCAATTAATAATATAATATTTGTTTTAAAAACACTTTTATGTCAATTTTGACATTATGTAATAATGGATTTTTGTTAAATTCCTAACAACTTCATTACTTCGAACTAAATACATTATAAAAAACTATCATGTAATATTCACCTATAACTTTTTTTATGGCATCAAAACTTCAAAAGTATACTTATTTTAGTATTTATAATATCATTTATTTGATTTTTTCATTAATAAGGAAAATGTTGCATCATTATTGTGTCATATATAAATATATTTATTTTATATCTAAAAATTATAAATAAAATATCATGAGGTATTAAATATTTTGATCTTTATAACGACTATTTTTAGTCGAATATATCAATTATATAACCTCACATAAAGTTTTGTTTACTATAATATATTTTCTTTTGTTATTTTTGACTTTACTTTAGATTATTTAATATAAAATGTCATTATCACTCCTAAGTGGTTCCATGGGGTCCCAAAATCGACAAAAGGATGACTATTATCAGAAATGTATCATAAAATAGGGTTATGACACATTTTTGGGTAATTAAATTTTATTATAATATTATTTTTTAACCTTATTTATTGCATCTACCCCTTTAACCATGGTAAATAAAATATTTACTGAAGTAAATATTCATAATTCCTAAATATAAAAGTTACCTATTTACATAATTTAGACCTCCTAATTCCAAATATGGAATATGTTTTTCCCAATTCAAAACACAAAATTGGTAGAAATTAATTTAAAATTAATTCTTGTTATCAAAACAAAAAGCTTGTTTTTATGAAATAATAACTATCAAAAGATTGACAGTTGTTTATGTCCTATTTAAATTTGATATTACATATAATGACTTAAATTGTATTAAATTATAAAAATATAATATAATTATTCTTCCAAAACAGTCAAATTCATACTTTATCACTATTAATTATTTCGATTTAAAAAGTTGTTTTTAATTAAAATTTAGTAATTTTCACTATTCATCAAAATATGAAAGTTATCAGAAAATTAAAAATATTATCCAAAATAAAATTTTATATCTCAATTATACATAAGATGTTTATTTTATCAAATTTAATATATGAAAGTGTCAAATATTGGATTTAAAAAGTGTTCTCGATAAAAAGGCTGTAAAATGGCATTTTTAGAAAAATACATCTTTTACCTGAAAAAAAATGTATTTGTTCTTATATTATGTCTAAGAAACACATAATATGGATGTTAAAATTATATAGAGTATATAATATTCAAAATTTAGTTAATACTATTTATAACCGCTTTTTGAAAGGCTAGTTTGGTAATGTTGTGGTGCGCTCGAACTCGGTGTTTCATGTAGTGAAAGCTATTAAATTACATTAATGAGATAACATAATATGACATATTGGGGTGTTACAAAAATTATTTGGATAAAATTATAGTTATTATTGGAATTAGGATTTCATAATTATCCAATGGTGAATTTTTCATAATTTTCTGACACTGTCAAATTATAGGGTAAAAATTAAATACCATATAAATATATATTGTGTTTAATGACATCATAATAGACCAATAGTGATTTAATAAAAACTATAAAGGTATATTCTTCCAAATAAAATTTTTACCTTTAAAATAATTTGATTTTCTATTGGTTTGAATTATTTTATAACGACTTAGTGAACACTCCAAACTGTATAATATATTTTATCATTTTAAGTTAATTTATTTAGCAATGTAACTCTCCTCCAAATAAGAAAGGTTGATATTTTAATATCTCAATCACATAGACTTATAAAATAATTTTTTCCAATTATATTTGGAAGAAACAATGGGAAAAAACCCTGGGATTGTTTGTGGTTTTGAATATTTTATTATATAGATTCAAAAAACCTAAGTATGTGAAACATTTTAGAACCCCCCTCTAATTTATAATATAAACATTCCCAAGCTCCACCTTATATTAAATATATATACTTTGAGCACGACTTTACAATATCCTCCCCTCTCTAGAATCCCACCAAGGCACCCCAAGCTCTCAAGAATCCCCTATTCAAGCTTTTTAAGCCACATACGTAGGTAAGGGTTCCTTTTATTCCCATTTTATCCAAGTTTCCTTATATTGTTACAAACTTTTATTATCATTTAAAAAAATGGTTTATTTTTTCACACCTCCCTCATAATTCCCTTATTAGGTTTTATTGATGATATACCTCTTTTTATCTCATTAATCCCTCCCACGTTCACCCGTTACCTTGCCGAAATTTCATAAGAGTTATTCCATTTATCCTCTTTCTTCAAGGTTCTTTATTATGTTATGCCTTCTATTTCAAAATTAATTTTTTTTAAAAAAATTAATTCTATGACACTATTAATTTTAATTTCATGAATATTTGAGGACATAATTATTTTTATCTATTCAACCCTTTTATGTATTTTTTTGTTGTAATGACCCAAACTTTTATTAATGATAATTACTATTGATCTAATTAAATGTCTTATTATGTAAAATGGTTATATAAAACATATCATGTTACATGGTTTTATGTTTTTGAATTTTAAAATACCGTTAGTAATTTTTACAATTTCTAATATAGCCATTGAACAGTGATCACATGATTAGTATAAATATAGGGCTTTAACAAAGACAATTTACTTAGATGTAGGATGTGATTGCCTCATCCAATAGAATTTATCTATATGAAGCCCATTTGTAAGATCATGTAAATGAGAATGCATCATTGGGATTCTCTCTTGACCAATCCCAAGACAAGATTGAACATGTTAAGCATGAACAAAATCACATATGGGTGAAGTGGAAGTTAGTAGAGATAACCACATGAGAGATGTTATCCGAGACGCCCTAAGAGTATGTCACCACCGAAAATCTTACCCTTAGGTCTTATACGGGTGTTATAAAGGGTTATGTGACAATAAAAAAGACCTATGATTTAGTGGATTATTTTTTATAAATAATATACATTCATTTTTTTATTGTTACTTTGTAGTGGTTTTTAAACCAGAAATAGTAATTTTATTTAATATTAAAATTAAATTGAGAATTCTATTTTGATGAATTAATGGATTTTTTAATTAAATATTAATTTAATAAAATATTATTACTAAATTAATTTTTATTAAATATAAATGATCATATAAATCATAGGAATATAATTGAAATTTTTATTAATGATTGAAAACTATTTTTGTCAAAACCCATGAATTTTCAGTAAATGTCGATATTTAATTTTAATATTGAAAATTCACATATATAGAAAATTATTTAGATAAAATTAATTTCATTTATTGATTTAGGATTTCAAAAATATCAAAAGTCATTTTTTCATAATTTTCAGAGACCGTCGAATTTTTGGGTAAAAATTAAATATCGTTTAAATATATAATGTGTTTTATGACATCATAATGAAATAATAGTGATGTAATAAAATGCATTAAATAATATTTTTGGAAAATATATGTTTTATCTTTAAAATATTGTGATTATATATTTTTTGATTCATTTTATGATGCCTTAGTGGACCCTATAAGACTTTTAAATTAAATTAACTTTTTAAAATGATTTCCTTGAGAGTGTGACTCACCTCAACGTAAGAAATCCTAAAATTTTAATAATTTAAGCCACTAGAATTATAAAATAATTTTCTCCAATCCCCTTTGAAAAAAAACATGTGCAAAACCCATCAGATGGTTTGTGGTTTTGATTAGGTTAATGTGTAGTGTCCAAAACATAAATATTATAGAATTCCCCTCTCTTTTCTTATATAAACCCACCCAATATCCCAAATTGCTTCACTAAAAACCATTGTAGCTAAACCATCTTCTTCCCTTATATTTCAATAATCCTCCAAATTCTCCCTAAGCTCCCTAGAAACTTCTCTCATTCCTCTCCCAAGACTTTGGGATCACACATCCAAGTAAGAGATTTCTTCCTTTCTCATTTTTTTCCAAATTTATTTTTGTTATTATTCCAATTTATCTTCAGTTAAAAATTTTGGGGTATTATTTATACCCTCCCCCATATTTCCCTACTTTTTTTAAGGATGAGATACCTTTTTCTCCCTCAGTAATTCTTTTATGTACACTCGTTACCATGCTGAAATTCTATAAGGAATTTATCTCTTCTCATTTACATTCAAGAAACTATTTTATATTATCTTTCTAAATTCAATTTCATATAATTGAATATTTTATTCCATTACCTACTTATTATCCATGTCTAATATAAACAACAAGATACCCCTTTCTTTATCATTAACCCATTTTAGGATTTCTATTTGATGTTTATATGATATCGATGTTACACAAAAATTTCCCATGCCCAAACCATCATGTAAGTGAATACCATACCCATTTATCTATCAAATGTATTCAACATTATGCACATATACTTGTTGATTGAGGTCTAAAATTTATTTATTATACTCCTACATTTAATCTAATAAATTTTTATTTTTAATGAATCCATGTTGTACGGTCCATGTGGAACACTTATGTATAAAATGAAATGTTTATAAAGGGTGTGCCCAGATAGTGCTATAATGCATTGGATAAAGAATAATATCATGATAAGAAATGTGAGAAGAGGGTTTAATCATGATAATATAAGTTAAATTATGGTTTACTCATTCTAATTCAGGTTCAATGCGGGTATACTCATGCTCCATGATCAATGATCCTTAACTCATGCTAATATCATGTTAAATGTTGTTGCCTCATTTCCGTGTTATGGTAATCCTACTATGTCATGATTTATTGTTAATTATTATCATGTGTTCCATTTATATTCCTATTTCCTAACATGTACTATATCCTTCATGTTATTCTTTGTTTACTCTCTTACTGGGCTTTATAGATCACCCTTTTCTTATTCATGTCCACAGGTTATCCTATGCAATTCTATGTATACAGGAATATTGTGTTCATGTAAAATACTTTTTCAATAAAGAAGTTGTGTATTATGTTTTAAGTTATTATGTAATGTTCCTAATTTACCAATACACTAGGCCTCTTGATCCTCAGAGTTGTGTTGAGTGCATTTTTATTTAATAAATCATGTTTATGTGTGTAATAAAGAGATGGGTTGTTATTGTGGGTATCAGAGGAGCAGTTTAGTTATTTTTGAGATTAGGATTATAGAACCATTTTAAAATCCTTACAGATAAGACTAAGTATAATAAAAACATCCTTAAATAATTTTAAATATTGAGTAAGTGGTTTATCAAGAAAAAAAGACATCCCCCTCGGGATACGAACATGTTGAGGTGGCTCTGGGACAAATGTATTTATGGGTATGACCTAAAAAAACTACTTTGAGATAGAATCGAACTAGAACTAGTGCTCAACAATGGGCCTTGATGAACTTTTGGTTATGAAACTTCTAGGGGATATGCCTTGGCAAATTCATAAGCATAGTATGATCCACTGTTAAGGGAATAAAAAAATTCCCCTAAAAATATAAGTTGGGATGTAGATCATGGATAACATAGATTGAAGCTTTTAAATATATATGTTAAGGAAATAAAATTAAATAAAAATTATAACTTTTTTTCATTGGATTAAACTTTTTATGTTACCCAAAACATTCTTTTTATTCCATTCAATTTCTGGTAATAGGAGTACTCGAGATAACAACTGATTCAAAGATCAATGCAATGACTATTCTAATGAGATGCCCAATCTAATGGGAGTTGGAATCACAAAACTTGTCATGATAATCTATATGTTAACTCAATTTTTGAATAGAAACATGGGTCAATAGGAACTTCCACCCCCTAATGAAACAAAAATCTGCAATCAAGATCTTCATGAGACAAAGGCCTCCCACTTTCAATGGATCATCTAATCCCTCAATCACTAAACAACAGATCAAATCCATTGAAAATAACTTCTCCATCCATAAATGTTCTGAGCAATAGAAGGTTAATCTAGTATCTTATCGAATGGAGGGTGAATCTAATCAATGATGGACATTGATTAAAAATAAAAAGCCTAAGTAAGAGATCGAGGTGTTGGAATGGAAGGACTTATGGAAAGTTTTTTTTGATAAGTATTTTCCTCAAACCCTCTAACATAAGATGGAAAACGATTTCTTTATCATTAAGAAAAAAAATGACAAATCCATCAGAGTGTAAGAGGAAAACAAGGCTTTCTTGATATGACACAATATTTTTCATTACCCCTAAATACAATGTAGAACATTTATTTGGTGGGCGAAAACCTATCCTACAGAAATCCCTAGCGATCTGTAACTTTGATAGCTAGGAGGAAATTGTTTGATGTTCTTTCAAAGTTGAAATGTTGATCTGAAAATATAAAAGGTATCATGGGGATAAGAAATGTGGACTTTAATTCTGGAATTCCAATAGTTAATTCCAACAATGCTAAGAAATTTCAGCACCCCACTTTCCAATGGTGCAGAATGAATCCCCACAAAAATTTCTTAAAGGGGATAAAAAAATGCATTAGGTGTGGAAGAGTAGGGAACCTAGCCATTAATTACTGACAACAAAATCCTACTACTGCGACAGATGAGAGGACGACTCTGTTCAACCCCCAATTTACTATTCATTGCTTCAACTACAATGAACCAGGGTAGTTTGAAAACTAGTTCCCTAATCCAATGGTTTTCAAATGAAACCAACAACCTACAAGGAATCAAGGGAGAGATTTTTCTATCAATACCACCAAAGCGAACCCCCGAAACAATGTGGTGATAGGTACTCTAGTTAGTCATTAAAGAAAAAAGAACATACTTTTTTATTCTATTTATAAATATTCTTTTATATCCCAAATGTTTAGTAGAACAATCCCAACACCACCACAAATAATAGAAGTAAAGATATCGGTGTGAACAGAAAATGGGGAAATTATTGAATCCCATGAATAGAACTTCTCCCTTGTCACAATTTGAGCTATTAACATCTTCAAAGACCTCATCATACTCCATCTGATGGAATTTGATGCAATTTTGGTCATTGATTACATTTCCCTATATAGTGCCAGTATAAATTGCTGTGAGAGGTAAATCAATCTCCATTGAGAGAATCGACCCCTAATTCTGTACAAGTACACAGAGGATGAATTTTCTTTAGAACCATAATCTCTAGAATAGATATTAATTCCCTCTAAGAATTTTTATCTTTATTATATGATTGGGTCTAAGGAAGAAACCAACCTTGAAGACATGCTTATTTTGAGGGAATTTGCTGAAGTGTTTCCTGAGGAATTTCCTATTTTTCCTCTTAAAAGAGATATTGAATTCTTGATTAATATTTTACATAAAATGTTTCCAATATCCAAGACTCCATATAGAATGGTTTTTGAGGAGCTTGAAGAGATAAATAAAAAACTAGAGGAATATCTAGAAAAAAGTTTATAAGCCTAGGAAATTCACCATGGGGTTCACCATTCCCTTTGGTCAAGAAGAAGAATGGGTCAATGCACCTTTGAATTGATTATAGTGTGCTCAAAAAAATCATGGTAAAGAAAAATTATCCCCTAACATGAATTGATGATTTTTTTTATCATCTACATGGAGAAACATACTTCTACAATGTTGATCTGTGGTCATGATAATACCATGAAAGGGTGAAGAAGGAGGATATCCCCAAAAAAAATTTCATACAAAATATGGGCACTATGAGTTCATAGTAATTTTTTTCTAACTCACTAATGCTCCAGAAATTTTCATTTACTTGATGAATAGAGTGTTTAGATATTACATAGACAAATTTTTGGTAGTCTTTATAGAAGATATTCTAATATACTACAAACCAAGGGGGAGCATGAGGAGCATCAAATCACATTACTAGGGACCTTGAGAAAGGATAATATCTATGAAAATTACAACAAGTGTGAGTTCTAATTGAAGGAAGTCTCATTCGTGGGTCATATGATCGTAAGAAATGGGATATCCTTGGATCCCTCCAAGAAAAATGAAATTTAGTGATGGATGAGGCCAACATCTATGACAGATATCCATATCTTCCTTGGTATAGCTGGTTATTATCGACGATTTGTGAGAAATTTCTGACGATTTTCAAACCCTCTTACCAATATAACATAGAGGGGAGTCAAGTTTTCTTAGAGTGATGAATTCAATGATAGATTTTAGTTTTTGAAAAAGAGTCTTATCCCTAAGCCTATGTTCTCACTACACACAAGTGGAGAATTTTTCATGGTATTTAGTAATGCTTTTAAGAATTAAATGGGTTGTGTTTTGATAAAAATTGAAAAATTCATTGCCTATGGTTCATGGAAATTGGGAGTTCAGGAGAAAAACTATCCAATAAAAGATCTAGAGTTGGCTTCAATAATATTTGATTTGAAAATTTCACGGCATTACCATTTTGGGGAAAAGTGTGAAATATATACGGATCCATAAATACTTAAGTATATATTCACATATAAATAGTAGAACATGAATCCATGAAGATGGTTAGAGAATTTAAAAGACCATGACTACTCAATCCATTAAAACCATAGGAAAGAGAACAAGGTGAAATATTGTCTAAGTAGAAATGACCCAGCAATTCCGTCATTGATAACAATTGAAAAGGATGCAATCTTCATCCATTTGATGAAGATGGACATAGATATCATAAATAAGGGAACATAATCAATCCTTTTACAAATTCTTTATCATCCATCTCTTTTAGAAAGGTTAAAGGATTCGTAAAAGGATGATTTGGGAAATCAGAAGAAATTGGAAACTATCAAAAAAGGGAAATCCTCGGAGTTCAACATTAATGAAGAAGGAATTGTGAGATTTGTGTCAATACTATGTGGTCCATCAAATCCAGAGTTAAAGGAGGATATTTTGGAGGATGAAAATTGTTAGAATTTTTCCATTCACTAAGGAAACACAATGATGTATAGAGATATATGAGAGAATTATTGGTGGGATAACATGAATCAAGAGATCACTGAGTATACATCAAAGTTCATAGTATGCCAATAAGTGAAGGCTGAGAGGCAGAAGTATAAGGAGATGATGGATCCATTACCCATAAAAAGATGGAAATGGGAGAACATAACTATGAACTTGGTAACTAGACATCTGAAGACATACAAAGGACACAAATCTATCTTGGTTGTTGTGGATAGTCTTATAAAGACTGATCACTTCATTGAAATTAGATATGATTTCTCATTGTATCAACTAGAATGAATATAAATCAGAGAAGTGGTATGGCTACATGGACTACAACTATCAATTGTATCCAATTGATATCCAAGATTCAACTCTATGTTCTATAAGAGTCTCTAACACACTCTCAATACTGAGCTGTACTTCAGTACGGTTAATCATCCTGAAACTGATGGCCAATCTAAGTGAAATATCCAAACACTTGTGGTCATGTTGAGAGAATTCTCAATTGAAATCAAAGGAGGATGGGATCAACATCTTATCTCAGTTGATCTCTCTTACAATAATAGTTTCCACTCATGAATCCAAATCTCTACTTCTTAATCCATTTATGGGAAGAGGCAGAGAACATCATAATGTTGGGATAATGTTGGGGACCGAAAACTCATATGTCCATAAATGGTCGTTGAAATGGTGGACAAGTTTAAGACAATCCAACAACATATTAAAGATTATCATAGTAAAAAAAAGAGTTATACTAAAAACCTTATACGAGACCTAGATTTTGATGTTGGAGACATGTAATTCCTATGCATATCACTGTGGAAGAATGTTATGAGATTTGGGAAGAAGGGAAATCTTATTCCAAGGTAAATTGGCCCTTTTGAGATTCCTGATCACATTGGAGCAGTGGCCTATCGACTAGAACTCCCACAAAACCTGTCTCAAGTACATGATGTATTCCATGTATCACTCTCGAGGAAGTAAATACTAGACCCATCACATGTACTCAATCTAGAGGTGGTACCATTAGAGAATGACCTCTCCTAAGAAGAGAAGATGGTGAAGTTCTTAGTTTGTAGGGAAAATGTTCTATGAAATAAGATAATACCCCTCATCAATGTTTTTTCGAAAAACCAAAAGTTTGAAGAGGAAAAATTGGAATCAAAGGAAGTGATAATGCAGAGTTACCCTTAACCGATTTAGTGTGGGAAAAGGAAATTTCGAGGGAGGAATATCTTAAGGGGGGAAGATTATAACGGCCCAAACTTTTATTAATGAAAATTCCCCTTGATCTTATTATATGTATTATTATGTAAAATAAATACTAAAAATATTTGTACTTCCTTGGTTTTATGTTTTTGGATTTTAAAATTCCATTAAATTTTTTTACCGTTGATAATAAATCCATTGAATAGTGATCACAGAATTTGTATAAATATAGGGCTTTAACACATCTAATTTACTCAGATAAAGGGAGAAATGACCTCATCCAATAGAATTGCTCCATACGATACCAATTTTTCGGAGCTCAGAAAAGAGGTAGCATTATTGGGATTCTATCACGACCAATCCCATGCTGAGCTGCATCATGATAAGCTTGAATGAAATCGCCTATGGGGGAAGTGGATGTTAATAGGGATTACCACCTGTGCGATGTTATCTGAGTCACACCAAGAGTCTGTCACCATCATACACATTACCCTTAGCACTTTTCCGAGTGTTATAAGGTGTTATGTAATAAGACCCTCTCATTATAATTATGTGGATTCTTTTTTTATAAATAATATATATTTATTTTATTATTGTTACTTTGTAAGTGATTTTTGAATCACAAATAATATTTTTAGTTAATATTCAATTTCAATTGAGAATTATATTTTGATGAATTAAGGGTTTTTTGAATTAAATATTATTTTAATAAAATATTATCACTAAATTATTTTTTATTAAAGCAAATTATCATATATTTTTTATGAGTTCAATTGAAATTTTTTTTAAGGTTTGAAAACTATAATTTTCAAAACCTGTGAGTTTTCAATAAATGTTTTTTATTTTATTTTATAATTTAAAATTAAAATATTTATAAAATTATTTATATAAAATGAATATTGTTTTTGGATTCAGGGTGTCGAAATTATATAATGGTAATTGTTCATAATTTTCTTAGACAATTGATTTATTGGGTAAAAATTAAATATCATTTAAATATATAATGTGTTTTATGACATCATAATGACCTAATAGTGATGTAATAAAATAGTATAAAATGGTTTTTCAGACAATATATGTTTTAACTTTAAAATAATTTTATTTTATATTTGATACATTAATTTTATTATGCCTTAGTGGACCCTCCAAGACTTATAAAATAGTTTTTCTTTTTAAAATGGTTTCTTTGAGAGAGTGAATCACCTCCAAAAAGAAAGCCTAATATTTTAATAAGTTAGACCATTATACTTATAAAATAATTTTTTCAAATCCACTTTGGAGAAAATCATGGACAAAAATCGTGGTATTGTTTTTGGTTTTGATTAGATTAATGTATAGTGTCCAAAACCTAATTATTAAAGAATTCCCCTCTCTTTTCCTATATAAACCCACTAAAAATCCCACTTATCTTTACTAAAAACCTTTTTAGATCGACCAAACACCTCCCTCCTTTCACTATAATCCTTCGAAGGTGCCCCAAGATCCCTATAATCCTCTCTTTAGCCTCTCCCAATTATGTTGGAGCACATTTCCATGTAATGGATTTATTCCTTTCTCATTTTTTCCCATATTTATTTATGTTATTATATGATTTTATTTTCAATTACAAATGTTGGGGTATGATTTCAAACCACCCCCATACTTCTCTACATATGTTTTAATGATTAGAGACCTCTTTTTCTTTCATTAATTCCTCCCATGTACATCTGTTACCATGCCGAAATTCCATAAAAATTTTCTCTCTTCTCATTTACATTCAAGTAATTATTTTATATTACGCATCTAAATTCCATTATATATGTTGGGATATTATGTCACATGACCCCATTACTATCCATTTCACATATAAATTATGAGATACCCCTTTTTATCTCATCAACCCATTTTACTATTTCTATTTGATATCTTTTTGCTACCGAAGTTACACCAAAATTTCACCTGCCAAAATCATCATGTAAGTGAATTCCTTACCCATTTCTCTATCAAGGTTATTCACCTTTTTTCATACGTACTTTTTGATTGGGTACTTACATTTATTTTTTACAAATTTCTTATTTGTGGAATAAATTATGATTTTTAATGATCCAAGTCGTATGGTTCATGTGACTCACTTAAGTAGGAAATTAAATGTTTACAAAAGATGCACCCTAATAGAACTTCAATGGATTGGGTAACCAATATTATCATGATAAAACATGTGAAATGAGGGTTTACTCATGCTAATATAATTGAAATGAGGGTTTAAACATTCTAATTCAATTTTAATGAGTGTTTACTCATGCTCCAAGTGCAATGAGCCTTAGATCATGCTAATATCATGTTAAATATTGTTACCACATTTCCATTCTATGATAATCATGTTATATCATTAATTTATGTTCATGTTTCTCTTATGATCCATTTATAATACTATTTCCTGAAATGTGCAATATTATTCATTATATGCCTTTTTTACTCCCTTACTGGGCTTTATAGCACATCCTTTTTTATGCAAGTCCTCAGGTTATCCCATGAAATGCTAAGTACAAAGGAATGTAGTAGTCATGTAAAAGAAGTTTTCAATTAATATTTTTTTTATATCCCAAGTTGTTGTGTAATGTTTTTAATTTCCCAAGTCACTAGACCTATCTATCCTGATATTTTTATTGAGTGATAGTTTATGTAATAAATCATGTTTATGTGTGTAATACAGAGCAAGGTTGTTATATATTTCATGTTGTTAGGCTGCCAAAATTTCACCATGAATCTCCATTCCAAAACAATTCTGTAATTGAATATCATACCCATTCCCTACCATGGGTTTTATATTTTATACACATGTGCCTTTTTATTGATGACCTTCATGTATTTATTCCACACCCCTTGATCATGGAAGAAATTATGACGATGAATGAATCCATGCTTTAGGATCTATGTTTTACACCAAATCATGAGAATGAAATGAAATGGATGGGAGAGCCCATAATTATATATCAATCCAATGTATTGGGTAATTTATAGTCTTATTATCAAACATTTTGGTATAAGGTTTTACCGAATTCCTTTTAGGGACTCTTTCCACTATGATGTATTTTTAGTTTATCTGTATCCAATGATGCAATGTTTTAATTTGTTTCTACAATTCCATATTATGATTGTCATTCTATATCGTGCCTTTATGTTAATGCCTGTTTTATGACCAATTGATATGTATATTGTCTAACATGTGTTTTATTCCTCATCTTATTCCATATTTATTCCCTTACTAGGATATATAGCTCAATCATTTCTTATATATGTCCTCAGGTTATCCCAATCATTATTAAGTTTGAAGGTATTTTGTGGTCATGTAAGGGAAGTTTTCAATAGTGATGTTGTATTTCGTATTTTAAGTGGTTATGTAATATTCATAATATAACAATACACTATACTTATCAATCTTTCAGGTTGTATTAAGTGAAATTTTATGTAATTAAATCATGTATGAATTTAATAAATAGAAAAGAGTTGTTATAGTTGGTATTAGAGGAATATTTAATTATTTTGGGGATTATGATTAGAAAAATATAGAGAATGACATATGGGTAAGACTAAGTATAAGAAAAACCACCCTTAATCTTGGCGAGTATATACTAAGTGGTTTGTTAAGAAAATACATCTTTCTATGGATGTGAACAAGTGGATGTGGCTCTGGAACAGATGTATAGATGGGGAAAACCTAAAAACACCACTTTGAGCTAGACTCGAACGACAATTGGTCCATGAAAAAGGGCCTTTCTTCACTTTTGGATCGACACACCCAAAGGATATACATTGATAAATTCATATAAATATTATAAAACATTATTTAGGAAACAATAAACCCATAAGAATATATGTTAGGAAATATATCATGGATAAATTATATTGAACCTATAAATTTATAAGTTAAGGAAACAAATATATTTTATAATGAATCCCTTTAATGTCATTAGACCCCCCCTTTATGTATTTAATAGTTTTAAAAAATACCCATAACATTATTTTTATTATATAAAATGCCTAATAATAGGAGAAATCATGCTAACAACAGATGCTATGATTAATGTAATGACTTCCCCAATGAGATTCCCAATCCAATGGGAGTGGCAATCACAAAATTGTTCATGATAATATCTAAGTTAATCATGTTTGTAATAGAAACCTAGATCAAGAGGAATGTACAACCCCCTTAACAAAGATCAATTCTCAATCAAGAGCTTGATGAGACAAAGGACTCCTACTTTCAATGGATCATCTGATCCCTCAATCTTCAATCAATGGATCAAGTCCATTGATATGATCCTCCCCATCCATCAATGATCCAAACAAGAGAAGGTTCTTCTAGATTCTTATCATATGGAGGGTAAATCTAATCAGCGGTGGACATTGAAAAACAATATGGAGCTTGAGGAAGATATCTATGTGATGGGATGAAAGTATTTCTTGAAAATGGTTTTCGATAAATATTTTCTGTGCACCATCCGAATTAAGATTGAAAGGGAATTTCATTTCACCAAGTGAAAAAACGATAAATCTATCATTGTGTACAATGAGAACTCTACAGGGATTGCATGATACACCTCCAAATTTCTCATAACCCCTAAATACAAGTTTGACCACTTCTTTGGTGGGCTAAAAGATTGCTCACGGAAATCCCTGTCGATTCGTGATTTTGATTTCTATGAGGAAATTGCATGATGTTCCCTAAAAGATGAAATGGAGATCAAATAATCTTAGGTGTAACATAGGGATAAAAATTGGATGGTTTATGAAAATTATAGTTGTCCTATAAATATTTTTAATGGTTCCAAAAAATTTTAACACCCCACTTTCCAATGGTGCGGAATGAAGCACCCTAGAAATTGCATGTAGATGACGAGGAAATGATTTATGTATTGGAAGGTAGGGTACCTAGCCATTGATTTCCTGTATGAAAAACCCACTACTATAATAGAAGAAGGGAATGCTTCGGTGAACTCCCATCGCATTGTTCATTGCTACAACTATAAGGAACTAGTCCATTTATCAAACCAATGCACTAAGCGAAGGATTTTTGAAGGTAACCAAAAACCTCCAAGGTAGCAATTGTTATATTTTTCCATCAATTCCACTGAATTGAATCGAGAAAATGATGTGGTAAATGGTATGGTACGCATTTTTACAAGAATAGAAAATATAATTTTTTATTATGTTTCTATGCATTATTTCATTTCACGATATTTTTGTAGAACAATCGAAACACCACAAAAAAGTATATAAATAGAGATGTCGTTGAAAACAAAAAATAGGGAAATTATATAATCCCATGTATATAACACCTCCCCTATAACAATTTTTGTACCAAACATTCTAATGAAAATTATCATACTTCCCTTAGTAGAATTTCATGAAATTCCTGGCATGGATTGGATTTCCCTATATAGAGAAAACATAAATTACCATGAGAAGGAAATCACTCTCCATATGGAAAATCAACCCTGCTTATATACTTGTGCAAGGAGGAGGATGAATCTCCTTTATCAACATCATCCCATGCATGCATATTACTGCCATATAATCATGGGTGTAAAAACCCGGTTTTAGCTGTGAATGAATTTGGAATATTCTTGATGATATTTCAGAGCAACTCCTTCAGACGACGTGCGATTCCGAGCCCCAGAGTGGCCAGAATTAAATTTTCTGTGCGTTCATAATGGAAATGCTAAATAAGTGGGATAACTCCTAAACGGAGCTTCAGATCAGAGATCTGAGTGTACGGATGGGTCCCGAATAGTGTTTTTACCCTAGGAATGACATAAACATGTCGGCACAGGATGTTTGGACCCCTCGCCCGCTTCTGGAACGTTAAACGGATTAAATAAATTTATTTAATTCTTTTAATGTTGAAACATAGGTATCTCTTACACGGTGGCTCAGATTGGAAAACCGAGGGCACTGTTGAGTTCGGAGCGTGCCGTTTACCCTAGGAGGGGTATAAATTTTGCGGGCGCGACTCTTCTTTGAAAAGTGGCCGCAGGGGCATTTTCGTAATTTGGTGGCCTCTAACGCTAAGTTTAATAACTTTTGAACGGGATATCAGAATAAAATTCTGAGACCTCCATTGCGCTCAGAGCGCGGTTCTTAGCCTAGGGGAGGCTAAATCCCGACCCCGTCGGGAGTTCGGGTTCAGGGCTGTCGGGTGGGCGTTTAAGTGATTTGTAATTAACAACCCACCCCTCTTCTTCTTCTTCTTCTTCTTCTTCCTCAAACCCTCCCCTCCCCTTCAAATCTGGTGAGGCAGCTCCGGCGAGGCAGCTCCGGCAAGGCAGCTCCGGCGAGGCAGCACCGGCGAGGCGCGACCACCTCGGTGGGTTGAAGGCGAAGCGACGGGCTTAGTCCCAAGAGGTAGGTGGTGTTGTTTGAGTTTTAAATCCTGAACCCCCCTTTGATCCCCAATTTTAGCATCGACTCTTCATTTAATCTTCGAACAAATTCCATGGTCGTGTAGTACACATTTTTCTCTTTCCGACGCTTGTTTCGTATTTGAAATCGGAGTTTGGAGGCGTTCGCAATCGATCGTCGAAGTTTGCGGGTTTTTGGAGGTTTTCCAACCGGTTTGGGAGCTTCGGCGGTAGGAGGTGCAGCGGCGCGGCTTCGGTCTGAGGAGGCGTCCGCATGGCGTCGCGGTGGTTCGATGCCCAGGCGGAGGTTCCGGTTGGCGGCTGGTGCGGACGGCGGCGAGGCAGGATCCCGGTCGGGCGTCGTCGGCGTAGCGCGAAGAGGAAGGAGAGCCGAGGTCGAGGTGCGACCCCGCGGAGGAGACACGACCCGCGACTCACGGGTCGTTGCGCAGTAGATGACCGGCCACGAGGGCCGGTCCGCGTGGACCGAGGGTCCAGGGCCGGCCGCGCGGTAGAGCCGTGGGACGGCGCTCCGAACCGAGCGGGCCAACGCGAGCCGACCCAGGCCGGTCCAGCCTAAGGGGCTTGCCCCTTAGTTTTCCGACACCCGTAACATTCGCTACGGGCGTCTTTTTTCCGTGACGTAAGCGGCAGCGCGAACCTTGCGTCATGGGTAATGTTTAGAGCTCGTTACAGGAATTTTTAATTCTCGAAAAAAGGGGTCGCGGAGGCGCGACATGTCCTTAAGTGGATGAGCGTATTCCCAGAGACTTTTGTTTCGGACGGCGTGGACGCGTCCGACGTCCGTTTTAAGCGCCGTCAACGGCGTTGGAGCTATGGCGTCCTGGCGGAGGATTTCAGGGTGGTTCCGAGCGTTGAGGCCGAGGTTGAGGCGCGGGCCTCACGACCTGTCTTTTGAGCTGCATGCAGCTTTTAGCGACTTTTTCCTCGGACGTCTGTTTGGGGCGTGCGAGCAGTGGATGTTGGGTGTTTTTCTGAGGGCATCGCGTTGGCACAGTCTCCCCGCTCTAATTCGGCATGATGGTTTGGGCCCCAAGAGGGCCGTTTCGGGAGTTGACGGTGATTTCCAGTTTTATCACCGGGCGACCGTTTTGGACAAGTGAATAGTCCATATTGTGTGCTTTTTTGAGAGTATTGCAATGGTGTGATCCGTTCATCGAGTTTTGGGACCGGGTTGCGGGTCCCACGAAGCTCCCCTCGTGTGTGGTGCGCCAGAATGCATCTTTTTCTCCGGATATCCGTTGCACTCATGTGAGTAGTGCTTTTGACGTGTTTTCCCGAGGGGATCGAAATGGTGCGATGCGCCCGACTATTTTTGGGGCCGAGGTTCGGGATCACGGGACGTCGTTCGGGCGTGAGGCGATGTTGGTCACCATTTCCGTCGGATATCCGTTGGAGGTGAGTAAGTAGTCGATCTCGCATGTTTTTCCGCGAGGATTACAATGGTGCAATCAGTTTGGTTGTGGGGAGAATTATACATGATCTTATTAAATGTGGAAGCATGAAATGTGCTCTGGTGGTGGTTCGCCCTTCCATGTTTGTAGCGGGCCCTTGGCGTGTGATCGCGCACTCTTGGGAGAGTGATGTAAGTGGTTCATGAGATGTGGTTGGCCGTGCCTGGGCCTTTGAGTTGGAGATGTTACGTCATGCCTTCGCATTGACGTTGGTTGATGTGTGCACGATGGCCCTTGGGCTGAGACTGTGGTATACTATGGGAATATACGGAAATTATTGGAGGTACATGTGGTTGTTCGTACCTGAGAATGTTGGTGCGTTCAGTTGGGGTTGAGATGGGGCCACACGTTGTGTGAGCCCCACATGCGTTCTGGGTTCTGCTTTGCGTACTTTGACCTCTCACGACGTAGAGGGTCCCTCTGTGTGTTTGTTTTTCCAGCAAGGTGGAGTTTTTCCCCTGACTCGGTGCTCGTTTGTTGACCAGCAGGGTTGAGGGGTCTCCCCCTGGTTTCCATCTCGATGGATTGGCTGGTAGCGGTGCTAGTGAAACCCAGTGATGGACCAGGCTCTAAACTTCTTTTGGGTGCATTGTTCTGGAGTTGAGTGGTTGCGCGATACCCACCCCCGCGTTTGGTTGGCCAGTGTTGTACCCTCCAGTGGATATGGCAAGAGCAGTTCTGAGTTTTACCCTCCAGCGGGGTTGGGCAGTTGGTTACTCATCGGCTTTTAGGGTCTACCCTCCAGTAGAGACTGGGTAGTGGGTCACCCGACGAACTTAGGGTCTACCCTCCAGCAAAGACTGGGTAGTGGGTCGCCCGACGCACTTAGGGTCTACCCTCCAACAGAGACTGGGCAGTGGGTCGCCCGACGCACTTAGGGTCTACCCTTCAACAGAGACTGGGCAGTGGGTCGCCTGACGCACTTAGGGTCTACCCTCCAGCAGAGACTGGGCAGTGGGTCACCCGATGACCTCTTAGGGCCTACCCTCCAGCAGGGCTGGGCAGTGGGTCGCCCGTCGTCTAGTTCCAGGTCTACCCTCCAGCACGGCTGGGCAATGGGTCACCTGTCGACTTATTCCAGGTCTACCCTCCAGCGGGGCTAGGCAATGGGTCCCTTGATGATGTATTATGGTGTACCCTCCAGCGGGGCTGTGCAGTGGGTCACCTGAGGATGTATTATGGTCTACCCTCTAGCGGGGCTGGGCAGTGGGTTGTCAGATGATGTGTTATGGTTTACCCTCCAGTAGGGCTGTGTAGTTGGTCACCCAGTATCTTAATATGGTTTACCCTTCAGCGGGGCTGGGCAGTGGGTCTCTTGATGATGTGTTGGGGTTTACACTCCAGCAGGGCAGGGCAGTGGGTCACCTGATATCTGGTTATGAATTACCCTACAGCAGGGCTGGGCAGTGGGACATCGGTTGGCATTCTAGACTCAGTCCTTCCGACTAGGCTAGTCTGTGTATTTCCTCTGTGATTACCGGAGCGAGACCCTTGGTTGTACGGGTCGGTGATGGAACAACTTGAATTTGAGGAGACCTCTCGACTGCGGGGCAGTGACGAGTTGTGGTTTGACGTTCCCCCAGAACTCTCAAGTACGAGGGGAACATTCCCCATCGAGACTCATTCTTGTGATGCGATCTAAAACCGTGTGGGTGAGTCAGTGCCGCCCAAAGAGGATATTGTCGAGGTGTGGTGTTTGAGCCCTTGGCTTGCGGTTTGGGTCAGACGTGCGGGATGCTGGGCATCGATGGAGTTTCTTCTAGGACTGTTGGCGACTCACTTTTCTTGGGCTGATCTACGGGACGGAGATCCCCTTACGACATTGTTCGTGCTTATTGACATAGAATATGGATTTGTATATACCATGTTTCGAGTACCACTCATTGGGTTTTGGGTACTCTCATTCAGGAGAGGCGAAGACGCGTGGGGTATGCCACGTGCTTTCCGCATCTAGCTTCTCGTGGTTGGATGAGTCTACTCTCCTGCTATAGGCAGCGAAAGCTCGAAGAGAAGTGCATCTTCTCACCGTTCCTAGCTCCTTGTGTTAGGACAAGTCTTCTATATTTCTCTTGTTGGGTTGAGTTGTTACTCTTTACTGCACCCTTGGTTGTACTCCTTTCTTTTCCATGTTCGCTCTACTGCTCACCCTTCGGTACCTCCTTTTGTTGCTCCCTCGATCCTTCGGGGTATCCTACTGAGTATTTTTATACTCACCCCTGCTTGGGATTTTCCCGAACTTGGTGTGCCCTTGTAGACGACAGACAGGTAGATCATGACTTCAGTGGAGCGTAGGAGCTTGGGAGCTTGGACCGCGTGCGGTGGTCATAGCCGGGTTCCAGGTGGGAGACCCGTCAGTTGTTTCTTTTGTTTACCTGTTTCCAGGTTGTGGCACTTTTTGGTTGGGCGCGTATTTTTTCCATTTTCTTTTTAGTTTGTACTTTGTACTTGTAGTGGTCGATGCACTCTGTAGTTTATTTATATAGCAGTTTTTCTTTTTTACTCTGCTTATTCTTTCTTTTACTCTGCGCTTTTGCATTGAGTTTTCTACGTGTGTGTGTATAGGTGCTTAGGCAAAGGCCTCCCCGAGTTGTTGTGCCTTCGGCGCTGGTCGCCAGCCCCTGGCCTATGGAGGCGGGCTTGGGGTAGTTGCGGCTCGAGCCCGGGTAGGGTCGGGTCGTGACAAAGTGGTATCATAGCTGGTTCGTTCCTTGGGACACTATTCGGATATCCCTAAAATAAAAGGAACTGGTTGGGATATAGGGAAACAATGTTAACATATCTCGAGAGCGGCTCTCAGGGCAGCGAGTCCAGTGATGGTGCGGCGGCTGACGTATCCATTCACCAGGACCCTGATAACCCGCTTGTCGACTCGGCATGCTGGGACACTTGTTGTTGGGAATAATTGGTTTGTGCATCACATAGGACCAAGTCTTTGAATGTCCTTCTTGAGTGAGCTCCCCATCATTGTTGTTGTGTTATATACATATATGCTCATTTGACCGCGGAAATCCTTGATAATATTCAGGATGTCTCCGCGAAGACAGCCAGCCCAGATACCAACTTTGGTGCGTGACGATGACCCTGTGAGCTATGAGGCCACAGTCCAGGACCCATCATGTGAGCCCCTTTTCACCGAGTGGGCCGATAGCATCACCCCACCTGTTGAGCAGCAGACAGTTTTAGCAGAGTAGGATGAGCATGAGCGCAGGTTGAGCGCGCGCCGTGAGATCCAGCGGTAGAGACCGCCGAGGTTCAGTGGTGAGCCAGACCCTCAGGTAGCAGAGGTTTGGCTCGAGGCACTGGTTCGCCTTTTCAGGCTTGTGCAGATGCCGACAGACCAGATCGTGGCTTTGGTAGTCAGCCTTTTCTGGGGATCAGCTTGGCGTTGGTTGAGTCTGGTGACTCACCTTCTTGACGAGTCGTCGCTTTCGTGAGGTGAATTTTAGTTGTTGTTCCGTGAGGAGTTTTACCCCTGCTTGCGCTCCTTTCGGATTCAGGAGCTCCTGCTGTTTCCGTAGGGAGGGATGATGGTGGCTGAGTACGCGGCTAGTTTTGCAGACCATGCACACTTTTACCCGGAGTTGGTCCGTGGCAATAACATCCGAGCGCGGAAGTTTGAGCAGGATCTCCGCCGAGAGATTCATGCTGTCAGAGTACCCTTGGGCATTTATACATATGTCGGGGTGCTAGAGAAGGAGCTGGTGACAGAGGGATTCCTGTCATGATTTGTGGTTGGTAGTGGCAGTGGGCGTGATGGAGCCGGGACATCTGCCGTAGCTAGCAGGCGCCAGAGGACAGGACCTAGATGCAGGTGGCCTTTCCACTGCCGGTTTCAGAGACTTGGACTTATACCACTGTGGCGAAAAGGCGCAGGGCCTCAGCCGAGGATACCCTTTCGTGAGTGGATCTCGGGCCGTGGTCGTACATGACAGTGGTGTCGGAGGGCACCAGGGAAGCCCAGAGAGCACTGGTGCTATGCTTGTGACGGGCGAGGTCACTTGGCACGAGACTGCCCGACCCGAGTTGCTGGGAGCTTCGGGCAGGTAGCAGGCGCACCACCACGACAGAGGCAACACCGTGATCAGAATACTACCCAGGGAGGAGGTGCTAGTAGAGGAGTGGGAGGATCTGGTAGTGGGGGATGACTTTATGAGACCTCCCCATCACCACTAGGTGGTCCACGTCAGGCTCCGGGAGCTGACGGTTGGGACCACAGACAACTGCGAGCTTTGGATTTCTACGATCCTATAGAGCATGGGATGGTGAGAGGTACCCCTTGAGACTCTTCTACTTCTTGCAGTAGAATTGTTAGGCTCTATGTGTGAAAGGTTTTTCTCCCTGCTCCTTGTTTGAGGTGTTACCAGTGTGACGAAGGGCATCGGGTGTAACCCTGTGTTGGTAAGGAAAAAGCGTCATACCTTTTCCTTTAGTTGATGGTGTTGAATCCTTCGCCTTTTGAGCGTGTAAGAGAGCATCTACTGTGAGATCTTACATGACCAGATATGCTTGGGTGCTTCACCATTTGGATATTCTGAAGGAGGGAATCACCGGGCCCTATCCCATTCCCAAGCGGTGATTCCTGTCGCGGCGTGCGACGTAGAGGTGTGACCGGGGAGGTGTGCTACCCCCGAGAGCCTTCGGGCCGTTTGAGATCGTGCAGAGGGATGTCGAGGCTCTTTACCGCCTTTCCCTAACCCCAAAGTATGGAGTGGGTGCACGACGTCGGTATGGGCCGACCTCGCATGAACGGATCAATCCTTTGGTCTGTGTGCGGTGACACAGAGTTGTGTGTGGGTTCTTATGGGTATGGGAAGCTAGGAGTGGGCTTAGTACCCTGTGTTACTCCCTAGTTTTTCTTTTCGAGGAATAAAATCTTGAAGGAGTAAATGATGTAAGAACCCGGTTTTGTTGTGAAATACTTTGGAATATTCTTTATGATATTCTAGAGCAGCGCCTTTAGACGGCGTGAGAATCCGAGCCCCGGAGTGGCCAGAATTAAATTTTCAGTGCGTTCACACTGGAAATGCTAAATAAATGGTATAACTCTTAAACGGAGCTTTAGATCAGAGATCTGAGTGTACGGATGGGTCTAGAATGGGGTTTTTACCCTAGGAACGACATAAAATTGTCAGCACGTGATGTTTGGACCCCTTGCCCGCTTCTGGAACATTAAATGGATTAAATAAATTTATTTAATTTTTTTAATGTTGAAACGAAGGTATCTATTAAACGGTGGCTCGGATTGGAAAACTGAGGGCACCGTTGAGTTCGGAGCGTGCCGTTTACCCTAGGAGGGGTATAAGTTTTGCGGGCGCGGCCCGTCTGTGAAAAGTGGACCCAGGGGCGTTTTCGTAATTAAGCGGCCTCGGGCGCTAAGTTTAATAAAATCTGAACGGGGTCTCAGGATAAAATTACGAGATATCCGTTGCACTCAGTGCGTGGTTCTTAGCCTAGGGGAGGCTAAATCCTGACCCCGTCGGGAGTTCGGGTTCGGGGCTGTCGGGCGGGCGTTTAATTGATTTGTACTTAAACACCCCACCCCTCTTCTTCTTCTTCTTCTTCTTCTTCAAACCCTCCCCTATCCTTCAACTCCGGTGAGGCAGCTCCGGTGAGGCATCTTTTGCGAGGCGGGACCACACCGGCGGGTTGACGGCGAAGCGACGGTCTTAGTCCCAAGAGGTAGGTGGTGTTGTTTGAGTTTTAAATCCCAAACCCCCCTTTGAACCACAATTTTAGCATCGTCTCATCATTTCATATTCTAAAAAATTCCATGGTCGTGTAGTACACATTTTCTCTTTCCGACGCTTGTTTCAGATTTGAAATCGGAGTTCGGAGGCGTTCACAATCGATCGCCGAAGTTTGCGGGTTTTTGGAGGTTTATCGGCCGGTTTGGGAGCTCCGGCGGTAGGAGGCGCGGCGACACGACTTCGGTCCGAGGAGGCGGCCGCGGGGCATCGCGGTGGTTCGGTGGCCAGGCGGAGGTTATGGTTGGTGGTTGGCGCAGACGGCGGCAAGGCGGGATCCCGGTCGGGCGGCGCCGATGTAGCGCGAAGAGGGAGGAGAGTCGGGGTCGCGGCGCAACCCCGCGGAGGAGACACGACTCGTGACTCGCAGATCGTTACGCAGCAGACGACCTGCCACGAGGGCCGGTCCGCATTGACCAAGGGTCCACGGCCGGCCGCGCGGTAGAGCTGCGGGCCGGAACTCCGAACCGAGCGGGCCAGGGCGAGCCGGCCCAGGCCGGGCAGACCAGCCGGTCCAGGCCGGTCCAGCCCAAGGGGCTTGCCCCTTAGTTTTCCGACGCCCGTAACATTCTCTACGGGCGTCTGTTTTCCATTCCGTAAGCGGCAGCGCGGACCATGCATCCTGGGGAATGTTTAGAGCTCGTTTCAGGAATTTTTAATTCCGGAAACAAGGGGCCTCGGAGGCACTGCCTGTTCTTAAGTGGACGGGCATATTCCCCGAGACTTTTGTTTCGGACGTCGCAGACGCGTCCGACGTCTGTTTTAAGTGCCGTCAGCGGCATTGGAACTCTGGCGTCCAGGCAGAGGTTTCCAGGGTGGTTCCAGTCGTTGAGTCCAAGGTTGAGGAACGGGCCCCATGGCCCGTCTTTTGAGGTGCGTGCAGCTTTAAGCGAATTTTTCCTCGGACGTCCGTTCGGGGCTTGCGAGCAGTCGATGTTGGGTGTTCTTCCGTGGGAATCGTGTTGGCGCAGTCTGATCACTCTAATTCCGCACGATGGTGTGGGCCCCGCGAGGGCCGCTTCGGGAGTTGACGGTGATTTCTAGCTTTATCACCAGGCGACCGTTTCGGACAAGTGAATAGTCCATCTTGTGTGTTTTTTCGAGAGGATCGCAACGGTGCGATCTGTTCTACGTGTTTCGGGACTGGGTTGCGGGTACCACGAAGCACCGCTCGTGTGTGGTGCGCCGGAATGTATCTTTTTATCTGGATATCCGTTTCACTCATGTGAGTAGTGCTTTTGACGTGTTTTCCTGAGGGGATCGCAATGGTGCGATGCGCCCGACTGTTTTCGGGGCCGAGGCTCAAGATCACAGGACGCCTTTCAGGCGTGAGGCGGTGTTGGTGACCTTTTCCGTCGGATATCCGTTGGAGGCAAGTAAATAGTCGATCTCGCATGTTTTTCTACGAGGATTACAACGGTGCGATCCGTTTGGTTCTGCGGAGCCTTATAGGTGATCTCATTAAATGTGGAAGCATGAAAGGTGCATCGGTGGTGGTTCTCCCTACCTTGTTTGTAGTGGGCCGTTGGCGTGTGATCGCGCACTCTTGGGATAGTTATGTAAGTGGTTCACGAGATGTGGTTGGCCGTGCCTGGGCCTTTGAGTTGGAGATGTTACGTCACGACTTTGCGTTGATGTTGGGTGCTGTGTGCACGATTTCCCTTGGGCTGAGACTGTGGTATACTCTGGGAATATATGGAAATGCTTGGAGGTACATGTGGTTGTTCGTACCTGAGAACGTTTGTGCGTTCAGTTGGGGTTGATATGGGGCCACACGTTGTTTGGGCCCCACGTGCGTGCCGAGTTCTGCTTTGCGTACTTTGACCTCTCTCGACGTTGAGGGTCCCTATGTGTGTTTGTTTGACAAGAAGGGTGGAGTTTTTCCCCGGACTCGGTGCTCGTTTGTTGACCAGTAGGGTTGAGTGGTCTCCCCCTGGTTTCCTTCTTGATGGATTGGCCGGTAACGGTGCTGGTGACACCCAGTGTTGGAGCAGGCCTTGAACTTCTTTTGGGTGCGTTGTTCTGGAGTTGAGTGGTTACGCGATACCGACCCCGTGTTTGGTTGGCCATTATTGTACCCTCCAGTGGATATGGCCAGAGCAGTTCTGAGTTTTACCCTCCGGTAGGGCTGGGTAGTGGGTTACTCATCGGATTTTAGGGTCTTCCCTCCAGCAGAGACTCGGCAGTGGGTCACTCGACGCACTTAGGGTCTACCCTCCAGCAGAGACTGGGCAGTGGGTCGCCCGACGCACTTAGGGTATACCCTCCAGAAGAGACTGGGAAGTGGGTCGCTCGACGCACTTAGGGTCTACCCTCCAGCAGAGACTGGGTAGTGGGTCACCCGACGACCTCTTAGGGCCTACCCTCCAACAGGGCCGGGCAGTGGGTCACCCGTCATCTAGTTCCAGGTCTAACCCCCAGCAAGGCTTGGCAGTGGGTCGCCTGTCGACTTAATCCCGGTCTACCCTCCAGCGGGGCTGGGTAGTGGGTCTCTTGATGATGTATTATGGTTTACCCTCCAGCGGGGATGGGCAGTGGGTCGCCCGGTGATGTATTAAGGTCTACCCTCCAGCGGGGCTGGGTAGTGGGTCACCGGATGATGTGTTATGGTTTACCCTCCAGCAGGGCTGTGTAGTGGGTCACCCAGTATCTTAATATGGTTTACCCTCCAGCGGGGCTGGGCAGTGGGTCGCTTGATGATGTGTTGGGGTTTACCCTCCAGCGGGGCTGGGCAGTGGGTCACCCGATATCTGGTTATGAATTACCCTCCATCAGGGCTGGGCAGTGGGACACTGGTTGGCATTCCAGACTCAGTCCTTCTAACTAGGCTAGTATGTGGCTTTCCTCCATGATTACCGGAGCGGGACCCTTGGTTTTACAGGTCGGTGATGGAACAACTTGACTTTGAGGAGACCTCTCGACTGCGGGGCAGTGACGAGTTGTGGTTTGACGTTCCCCCAGAACTCTCAAGTACGAGGGGAACTTTCCCTACTGATACGCGTTCTTGCGACGTGATCTAACACCGTACGGGTGAGTCAGTGTAGCCCAAAGCGGATAGTGTCAAGGTGTGGTGTTTGAGCCCTTGGCCTGCGGTTTGGGGCAGACGTGCGGGATGCTGGGCATCGATGGAGTTTCTTCTGGGACTGTTGGCGACTCACTTTTCATGGGCTGAGCTACGGGACAGAGATCCCCTTACGATATTGTTCGGGCTTCTCGACAGAGAAAATGGATTTTTATATACCATGTTTCGAGTACCCACTCCTTGGGTTTTGTCTACTCTCATTCACGAGAGGCAAAGACGCGCGGGGTATGCCACATGCTTTCTGTGTCTAGCTTCTCGTGGTTGGATGAGTCTACTCTCCTGCTATAGGCAGCGAAATCTCGACGAGAAGTGCATCTTCTCACCGTTTATATCTCCTTGTGTTAGGATGAGTCTTCTATCTTTATCTTGTTGGGTTGAGCTGTTAATCTTTACTACACCCTTGGTTGTACTCTTTTTTTCCCTGTTCAATCTACTGCTCACCCTTCGGTACCTCCTTTTGTTGCTCCCTCGAGCCTTCGGGGTATCCTACTGAGTATTTTTATACTCACCCCTGCTTGGGCTTCGCCCGCACTTGGTGTTCCCTTGCAGACGACGGACATGTGGAGCATGACTTCAGTGGAGCGTAGGAGCTTGGGAGCTTGGACCGCATGCGGTGATCATAGCCGGGTTCCAGGTGGGAGACCCGTCAGCTGTTTCTTTTGTTTACATATTGCCGGGTTGTGGTACTTTTTGGTTGGGTGTGTGTTTTTCCCATTTTCTTTTCAGTTTGTAATTTGTACTTGTAGAGGTCGATGCACTCTGTGGTTTATTTATATAGTAGTTGTTCTTTTTTACTCTTCTTGTTCTTTCTTTTACTCTGCACTTTTGCATTGAGTTTGCCGTGTGTGTGTGTACAAGTGCTTAGGCAAAGGCCTCCCCCAGTTGTTGTGCCTTTGGCACTAGTCGCCAGCCCCTGGCCTATGGAGGCGGGCATGGGGTAGTTGCGGCTCGAGCCCGGGTAGGGTCGGGTCGTGACAATGGGTATCTTGCTCATATGATCTTTCCTAAGGAAGTAACCATCTTCAAATACATGTATATTTTTATGGAATTCACTAATGTGTTTCATAAGAATTTTCATGGCCTTCCTCCAAGAATAGATATTGAATTCTAGATTGGTCTTACACACGGGGGGTTACAAATATCCAAGACTATATACAGAATTTATATTTTGGAACATAAAAATCTAAAGAAGAAACTACATGAGAATATGGATAAAGGGTTTATAATCCCAAGTGCGTCACCATGGGGTGCACTAATCCACTTTAGTAAGATTAAGAATGGTTCAACGTTCCTTTTCATTGATTATCACGAGCTAAAAAATCATGATAAAGAAGATGTATCCTTTTCCATGAATTGATTACTTGTTTGATAAACTATAAGGAGCACCCTACTTCTCAAAAGTGGATATGTTGTTCAAATACTACCAAGTAAGGGAAAAGAAGAAGAATATCCCCACAACTACTTTTTGTAAAAGGTACAGGCATTTTGAGTACATAATGATGCCATTATAACTCACTAATGATCCATAAATCTTCTTGGATATGATGAATAGAATATTTATATATTTCCTTAACAAATTTATGGTAGTATTTATTGAGTATATTCTAATATACTCCAAAAGTAAGAAGGAACTTGTGGTGAATTTATGTACTATGCTAAAGACATTGTGAAAGGAAAATATTTATTCCAAGTACAAAAAAATCGAGTTATGGTTGAAGGAATTCCCTTTCTTAGGGAATATCATCACAAGCAATGATATATCTGTGGACCCTTCAAATACTAAGGAAATTAAAGGACGGAAAATGACAACATATGTGACAAAAATCTGTAGTTTTCGTGGATCACCTGTGTATTGTCATCAATTTTTGGGAAATTTCTCGCGATTGTAAAACCTTATTACCAAGATAACTTATAAGGGAGTAAAGTTTTATTGGAATAATTAATATTAAGATATCATCAAGGACATGAAAATGAGACTTATCACTACATCCATACTCACACTACCTTTATGTGGAGTACATTTCATGGTTTTTAGTGATGCTTCAAAGAAGGGTATGAGTTTTGTGTTGATGAAAAATGACAAAGTCATTGCTTATTATTCAAGGTAGTTGAATGTTCATGAGAAGGACTATCCAAAAAATGATCTTGAGTTGGCTTTAGTGTTCTTTGTTTTGAAAATTTTGTGACATTACATATTTGGGGAGAAGTGTGAAATATATACAGATCACAAAATCCTCACGTATATATTCACTGGATATAGATGATCGAAGACTATGATTGTTAAATTCACAACCATTCACAAAAAAAAATAAAGTGGAAGACACATTTAGTAGAATGCATCCAACAACTCTTTCATTGATGATAATTGAGAATTATACAATATTCTTAGACTTGAAGTGGATGGAAATTGGAATAAAAAAGGATGGAACATAATCACTCTTTTCTCGAACGACTACTAAACCATCTCTTCTGGGGAGATTAATGGATTCTCAAATAGATGATCTCTGAATTTAGAAGAAAGTGTAAACTATTAGAAAAGGAAAATCCTCATAGTTCAATGTAATGAAGTATGTGTTGTATGATTTGAGTCAAGACTATATGTACCATAAAATCCCGAGTTGAAGAAGGAGTTGTTGGATGATGCACATATCTCAATATTATTTATCCACCATGGAAGAAGAAAGATGTATCAAGATCTCTATGAACACTATTGGTGGGACAATATAAATAAGAAGATATAATAATATACATAAAGATGTATCCTATGTAAATATGTGAAGTTAGTTTGGAAAAACCCTTAGGTGAAGATGCAACCATAAAACATACCTACATTGAAATGGGAAAACATCAGCATAGAATTGTCATAGGTCTTTCTAAGACATCTAGAAGAAACAATGTTATCTATGTTGTGGTGGATCGTTTACAATGTCTAAAAACATCATTGTGATTCAAGAGGATTTCCCATTATATTAAATTGCATGTATATACATCAGATACATGATGAATATTCATGGTGTACCACTATCGATTGTATTCGATCGAGATCCAAGATTCACTTCTTTGTTCTAGAAGAGTCTCTAATATTCTCTAAAAACTAATTAAATATTCATCACAACCTATCACCCTCAAACTGATGGCCAAAATGAGAAAACTATTTAGACACTTGATGATATGTTATGTGCATTGTCAATGGACTTTAGAAGAGGCTGTTGTCATTATATTCATTTGGTCGAGTTATCTTACAATAATAATTTCCTCTCAAGAATCCAAATGTCTTCCTTGGAAGCCCTTTAAGAGAAGGGGTGTAGAAGAATTGCATAATGGGATGAAGAGGGGGAAAGAAAACTCCTAGGTCTTGAAATGTTTGAGAAAATTGTATATGAGGTTAATACTATTCAGAAGCACATAAAGGCTGCTTGGAGTCAACAGAAAATATATGATGACAATCATTAAAAGACATAGAGTTTTATTTTGGAGACATGGTATTCCTCTACATATCTCTAGGGATGAGAGTAATGAGATTTTCAAAGATGGTAAACCTTAGTCCGAGGTACATTGACCCTTTTGGGATCGTTGATCGCATGAGAGTGGTGGTCTACTGACTAGCACTCCCACCTATCATATCTCAAGTACACAAAGTATTCCATGTATCCCTCTTGAGAAGGTACATACTATAGACATATCATTTACTCAATCTAGAGGTTGTAGTATTGGATAATGACCTCTCTTATGAGGAGAATCATGTTAAGATCTTAGATCATAGAGACAAATTTCTATATAATAAGACAATGAAACTAGTCAAAGTATTATGGATAAACCACAAGTTTTAAGAAGAATGGTGGGAACCTGAGGAGGTGATAAAACAAAGTCACCCTCATATATTATAATGTGGGAAATGAATATTTAAGGGGAGAAATTTCTTAAGGGATTAAAATTGTAATGACATGAACTATTATAAGTGAAATTTCCCTTTTGATTTAATTAAATGTATGATTTTGTGAAATGGATATGCAAACCACAAGAACTACATTTGTTTTATTATATCCAATTGGATTTAAATGACCCTTACATATAATTACCATTTGATTATATATCTATTTAATAGTGATCACATGACTAGTATATATATAAGGTTTTAATAAATCCTTTTGACATAGACAAAAGTGGTTATTTCCTCAACCAGTAGGATCGTTCCCTAAAAATACCATTTATTCAAGCTTCTAAGGGTGATAACATTTCTGGGGTTTTCCCTATAGAAAGAACAATACGTGATTAAACAACTTAAGAAAGAGAGAAACTGTTTACTAGAGAAGTTCAATGTCATTGAGATCACGTCCCAAACCAAGTTCTCTAATCGGCACCATGAAATATCCAACATCTCACACTTTACTCTTAGGGAATATTCTGGTGTAATAAATGGATATTTATGAATACCCAAGCATTATGATTATGTACATTATTTTTTATAGAATAATGAATATACTTATATTTTATTATTGTTTTTGAAGGAAAAATAGTAATTTTTTTAATAGTAAAAATGAACTAAGAAATCTATTTTTATGAATTAAAAATTAATATTTTAATGAAATATTATTATTAAATTACTTTTATTAAATATAAATTATCATATAATTTTTATGGGGTCAAATGTAATTTTTATTAAGGTTTAAAAATTGTCTTCGTCAAATCCAATCAATTTTCAACAAATATCAGTTTCTATTTTAAAATATAAAATTAATATATAATTAAAATTATTTGGACAGAATAAATATTATTTATTGAATCAGTACATCAAAATTATCCAATGGTGAATTTTTCATAATTTACTATGAAAATCATATTTTTGGGTAAAAATTAAATACCATATAAATATATATTTTGTTTTATGACATCATAATTCCCCAATAGTGATTAAAATACTATAAAATGGATATTTATAAAAATAAAATTTTTAAAATTATAATAATGTGATTTTATATTATATTGACTTATTTTATAAATCCACAGTGAATCCTCTAAAATGTATAATTTATTTTATGATTTTAAGTTCATTTATTTAATAAGGTGACTCACCTCTATATATGAAAAGATAATGTTATAATATCTTCATCCCATAGAATTATAAAATATTTTTTCCAATCCTATATGAAAAATCTATGGGAACAAACCATGGTAAGGTTTGTGGTTTTGAATTTTTAATTATACAAATTCCAAAACCCATGTTTGTGAAAAATTGAAGAATTACCATCTCATTTACTATATACACCCACCCATACTCCCACTTCTGTTCACTCAAAATAAGTGATGCACATATTTACTCTATTCTAACCTACATATAATCCTACCAAGTATCGCCAATCTCTCAAGAATCCCCAATTAATGCTTTTGAGGTCACACACTGAGGTAAGGGTTCCTTCTATTCTCATTTTTATCGAAGTTTACTTATATTATTACACCTTTTTATTATCTTTTAAAAATGATGAGTTATGTTTTCACACCTCCTAGATACATACCTAATTGTTTTTGAATGGTTATATACCCATTTATCTCTCATTAATTTATCCCACGTACCCCTGTTACCATGCTAAAATTTCATAAGAGTTATTCCATTCTCCTATATTTTGAAGATTTTTTTATTATGTTATGCATTCTATTCCCAAATTAATTATTTTGGGACATGTATTTATATGACTCTATTATGGTAAATGTCATTTATATGTGATAGTATACCACTTTCTCTCTCATCAACCATTTTTATGAATTTTTATGCAACATCGTCAGGTTGCCGAAATTACACCGTGAATCTCCATTCCAAAACAATTGTGTAAGTGAATACAGTACCCATTCTTTATCAAGGGTTTCCACTTTTATAAACATACTCTATTTTATTATGTGCTTAAATATATTTATTCCACACCTTGTGATCATGTAATAAATCATGATGATGAATGAATCCAAGATTTTTGATCTATGTGGCACACTTAAGAATGATATTGAAATGAATGTGGCAGGTGCACCCAAGAATTATATAGCACTCCAATGCATTGGGTAATGTTTATTATAATGATAAAACATTTTGGGTTATGGTTCTACCTTATTCATTTATGGTACCTTTTCTACAATGTTTTCTTGGCAGTTTAACCTTGACCCGTGATTTAGTGTTTTACGTTGTTGTAAGAATTTCATGTTATGATTATCATGCTATATCATGCCTTTATGTTCATGCTTCTTTTTTTCTCTATTGATATGCCTATTGTCTAACATGTGTTTTCTTCCTCATGTAATTCCATGTTCATTCCCTTATTGGGATTTATTTATCACCCCTTATGTATGTCCTAAGGTTATCCCATGCAATGTTAAGTACGAATAATTGTTGTGGTCATGTAAAAAAAGCTTTCAATAATGATGTTGTATTTCATTTTTTATGTTGTTATTTATTTTTCCAAATTTTCAAAGTCACTATACTTCATGATCTTTTGGGTTTTATTAAATGAAAATTTATGTAATTAAATCTTGTATGAATTTAATAAAAAGGACAAGGTTGTTATACTATCGTTTGTATCACAAAAAATGTTTAGTTATCCTTTGGATGCCAGGATGGGAAAACATTAGTGGGAAACATAAGGACTTGTATAGTGATAAGTATAAGGATAGAGAAAAGTATCGGAAAATGCCATGGATTTTTGGTGAATGATGGATTGAGTGGTTTCATAAAAATACATCCATTTCTTGATACTACAAGTTTATGTGGCTCTCGAATTGATGTACATAGGGTTAACAAATCCAACAAGATATTCTAGGCCGGAATCGGGGTGATCTGTTACATGACAATGTGCCTTTCTACACACCATGTATGACACTTATGGGGTATATGCTTTGTAAATTTAAAAACTCTTCACGTATCATCATGAATTATTTAAATATAAGTTTCATATGAATAACATAGGATAAATCTAAGGTTTCACAGATTAAATAAGGTTTCAAAATTTTGAAATCCTATAAGTGATTGTTCATGATTATGGGGTTCCCCAATATGTTAACTATTTATTTCTCTATACTTTTGGTTTTATTAAATGGATGTAACCCGAAGGAACCACATTAATGGTTATTGTGATAGACAGTGTAATGATTTCCCTCCTAGGAAATTGAATTTTATGGGATATGGAATAAAAAATTTTATTGTTATGATCACACATCTTTCTCAAGATATTAATTATGTTGGAATTACAAATGAGCAAAGAGGGGAACATCATTATATTTATTCCTTCATGATGAAAAATAAACCTTATTTTAGAGGGTATTATAATCCACTTGTCGATGAGAAATGGATCAGTACAACTGAAAAGATATTTTCAGTCCTTCAGTGCGCATAACATGAGAATGTTTTTCCATCTTTTTATTAGTTTGAAGGAGAAGCATACTAGTGGTATAATCTAATAAAGAATACTAGGTAGTAATATGATATTTAAATCATGTAATGTGATGAGTTCAAGAACTTATTTTATAATAAGTACTTTCCTTAGCTTCTTTATACCTTGATGGAGAAAGAGTTCCTTGATTTGAAGCAAAGTTTTGAAGAATTTGTTGGAACCTATAATGATAATGTCACGAGACCTGGGAGGTACGCTTTTTGAATTATCATCCAACATGAATGTAAAGTTAATAGGTTCTTTAGTGTCTTAAATAAATGTATCATAAGGGTATTTTACATATGCTACCGTAGTATCTATGAAGATATTTTTCATTATGCAATCAAGGATGAAATAATAGTTGGAGTCACATATCAATATCAGGGTTTGGATAAGAGAAGGAATATGGAGTTTAAAGTAAAATATAAAAATCATGAAGAGAATAAAATGATATTTATTTTATGATCTAAGTGTGTGAAGAAGCCTAGAAAAAATTTATATAATTATTCTAATAAATATTTTATGTATGGGAGGTAAGGCTATCAAGAATTTGATTGTCCTGGTGATGGGAAGAGGTTATCTAATGGTGAAAATGGAGGAAAAGAGGCACATAATCCAACTCACGTACTCAAATTATATATGTATTAATAGAATGGGAATTATTATAACTATTTACCAAACCCAAGGGATGATGATGATGATTGATGCAAAAAAACTCTTAAGATTTGGGACTAGGGGAAATCTCATGGAATAGATATTTTTGATGAGGTGTGAGATAATGAAACGACGAAAGGTACACATACCATCCACTCTAGAACAACTAATTTCATATTTATTTATCGATATAACCTCACATTTATATCTAAATAATTTTCTAAGGGTGTTAATATTTCACCATAATAATAAGATGTGGAAATAGTAGTGCACACCCCTAATGGTATGATTATTTCATATCAAGTCTATGATTTCTTTCCATTTGATGTATGTGGGAATGTGCTTCCTGAAAATATTTTCAGTATTCATTTTTTTTGAATTTGAATTCATTTCAGGCATGGATTGACTTCATTTTATAGTATCCCACATCAATTATTCCTGAAGGTAAGTTATGTTTGATTTTTTTCACCTCCTATAATCATCCATCCATGTGATGATAAGTATGAACATCTTATGGAGATTACATCTAGCGTATGTATATTAATTCCCATTAAAAAGGGTTTTTTTATATAAAATGGTTGGGGGGAAATTTACATCTATGAAAGGATTATTTCCCTAGACTTTTTGGATTTTTTTCCAAAATATCATCCTATCCTTCCATGAAAATGTGAAGTTGATTTCACAAAAGAACTCATACATAGTTCCACCCAAAATTTAATGACTCCTAAGATAATACCACTAATTGAGTTATAATAATTGAAGAATAAAATATGATAAAAACTTGGCAAGGTATTTTTTTAGCCATGTGTGTCACCTTGGGGTGCACCGACCCTTTTTGTGAATGATAAAGTTGGATCAATGAGACTCTCTATTGATTACTGGGTGTTTAACAAGATCAATATCAAGAAAAAGTATCATCTTCCCCATATTGATGATTTGTTTGATCTATTTCCCGAAGGTCAATACATTTACAAGATTTCCCATCATTCTAGATATCATCAATTGATGGTTAAAAAAAAGATATACACAAGACGACATTCTGTACAAGCTATAAAAACTATGTATATATAGTGATTCCTTTTGGTCTTTCTAATTCCCATTCTATCTTCATGGATATAATTATTATAGTCTTTATAGATTACCTCGAACAGTTTTTGGTAGTCTTTATAGATGATATTATTATCTATCCAAATAGAATGGAAGATCATGAAGATCACATGGGAATTGTGTTGGAGACACTAATAAAGAATAATCTATAAGAAAAATGTACAAAGTGTGAATTTTTCATCTAAAAGGATTCATTTTTGGGTGACATAATCTCAAGAGATGGTATAGAAGTAGATATATTAAATATATAGGCTATTTAATACTAAACTAGACCAACCAAAATGACTAAGATCCATAAATTTCTTGTTTTAGATAGATATTATTGAAGTTTTGTGTAGATTTTCCCATAACTATCAAATCCTCTAACAATGTTAACTAGGAAGGGTGTAAACTTTTTTTATACATATGAATGTGATGAAAATTTCAAGGAACTGAAGAAAATTCTAGTTAGTGCACTTGTGCTTACATTACCTTGTAGTGTAGAAGGGTTTTAAACCTATAGATATGCCTCCAAGAAGTTATTGTGATGTTTCCTTTTGAAGAATAACATGGTTATTTCCAAATCCTCATTACATTTGAAGATTCATGAGAAACATTACCCATCTTATTATTTGGATTTAGCAGTTGTAATTTTTTTATTAAAGATATGAGGAATTATCATTGTGGATAGATGTGTGATATATATAACAATCATAAAAGTATGTTATATATATTCACATAGATGGATTTGAAAATGAGCTAGAGAATATGGTTAGATTTTATAAACTATTATGACTGCTCAATACATTACCAACATGGGAAAGAGAACAACATGGTCATTACATTGAGACAGACGGATCATACTAGATTATACATGATGAGGATCACAAAAGATCCAAGATATCTAGATTTTCAAAGGATGGATCTAGGAATCCTGAAGGATTGGAAAAAATCTTATCATTCCCAAATGAATGTTCAACCATATATTCATGTGAATATTAAGGAGGTGTAGAAGGAAGATATAGAGCAATAAATGAAATTTAGAAATGATCCCCAGTTTAAACTTGATCAGAATAGAAAGGCGATGTCCAAGAACCATGTATGTGTTCTTTTCATCCCAGTTTTGAAAGGAATCTATTAGAGAAAGCTAATATTTATTCAGTCTCTATTAATCCTGGAAGTAAAAAGATATATAGGGACTTGAAGGAATACTTCTAGTGGGATGAAATGAAGATAGATATTGAGGAGTTTGTATCTCAGTGCTTAGTATGACAACATGTTAAGGGTGAATGAAAAAACACAAAGGGGATGTTGCATCCATTACCCATACCAGAATGGAATTGGGAGGACCTAATTGCATATTTTTTCATTGGTCTACCCAAAACAACTAAAGGGTTTAATGTTATATGGGTGGTAGTCAACTGCCTTATTAATTCAGCACACATAATTTCTATCATATAATATTTCTCTCTGGATTATCTTTTCAGTATATACATTACAGAAGTGGTAAGGCTATATAGATTATCAAATTACATTGTATCAGGTTAGGATATAAATCTTACATTAATGTTTTAGTGAAGTATTCAGTAACCACTTGATAAAAAATATTTTTTCAGCACTACTTATCTTCCTTAGATATATGATTAGTCTGATAGAACAATTCAATCCCATGTGGATATGTTGAGATCTTGTTCTCTAGATTTTAAAGGTGGTTGGGATCAACATATTCCTCTATTTGATCTTTCAAACAACTATATATTTCACTCATGACTTCATATGTCACCTTATAAATCCATCTATGGGAAGAAATATAGATCTCCATCATGTTGGGATGAGATTGGAGAAGGAAAGTTATTGAGACATGAAGTCATTGAAACAATGATCAAGAAGGTTAGATCCATTCAACCACATATCAAGGAATATAAAATTTGGTAGAGAAGTTATGATGGTAACTTTCATTGTGATATAGAATTTAAATTTATTGAAAAAGTTTTTCTATGAATCTCACCCTAGAATATGTTTATGTGATTCAGTAAGATATGAAAACTAATCCCTAGGTATATCGTTCCCTTTGAGATTCTTGATCGTATCCAGATATGACGTATCACCTGGATATTCTAACAAATCTATCTCATGTCCATCTTAGTTCAATGCATATTTCGTGAAGAAGTAAATTCCTAGAAATTCACATGTACTGAAGTCAAAGTTCATACTTCTTTAGTAGGATATTTTTTACAAGTATCAACAAGTTGAAATTATAGATCATATAGGGAACATTCTACGAAAAAAGACCACTCACCTTGTGAAATTTTGTGGGGAAATCACTAGTTAGAGGAATATACATGGGAACTTGGGGATATGATGAAGCAGAAGTATCCTCATTTATTTTTACCTAATGGATGAATTTCTAGTGTGAAATTAATTTATTGGGGGGTCAAATATAACACCATGAATATTTATTGACATTTTTTTGAATAAATTAAATTTTCAATTATGTATTGAAATGAAATAAGTCAAACATTACATTAAAATGTAATTAAATCAGATTATGTTACATAGAACATTGACTCTACATACATTTCATGTAACATAAACTTGGATTATGTTACATGCAACATTGACTTGGCATATGTAACATGCAACACTGATGATTCTACGAAACTGCCTTTTCCTATTATAATTATTTTAATGATATAATTATAAACATTACATTTAATATAGATATATGAGTATTAAAAAATACATTACAAATACATTTTATAATTTTTATATATAAATAAAACATATTTATAATGAAATATATATGTTTGGGTAATGTCCTTATATGTTTTGAAAATACTATTTTCTAAAATAAACTATATTTCATGTCATTATGTGAAATATATTAAAATAATTTTAGACACATTTAGAAATTTAATTTGATCAAAAACATTATTTTTTTCATTTATAATGTCAAAATTAGACTATGGAGATTTTTTGGGTTTTTTTCTGAGAAATGTCATTTTTTAGATGAATAGTGAAAATATCGTATTTTAATTGAAAATTTTGTTTTGATATAATTTATATATATTTTAAATTATATTTTAATTTTTGTTTTAATATATAATTATAACATATTTTTATATATAAATAATATTTTGTCTTTTTTAACTAATGTAACATTGAAATGGGATATAAAAACATCACAAATATTTGAATGTTTTTACTTTAAAAACCCACATTATCGACCAGACTGTGGGATTCATATTAAATTAAAAATTTCCACATATGTGATTAGAATTTAAAAAAAAAGGATTTCATATTTTTAATAATCTTAATTTATAATTTTAAATATGGTCAACTTAGTTTTTGACAAAAAATATTAGTGAAAGTGATTAAAATTAATTACACTGATTAAGAGAAAAATTATGTAAAAAAAGTACTAAACCATAAATTTAAGACCCAAAAAGACTTGTACACTTTTCAAACACCCTTTTTCTGGCCGTTATTTGGCCATTAACCTTCCATTCTTGGGATTTTTTGTTTTTCATGAACTTTTTAGATAAAAACGTTAGTACACGTAACTTGTTTTAATAAAATTCCATGTGTGTGCTTACCCTTCCCTATAAAAGGATACCAAATATCTATCTTCTTCACATCTATAAAAACACTTAGTTCTAGCCAAGATATATCCAATCCAATTCCCAAAATCATTCCCTTAATCATAGATGCCTCCCCTTGGAGATAAAATAATCCAAGGATGCATTTTGGTACAATCTAAAAGGAATTACCCAATTAAAAGGTAACAACTTCTCTCAAGGTTTTTTCTTTTATTTTCTTTATCCACCACTCCTCTACATTTATTACATGATTGAATAAAAAACTAGTATATTAAATATAATATGATGTTTTTATTCTATTTTTTATACCTTCACATACACAAACCTCCATCTAATGGGTAAAAAAATATTATTTATGTGTACAACTAATGATGTAGAGGTTTTATGTCGCGTTAACCACAATCAATATTTTTTCGAATTTAGCATAGAATAGTGGTGACCATGGGGTTGTCTCTCAAGAAGTTTGTAATTAGAGTTGTAAAAAAATCACTCTTATTTTAGTTATTTTTTCAAGATGATAAAATTGACGGATTTTATTAATAGGTAGAAAATAGAATGTAATAATAACTAACGTGAAAGAAAATTGAAAGAAAGGGTAGGATAGAAATGGAAAAAAATGTGGGTTTGAAAATTAAATTAAAAAAGTAGTCACATACCAGCATCACCCTCTCAGACAGCCCCTATTCCTTGTTTGAAATTTTTCTCAACTTGAATTCCTAAATGAACCCCCAAGGACCCCCCGGTGAACACTCAAACTTGAATAGACATCATATCAAGACATTGAAAGGATTTAAGTCCAACCTATAGATGTGATTAAATTATTTGTAGACCTCCAAGAGATCGAACCTAAACAAAAACACTATTCTGAATGACAAGACATTACCAAATAAATTTAAATAGTTAAGTCAATTACATTACTTCATAAAACAAAAAATCATCCAAAAAAGTCTGCTTAAGATGCATTCGAGAAGGAAAGAAACCGTATTCATTCAAAAATATAGACTTAACCAGAATTCCAAAATAGAGTACACATTAACCTCAAAACTCAGAAGAGAGTGTACATTAGGTGTCGTCGTCCGCAACCACATGGGATTTAGCCGATCATCGCCTGGGTAGCCTCTATGTTCTCCATTGTATCTTCGCTGGATGGAATCTTCATATGGATCTCGATATCCACCGTTACAAGGGAGGGTTCCAGACTAGTTTTTGGAGGATAGTAGGAACCCCTTGGGTGTTGTCCTACTCATTCTCGACTAGAGTGCTCCAAAAAGGGAGTCCAAGGGGTACCTTTTATTGGAAAAACCTGTCGAAAGCCTCATCCCACATTTTGAATTTTTCCTGCACGTTGACTAGTACACGATGTGTACTGGGGGTTTATGATGTGTACCCCCTCCATGTCTTCTGGATCACCAAAAATTTCTCAAGTGATTAACAGTGGATATTTGACTCTGGTTACATCTTGTACTTGAGACTCATGACTTGTTTCTATTGTGCACGTTTTGTTCTGAAGTCACAACAAGTCTCACATGGTAACATCTATTTAAATATGTCACAAAGTGTACTGATAGTACACGAAATGAATTCATTCTGATTTAGTTTTCTATCTTTTCTTCTTTTCTCAAAAACCTATTGTCACACCGTGAGTGAAGTGAAGTAGCATGATGTTTCCTTTACGGATCATCGAATACAACAATCAATTTAATGTAGTTAAAAGTCCATAATAATGGAATTTTCACAATTTACCTCAAAAATTTCATGAGTTTGAAAAACAATTAAATTCACATAAAATTTCAAATTGGTGGGGTTTAAATCCTTAAATATGATATGAAAACTAGTGGAAATATTAACTCTATCAATGAACTACCACCTCACGAAATGACGATTGTTAAGTTTTCCTTTACGACCTCTCATGGAAGAAATTATGATGGAAAATCCATTTATATATTTCATATATTATTTTTATTATATATCTAATATTATTATTTCTTTTTCACAACACATGTCTCTTTTACTTTTCTATTTTTTATAAAGATGATAATTTCGTTGGAGGAAGTGTGGACTACCGCCCCTCAAAGTGATGTAATTCCATCACAAACTAAATGGAATACATTAAGGAAGTGTTTCGTAAAATTATATGATATATATGATATAATAATGATAAAGGAATATTTATATTTATATAAAAATATGCAATTTATATTCTTTCTTTCATTATGACATTAAAAATAGAAACATTGTTCATGCGTACGTACGACTTAACGTCTGCATGAATAATGAATTCCATTTAGTACATCAATAATATATAGATTATTATAATAAAAAATATACTGAATATAAATTATTTATAAATCATGGTTTACATTATAGAAATCATGATATAAGTATAAGGACCAAAAAATAACAAAACAAGACACATACGAAGAGAAAAGCTGATATCACCCGAAGTGAAACACTAACATAGAAGTGTTAACAACAAGTTAATATAGGACCTGGAAAAAACCATATACTGTATTAGATATAAGAATATGGTTTTGATAAATATTTATAAAAAAAATATATTTATTATACATGTTTTTTGAACAAGTATTATGAGAGTCATGACAGAAGGCTATGGAATTTTATCTCACTTTTATTTCCGTGAGATACATGGATTCATCACCAATCAATTGTGGGATATATGTAGAAACTATAAATGTATTATAGGTCACTTATACATATATTTATGTGTATTAACATATCTATTTTATGATATTTCTTTCATGTGGTATATGTTTCCAATGTTTCCATATTAGTAAGACAGTTTTGTCTCAATTTTCCTTTTTGGAGACACATGATTTGTTTTACATCTATTTTTTTTTGAGGAGTATATAGTTACATTTGAGATATTATATCATGAATCTACATATTTTCAATATATTACAATCTTAATGTAATTTTATTTTCTAAAATGGATAGTATGATCTCAAGTTACCAAGCGATAAGAGTTTATTGAAACAATCTCACCACTTTTCAAGATTTTTTTTATTATTATTCTATTAATTAAATATCATGATAAATCTATCAAAAAACACTCATTAATTTTATTATCTTATAGTAATTATATATATAATCATGTATTAATACCATTTGAACTTTTGTTTACTTAATATAATGTTTTTATGTAATATATGACTATCTCTCTCTTCGGTCAAAAATCTATTGTATTCAAAAACCTTGTTTTTAATTTTTTTAAAAGAATGTTTTCAAAAGATCATTGAATTCCATTTTCATTAAAAATGGTTTTTAAGTAATTTTTATAGTTTTCAATGCTTCTAGTAAAAATTTTCAATTCCATTTTCAATGAAAATGGTTTTCAAATGGTTTTACGTTTTAAAAAGTTTTTTTCAGTGAAAAAAAGATATTTTCCTAAATAAATGTTTTAAAAATATATTTCAAAAATTATTTCCCATATAAGATGAAAATATTTGGTGTTAATCATGCCTTTATGTGAAGTTATTAAATGTTTACATTCATATTATTTCTATTAATAGATTATGTTTTATGGCATTATGTTTATGAAACCCTTTTATCTTTTACTAGTTATATACTTTTAAATCCTGCTTATCTTCACATGTTATTTTTATAGTAAAATGATTATGAAACATATATTTTTACAAAGGATGTGATATGATTACATGTTTATAATACCCATTATATTTCCTGGGATATGATATGACTATTTTTGATTTATGAAATAATTATGTATGATTTCACTATGGGTTGAAGGGACCTATATCTCCCTCCAATGCAATTGGTAAATATTTATATCTTATGAGATAAAATATGATTGTATTGGGAATGAAACTTTACTACAAATGTGGATGTTGGTGTGAATCATGACTACCATGATTTTATGGGGAGTGAAATATTGATACTACGATGGATATGGGAGGGAACCATGTCTAATAAGATGGTATGGGTAGTGAACCGAAACTACCAAGATGGTCTTGGAAGTAATTCCTTGGCTACTATGGAAATCATATTGTATGGTAATGTGTCTGCCAAAATTCCTCGGTTTATTCTTATGTTATTAATTCATGTATTATGTTATTTATTTCCTTATGAATTATGTCTTATGTAATTCCTTGATTTATTCCATGATTCGTGTTTATAGACATTGATATGTAGGTCATGCGAATCTTTCTTCATGATCATTTTCTCATACACTTATGATCATGATTATTCTTATGTATCTCTCTTATTTACCCATATTGATCATCTGAGATCACCCTTTTTTATGTTTCCTTCCCCCAACATATGATGATTTGTATTATGTTTGATGAGTCAAAGAAGGGTTCTAGTCAAGAAGAACCTAGTGGTAGATGATTTAGCATATTTATGTACCAATGTTTATGTTTCCATGTTTCCAACATCATCAAACTAATATAGTATTTGGGAGTCTATTTGTATAATGTTTTTTTATTCCAAAAAATAAATGTAATGTTAATGTAATAATAGTGAGGGTCAATATACATACATTTCGTGAGACAGAAAAATATATTTCTTATTATTAAAAATTTTCAACCGAAGAAAACTCTTCATTTAACTGAGTATAGATATTCTAAATAACTTCTTCATATTCATAGATACTATTTCATAAGTTTATTCATCACTCACAATAAAGAAAATATAAACAATATAAATATTCCCAAATAGGGAAACCACTTTATATTCTTTAATGTAGAGATTACTATCAATTGTTCTTTTTTTGATGTTCAAATTCTGTAATCAAGTATAATATTTGAAATAACAATCACTCAAATCTTTCTTGATCTCGTATAAAACCCTTTTAAAATTACACACATAACTTTCTTCTTTCATAATCATGAGGCCACATTTTTTTCCAATATAAACTTTTTCATACAGTTATATATTAATAAAATATGACTTTACATCTATATAATTTTTTTAACCTTGTTGTGCATTGATACAAAGAAATATTCTAATAGTACTAATATTTCTATTGGGACAAAAGTCGCATCAAAATCAATGCCTTTAATTTGTGAACAACATTAGAAAACTAGTCATTATTTTTTTCTTTTCACCTCACCATCTCCAACCTACTTTTACCGAAACAACCACTTAGTAAAAATATCATTTTTGTTATTTGGGATGGGTATACGTTTCGATTTTGAATTTGTTTCAATTTCATATAAATATAAATTAATAGAATCTGTCCAATCATGATATTTCTCATATTTATCAAAATATTATTTCTTGAACTATGATCATATAAAATCATGTCAAATAGGCTATGTAGCTCTTTTGATATGAATATGTTTTTGTTGATATAAAAAGATGTTATTAACATCTACATATTTCATTAGACTAATATTTGATGTATGCATTTATTTATAATCAACTGAGAAACCTGAATTTGAATCATGAACTTGTGAAACAAAATAATTTTTATTATCATTATAAACATTTTCATGTTTCTAAACTAAAACCACCTCATCTTACCCATCTTAAACATCTACATTAGTTTGTAAAAAAATATTATCATATTTTTGATGAAATTTTACCTCAGTAAGATTAACTATATTTTATGTTTTCTTATTAAAATTTTTGTATCATCTACCATTTGGATCATAGAATATAAATATTCCTTCAATAAATATATGATAAAAAATCACAATATTTACATCCATGACTTTTAAAATAAAAGGACATGTGAATACCCTAAGGTAATTAAAATATATTGTTTATTTGTAAAACTTATATAAGAAGTATTATCAGAGATTGTCCTATAGAAAAATTCATTCTAAATATAAATATCTTCACTGACATAATCCCTAAAAAATAATGATAAGTATCATGTATCAACCACATTTTTCACGTCATCTCCACTAAAATTATGTCCCTTATTTGACTAATATCATTTTCTATAGTTTTTTCGGTTCACTAAAACCATGATGAATGTAATTTTTTTAAATATAATCTCATAAATACTTATTTTTATATTATCCACAATTATATATTTATAAATTATTTATATAATATCTATATTCATTTTCTTCTCTTATTTGGAATATCTTAATTATTTTCCATGCCTTGAATATATGATTATGAAGCATAATACATATAATTCCACTTAAATCAGAAATATATGAAATGATGTTATTATATCCATATGTTGATTTTTTTCTAATTGGACCACATACATCAAAGTGAATCATCTCTAAGGTATGAGTTTAACTCATATCAATTTTATTATGAATTGAGTTTTTTATCCTTCATATATTGAAAATCAAACAACAAAAACATCTTCTTCTTATCATATCAGAAATATCAGGAGTTATATCTCTTTTTTAACCTGGTTATATTAACCTAAAACATTTTCCCCATACAGTTACTCTATAAATAATTTTATTCCATTATGCTTAGATAGAATGAATATTCGATACTACCTACTTTGGAAAACCTGTCCTTTGTTTTTCAATATTTTTTAACAACTTTTAAATATTCTATTATATTAAAAATTAAAAACATTTTATAAAAAAACTTTATTACTTTCAGAAAAAAATTCAAAAAACTTATTATGTTTTTTTTCATCCCATCAACAAACAAGGTTCTTTTGGATTTTAAAATTTCTTCCCCAATAATTACAGTTCCAATGTACTTGATTCTCAGTGACTCATCATTGCCAAAAATCATTATAACGTCTTTATAATCTTTAAAATGATTCAAAATCATAAAAAATCCAATCATATTTGAAGATTACCCACTATCCAAAATCCACGTTTGTTATCCTTTTGTAGATTTGAGAGTATTTTCAACAACAATAGTATGTTCCTTTCCTTTCTATATATTCACATCTGGATTATGAGATTTGTTATAATATTTATTATTATTTTTCAATCATTATATGAAATCTTTCTTTAAGATTTAATGGTTGTTCATATATTTTACAAATAGTTTACAAGGGCTATAATGTAGTTTCTATCATCATTACAACTTTCTAAGGTTTCAATTTTTGAGTGAGTTGACTCCCCCCCAAACTTTTCCTCCATGTTCTTCTAGGTTCACATTATTTTTGATGGTCAAACCAACCCATATAATATTTATACCCAAATACTATTTAATTAAATGAGTAACTATTGAAAGAATATATATCTCTCTATCTTACATGCAGTTTAGAGTTGTGTTTTTTCTTTACATCAAAATTATTACCTTCCACTTTAGTGTTTCATTACACTTAAAAATTTTGGTTACATCTCGATATTTTCATTAAATTATTAATAGAATCATGAGTGGTTTTACATTTGATTCACATATTATAATTTTAGTGTAATAATGTTTTTATCTCTATTATTTAGCTACATACATGATTTATTCAACTTTCTAATTCCTCTATACAACGTTATCATTATTATAACCCTTTGAGGAAAACATTTACGGATAAATAATAGGTTTTTAAGTCATTGAACCTTCACAACATTGATAATTGAGTTTGGGAAATATGAAATTACTTTCTCATATTTAGTATGTTTTTTGGGTAAGTTATAAATCTTCCTCATTTAACTTAAATGTTTCTTCAAGATAAATATTTAGGTTTTTATTCTCATCAATCAACCTTTTATTATTATCAATCTATATTTTCAATATGGATTTTTCTTCAAGAATAGATTCTTCATTATTTCCTATAGGAAATTTATTATCATTTTTTTCTCTCTTTAAAGTCTTACAACTTTCCAAAGAAATTATTTCAAACCACTTTTCAACTTAAACTCCAACTGATTTTCTTTTTTTTTTGAACTACTACTTATATCATTGTAAAACATTTCATTATTCAATTTCGAAATAAATTTTTTAGTTCCTTTATCACTGATATTTTCATCTTCATAATCAAAATTTTCATTTTCACCATCTTTATAAAAAAATATTATTCTTTTTAAATTTATAGAACTTTTATCCTCACCATTGATGAAAAATTTGGATTTGAATGTATTTATCTTAAAATATTTTTTTGTTTTCTATCAAATCTTTAATGTTTTTCATATTAATTATTTTAGTAGATATTTTTAACAATGCTTCTAATATCTTCACAAAAAAAACATTTCAGCGGTACCTTCCCTTTGTACATTCATGTTCCCCTTTTTAGTTTTTTTAAAAAGGACATAACTTCATAAATTTTTTATTAACTTCATCTTCAATGTAACATTCACTTACATCCTCATCATAGAAAACATTATTATATTTTTCTATTATGGTAGACTTGATGGAAATTTAATAATTATAGTATCTTTACTCTTCAATGATTCTCTCTTATCATTTTGTATATAATGAGGTTGTTTTGTAGATCACCAAAATATAGAGTTTCTGGATATCTATATTGAAATGATGAAACTTTAGAATCAAACTTTTCAGGAAGACTTTGTATAATATTTTCATCTATGGTTGAATATTCTAACCTATCATAAATACATATTCTGATTATTACAATGCCATTCACCCTTTTAAATAATTCACCAATAGATTCAAAATAACCCATTTTGAGGTCATCATATTTAAAACTCCATATTTTGATTATTTTCGATAATAATTTTTTTATTTCATTCATATATTATATTAAACATATACCAAATGAGTTTAGTAGTTCCAACTCCAATAACTCTCAAAAACATAATTTCAGAGAGTGTAGATAGTATAAATATCTTTGAATCACCCATAATTCTCCAAATCATTCTTATCACCAACTGTAGGAGGAGTATTTTCAATTAGTGGGTAATTATTTTTTGTAGCTTCAAGAACTTCATAAATAGAAGACAGGAGAAATGATAACACTTAATCTTTATAAATATTATTGTTCTTTCCATCAAAAATTAGAATACCCTTATTGGTAATAAAATTATGAATATCCATTGTAACTTTGCATTACATTAGACTTCAATAAAGAGTCAACAAGTGAAAAATTTAGGATAATACCAATTAAAAGACCCAAAAAGGTGTTATGTGATCATTGAGAGGGTTTTGGGGGAATTTTTGATTTGTTTTTTCTTTCTTATGAAACAAATTTATTTTACTATTAAAGAGTATGAAATTTTCAGAAAATAAAATCTCATGCACAACCACAAAATACGAATGAATATAAATGGTTCACTAAACAACAAGTGTAGACAGTCCTTGGAATGGTTTTTAAATAATACAATACCACACAATCCATTAAAAAACAATACTCTTTTTATAGTTCCAGAAAGAGAGAATATCCTTACACTGGGATTGAACTATTATGAAAACTACAGTGCATGTTCTCCCTGCACAAATAAATATGTAACAAATTTTTTCAAAATTTCAGCAACATTCACCCATTGGCTCAAAATGTTTTCAATATACTATTATTACAAAATTCACCTTTTCTCTTCTTATAAAAAGTACTGCATCAATTTCTTACCCATATGTAGGTAAGAAGTTACTCCTTCTTTCCATATCCATAATTTTTCTATAAAGAATATTTCCATCAAGAATTTCTCTATCTAGAATCTTCCCATCCCGAATTTTTTAGTCCTAAATTTATCAATCTTGAATCTGTGCATCCAAAATATTTCACTTGAATTTTTCAATCATGGATATCTCTATCTTGAATCAGTCTATTCAAAATTTTTCCTTCTGAAATATACCCCTCTTTAATATATTGATCTATAATTTTTCTATCTAGAATTTTTTCTTCTGATTATTTTTTATGATCCTAACATCTTCCTCAACCAAGATATTCCTTGGTTTGAAACATCATACTCAAAACATTATTTCTGATGTTCATATAATTTTTTTCTAATATTAATTCGTCAAAACATACACCCTTTTTAACATAAGATTTGTCACACATCCATACTCACAATCACACTATTATATAGGAGTTCCAAAATATAAAAAGGAATAAACTCTAAATTATTTCCTGGATTTAGTGAAAACTTTAATTTTAAAACAACCACTCAAACAATTCTAAATTTGAGACATTCATAACATTCCTTCAAAAGTATATAAAACATAGTGTGAAATATGTTCCTTAAAAAATTTTGGAATAATAAAAGATATATTTTTCATATTGACACTTGATATCTTCATGAATATTTCGTAAATAAATTCTCTTCACAAAAACATCATCCAAAAAATGATGTTCTAAAAAATTTGTCTTAAATGTTCATAAATAAATCTCTTCTGAAATTATTAATTTTTTCATTATAAAATATTATTCTGAAATGTTAATCCTAAATTTTTAATTTTTTTTTTCCAAATGTGATACTTCGAAATTTTTTCATTATTATTCGAAAATTTTTATCCAAAATGTTTGTCAAAATTTTCACTTTGTCCATATTTAAATGCTAATCCAAAATTGTTATTTTTTCATTCTGAAATAATAATCCAATTTTGAATATTCCAAAAAAATTTCTATCTACTATAATTCAATAATATATATCACACAATTCATATAAACACTGATTCTTGGATTCATAAATTTTTTGAAAAAATTTCCTTTGAAAAAAAGCAAGATTCCTAACATTCTTGAGATTCCTCGGGCTCATTTTCAGGTACTATTTTACTATTTTTTAGTAATACATTGGATGTTTTTTTTACATGGGTATGTTTCAAGTGAATTAAGGAAATTAGAAATCTGATGGGGTAGTGAGTGGTTGGTGCATGATTAGGGGAAATCATGCAGTTTTATCTAGGAAACCATGACCCTATTTTAGTGGCAAAGGAGGTGGTACCCAATTAGAGAACGGTTTAGCCAAGCCATGTGGCCTCCCTTCCAAAACCTTGAACACTCAAAGTATTGGTATTTTCATGGTTGTTGGGAAACTTTTCAAACCATGCACAAAATTAGGATAAACTATGAACCCCATACATAGATGCACACAGTTAAGGAACACAGTTTGTAAAACCATGCACCTTAGCCCAAGAATCCATGCGCCTCATCCTAGGAAACCATGTAGATGGTTTTTATTTTACCTGATTATTTTTTTAAAATTCCCCAAACCCATGTATTTAACCCATAATCACTCATTATATACCCTAAAAATATTCTTCTGAATTATGAGGATTCTAGGAAAATTCCAAGGCTCTTTAAACCCCTTTCATGATGAATTGAATATTTGGTTGAAGTATCAACTCTTCTTTGTTATAAAAGCTTGTCCTTATATGGTTTTCCCTTTATCTCTCTCCCGTATTTATTTATATTTGAATATGGACGATTTTCCACCATTGAAAATGGTTTAGATCATGGTTTTTGTGGTTGCATTTTTTTTGTATCTTTATTGTAGGATTTGATCTTATATATTTTTCACTATTGTGATTTAGACCGTTCCAAATAAATTTGTGGATTGAGGGTTGGTGATAATTCATTAGTAACATTGGTGTTGGTGGTCTAATTTTTAAATCCATGGTCTTGATTATAACTGTATATATGTAATTGTGCTATTACAATTTCCAAGTTAGGTAATTGCATTCTAAATTGAATTAATTAATTGATTTCCCATGTGATTATGAAATTAGTCGAACATGTGATTACAAAATTGATGAATATTGTGATTATGAAATTGGTGAATAACGTGACTTTTACATTGGTTAATAATTATATTTATGAAATTGGTTGATAATTAAATTTACAAAAATGGTTGATTAATGAATTATGGAAATGATAGATAAATGGGTTGTGAATTTGGAGCAATGTGATATGATATTTTCATGACAGAATTATGAGACATATAATTCAATTCCAAATACCAATGGGGTGACAAACCTTCACTCTAGGTTACCAACACACACACACACACACATATATATTTATATATGTATATATATATATGTATGCATGTACCGCACGTGATCACTAAGTTGTGGGATAAGGAATGCTGCTTCAAATACTCATGGGGTACTAGACTATTCTATATGACCCCATTGTATAATTTAATATTTGTATTAAATGATTAAAGGAAACCCATGATGTAATGAAATTTGATATCTCTTTGGGGATAGTTCAGACTCTAGCACATGATGAAATAGATATTGATGGTTTAGGTGTCATCATGAACCCTATGATTTATGTTATTAATTTAATACTAATTTACATTGAATTTTTTTAAATATCTTTTGTAATTAATTATTTATATAACTAGATACACTGTTATAGACTAGATATTATTTTAGATTTCATTTGTGGTGGCCTAATGAGTCATTCTAACACCCTACTCAGGATGCTTGATCGAAACGTGAATAGACTTAATGTTTACAGTACCTGATAGGGGAAAGATCAATATATTATATTGATGAGTTACGATTTGGAATGGAGCTTGGATGAGGGAATAAGACATGATGTCAGGAACCACTTTGAAGTTGTCATTGTATCTTTATTTGGTTTTTCATTTGACACATTATAGTTATATTCCATGATATATCAATTATTTTGGTTTATAGTTATTTATTCGTGTTTGGGGATTATAATGTGTTGTTGGTAGTTATTAGGTATGGTATTTTTTGGTAATTATTTATTATATTTAATCTATCATTATTTATTTATTCTATTATTATTATTTGATAAATAGTGTATTGTCTCCCAATTATATATATATATATATATGTATATATTGGAAAAACATACCTCAAGGTAACATTGAAGCATTTTTTGGTTGATTATGTTTGTTGAAAAAGAGGGTTTCTATTATTTTTTTTGGAGTTCTACTGAGAGTTTTTACAATCTATGTTGACAAATATCCAAGAAAAGTAAATGGATGCTCTGGAGGTGGTATAGAAAGATTGTATAAAATGTTGCATAGTTTTTTACTGCTTGCCAAATTTTTGGACAAAACAATTATGAAAATGGAGAAAGGAGTTTCTAGAAATGGAAGCACAATATGAAAAGTAGTCCGAAGTGTTGAACACAAGGCATGGTTTAGGATCACTCTATCAAAATATGAAATGGAATGAAGCATGGGAAATATTGGATTTTGCGTGAAAGATGAGTTAGTGCAAAAACGTTTTACACACCCAATGCATCAAATGGGGGTTTACATGCTTAGAGAGGATATTACATGCATCTAGGAAGATGTGTTGGGATCATTCATGTGGGGTTGGGTGGGCCTATAAATAAATTAATACCCCATTATTTTAGTAGCTCAAACCATATAGAAAATCATGGCTCTGAATCATGTAAGAGTTGCGTGCAAGAGGAGTGAATGTACAGAGAGTTGCACAAAAATGGTGAAACGTGTAAAGAGATTTTTTTGCAAGGAATAAATGTTATGTGAAAGGAATTAATGTTTCACACAATAAAAACAAAAGGTTGTGAGAAATATTGAAGTTTTCTTGTAGTTTTTTTAGTAAATGGTTATTCATCTATTGGACGAAAGTGGAAGTTAATGATAGACTAAATGAGGTGTAAAACATACTGATTCATGAAATAAAATGATGATAAACTAAAAAATTAGTGAGAAAACATCCATTGAGAGAGCAAAGAAATTTCAAATTGTGATTGGTTGTAAATCAGGAGGGATAGTGAGTCCACTCCGAACATTGTAAACAGTGGTGTGATTTTATTGGATTTGATACATCAACACATTTTCGTAGTATTCTACTTGGAAATTTCCTAGTGTGGGTGGACCAAGTATAATTTTTATGTCTCGTGCATGCTTTAATTTATGTTAATAAATTTATGTGGGAAAGAGATAGAAATGTTTTTTAACAACAAAACAAGATCTGAATGGGAAATTGATTTAATCTTCCATACCCTAATTCACCAACCCCACTCAACGTATTTAACCTTGTTGGGATAACAATATATATATATATATATTACCCTAACTACTAGTTAGTAACCACTTCTATATAGGGTGGCACACCTGATTCCATGTAACAAACCAGCTTTGGGCACTAACATGTGGCACTCAATCCGGGATGTTAAAAAGTGGTATAAAAAGTGTTTTTATTTTATTTTTTGGACTAACATTTTGTTAATGGAATATAAGATACTAAGATGAGTTGGGCCTTGGTCATGAGCACGTTCATGGGATTATCTAACTATACATGTTAGAAAAACCATGTACCCTGGGTGGGATTTATGTTCTTGATGTTTTTTGTTATAGTTTAATGTTATTTAATCTTGTGTGATGCACTTATTATGTGATGTTATCGTTTTATGAGATTTTAATCATCGACCCAGTATGGCATTAGAGTTGAGTATACATGAATCATTCTAGGCACTCAGAATTTAATGTGACCTGCATCATTTTAAGAACACAAAGGATATCCATTTTTTGGGTGATTTTCTAAAATAAATATAGTTTGTTGTTCGAGTAATTTAAGAAAAAAGGTGCCTATTAAGAAATTTGATAACTGCAAATGATGATAATTATGGTAAATTGAAATTTATTAGTGGATTTATACTAGGAAAACATGAAATATAAACTTATCTAATCTATGTTAACCACAAACTATATAAGGGATGGTTGAGGGTAGTGACAATTCCTTAGTTTTGGTTTTGTGGTGGGGTATTTGGGATGAATTTTTATGGGAGTATATGAATCTATCTTATGCAAGGGTGATAATGATGTTTTATATTTCAAAAGATGTGGTTTTTTCATTGTATAAATATACCCTCATGACAATGATTTTTTGTAACATGTTTGGAGAATGTATTTGGAAATGATCCCTATGTAGTGGAACCTGAGGCTTTGATTGTGTTAGGTGAATGATATAGATAGCAGTTCTACGAGAAGTTTAGTCACTTTTGGAGTCTATAGAGAGATACTGAGGGTTTGTTTTAAAAACTATGTCTAACCTGAAATGGGTTTTCTAGTTAAATCACCCTCTAACATGAACCATAAGGGGTAAACCTAAGGTAGCCTTGTTTTGGTTAAAGTCTATCTAGATGATTGTTGACTATTTAGATGCTCCAGCAAAAAAGAGTGTGAAGGTGAATATTTATATGTTATGTTCTCAAGTGAAGAGATGGTGGGAAATTCAGAATCAAGATGAGAAGTTTGATAATATGGTATGAAAATACTTTCAATAGATGTTTATAGAACACTTATACCCTGACACACATAGGTAAGAGAGGGTATCAGAGTTTATTCAGTTGAACTATAGGAGAATTTTTGTGATGGAATGTCCTAATTGCTTCACTAATTTGTAGTGGTTTATTCCATCATTGGAAGGATATGAGTAAAATATGATTATTTTTTTCAATAAGTTCTTAAATATGAGATTAATTCTTAAATTAACATCTTTAGGATGAAAGAGTATTTTGAAGAGGTGAATCAGACTCATTTCCAAGGGGAACCTAAAGAAGGCCTCTAGAAGAACATAGATGGGTTCTACTACAAGACCAGTAGGTTTTTCTTTCTATATTAAGAAGAATCAAATAAGAATATACACTAGGGAGATTGAAAATATAGTATCTAGAGAGAAGGATTGGTTCCTCAATGTGGCAGTCAAATATACATCCATCATTTTGGAAGGCCATGACCCATTATTAGTTTGTTTTTATGACCAATAGTGGAGTGAATATAACCTTGACTAATGGATACAGATAGAGGAACCAGGCTAAATCAATGTGATGGAAGGGGGTATTTTTTCCAATATCAGTCTTGTAGATATGGTTCTTCTGAATATGGAAGTCAAGGAAGTTGAAATAGGATTTAAGAAAATGATCACCCTTATCTATACAATGTTAATGCCCTGGGAACTCATTCAACATCATAGTGAATGGGGGAAGTATAGTTTCATGTTGATCATAATTCTCTTATAGATAGATATGTTGGTCCATCAACATTTAGATTTAATGTTTTTGTAGAATATATTCTTGTTAATGTAATATTTGATACAGGTGCCTTTCACTATTTAATATCTACATAACTTTTGAACAGTTTGAGTCTTGCAGTGTATCTTGTGAGTGGTTTTATAAAGATCAACCCACTATTGGTAAAATGGTTGAGGGAAATCTATTTATGTAAGAGGTGTTCAATCAAGGCTGAATAGTATTTTTTCTATTGGGATCTTTAGAACCATGACATGTCCGGCATTGAAATTATTTTGGCCATGGATCGGTTTGCATCGTACCAATAACACAAATTTTTTTACAATAGAAGTGTCTTTTACATCTCTTGAGGGTAATAGTAATGTTCCTTAGAGAGAGGATGATATCTAGGAAGGCCATGTAGGGCCAATACGTCAGAAACTAGGGGAGCTCAATTCCTGGTTGCAAGTAATGTTTTGGAAGATGTGGGTGTGATGCTTGGTGTATTTACATTCATAGGGGACCAATTACATGATATGATTATTGAGGACTTCTTTGGGCCATCACATAAGAGGGATGTTGAGTTTACAGTTGATCTCATTCCTAGAGATAAACCAATTTCAATTCAACCTTATTTAATGGAACAAATAGAGATATGTGAATTTAAGTCTTATATATAATAATTTATGGTAAGGGATTCATAAGTACGAGTACACCGGCTTGGGATTATCACGTTGTTTTCTAATAAGGAAAATGGGACATTGAATTTTTCTGTTGATTACGAAAATTTATACCGAATGCTATTGAAGAAACAGTGTCCTCTTCCACATATAAACACTATATTTTACGAGTAGAGAGGATATTATGTATTCTCTATGATTGAATTGAGGTATTGGTAACATAAATTGAGAGATATAACTTTGGATATACCACATAATAGTTTTAGAAGTAAGTATGGCCTATACGAACTCTTCATGATGTTATTCGGGCTGATAAGTGATCCAGTTGTGTTTAGGAAATTGATGAAATAAATATTTTACCCACACCCATATATGTTTTTGGTGATTTTTTTGGATGAAATCTTGGTGTACTCTAAGACTCATGGTGATCATTCCCAACATCTAAACATCATCTTGAGTACCCTAAGAAAAAAATATTCTATACATCAAGATACATATGTGTCAATTCTATATTTACATGGTACTTTTATTGAGCTACATTGTCTTTGAGGAAGCTATTTCTGTGGCATTAGATAATGTTCAGCAATTGGTATATTGGGAACAACCTAAGAATTATTTTAACAACTGTATAATTTTTGGTTTTGTATGATATTAATAGAGGTTTATCCATAAATATTCCTATTTTTAAAAACCACTTTTAGGATTGACTATGAAAGGGAGAAGATTTTAATAGTTTTGAGCATTTGAGAATTCTTTACAAGAGTTAAATAATAATATTACTAAAACATTGATTTTGATCCTTCCCAATATGGGTGAGGAGTATTCCATGTTTTGTGAAGCGTTTGAGATCAATATTGGAGTATTGGTGATGTAGGAGGAACAGGTGGTGGTTTATGGGTCACGATAGTTGAATCCACATGAAAAGATTTACTCAAAACATGATCTCAATTTACCTGTAGTGGTTTATTCCTTAATGTGTTTGTGTCATAATCAGTTGGTGGAAACATTTACTATGTATACTGATCATAATATAATAAAATACATATTTTCACATGGTTATTCGAATATATGGAAGAAGAGGTGGGTTGGATATATGAATTCATTTGATTTAGTACAAGGCTATATTCATGATAAGGGAAACAGTATTACTCATTAATTAATATAGAAACCAAAGACATAGGTAGTTCATGATTCTTGTTCTGGGTGGATGATGATGACCTTTTTGGCATAGATTCATATTGGGGTTCAGGGGGCCATGAGAAGTTGACCCTTGTATTTATACATGTGGAGTAAACACATCAAAGATGGATCAAGTAGAGAAAATATACAGATATAGAGTATTTATATATAAGGTAAATCCTTGATGGTGGGGAGTCACCTTATGATTGGACTATATATGAGGATGAGATCATATATGCATGGAACTAGTTTGTTGTTATTACATGAATGAAAGAAGAGATGATGCATGAGTTTATTCTTCTATGTGGGTGGTACATCCTAGTTTGACTAGAATTAACCATTACCTACGTCGAAAATATTGGTGGCTGAACATGAAAAGTGATATTTTAGTGTTGGTGACATGATGCTACACCTATCATCCTGTAATGTCCATGAACCAATGACCCAATAGTTTAAAACATCCATTACCCATTTCAGAATAGAAGTGGGCTGACATTACCTTGTAATTTCTGGTGATTCATCCATGTATCCCTCAATAGAATGAATCTATATGGGTAATTATGGATTTATTGATCAAATTAATCCATTTATTTCCTATTCCAAAGACTTTCATAGTGGATTAGCTGGGGGAAATTTACATTATGATTATATTTCATTTACATGGGGTACCACATATTGTTTTTTAGACCATGATATGTGTTATAATTCAAATTTTTGGAAGGTATTATAGAAGTTATTGTGTACCAAGATATTTCTAAGTATGAATTTAACCTTATAGATAAATGGGAAGTTAGAACGTACTATACAGTTTTTAGAGGATATGTTATGGGTGTGCATTCTTGATTTGGATGGGTCACCATATGATTCTATAAAAAGATCAGTTGGAGCCTAGGATTGTTGGAATATTTTAGATTGTAGAGAGGATCAGTTAGGTGGAGTATTTATTTTCTCTTTTAAAGGGGTATAGTCATATAAATTATATTTTTTCATGTTTCATAGCTTCATAAGAATCACCCCAAAACTTCCCATGTGATCGATGTTGATAATGATGAGCATGAGGCCGATGCGTCCTTTGAGGATTATCTAATTCATGTTATAGATCCAAATGGGATGGTGTTGTGGGGAAATACCTTTCTGATAGTCTGAGTATTATGGAAATATGGCCATATTTAGGAGGAAACATAGGATAGGGAAGATGATATACATGCTTATTGGGATAACCATTCTTCCTTAAAATCTTAGTGATGCTTAGGAGTACAACTTGAGAATGAGATGTTATAAGATGGGGAGATTGTAAGAACACGACCATTTTGTCTATTTTAGATTTTAAGGTACCTTTTTACCTTTGTTTTGGTTATACCTTGGATGGGTTTTTATTAGGGGAATTTTTTCGTGAAATTGGAGAAATTAAAAATCTCATGGGGTTGTGTACGGTTGTCACATGATTTGGTAAAATCATTGGGTGTTCCTAGAATGAGATGATGTATGGTTTTTTGATAGTTTTACCAAAACATGTGTCCTCCCTCCCCCTACTATAAACCCTCAAACAGAGAGTATTTCAATGGTTGTCATGCATTTTGTCAAATTTTTCACCACTTGGGAGAAAATGTGTGCCCTATATGTACAAACACAAGATTAAGGGCACATATTGGAAAACCATGAGCCTCATCCCAGGAAAGCATGCATGTAGGTTCTAATTCCATCAGATTTTGATTTTAAATTTTTGAACACCCGTGTTTTAACCTTTAATCTCATTGGATATTCCCTAAATGTTTTCAATTGAATTTAGAATCTTTTGATAGGATTCCAAGACTTCTTAAATCCCTTTATTGATGAATATAATATCTAATTAAATGATCCTATCCTCTAAAGTATGAAAAATATTTCCCATTTTTAATTTTACTCTTATATATATTTATAGATGAAGAGGAATGATTTATACTATTTTGTTGATCATTTAGACGTTACTTTTGATTGTTCTATTTTGTTGCATGAAAATATTAGTATTTGGTCCAAGATCTTTGGTACCTTTGTGATTTTTGTCATTCCACATCAATTTGGAGACATTGTTTTGGAGAGCGTTCATCAGTACTATTGAGGTAGAATGTCTAATTGTAAAATCACATAGTCTTGATTATAATTTCATGTATTTAATTGTGAAATTTCAATTTCCATGCTTGAAAATAGCATTTGAAATTGAATTAATTACTTATTTTCACATGTGATATTGAATTTGGTCCACCATGTGATTATTAAATTGGTGAATAATTTGATTTATGGAATTTTTTTACCATTGAATTTATGAAATTTTTTGATTAATGAATTAAGGAAATGGTTGATCAATGGGTTGTGAATGTGTAACCAAGAGATGTGATTTTTTTTCACAGAGTTATGAAATAGGGTCTTATAATCAAAATACCCACTGTGTGTTAGAATTATACTCTAAATCCACCAATATATAGGTATTGGATGTGTTTACTGATTTTGTTGGATAAGGACTTCTACTTTAAATACCTATGTGGTGCCAACCACCAGCTCAAGGCCCCCACTGTATGAATATGAAATTTGTATTGAATGATTAATAGAATCCCATGATGGAATGAAATGTGATATCCCTTTGTGGATAATTAAATCTCCAGCATAGTCTAAAGTGGTTTTTGATGGTTTGGGTGTCATCGTAAAGCTAGAGATTTATGTTGTTAATTAAATAAAAATTTAAGGTAATAACTTTTTATTTATCTTTTTTACATTATTATTTATACAACCATACACACATTTATAGTCTGGATATTTATTTAGATTCCATTTGTGGTGGTCTACTGAGTAGTACTCTCACCCTAATCTGGCTTCTTAATTAATACTTAAATAGACTTAGCTTTTTAGGATAGAATAAGTGAAAGAGACATATGTTAGATCAAAGAGTTGGTATTTGGGATGGAGCATGGATAAGGGAACCAAACATTATTTCAGGACCTACTTGGGATATTTATATGTATATTTATGTATTTTTTGATTTGACACATGAAACTTATATGGCTTGAATGTCATCTGTTTTGTTTTATGGTAATTTATTATTGTTTGGGATAATCATGTGATGCTGGTCTTTATTGGTTATGGTATTCTTCATGATATTTTTTATTATCATTTGTATATTTTTATTGATTTCATATATTTTAATTATTTGATAATGAACGTAACATCTCCCCATGATATATATTATACCTTTGCTGTATGTCGGAAATCTCTGGACTGTGGGGAGGTGCACCTGAGGTCATGTAACCAACCATCTTAGTGCACTGATATATGGAACCCGGGTCAAAATTTTACCAAATATCTACCAAAATTTGTACACCCAAATAAATTAACACTTTATTTCAAATGCATGGATATTCATATATTTTTACTAATGATGTTGTATACTTTTATAATATAAAATAATAATAAAATTTTATTTTCACCACATTCTACATCATGTAAATTTATTCTTAAAATTTTCTTCAGGAAAATCAATATGGCGTTTTTCAAAACATTTCATAAGGATATTTCTTCTAATATTTTCCCATAAATATCTTAAGTAAATTCTTATGACCATTTTTAATTTATTAGGAAACATTCATTTATTCATTTCCCACAAATTCTATAAAAATGGTTCATCTGATATTTTTCTCTAAACGTCACAAGGAAAGTTACGTTAATATTTTCTATCCAATTCCATATCCATTTGGTTTTCATTATTATAAAAAAATCCAAAATGATGTGCTTTTTTTAATACTATAAAAGAAAAATAATTATATCAATCATTATTTTACAAAAACATTCCAACAAAATTTCTTCAAATAAATCCCATCAAAAGAAAAAATACTTCATCCATACATGTTTCTAACATTGAGGATCTTATCAATCTCATAAATTTTTAAAACATTATATTAAATCATAACCCTCCAAATATATGAGATTAATTTATATATGTGTAAACATGTTTTCTATCAGTTTTTAGGCGAGTAACAAACATTTTGGGTTCTGAAATTTATTAAACATTAATATAGTTTGAATAAATTTATATGGTGTATAAAAAATGAATCTAGAGTAACTATTTATAAGAATATATTTATTAATAGAATAACATGATATTATATAGTGACATTAAAATTCCATCCAACTACTATGTTTTAGATTCCTTGAAATGTATTACATGTTAAGACCTGAATCATTCAACCGAGCAGTATCTTCCAAAGAATGGTAACCATAGATTATATTGGATATGGAATTGTTAAAATGGATCACCGTTATACTTTTCTAACCAATTTATTTTTTTATTTATTTTGTACTTTTTTTGGGAAACCCAAAGAGTTAAGATACCACAGGAAGAGAGTTAGGATTATCTATATGAATGAAAATGTAAGGATTTACCAGTAAACTTCCCAATAATTACATATTGTATGATTGATATGATTCTTTACCAAATTAGATAAATTCTTAGTGGAAAACAAATTTGACAAATTTCCCTAGGAAGTTTTGTTCTTTCCTATTAATGGATACACCATTTTTAAAGGGGTAATAATTTTACTAGGAGACCATTTAATAAAAATTCTTAATAATTAGAAATATAATTTGATACACATATGATAAATTATTATTTTATAGAAAATATCACCATCATCATAAAAAATATGTTTTCGATCAATATCATTGAAATGAAATTATTATTGTAAGAAACTACAATGACTGGTAACTTAATTGGAATTCATTAGTAAAGAAAAACATTAGGTGTTAGAGAAACAAATTCTGGGGTCACTAAGTGTTGAAGTTGTTTTAAATATGAATCTAGATTATTATTAGATGAATAGAAGGATTAAATTATGTAATCAATTTCATTAGATTAAAAATGACCTAAGTATTTTCGATTCACCAAAAATATATTCGATATGATTGAGTATGCTGATGAATTGTTGGAACTTGAGATTTTCTTGAAGCATAAATTGGTTAACTAATTAATTATATTTTCATATGTAATAATATTCTAAAAATATGAATGAATTAGAATAAAAAATATTCCCATTATTCTAAAGAATTTAGAATAAATGATATTTCCTGTGGGTAAAAGGTCAAATTAGAATAAATGAAATTTTGATAGTCAAATAATGTTTCTAGGAGTGTCAGATTATGATAATTGAAAATTGGTGAAATAATCAAGGACCAAAGATACCATAATATGAAATTGTGTGAGATAAATATAACAACTTATAAAATCCATGGAATTTTAATGTTTTGTATTAGTGTTAAATAAATTTATTCTTGAATTTTGTGGGGCATGTGATACCAAATGTGTATATTAAAAATGATAGAAATATATAGGAATTTAAAACCAAGATAAAAACTCATATACTACATAGTTTTCATTCATGTGATGAGGAAAAGGGTTACAATCTAAATTTTCTGATTACTAATTAACATATCAAGTTAATAAGGATAAAATTAAATGACATGTATCTTTAAATGATTTCTCTGGTAAGATAAGACAATATTTTCATCAAAAAATAGTCGTTATGAAAACAATGAGATGATTTATTATATAAAAATTTGTTTATAATTATTTTAATTGTATTAATTTTTTTTTTTGAAAAAAGAGATAGGGATAAAAATTTATTATCAAGGATAAATTTTTTTGAAATATATAATTGTTAAAATATGAGAGATTGTGTTCATACCACCCATAAGTGGCATATATTAAACCATAATATTTCTTTGAAAGGAAAATATTCAGAACACAAAGAATTATATATGTGATTTGAAAACAACAGATATTTATTAAAATATTTCTACTAAAAGTAAATAAGTGTTATATACGTAATACATAAGGGGTTTTAATATCATATCATTATAATCTTTGAAGAATATATTATCTAATAATCTTGTGGACGGTATGTTTGAACATAGATAAGTTCATTAATAAAAAAAGAATGAATTTTAAAGTATAAAACTATATTTTTCTTAACTTAACTACCAAATAATTTTAGATATGTGTTGGAAATATAATGTAAATGTTATATTTACTTACCATTAGAATGTGAAAAAAAATATTTCCTAATAGATTATTCATGTTAAAATAAAATTTTAATGACACCTTAAATAGTTACTAAATGTTATTATGGGTTATTTGACTGAATTATAATGATTATGATATTAAAAATAAAAGTAATTTTAACTAGATAATATAATTTAACATAATAACATTTTAGGTTATGATGATGTCGATTTTTAATATTCTCAAGGTGTTGAACACTAGAAATATGGTCACTAAATCTCTCAATTATTAAATATTCTTTTCTTCATAGATAAAACTCAATAAATGATTTTGTGGGAGACTTTTTTGGATGATCACATAGGGAAATGGGATATATTATATATTATTGCAATGATTTAAAAAATAATAATGTAAATAAAACATAAGGATTATTTGGAATCCAATTATATATGATATAATGGATGGGTTTTTTATGTGGTATAGAATTCTCTGTGTACTATGGTCACTCAAAGCATTCAATAAAAGGAATAGATACAAGTGTATTATGCCATATGATGTGACTGAAGGAAATATGTATAATAATACATTTGTTTGATGGAAATCAGGAAAATTCCATTTTTTTAGAGTTTCCATGATTATTTTCTATTTTCCACTCATTTCATACATTTTTGGAACCAATGGTTCATATTTATTGTCCAAAATACAAAATAAATTGGGATCACACATTCAACTTAAATGAAAAGGGATTTAGTTTGACTTAAATAAATACTCTCAAAGTGTTTTATATTTAATTCCAAAGTGTTTAGGATTGTTAGTCATAGGTTTTTTCAAATGATTTGATACACTATGATGTTAATAAGAGATTTATAAATGTTTCTTGGAAGATATAAAAAAGTGTTCTGGATTTATTTTCCCATGTTACCATATGTGACATGACAACAGGTGCAATAGAAAAATGCCTTTTATACATGAGTTAAAGTGGGATATTGAAGAAGATATATGACCTAAATAACATTTTAATATCTTGTAAATATCTCAATAATATTTTCTTATTAGAAGAAATCATAAAAGCATATGAGCGATTTGAAACACATCATGCATGTATATATCATATAATATGATTGGGATATATTATTAGGACATGAAATTTTATTTCAATATACTACTTGAATCAGTCACATTATATTTCCCTAGACCCGTACACATAGATCTGATTATAAAATCAAACAATTAACATGTTGGATTTTATACTAACTAAGGTTACTCAAAATTTTAATTATATAATTATAAATTTAAAAACATATGTGTCAATTATGTACTGAAGAATGTTTTTAGTTCCAAATATTTAGATAATTAGGAGAACTCATATATATTAAAACTCATTTCTTTCTTATTAAATGGTAATTATTCAAAATTTAACCAAAATTTGTTATTCCATAATAAGTTTTAAATACTTACAACAAAAGAAGTCCTTATGATTACAATCCTTTATTAAATAATTCATTTTAATATTTTGTAATGGTAGTATGTAGAGGTTGAAAATAAAAATCAACAATATTTGAAACATAAGTAAGATAATTCATGTAACATTTGATGGACATGAAATTAGAGGAGAAATATTTTCAAAGTATAACTTTAAAAAACATCTTAAAGGAAAATCTATTACAATGATAGAATATTTTGAATCAAAATATCGTTGAAGGAGAGATAATTAAAATGAATTTTAAATTATTTTAAATGATTTAAATGAATTGTAAAATGAATATATATTTTAGTACATACACTAGACAACATGAAACTCTTTTTTTACATTTCATGATTCTCAATGAAAAGAAATTGAGACGATAAATCCCTTACCCCATGTCGCATATCATTTTTATAGTAGATAAAAAGAAATATTAAAATTTTACTAGATTTAAAATTTATTATTAAAATTTTCCATTTTTAATACAATATAATTATTCTTTTTATTTCATTTATTACAGTGAATGTTTGGGTAACAAAATTGGTTAGTTTTACATCAGATGTTTGGAGGATGTTTGATTAATGTCTCCAAAGAAGCTTTATTAGGTTAGCCATATTGAAATGGGTTATGGAAAATCCTATCTAAAATATTAATAATAATTTTTATAAATTAAATCTAATTTTAGAACCGTTTATGAATGGTAAAAATAAAAAATTAATCACATCTCTTCATGGTGGTGGTAATCCGCAAATATGCACCAGTGACATTACCATTTTTCAATTAATGGAAGTGTAATAAAGTAATTAATATCATTTATTTATGTAATAATAATTATTTCTTTAATTAAATAAACATTCCTTAGATCCATTATAATAGTCATCCTTGTGGCCTAATGAAGAATAATGAAACACATCACTTTATAAATATTGCAATCAATACACATGCATGAGTGACATTTAAATTTCCTATAATATGGAATATGAGATAAAAAGGTTTAATTAAATCAACATAAAAACAATTAATTTTAAGTTATATACTTAGGTTATCATATCATAATGGTTATATAATATTTTAACGAGGTGTAAGAATAAACAAACCAGAAAACAATTGGTTAAGAGTTATACATATTATTTGTAAAATCACATTTAGCTTACACCTTAAGCCTTAGAAGATGGTATTTTTGTTATAACATAACATATAGAAATTATAAATGGAATATATGAATGTATTTTGTTAGATAATTTACAAATTAAAAGGATCATGATGTTTAATGAAGAGTTGTTAGGTGGTTTCCTTTAAATGTGAGGTGGGTGGAAATCTTGTTAATACATTATGTACTAGTGTATATTATGTGTGTAACACCTATAAAATATAAATAATGTAAATTATATTCAAATATATGATGGAAAAGATAAAAATAATTTTAACAAAAAATATTATAAAATTATAAGTGGAATTTTGAACCATGTCTCTTAGTTTAGTCCCCACATTTAATATATTAATGTTAACCAGGGTATTAAGTATTTCTATATCTAAAATCCTTGAAAGTAATTTTAAAAATGAAAATAGAAAGGTATATGGACCATTAATGATATTATATACATTTCCCCATATAATTTACTTCTTGTAGTATTAATTTGTTTTTTTGTGATCTAAAAATATTTTTTAAAAATTAAATACCATTTAAGGTCATTTTTAGGACTATTAGAAAATTTGACATTAATCCATTAATGAGAATAATGGAATTTGAATAAAAATATTTAAAAAATATTATATATTATAACTATCTGGTAATTGTTTTGAAAAAAATAATATACCTTGAACATACTTATTTTAATGTTTTTAAAATATTTTGTGTTAGTTTTTTAGTAGTATCACTTGAGATATGTTGACTTTGCACAAACATTCATTTTAATGATATCATCACAAGAAATTAAAAATTTATTACTATCATATATATAGTTTATTAATATTAAAATATCCATTCAGAACCATTCAATACATCTTTTTATCCCAAGGAAAACAAATTAGATATATTGATAGAATGAAAGATACAATTTTTTATTATCCTTTACATAGAATAATATACAATTCATTATCAAAAGAAAATTGTACAAAATTTACATATGATTAAATCTAGGATGCGACTGATCAAAATCCACTCAAAAAATGAAATAATGGCATGTGTAGATTTATTTTTAAACCATATTCTATATTTCATAGACTAGTTTAACAAATTTTACCTATTTCTGTGGTGGTCATCTTTTACCATAGTTACTATTCATAATGACAAAAAATAAAATTGACCTCATTACTGAATTTGAATCTCTTGATTCAAAAAATTAAAACCAGTTTTAAGATTAAATTTGGATAAGTGGTAAAATTTATTTTCAATAAATCTTCAAAAAACATAGTGAAAAATAATATTTGGAAAAATGATTTTTAAGAATAAGTTGATCTTATAATAAAATAAAATACAATGTTGATTTATATTTCAATAATTATATTATTTTTAATAAAATTGATCTTATATTAATTTTAAATAGAAAATTATTATGAGCCTTTCAAATTACATTATATAATGAAAAGAAATGATGGTTTTTTAAAAATTGGCATTTTCACTATTTAGTAATAAATCCATATTTTAAGAAAGATAAAAAAAATTACACTAATATAATTTTTATATTTTTATTTCATTGAATATTTTACTTTTTAGAAATAATATTTATAAAAGAGTCATAAACTAAATATAACCCTTCAAAAAAAATATGACATCCCATTTTTGAAGAAAATGTATTTATGAAGAATAAAATGATTTATCATCATTACATTCCAAATAATTACACGTAAATGAAAGATAATTCAATTTATTGAGTATATAATCTAATAATTTCATTAGAATCATTTATAAATAGTGAATAATTTAATCTATTAATAAAAAAAATACAATTCTCACATAAGAAACTTTTTATAAAAATATATCATTTATCTTAAAAATATTTTATCATCATTTATAACCAATTGATACTCAATTAATTATTTATTTTTCATTTTACTCAGAATAAAATCTATATATATTTCATAATATGGTTATTCATATTCATACTTCAAAACCAATGGATAGGTTATAATGGTTATATTTAAATACTAATATTTCTTTGTTATATCATGGTTTTTTAATCTCAGTATTTCATGTGGTACACACTATCTAACATATTATTATTTAAGAGTGATATAAATATTGAAATATGGGGTGTTAGTTTCTTCCAAATTTATAAAAACATAACCTTAATAATTTGATTTTAATTATCATAGAGTTAATTTATATTAAAATAGTAGTTAAATTAGATATTGATTTTATCCTGAATATTAATTTCTAGGTCAAGACTACGAAACTATAAATTCAATTACCTATATATGAATCATACTTTAAAATATGTTTCTAAAGGAGTTAATTGACATTTCAGTGTTACATTACACATAAGGCTCAGCAGATTTTACAAACTATTTTATAATCAAGAAAAATGATTTTAAGAAAATATTCATACTCAATTTCAGTTTACTTCATAAGTGTAATTTCATCTTTCTATTAAGCATCGATCAGTTTCCATTTCAATATAACCTCTTAATATAATAAAATAATATTCAACAATGTTTTTTCATGAATCACCAAATTCAACTCCCAATGGATAAAAATATACAAAAAATAATCAAAAATATATTTATCCAAATCATATTTATTAATTAAAAACCGGTTAGCACAAGTATACATAATATATATTATAAATAAAATTTGATATGAAAAAATACTCAAATAATAACTAAAGACTCATTATTAACACCCAAATCTCAACTTAAATCATTCCATAAGTAACTATCCAAAAAAGTCTTTAATATATTCATGGCCAAGTTTAAAACACAAAAATCAAAATAAATCTATCACATAATCTTCTGAGGGTAATTTATCACTTATCTCAGAATAACGTGAATCACTCATACAGTCACATATAAAAAACGTATATTCCTTAATTATATAATCTCCAAAAAATACTAATCAATCCCTTAAATAACCTAAATCACCATAAATCCAAAATAATGATTAAAAAAGTAAAAGAAACATCTATTAATTTATTATAATCTTATCTTTGCCAATACTATTTCTATTCACCTTAATCAAGTATTGTTTCCAATATATCTATCTTCCTCAAAACTAGATTTAATCACTTAGTCACCAAATCATTTTTTTAATCCCATAGTTATCTATAAGATAAAACCTTTTTTCCAAAAATTTAATAAACCTTTTATCCCAATTAGACATAGTTACCTCAACATCAATTATCATATTAACCGAAAAGATTCTCAATATATTGCCATTTTTGTCCTCAAAATATAAAATGATTCTTAAGAAAAAAACATTTACACATGTTAAATATAAGTATTACATAAACATAAAACATCTTAATAAATGTCTTCAAGGTACTCCCATCATATAATATTTTAAAAGAGTATATATTCCTTTTATATTATGATTTTAATTAAAATTATCAATAAAATACCACTACATCATAACACTTCAATCCCCCTATATAGACACATAAATAATATATCATAAACCTTTAACCATTTTTTTCTATCTTATTCCTTAATATTTATTTCCTATGTTAAAAAATATGATTCATGTACTATGATTAATTAATCTCAAACTAATATTGTTTCCTACATTAAGAATAAGAAAAACAATTAAAATAACACATACCATTTACATGTTAGATAAAGATTCTTTATCTCTAGTATGTAACATCAATAATAATTTATTGATACAATCTTTCAGGTCTTCCTCATAAGTTGTCCTCATAAGATGTTGATTTTTATAATTCCTATAATCGTCACATTTGAATTTTTTTTCAATTAATTTTATAAATTTACTCATGTTCCTCTCCCCGCATTCTGGACATATGGGAAGTTTCATCTTTTTTCTGTTATTATATTTATCAGTTGAACATCCATGAAACTCCAATTTAATATTATTTGGTGTGTAATAAAACTCACCTTGGTTTATGTTGTTAATAATATCTCAAGATAGCTGGTTATTTATAATGATTAGAGTTGTCACTCCGTATCCTATACTATTTGGTGACTCATTTAGATAACCGCCATATTTTCCATCATGTCCATTTAAAAGTGGTTAAGTTGGTTCCTATTGATTCTATCCACTAATCAAAACCAAAACAATATTTTTTATTATATCGAATAAATAAATAATAAACCCACTTTTTTGGAGGATAAATAATAATATATCCTTAATCATGTCATTTTCTATTGAATATCAAAAATTATACACTATTTATTAACCATTGAGGTTATAAAATAATTCCATCTTAAGAAACAAATTATATCATATCCTTTAAAATCATCAAACCCTTTTCTATGATACTAATTATAGTGCCCCATACAAATACAACCAGATAAAATTATAAAATAAAACTCTTAAAATGATGTATTTGATACAACTAATATTAATTAAAATTTTACATATATAAATAAAAATTAAAAACACTAATGTATCACTGACATTGCATTGAATATTTTAGTGCTAGAGACTTTCCCACAAAATTGGTTCTTATGATTACACACTTTTTTTCATTCTTTAAAATTTTTCTTCATTCAATTCAGGTCACCATTGACCTTGATATAATTTATACAAAACCTTAGACGCTATGATTTTTTTTAAATTGGAATTAGAAAAGAAAAATGAGAATGTTATATAAATATAAAGGATCCTTTTATAGAAATTTATATTTATGAAAAACCATAAGTAGACTTTCCTTTTATCATAATAAACATTGAGTTTAAAATAATCACTTCCATACTATTGAAATAAATTATTTCACAATGTTGTTCATAAAAAATTTCATCTAATGACATAATTGAAAAATTGTTACACATGCGGTTTTCTTGAAAGACAGAGAATATTTCCCCTGAAAAATTAATTTTACCCAATAGAGATCATAATAATTCTATAAAAAAATATCATTTTATTATCTTATAAAATAAAAATATTCCATAAAAACCATAAAAAACATGAGCATTAAATAAACCCAAGGGTAAGATATAAATATTAACAAGGCTATGAATAAATTATTTTATATTTATAATTTATAATTCCAAACATCACATTCATTCCATAAAATCCTTGTTCCAAGACATTATAAAAATATTATCAATGCATCATCCCAAGACATCATGGATAATTATGTTGGAATACACCAAATACCTAGGATATTTTCTATAATTAGACGCACTAATGAATCAATAGGGCTCTACCCATTAACTTATAATTTCTATTAAAATAACCATATAAAATAAATGAATAAAAATATAACACAATATCAAGGTATAAATTCTTATTAAATAACATGAATATTAAATTTAAATATTTATCTATTTAATAAACTCAAAAATAATGATCTTAATATATCTAGAGAAACAGAGAATCATTAGATTATATTCCTATTAAATCATAATAATTTATAGAGGATGTTTAAAAAGATTAAAATACCCTAAAAATAACATTATAAAAATTCTTTGAAAACATGGGAAAACATCCATTTATTATTATAACATTTTTAATAAAAATTTATTTTGTATTGAGAAAATTAGTTTCCTCAGAAATAATAATGGGGAATTATAAATGACGATTCAAAATAATAAATTTTTATAATGATAGGAAAGTTTTTACTTGTTTTAAAGAATAAAACTAAACAATATTTTAACATTTTTGAAAAGGTCAAATATGAGTCTTAAGGATTGTTTTGAAAATATTCCTTTTATTAATATGTAATTAAAGTACAAAATTTGTTGAAAATTTCCTTTAATTAATTTCTGAAAAAAATAAGAATATTATGTAAAATTTTATTGAACATGAACAAGAAAGACATATATTTTGAAAATAAAACATTAAAGCATAGTTTTAAAGGAAAATCAATGAACACTTAGTAACTTTTGAATAATAAGATCGATGAAATAGATAAAAATAAAATGATTTATAAACAACTTTAATTTAAGTTAAATAATAACAAAATACATCCATATGAGTGTATATGAACAACATATAATAAAATTGTTGTAAATGTGGAAAAAATCTCAATGAAGTGAAATTGAGATGAGAAATCCATTACCTCATGTCATGTATCATTTGGTAAGCTATATAAATCCTTAATAATAAAATTATATTAGTTATATATATTTTAATAATATTTTTAACTTTTATTTCATAATAATTATTCCTTTTATATTTTCATTACCATTACTTATTTAATTTCTAAATCATTAGATTTTTCATCACGTGTTTTGGGATGTTTGGTTCATAATTCCAAAACAACTACAGTTGTTTGACCATGATCAAAAGTTTTAGTTAAATCATTTCTTAAATATTATTAGTGAAATATTTATCATCTTTAATAAATTAAATAAAATTTTGTGATTATTTATGAAATCCAAACAAGAATAACAAATCACATCACTTCATGGTTATGGTTGTCTACAAATACCCTCAAGTGGCATTATCATTTTGAAATGTATTGAAGGGTAAGAAGGTAATAAATATATTATATATTTTGAATAATAATTATTTCATTAATATAATTTATATTCATTAAATCAATCAAAATAAACATCCTTTTGAGGTGGTGTAGAAAAATGAAACACATCACTTCATGGAAGTGGTTGTCAACATGTGCGAACTATTGAAATTATTATTTCCTATATAATGGAAAATAAGATTTAATGGTTTTTTTACTTCAATATAAAAAAATTAGTACATTCATGTTACTTATTTAGTCATATCATCGTGGTTATAGAATATTTTAAGGATGTGAAAGAAGAAATTATCATGGAGACACTTATATAAGAGTTATACTTCTTCTTTAGAAAACCTCTACTCGCTTACACATTAATCCTTATATGATGATATTTTGCTGATAAAATAATCTATATGGAAGATTGAATGATTCTTGGAAGATATATTTTTATATATTTTTAAAATAAATGACTCTGAAATGGGTGGAAGTGAGAAGAGTTGGTTTCCTTTTATAAGTGAGGTGGGTGAAAATCTCCTAAATAAATGAAATATTAATATATAATGTGATTAAAACTCATGTAAAATGTCAAAAAAAGTGTAATATATTTTAGGATAATATATATATATGTAGTAAAAAAAATTTACACCAATAAAACTTATACACGTTTAAGAGGAAATGTTAAACTTATATCGTAGTTTATCTCCCACATTGACACTTATAACATTAATGTTGGTATCAAATATTATAATATCTAAGTTTCATGATAGTAATTGAAGAAATTAAAAGTATAACATACATTGAAAATTTATGATATCCTCTATAATATCCCACAAAATGAGTTATAATAAGATTTTTAGGATTTTTAATGGTTTGAAAATAATTTTTAAAAAACAAATACCATTTATATTAATTTTCAAGAATATTCCCAAATTTTAACTTTAACGAAAAAACAAAAAATGGAATTAAAATATAAAATATATAACCACAAATTATAGAATATTATTATCTAATAAAATTTTCAAAACCATAATACATCCAAACACATTACATTGAATGTTTTTAAAACAATTTATTTTATTTTTATACTACTCGCACAAGTGATATGTTGATGTTCTGTAATATTTCATGTTAATTATACAATTAGTAAAACATTAAAAAAAATTAATATCTAATAATAATTATTCAAAATTCAAATAACAATTTTCAACTAATCATAATGTTTTTATCCCTACAAAAACATATTAGAGATATTAAAATAATGAAATTGAAATTTGAAAATTATTCATTATTAAAATAATAAAAAAGTAATTATAAAATTAATATTATAAAAAATTAACTTAATTTTGAAACAAAGATGATAAATTTAAAAATTAACTCAACTAATAAATTCATGGTATGTGTTATAATGATTTTTTGTCCTTATCCCAATGATTTTAAATTTATTATGACCCATTTTACATTTTATCGTGGTGAAAAACATTTACAATGGTTACAAAACATATTGACCAAATATGAAATTGATTTCATTACTAAATTTGGACCTCATAGTTAAAAATATTAAATCCAGTTTTCATTATTCATGTTTTATATGTGTTGGAAATTACTTTTAGTATAGGTGTTCAAAACACAATGAACAATAATTTTTAGTAAAATGAATTTTAACAATTAAAATGAAATATAATGATGAATAATATAGAATTAAATGTTTTATGTTTTATATAAGTTATATTATGTTTAATTAACACTAATTACATTATATAATTGTAATTTTAAATTAACAAATATGAAGAAATGAAATGATAGTTTTGCAAAAAAAAATTCACCATTAAATAAAAATAATTCTTCTTAGTGAAATCCAAAAAGTTCAATCATAGATATTTTTTACATGAAAATTTAAATAATTATTTCTAATTTTTTAAAGTAAATTTCTAAAAGTGGTAAAAACTTAAATATCTAAGGAAAAAATGAAATAAAACCCATTTAAAAAAAATGTATTTTTGAAGAATGACTTTATTAGCATTCCATTCCTAATAACCAAAATTAAATGAATGTTAATTAAATTTATTATAAATATAAAATAACTTCATTATAATAATTTATAAATAAGGATTAATTTAATTTACAATGATAAAAATACATTTCCCACATAGAAGTTGATTAAAAATATATATTTTACAAAAAAATGATTTTATATTCATTTCTAACCAATTGATAATAATTGTGTAAATGATTAATAATTTTATTAAGATAAACATTTCCATAAATATTTCTTAATTACTTTATTCTTATTCATACAAGGCAAAGCAATGGTTTATTTATAATAGCCGTATTTAAATAATAATATTTATATAGTATATCGTGGGGCGTATAAGTTTAATGTAGCATATGGTACACACTATTAGACATTGTATTCTTTTAAAGAGAATAAAATATTGAAATATTATAGTGTTACACATAATTTGTGATTTATTATTTCTATAAGACATATTATAATTATAATACACCACTGGTATACTATGGTTCATTTGGAAATGTTATGACACATTTTGGACGGTAAACATTAACATGTTAATGTTCAGTTATCTTCTATTAATATATATAACATAATATACTGTTTTATATAATGAGATTTAAGGGATGAGATATATTCATCCATATTATGTATGATGTGGCTAATATATTTACCCATACTTTAAAACATATGCATAAATGTATGATATGCCCAAAAATATCCCCAATGATTTTCTAAGACGAATACAATTTGATGAAAATGTGTATGATTTTTTATTAATGATATGATAAAGCTAACATATACTATAGATTTCATGATCTACATCATTTACATTTTGAGGCACTAGAATGCTGTGGTGAAGAGGATAATCACACTTATATGAATAGTGATCCAGTCAGACCTGCCAGTTAAAGGTAAAACATTTTCACATTTATTCATTTCAATTTTATACATATTTCATAAGAATGATCAGGGTGATATTTTTTTGGGATTTCATTATTAATTTCCCTATATATGAGACTTATTTTTACAATTTGGTGAATATGAACATTTTTCTCCAATATTTTGGCCATATTCTTAGTTATAAAAGATTTTAATAAGATTGGCTTTATTCTGAACAATTATTTTAATTATATCACACTTATTTTAAAACAACCTTTTAAATACTATAATTGAAAGATCATCTCGGTGTTTAACTAAATTCTAATCCTTATTTTTTTAATCAATTAATCTCCACATTTTTATAAATTATCAAAATATTATCACTGATGGATCCATCTAATATTTTAGGTTTAAATTATGATAATAAATGGAGATATACACAATCTTTTTTTCAAGAAATTTAGGTTCTAATTGGTTGATCAATATCCTTACTGCTTTTATCCCTGAGATGATTCCATAAAATCATCTGGTTTCTATGTAACAAATTAAGGATGTTTCTCATATACCTAATGAGTATCTTCTACTATGCATTCATTCTGAAAGATAAATTGGGATGAATGTAGTTCATATTATACAAGTCAATCAAAGAACATTTCAGAAAGAAAATCTATATTACTTTCACAATAGAAAGGTTTTAAGTTTGAATAACGATTCAATTTATCAATGATAAAAAATATTATTTCTGCAATGCATGTGTCAATCTATTTAAATAAATATACTCATTAATAGTATCAATGTGACCAAGAAAAATACCTTCATTTTATTTAAGATCTATATTATTAAGATTATCTTTACAATTCAAGAAGAAATCATTACATCCAAATTTTATGACATAACTATGTTTTGGACTCCTTCCATTCCAAAATTATTAATATGTTTTATTTAAAATTGTACACTGTTAAACTCAATATTTTATATGAAAATAAATAATCACAAAAATATCATAAAAAATATTGACAACATAGTTTATGTAATTTTGTGAAGTGATATATTACACCTTTTTACTACCATGTTTTACTGTAGAGTTCTTGGTGGTGATAAATTACATGTAATATTCTTTTCATTAATTTTACTTAAAAAAATATAATTTAAAAACACACAACCATGATCACTCTGAATAGTGAATATTTGAACGGTTTTCACTATTAAAAAAATATAAAACCTTTCATATAGTAATACTGCATCAGATTTATTATTATCAAAATACAGACAAGTATACCTAGTGCAACTATCATATGAAACATAAATATAAGGTTTTCCCCATATATTCCTTTTTTATAGAAACAGAAAATCCATTTTCACTAATATTAAAGGTTTAATTTTTGATAGATCACCACTAGGTTTAAAAATATACTTCTATTTCTCCTCATATAAGAAAGAGGCACATGCTCTAGAAAAATTAATATTAATTTCTGGAAGATCTATAAAAATAAATTCCCAAGAACATTTATCAAATATTTTAATGTTTTTGTTCCCTAAAATCTTATTCCAATGCCAATACTAATCCTCATTCATACTGATACAAAGAAAATTATGGAAAGTAAGGTCCTCTCAGCTATTAGTGTAATAATTATAATACCGGTCAATAAATAAGATATGGAATCCTTACAAATCTATGATGGTATAATTTTTTCCCCAAATTCCATGAGGTTAACCTCATCCCATAATTATCTTATAAAAATTAGGTTTCACTTTTCTCAAGGATTATAAGAAACATTATAAATTAAAGTCTCATTGGGAAAAGTAACGCCACTAATACCAAAAATGGAACCTCAATAATTATCTTGAAAAACTATATGTCCATCCTTAATTATTTTCTACTTTATATCCGTTTGAATTATTTTGGTCAGGTGTCAAGAACAACCACTATCAATGTAAAAGTTAAATTAGTTTTTTTAATCAAAATTTTATCTTGAAATTAAAGAAACAAAAAATTTGATTCCCAAAACTATTTGGGTCACATAAAATTATAACCATAAACTTTGGAACCCATATTTTTTGAACCATAATGTATTTAATAACTAAAATATATTTAGAAACATATTATGTATAGGTTTTGAAGGATTTGACCTTATTCTAGAAATAAATATTCTTTTAATTACCTCCTTATTGTCACTTAGTTGAAAATGGTACACTCTTCAGAATAAAATAATCAGTTCAGATATGTGAATTTCTAAAATTAATACCAATTATTGAATAATCTATAGTAGGTTTCAATTATCGTATATGTTTACCATAATTATTCGTTTTGGATTTTAAATTTTTGATAATCTTTATTCGAATACTAACTTTATATTTAAATTTTTGACATTTAGTTTTTCATTACTAGTAGATGAAAAAAAACCAATTTAGCATTTAGAGGAGAAGTAATTTTAAAGATTCTACTGTTAGCATTATTAAAATATTACTTAGTCTTATCATAATACTTAAAATTTTAATATCTTTTCCATTTTTCAGTCACATTTTCATCCATTTTTTGGAATGATAGAGTATTATCCCAATTATTTATTGATAAATAATATACAGTGTATATAGACAAATATGTAATTGAATTAGTGGTTATTTAGTGATGAATAATGATTCATTATTATGATATTTTTCTTTATAATTTTTAATCTTTAAAAAATAATTTCTTTCAAAACCACTACTATGAGAAAACATATATTCACATTCCCTCCATGTGTCAATATTTTTTCTTAATCCATTCTTTAATTTTCACATTGAGGGTTTACTTGACACTCTATCATTATTATTAAATGTAGGATAATCATGTTTGATATTCCCTAGATTCATTCAATCATAAATTATAATACCTATAATATCTTATTTCCTTGAAATATTTTCATATTTGTCCTTCCTATCATTCCAGTGATCACTTTGGAAATAATTTTTCTAATAATACTATTAATATATTTCATAAACTGATAAAATTATTCTTTATAAAATTTGTAACTACTAACATCCAAAACCCACATTGAAGTATGCTTTTTTATAGTTTGATTCCATGTATCATCTCTAGATGTTATAACACTACATGTTTTGGAAAAATAAAATCTACTATTCTTTACCACCTTTTTAAAATCCCTCTTAAATAAATTACCATTCTACATTAATGTTGCAATTTTGTAATCTGTGAACAATTTCATAGTATGTTTCATTTCATAAATTACAGTCCTCTTTAGTTCATATTTCTTTGTAATTATATCGATGATATTCCCAACAAGTTATTCATTAGTAATGTACCCCTTACTAGGTGAATACATAATATTGATAATAGACAAAAATATTGATGCATTAGAGCCTCTAATTCCCCTATAATAAAATTAAAATCATGAAAATCATATTGAAACGCATATTTTATAGTCTTCAAAACTGAAGAAGTATAAAAATCTGAAATATTTGGTTTTCTCAAAATTCCATTCAAAGTTCCAAATAAAGAAAACCATTTTTCAATATTTCACATTGTTGAGAAAATTAAAGTGTTCAAAACTATATAATTATTATAATATTAAAAATATTCCTCATTAGTAAAATTATAAATTAACTTCTACAGTATCAAATGATTATTGTCATCATCTGATAATGATTAACCTATGTGTTAAATATTTCACATGATCGGTGGATGACATAGATTCCAATTTTCCCAAGATACAACTAGTAAACCATCTATAAAAATGTTTACCTTTCCTATACTACATGTTAGTTGATTAAATATATGCACGAAAGATATAAAAATGACAAATAAAGGCACTATTAGAGAAGAAATCACACAAATATATTTAAACACTATCTCTGATAAAAATTATCGTCTCAAATTTGACAACTTCAAGAGGAGGGATAAATCAATGTTTAATCAAACTTATAATTTTTCTCCCACTAAATATAGTAAATTTTTAGATGTTATAAATAATAAATATATATGTGTAGAATGATAAATAAATATATCTATAATTAGAAGATTGGAAATTTACTCATAAATGAGATAGACAATAAAATGATATATAAGAATTATACAAGTAAAAAAATTAAAGGAGTTTGGATAAAAATACTCAAAATCCACAATAAAATATTATAAAATATTTAAAGAAATTATATTCAAAGAGACTCTTCACTTTCACCCAAAATATGTTGAAGAATCAGTACCAAAATCTAAGGGAAACAAGTTCTGAACTTAGAACTTCATCAATATGCCTGATTGTAAAATACATGTTCTTAACTAAGAACATCTTTGATAGAACAGAAAAATCATGTTGATTTATTGTTGATATCATCTTAGATCAACATTATTGAAAGTAATTCCTTCTATAGACTTTGTGAAATTTAATTTTCAAAAGTTATTGATTTACAATCCTGGCCAAAAAATGGGGGCAAGCCCCTATATTAAGAAGGTTATATCTTTTCAGTCTAGTAATATTGTTGATCACATAATATGTTAATAAAAACACTTATGACAGAAATATTTAGTGATATTACAATAATCACCATACACATGAATGATATAAGTATTACAATGAAAATATTAAAGATGGAAGATCTCAATACTAATTTATTTTATAACTAATTGTAATATTATTTAAGATATTCAATTACATAAATCTCATTTTCAATTTAAATATTATTATGGAACAAATGTATCTGAGTTCATTGGGTAAGGTTATAAAAAAATTAGAAGCTGCACTATATTCCATTGAATATAGTTTAGTTTAAATTCAGAAATCAATAAAAAATAAATGGATTAAATTTATCTTGATAGAACATGTGAATTGGATGTCACATCAATATAAAAAAGAACTAACAATACACCTTGTAAGTTCTTGTACGGAATGAAGTGTATTGTGATTCATCAAAAGAAAAGATCTAAAATATGTCATTTTAAAATAATAACATAACAAAGTGAAACATTTTGGGACATAATTATCTATTTAACTTTTCATTCTAGTCTTCCATTATCATTGTTTCATAATATAATACATTCTTATTATGATTATAATACCAAACCATTAGGATTGATGAAAACCCAACATTATTATTTTCATCATGGAAAGAGGTGATATATAATACTTATTAAAATATAAAGGGCCTTCATGGGATAGTGACCATTCATTTTTGGTCTTTCCACCATTTTAATTTCTCAAAAGGAACTAAAATTTATCATCCCAAAGGAATTTCATAATAATAAGATCAATATAATAATATTCAATTTTCACATTAGCCAAAAGTGTCACTTCTTTATCTTATTTTACATCTAGGAACACATCTAAAAATAGGATCATTAGGTTCCATTAATTTACAAAATATTGTAATGGGTATGAAAATTAATTCTTTACAAAACAATCAATGACTTTATTTCCCTATCCATGTTTTTAGGAGATACTAAATTAGAATTATTGATTATATTCTATAGACTGCCTCTAACAAAGGCTCATATCCTATTGAGAGAAAATATATTAGGATGTTTTGGAAATTAAATATCATTAACTATTCAGTAAAGTTATAATGCTTCCAAAATATTGGGGAATATTTTACCATTTTGAATTTAAGATCACGAGTTTGACAATTACTTTCACATGATCAAATTTGTAAAGAGGTATACACCACTCTATAACTATCTGTTATAAGGAAACATCCTAACCTCATACTCGATGAATTAAAATATATAAAATATCTATTTTTTAGCTCAAGAAGAATAATAAAAGGATCTATTGACAAATTTTACTTTGGATCACCAATATATGCATGAAATTTCAAACCCCATTAAAATTTTAATCATTTATGAGTGATATTCATTAAAGGAGTTGTAAGGTTCCAGAATTCCATAAAACCCATATGTAGTATCTAGCAAAATCAAAAAAATTATATTTCTAAAATAAATTGTATGGCTCTTTCCATTACATAATGGCTTCCACCATATTAGGGTACACAAAAATCCCATTATTAGGCACCACATTTCCAAAGATATTAACTTTTTATATCAAGAAGTGACACTTTGATAATTTAGAGAAAATATAGTTATATCATAGAATCCTCAACACAACTCTTTTAGATAATTCCTATGATTCCCCTGTATTAGTTATTATATTAAAACTTCAACCATGTACAACATTTTGGAAGAGTTTTAGTGTACTTAGTAAATGTGATTCATAAGATCCATAAAAATTATATGATAATTGGTTAATGAAAATCACATCTTTTGGTATTCATAACGTATTTACCTACTTCATAAGGCAATGCTAAGTATATATAATTCTATAAATTAAATTTTATGACTCCCAGACCAAATAATATTTATATGAAACCATTTCCAACTCTTAGCTGGTCAATGAAAATATAATTACATGACTATTATTATTATTATTATTAAATGGTTAATTGATTCAACTTCCCATATCCAACACACATGAGAAGCTTCTATAATATATTTTACTAATGAGAATACGACCATTCCATATTGATACCATAGGTTGAATAAATCCTTTCACCTTTAGATCATCTAATTAAAATTTTATCTTCCTTCATTCAGCTGTTGTTATATTATATGATAATTATGACATAGGTTATGTTACATAGTCTTCATTATTAATGAATTATACTTATTATGTAGAGTAAAAATTGAAATTTCAATAGGAAATACCTTGGGAAAATTCTTTTACATGGGAAATAATCTATCTTCCACAATTCCCTATATGCACTTCTATTTGGTCATTCCTAATGAGACTTAGAGTCCTATTCACCTTGAAATAGATGACACATCTATTGGGAGAAATAATAGACAATATGTAGTGAAAAAATACAATCCTTAAATGGTTTCATCTGGTCCATTCAATAGATGAGATAAAAAGATCTATTTCATGGATAAAGTAGTCTGAAGTTATCTCCACCTTAAATATAGAGACAGGGTATAATTGATTTAGTTCCCGGACTTCAATAACCCAGTCCGGGCCTATGAACTACATGACCTCATCTCCATGTCCCTATACAGAAGTGGTCAATAAGTAGTGGTGAGGGTTCAGAAGGTGTATAGGGGAGATTATACCCTTAATATCAGAATCTATACACATGAATAACAATAAGAAACAAATAATAGCCCAAAATTGAATAATATAACTGAATAATGACAAATGATATATCAAACTCTATGTGAAGTATCATAGAGTCATACAAGGTAATAAATTAAATAACCCCTAATTTTTTGGTCAAATTAAGGTATAAAAAATAAATAGGTAAAAACTAAGGTAATTGAGGTATCTATTAGAAACCTATCCTAGTACCACCTCCAAACACCAATATCCACCTATCATCTACCCATCATTATGCCATGTTAATTTCATAGGTCATTGAAAATGAAACCTGCATGCACACCCAAATCCCCATGCATCGATTGAGTATAAACCAAGTAGGATTCCAGAAATTCATCCTTATCATATGTTAATATTCATAAGAGGTGTTTACTATGATAATAAGTATCTATTGAATAAATAAAAAACCAATTATTTGTTGAGTAATAGTTTGGTAATAAGCCTCCATAACCCAAACCATTACTGCTTCGGATCCAGGCTAGAAGGATGCCTATAAGAAAAGTCATGCTCACGGGTTTTCCATAAAGCCACCAAATATGACCAAGAAGACACATGGATGATAATCCTTGGGTAAGGATATAAGTCTTTCCTACATCATTTCTTTCATAGACTAGACCATAAGGCCATCATACCCAATTTATATCTCAAGTTGGTCAACGAGGTCATCTTGCGAAGCCAGTACCTTAGGTTGGTCCACAAGGTTGTCATGACCCTATCATGTGTCGAGGTCAATCAACATCATCATCACATTCCATTTATTATCCCCCAATAAGGTTTATCCCATCTATAATGGACCACCTCTCACTTTCGACTAGAATAAAAACCTCCACAGGATATACAATCACACACAATTGGGTATAACACATATATTCAAAAATGTAAAAACACAAGCATGTGTATCAACCGTGATACACACATACACATATAGCCAATATCAATCACGGGTCTTGTGAAATAGGTTCTTACAAACATGTAACCTTTATCAATGTAAAATCATTTTGAAATATCACTATATGTCAAAGAACATCCTACCTTAAGCGCATTGGTTGCAACATCTGTATTTTTGAAGAGATGATACACAAATAACACCCAGATAAAAATAGGATCAATCCTTTGTATTAAATATCAGAAGAAATAACCCTAGTTAATCACATAATGGAATCTATAATAATATTCAAGAGGAATATGGTTCCATTAGATTAAAATCCATTCACCTTTTCTAATAGAAACCACTTTCAATTGTAGATATAGATTTGTTCCAGGGAAATGTCACTGACTCTCTAGACCTGATTCCGATCTATCAAAAAAATTATAATTATTTTCAATATATTAATGGGATCTGTATATCCCACCCACCTATCATATATTTATGGCCTATTTTACAAGAATAAGATAATTTATTCTAGAATTGAGGAATATTTTCTAATAGAAGTCGACATAACAATCTAGACTTTTAATGCCAAATAGAAGAGGAGGTGTTAACCCAAGTTCATAATTTATAGATTTTGATTCATTATTTTTATAATAGGATCATATTAGGGTAATTATTATATTTAATTTGATATAAGAATAAAAAAATGTGTGTACCTATAATTATGTACTCATCGATGAACTAAAAGTTGGTCGATGTTCTTAAAAAAGGTGAAATACCTCTACCCCAGCCACCATCGTTCTGGTTGGATTTATTGAACTATAGAGCCCCTGTCTCAACCACCAGTTAGTTTGTGTTATTTGTAGAAATGATGATCTACTACTAGGGACCATGGTCTGGATGGTGGCTCCTACTGGCAAGCCAGTGATGTCTATAGTGTTTCTTCAAGTAAATGATCTGTTCTCTATTGGGATGGATCTCCATGCCACTTTCTATACCCTTAAAATGACAATTAACCTAGAATAATAATAAGTGAATAACACTATAGAATTTAGTGTGTTAAAAATCTACCATTTACTGAATTCTTATCTCGTAGAAGTACCCATAATAATCTCTCTCAAAATATTTGGGCCACTGAGCCAAATTTTCAAACTCCAACTCACACATCTCCTCTTAGATCTTTCAATTATTCCCTAAGACTCAATAAAGTGGTACAATATTTCCTTAAAAAACCTGTTCACTCAGGTGCATAGCCTCTATAGAGAACTTCTCCAATGATTATTCTGGTTCAAAGTCCATTTCCTCATAGTTGATCACATGCACATGACTTGGATTGTACACCCAAAGTTGAATGAAATGGAACATGTTATTAATAAAATGATATCATATATAAATATCAAATAAGTAGGAAATAGTTTATATAAACTCGATGATTTAAAATTTTCCCACAAGGCATGTTGATTTCTTCCATAGACTTTATAAAAGATAATGTCCCTATCGAGGAAACACCATCAAGAAAATATAATTTTCTAGGGAGAACTCCAATAGTTTTCTATTATGATCAATAAAAGGATAATTCTAGAAGAAATTAATCCTCTCATATGTATTTTGTTCCATACTCTTCCCAATTTAATTTTCTATAGACTCCTAGTGCCAACCTGATGTTTAGAGACATGACCAACTATAAAAAGCCTCAAAAGTTTTTATCTGAATCAATGAATATAAATTTTTATTGTATGTGAACTCTACTAAGGAATTATAAAAATCCCATGCCCCAATAAAATCTTAATCACATGACCAAATTTATATCTTCCACTATCTGAATCATTCTATCTGACATTCCATTATTCTACAAATGTTTTTTCTTTCTCATATTTCATAGAGTCCCCATAGACTTCTACAAGACTTTACAAAACTACAGTATTAAAAAAACATCCCAATGTGATTCGATTCTGAAAGGCACTAAATATAGTCTTACAATATTCAAGATGTAGATATTTTACAACTTATCAATATAGAGATTCTATTATATCGAAATTAGATGATCCACTTTCATATACTGTTCAAATATCAGCAAAAAAATATCTCCACCTCTTAGGGTTCTAGAAGAACCTATCATGAAGTTAATCATAACATCATCATACTTCAATAATGGAACATGAAGTGGATGAAGTCAACCTCCCAATACCTAAATCTATACCTAGAAACTTTAAATGGTTAGGAAATTAGAGACAAATTTCATTATGAAGCACTTTAATCCCAAAAACCATAAGAGATGTCTGATATCATGATACATATTCATTAAACAGGGGTTCATAGTCCCCTTAGAGGTATGAGAATCCATCCTCAACTCTTCCCCCAGTGATTCAACAATCAATATTATCCCAGGAAAAGATATCATGTCATCACTATCCGTCTACCATCCTTGGTCACTTCCTACCTATAGTTCTTATATCATTAAACATTCCATATCTGATAAAAATTTTCCTTTAAAAAATATTCCAATATGTACATGGTAACTAATGTAGAACAATTCATTACCCATTGGTCCATATATTCATGCACTAGACATGAAATTAACAAACTCATTAACCATCATTTCTCCACTTATGGTCGCTCTCCAAGAACCAACATTTTATTGTTGAGAGTACATGAAAAAAATATTACCTTTAACCAGATCATAATTTATATAAAACTAAAAAATCAATAGATAATCTACCCAATTGATCTATTGGGGATTAATGTTCCAATGAGGGAAGATGTAATGTGCAGTTATTTTGATCGAGGTATATGAAAAAGATCACACAGAAGTGTTTAATGTTCCAAAACTATGGAGCATGGACAATAACTACCAACTCAATGTACTGCATAGGGTAGTTATTCTTATGAGGACATAACTAGTGGGATCAATAAGCCACTACATAATGCATCTGTATTAGTAAAACTCCTTAAAAAATTCATAATGCATCACAGTAAACTAAATATCTAATCAAAGACATGTCAAATATCAGGATTGGATTTTTCATCAATATTTTATTCAGCACCTATAATGATTCTATAAAATGATATATCTACTGAAACATCTCCACATTATTGGTAAGCCCAGTCATAGGTGATTTTTGGAAGTTGAATTCCAAATTAAACAATCAATAGTATCATTCCAACCCAAGGAATCTCCTAATCAAAAACATATTTCTGGGTAGTTACAAAGAGACCACAACCTCAACCTTCTATGGGTCCATCAGAATTCATGAATTATATATTTTATTCCCAATAATATGTACCTCATAGATCAATAGGTGACTCTTTGATAAAATGACATGGATCTGATACACTCAAATAATGCTCAAGATATTATTCAGTTTTTTATCATGCATTCATGAGGTATTTCAGTATATTAGGTTATTATTGATGTTCAACACATTAAATAATTAATTTTATGGATTAAATTTCATGTTAATGACATCCATGAACACCATAGGTGAATTTTTATTCAAAAATCTATCAAAATTTACACATAACACTTGCATCTACAGAAGAATATTGTCTTAGGAATATCCACCTCTCTCACCTGATACAGATGGTATCCAGATTATAAATTAGTCATGGATGTCTATCAAGATCACCACACCTGATCAAACATGTATTTGATCCTTGATAATGACTATATATTATTCACTATAACTTGGTTAAACTCTCTATAGTCTAAACACAATAAAATACTACCGTCTACCATTTTCAGTATCAACACAAGATCTTCCCATGGAGATGTCCTTGGTCTGATCCATCCCTTCACCTTTAGATCCCCACGCTATAGATTGAGTTCATTTAATTCATAAAATTCCATAAAACATAGATGAATCAATATGTGTTTCTTCCCAGCATGAGTTTATTCATAAAATATATTCCCCGATTCTTTGTAATATTTGAGAATTAAATAGAAAATATATCATAATATAGGTACACTGTATGAGGAAAAGTTAAGGGGCTAATTTCTAATCTACCATAAGAACTATTACCACTACATGCATATAATATATTTAAGTAGGATCAGGTTTGGTCCCATTCATTTTACTCCTATATACTATTCACAAAACAAAAATAACATCTTCCCCTTAGGAATAATAAATTATTCATGTATCCTATTGTAGTCGATGTGTGCTCAATAATTGGTTAATCAATCCATTAAAAATATCACAATAAATTTAGTCATATAAAGATTAATGGAATACCATGAATGTATATGACCATTACGTACTATAGATAATCATGGACATCTCTAGAGATGATCCATCTACTTCCCCCATGGTGTGTCAAGAGAAACCAACTCAGAAGATAACTTGATCAACATTTCATTTTCAGTAAAAACATAATAAGATATAAATGAATTGGAAGATCCTTTATCAAAATGATAGATTCTATTATAAATGTGATCAAGAATGAACCTCGAAAAATCAATGTCCCCTCTCTGTATAATATAGGAACTTTTCATATATATTATATCCACCCTTATCAAATCAATAGCCCTACCCATGAGATGTATAATTATATTGGTTACCAATGTTTGTGAAAATTTAATATTCTATTAAGAAACCTCATTAGCTCTTTAATTAGTAGTTTTTTCATGATTTCCACACATGGAAGATCCTAACTACTATACCCTCAAATAAAATTGTGGAGGATTACCCATCTTTCAATATTTGTGACAATGTCTTCGTGGTCCCAGGAAAAATTTATAGTAATGACTACTATATCTACAATTTAAACACTGAGGACCTCATAATTCCATAGAAATTGATAAAGAAGCCCTACTATGCTTCAATTTCCTACCACCACCTTATTGAAACACTCTAACAATCCTTTTCTTACTAAAAAAAGTGGCACCCACTATAGTACTGGAAAATCCACCTCTAGATACACTAAATTATATAAGAATACCTATATCTCTATCTAACTCTATATCCTTTTAGATTATAAATTCTTTGTGAAGTTCCCTTGGATACAACATTGAATCAATGATCTGGACTTGATGCCTCTTCTTTATAGTAACTCCAATCTCAATATTCTATGAATTATAAATCTCTTTCATATATAGAAAAGAAGTGATGCGATGATTTGTGATGAAATAAGCATAGCAGGAAGAGAATGACATCATCCATTTCTAAAACTTCATAAAATCCTTCACATGATCAAGCATGAACCTTTTCAAAAAAAAAAACTTTTCAAATAAATGATCCTCAAAGGTCACCCATGTAAGATCATTGTTATCATATTCCTAGTTCCTGACACCTCACCATCTTTTGGAGGGTCCTCAAAGCATTAATCTATCCATAATTACCCATTTATCCAGCAGATTCTCCAAAATATTGAATATCCCCATAATTAATTCAATTTAATCATCAGTATATTATGGGAATCGAGCTCCCGAGAAGGATGGGAGATATTGGAGTTTAAAGTCTTGGGAATAATCTACTATCACCTTAAAAACTCCCCCACATTTAATATGGAATTTTCATTAAACTCTTGGATATAGTGGTTCTTCTACTAACGCCACTAGTTAAAGGATAACATCATGATGAACTATATCCTCTTATCCATTTGGTGGTGGAACATTAGATTTCTCTCTAGTAGGGGAACTTTACCCTTCTTCTACCAGTATACATGTAACACCCCAGGTAAATAAAGAATATGAAATTTTTATATTTATCCCTATTTGTGAAAAACAATATTAATATTACTTTAAAGGGAACGCTATGCTCAATGGCGTACCCAATACGCGACAATGAGTTCCTTTGAAATCTTATGTTGCACTCTAATAATAAAATAATATTATTTTAAATAGTAGTTAATGCATAGCCATTGTAATGGTGGGAGAGAATAGAACTAACTAAAAAATCATTATGTATGTTTCTCAAATATTTTTACTTTTTACAATAAATGTTAGAGGATTAAAAATGCGAATGAATCCAATTTTAAGGGTAAACATTCTAATATTCTTTAAATGGTCGATTAACCGCCTTTTGATGGAGAACCACCTTTTGACAATTTTATGTGTTATATTTGACAAAATAAAATTCTTCTTTATAATTGGGACATCAAAATTTACTTTGTGTATATTTTTGGTATTTTTCCGATAAAGTTCATTTTATAATGAATAGTGAAAAATGTTGTATTTTAATTCAAAACCTCTTTTTGATCTAATTTATTTATATGATTAGATTATATTTTGAATTTGTTTTAAAGTTCTATTAGAATATATTTTTACCATTTAATCCAATTGTGGTCATTGGAATTAATTTCACTTTGAAATCGGACTTAAACTAGTGTCAATCTTTTGATACTTATTGTTTCAGAAAAACACGCTATTTTCTCTATCAGTGGGAATTATTTATTAAATTAATTAATGCAACTTATATGTTTTTAATTTTTTAAAATATACTTCATTTTTGAATTTGGAATATCAAATATAGCTTAGGGAAAAGTTTTGGTATTTTTCTGAAAAACTTCAATTTTTGATAAATAGTGAAACCACTAAGTGGTACTTATAAAAACTAATTTTCCGTTTAAATGAAATTTTACCAACTCTATGTTTTTAATTTCCAAAATCTGACATACATGGTTTTCATTAAGAAGTAAATTTTGGTTTAATGGAATTAAATTTTTTTTGGTGAATAGTAACTTTTAAGTTTGTAATCGTGATTAGAGGTAATTAGTGTAGTTTAAGGTAAAAATAATGTTTTAATAATATGAAATGACCTAGACACATGACCTAAACTTATTTTTTGAGTCATGGTAGACCAATACAATACATTGGTCAACTTGGGGACCCCATGGAGATACTTTCGTAGGAAAATGAAATTAAAACCTTTTTATTTAAAGTTAAAATTAAAAGGTCACAAACATTAGTTGTTTTACTAAAACAAATTTTACATGGGGTTATACAAGTCATATTTTTGACTATAAATATTTATTATAAAGATAAAAAGATTTCCAGCACCATGATATATTTTTTATAATTTTTATACTTTGAAGAAATTAAATTATTTATGAAACCATGATGATGTAGCGATTACCTCATTATTTAACGATTTAAATAAAATAAAACGATAATGAAAAATATAAGACCTACACTTGTCAAAAACCTATTGGATGTGTTTATTTAGAAATATTATCACATTATCCTCTAAATATATAATTGGGGGACCTTTAAAATACGAAATTCATTTTATAATAATGTTACTTTTCAAGACTTTCCAAGAGTGACCCTCCTCTCCTCTTATAAAAGGCCCCCACCTCTACCACCTTACCCACACCTCTAAAGCCTTTGGATCGGCCAACCCATGCCCATTTTGTATCTACACATCCCTATCTTACTCCTAGAAGCCTAAATTTGGGCAGAAGTTTTTCCATGGAAGCCTTTGAGCACAAATCAAAAAGAGTTACCCGATTTAAAGGTAGTGTCTTCTCTTGTGTTCTTATGTTTTATTTTGCTTCTCCAACCCCCTAAACTCTTTTTATTCCTTTATTTGGTAACAACACAAGTATCTTAAATATACTAGGATTTTTTTGTAATATGTATTCACGCTACACTTACACACACATCCATCTAATGGTTAAAGAACATACTATTTCTGTGGATGGAGAATTACTGCCTCACGAAACGATGATTGTTCAATATTCTTTTAACACCTTTAAAGGTGGACATTATGATGTCACTGTATTTCATATATGATATATAAGGTATTTATGTTTTCCATATTCTTCTGTATTTTATATTTAATACATACCTTTATGCTTTTCGAGTCGTACAAATGCGATAATTTCATACGAGGAAGTGTGGACTACCGCCCCTCAAGTGATGTGACTCGTTCATGAATGAAATGGAATGTATAAAGAATGGAATTAATGAACTTATGTGACCTATATAACATATATATAATACTAGAATTATAATATATATATATATATATCTCTAAATTGTTTTTAATTCCATTAATATGTCAAAGAAATGAAAGTAGCGTTCATGCGTACGTACGACCTGCCGTCTCCATGAACAGTGCATTTCATTTTTTTACCTACAAATGTTATGGAATAGTATAAAATGAATATTTAATGGATATATAAGATATTTAAATCATTAATAATATTCTGGAGATGATTTATTTATAACTACATGGACAATCATTTTCAAACTAGTTCATTTTTGACTCATGTACCAAACATCGACAAAAACATCTGATATGAACTCACATTATTAACCAATTATTATAATGTTATAATATGTGATATTTACTGAATAATAAACATTAATGGATTACCTTAAGAAATTATAAATTGACCAAAGTTTATTATTCAGGAATATAAAGAAATGAACAAGACAAGTCGGACTTGAGGTAAGGGATCCTACCCCTCTCTTTATTTTTAAGTACACTCTTTTATGTCATTCCTTTTAAGCTCATATTTATTATGATTGGGACGTTATTTTATATTAATATTAATGTAATTTTTATGTTTATATGATTAGAGACCCTATTTTCTCTCATCAATCCATTTTGGAAGTTTTAATTGGCACCGTTAGGCTGCCGAAGTTTCGTAAGGGGCTTTTATCTCACTTTGTGTTTTCGTGAGATTCATGCTACATTTTCCAATATTTCCTTTTGAGTGGTGTATGTATTGTACATTATTATACTCTTTGTGTAACATACTTTCGTTTATGTGTATTTACTTCAATGTTGTATAGTACTTTCATGGGGTGTATGTTTCGAAAGTTACCCAAATCGGTAAGGGAACCTTTCACCCTCCTCTTTTTAAAAGACATCTTTTGTAATGTCTTTTAATTTACATATTTTTATATTGCGATATGTTACTATATATCCTTATAGATGTAAATGTTATGTCCAGGTGATGGGATACCATTTTCTCTCTCATAAACTAATTTTATGAATTTTATAGTGAGGCCGTTAGGCTGTCAAATTTTACCAAGGGAAATTCTTAACCCAATTTCGATTTCTTTGGGTTCAACATGTAGTTATTGAATATTTCATCCTTTGAATTTGTGGGAATGACATTTTATTATTTTACAATTAATATCCACTTATATTTGGTGTATTTATATTTCTCACACATAATTATGAGATTTATTTATCTTTAATTTAAGGATACATTCTTTACAATGGATTTCATCTCATTTTACATTTATATTGAGACTTAATTGTTGTTATGCACCAATTCATTATTATATGGTGTATATACTATCCCTTGGAATATTATATCATGAATCCATTTATTCTCATGATATTATAAAGTTTTTATTAAATATTATTCCTCAATTATGGTATTCAAGTGTCTCTAATTTTGTTGAAAACACTTTAACTGAAATATCATTTTAAATGTTTTAATGATTTATTATTATAAATATTTCTCATTAATATCCATGTTTTCAAAATGGTTTTAAGGATTTTATTTTATGGATATTAATGGTTTAAAATGTTAAAAACTTCAAAGTGGTATGAGACACTTTGATTCAAAAATCACTTTATTAAATGTTTTAAATGGTTTTGAAAATGGTTTTTAGAATAGATTCATTATCTTAAAATGTTATATTGTTATTTAAATGTGGGAATTTTATCTTTCCTTTATGCTTAAGTTATGTGATATGATTATGTTATGGTTCTTGGGCATTGTTTATGAAGACGGGTGGTTCCTGGATAAACTAAGGGCGAGTGAGCCCGATATAGCTCTCAAATGCATTGGGTAACGCGAAGGAGTTAAGCGTTATGATTTCTACGAAGAGATTTAGGGAATATACTGTGATGGGTATTCCAAAATTAACCAAGAGGGTTACTAACTATGTAATAATGTTATGAATGCCTCAAGTTACCTTTATGTTTTATGATTTCTCTTATTTATTCATGATTTTGTGAGGTATGTTTAAGTTCTTATGTTTTATGGGTAAAGTATGATTTAATTCTTATGTATATATGAACTCATGTTTCCTTTCCATACTTTTTATAACCCTTTCTGATCTTTTTATGCTAATCCCATGTTTTTGAAATTTTTTTCACATGTCAAGGGAATGGTACATGATATGATGACAGTTTCAAGGAAGTGTCAAGAAAGAATCCATGTTTTATTTTAAATATGTTTATGTTGATGGGAAAAATGAATACTATCTTTTATGTAACCACTTTGTTTAAATGTGGAATGTAATGCAAGTTTTATGATCTAATTCTCTAAAACTCTAAACCTGAAAAGTTCCTCAATGTGTAATATTGTAATACCTCAAGATTAAGTAAGGTTTAAGGCTGGGGCCTTATAGTTGGTATCATAGGTCGGTTTAGATAACATTAGAGGTTAGAGTGTTGTTTTACGAAAAAGTGACAAGTTGTGTATAACCACAATGGTTAGTATATTAGATGGAGTCATCGTTTTTTTTTTGAAATTTAGAATGAGTTTGAGATAACTTGGATAAGTATATATTTGTGTTTATCTTTCTCTTTTTTATTTGATGATTTTACTGATATACTCACACTAAAATTTTTGGTTTTAGTAAATGGCTAGATCTAGCAGGCACCAAAGTAACAGTGGATTTGAAGAAAAATATGACGGTTTCATGAATGAACAACTGAATGATATGGGAGCTGCAATGAGAACTCTTGTGGTTATCCTCAACCAACTATCTGGAGTCATGATTTACCACCTGGACCTTATTGATTTTTATAAGGCATCATATATGCGAGAAACAAATCCTTATGGAAGTTCAGGTAATAATCATAAAGGTAAGTATGTTCAAAAACCTATGTTTCAAATATGTGGAAAGAAACACATAGGAAAATGATTCAAAGGGACAGAAAGATGCTATAGATGTGGAAATGAAGGTCATAAAGCAAGAACCTGCCATGGAAAAAGGAAGCATCTAGTTGACTCTAGTAAAGGGAAAGAAGTTCTTTCTGAAATATCAATTTAATGTTTTAAATGTGGTGTGCATGGTTATTATGCAAACACATGTCCTACGAAGAAGTTTCGGGAATAGGGTCACAATTATCATACAAATATTCATTTACCAATACCTAATTCCATTCCGAATGAGGATGTAGAAATTGACAATGAAGAATGAAAGGTATGGATTATTTCTTAACATATGTTTTCCTATTATTTGAATCTTAGGATATGATTCATGATTTTGTTTTTAAGAAAGAAGTATTTCAGAATAAGTTGAAAAGGAATGGCTAATGGGTCCTGAAGAATGTTGAATGAGTAAGAAGTCATCATATAAGGGATTCAAGGGTTATGGTATATTTTAGGATGGTGAAATTTTTAGATGTATTAAGTCTCTTTTGATGACGGGGTTACATTAGAAGACTTTTTATAGTGACCCTGATGTTTGATATACGAAAATTTTATTCAAGGAATAATTATCCTTTCTTTTATGGATATAGTTATAAAGAACCATTTGGGTTTATATGATCCTTGAATTTGAGGCAATTACTCGTTAATACATTTTGGGTTGCAAAATGGAAGTTATCAGATAACCTTTGTGGTTAAAATAATTTATGGTTATTTTTGATGAATTTATATCTTTTTGAGGAATGTTGTAAAATTATTTAGTTTTTGAAAAGGGACAACACGCAGACCGTGTGACAACCCGTCGTGTGGGACAAAGCTGTGAAAATCGAACCCACAACCAAAGTTCAACTGGAATTTATCGCCTACCACTGGACTACGTGAAGTCCCTGGTTAGTTTGAATGACTCTTTTTAGTTAAGTGATTTTATGAATTAAGAGTAAGTTTATTTTTTTGGTTATCAAAGGAAATTATTAGGCTATCATGGAGGATATGTGATTAGGTTAGTTACTTTTCAGTATGAGATTGTAAGAGTAACTGATGTTATTTTGGATAAAAATGTTAAAAATTTTCTTAAGAGACTATGTGATTAAATCCTTCAGAGAATTGTGTTTCAATCTTAGTTTGGTTTACTTTGTAGAATTTTATTAATGGATTTTTATTGAATGGTCTTTGTTGAACACTGGGTTTTAGTTTTGGTTAAGGTCTAAAGACATGGGAAGTATATAGTTCTCTTTTGGGGATTAGGTGATTCTCTAGAAGTTGATTATAGTACTCTTAGTGTGAACAGGTCTTCCTAAATACTCATCATTTTGGGAAAGTATGTGTTTGTTTAGTAAATCTAGTAAAATTTGAAAGTCAACAAGACATGTAAATATGTTTCCTTAAGATCAAAAATAAATTCCTCAATGAAAAGTAACTTAAAACAAAACTTTTTTCTATTAACTTTTCCTACTGGGGAATCGAATACCGTTTAACCCATGAAAGGTTTGTCATTTTTTTGTGGTTAACTTTCTCTTAAACATGTTTTCTGTCACTCTCCCTCAGAACATGACCCTTTGCTTTTTCCTCCATATCCATGTTTTCCTACATGGAATCCTAGTATGGGTTAACTCGGGTAACATTTGTACTTCCCTTTCTTTCTTTTAAAGTGATAGTTTAATTTACTCTTTTTCTGATGTGGGACTTTCAATGGAGTTTCCAAGCCCAATTTTGAAATTACGAGGATGCAATTCCCAAAAGGTGGGAAGGATGTAACACCCCAGGTAAATAAAGAATATGACATTTTTATATTTATCCCTATTTGTGAAAAAAAATATTAATATTATTTAAAGGAAACTCTATGCTCGATGGCATACCCAATACACGACAACGAGTTCCTTTGAAATCTTACGTTGCACTCTAATAATAAAAAAATATTATTTTAAATGGCAGTTAATGCCTAGCCATTGTAATGGAGGGAGAGAACTGAACTAACTAAAAATGATTATTTATGTTTGTCAAATATTTTTACTTTTTCAAATAAATGTTAGAGGATTAAAAATGCGAATGAATCTAATTTTAAGGGTAAACATTCTAATATTCTTTAAAAGGTCGATTAACCGACTTTTGATGGAGAATCTATTTTTGACAATTTTATGTGTTATATTTGAAAAAATAAAATTCTTCTTTAGAATCGGGACATCAAAATTTACTTTGTGTAAATTTTTGGTATTTTTCCGATAAAGTTTATTTTTTAATGAATATTGAAAAATGTTGTATTTTAATTCGAAACAACTTTTTAATCTAATTTATTTATATGATTAATTTATATTTTGAATTGGTTTTAAAGTTCAATTAGAATAAATTTTTACCATTTAATCCAATTTTGGTCATTGGAATTAATTTCACTTTGAAATCAGACTTAAACGAGTGTCAATCTTTTGATACTTATTGTTTCATAAAAACACGTAATTTTCTATGTCAGAAAGAAATTAATTAATGCAACTTATATGTTTTGAATTTTGTAGAAAATAATTCATTTTTGAATTCGGAATATCAAATATAGATTACGGTGAAGTTTTGGTATTTTTCTGAAAACATCAATTTTTGATGAATAGTGAAACCACTAAGTGGAACTTATAAAAACTGATTTTCCGTTTAAATGAAATTTTTCCACCTCTGTTTTTTGAATTTCAAAAATCCGACATACATGGTTGTCAGTAAGATGTAAAATGTGGTTCAATAGAATTAAAATAATTTTTTGGTGAATAGTAACTTTTAAGTTTTTAATCGCGATTAGTGGTAATTAATGTAGTTTAAGGTAAAAATAATGTTTTAATAATATGAAATGACCTAGACACATGACCGACCAAGAAACTCCATGGGTCAACTTGGGGACCCCCTGGAGCCAATTTGGTAGGAAAATGACATTAAAACCTTTTTATTTAAAGTTAAAATAAAAGGTCACAAACATGTGTAGTTTTACTAAAACAATTTTTACATGGGGTTATAAAAGTCATATTTTTTACTATAAATATTAATTATAAATTTAAAAAGATTTACTACATCATGATATTTTTTTTATAATTTTTAGACATTAAAGAAATTAAATTATTTATGACAGCATGATGATGCACCGATTACCTCATTATTTAACGATTTAAATAAAATAAAAAGATAATGTAAAATCTAAGACATACACTTGTCAAAATCCTATTGGATTTTTGTATTTCGAACTATTATCATCTTATCCTAGAAATATATAATTGTGAGTCCTTTAAATTCCGAAATGAATTTTATAATAATGTTACTTTTTAAGACTTTCCAAGAGTGCCCCTCCTCTCCTCTTATAAAAGGCCCCCACCTCTACCACCTTACCTAAACCTCTCAAGCCTTTCTCTCAGCCAACCCCTGCCCATTTTGTCTCTCCACATCCCTCTCGTACTCCTAGAAGCCTCAATTTGGTCATAGGTCTTTCCAAGGAAGCCTTTGAACTCAAATCAAAAAGAGTTACCCGATTTAAAGGTAGTGTCTTCTCTTGTGTGCTTATGTTTTATTTTGCTTCTCCAACATCCTAAACTCTATTTATTCGTTTATTTTGTAACAAAACCAGTATCTTAAATATACTAGGATGTTGTTATAATATGTATTCGAGCTACACTTACACACACATCCGTCTAATGGTTAAAGAACATACGTTTCTATGGATGGCGAATTACTGACTCACAAAATGATGATTGTTCAATATTATTTTAACACCTTTAAAGGTGGCCATTAAGATGTCACTTTATTTTATATATTATATATACGGTGTTTACATTTTCCATATGCTTATGTATTTTATATTTAAAACATACCATTATGCTTTTCCTGTTGTGAAAATGCGATAATTTAATATGAGGAAGTGTGGACTACCGCCCCTCAAGTGATGTGACTCGTTCATGCAATACTTGGAATGTATAAAGAATGAAATTAATAAACTTATGTGACCTATATAACATATATATTATACTGTAATTATAATATATATATATATATATATATATATATATATATCTCAATTGTTTTTAATTCCATTAATATGTCAAAGAAATGAAAGTTGCGTTCATGCGTACGTACGGCCTACCATCTCCATGAACGGTGCATTTTATTTCCTTTTATCTCAAAATTTTATGGAAGAGTATAAAATGAATATTTACGGGATATATAATATATTTGAATCATCAATACTATTCTGGAGATGATTTACTTATAACTACATGGACAATCATTTTCAAACAAGTTCATTTTTGAGTCATGTACCAAACATCAACAAAAACGTCTGATATGAACTCACATTATTATCCAATTACTATAACATTATAATATGGGATATTAACTGAATAATAATCTTTAAAGGAAGACCTTAAGTAATTATAAATTGATCAAAGTTTATTATTCAAGAATATAAAGAAACGAACATGACAAGTCGGACTTGATGTAAGGGATCCTACCCCTCTCTTTATTTTTACGTACACTCTTTTATGTCATTCCTTTTAAGATCATCTTTATTATGAATGGGATGTTATTTTATTTTACTCTTACTGTAATTTTTATGTTCATATGATGATAGAAACTATTTTTTCTCATCAATCTATTTTGGATGTTTTTATTGGCACCGTTAAGCTGCCGAAATTTAGTAAGGGGCTTTTATCTCACTTTGTGTTTTCGTGAGATTCATGCTACATTTTCCAATATTTCCATTTGAGTTGTGTATGTACTGTCCATTATTCTACTCTTTGTGTAACATAATTCCATTTATGAGTATTTACATCAATTTTTTATAGTCCATCTTTCATGGGGTGTACGTTTTGAAAGTTACCCAAATCGGTAAGGAAACCTTTCACCCTCCTCTTTTTAAAAGGCTTCATTTGTTATGTCTTTTAATTTACATCTTTTGATGTTGGGTTATGTTATTCTATATCCTTATAGATGTAAATTTTATTTCCAAGTGATGGGATACCATTTTCTCTCTCATAAACTAATTTTATGAATTTTAATGTGAGGTCGTTAGGCTGTCAAATTTTACAAAGGGAAATTTTTAACCCAATTTCGATTTCTTTGGGTTCAACATGTAGTTATTGAATATGTCATCCTTTGAATATATGTGAATGACATTTTATTGTTTTACACTTAATATCCACTTATATTGGGTGTATTTATATTTTTCTCACATAATTATTAGCTTGATTTATCTTTAATTTAAGGATACATTCTTTATAATGGATTTCATCTCATTTTACATTTCTATTGAGACTTCATTGTTATACACCAATTCACTCTTATATGGTGTATATACTATCCCTTGGAATATTATATCATGAATACATTTATTCTCATGATATTATAAAGTTTCTATTAAATATTATTCCTCAATTATGGTATTCAAGTTTCTCTCATTTTGTTAAAAACATTTAACTAAAATATCGTTTTAAAATTTTTAATGATTTATTCCTATAAATATTTCTCATTAATATCCATGTTTTCAAAATGGTTTTAAGGATTTCATTTTATGGATATTAATGGTTTAAAAGGTTAAAAACTTCAAAGTGGTATGGGACACTTTTATTCAAAAATCACTTTATTAAATGTTTTAAATGGTTTTGAAAATGGTTTTAAAATGGATTCGTTATCTTAAAATGTTATATTGTTATTGCAATGTGGGAATGTTATCTTTACTTTATTCTTAAGTTATGTGCTATGATTATGTTATGGTTCTTGGGTGTTTTTTATGAAGATGGGTGGTTCCGTGATAAACTAAGGGAAGGTGAAGCCGATATAGCTCTCCAATGCATTGGGTAACGTGAAGGAGTTAAGTGTTAAGGTTTATCCAAAGAGTTTTATGGAATATAATGTGATGGGTATTCCAAACGTAACCACGAGGTTTACTCCCTATGTAAGAATGTTATGAATGCCTCAAGTTACCTTTATGTCTTATGATTTCTATGATTTATTCATGATTTTATGAGGAATGTTAAAGTGCTTATGTTTTATGGGTAATGTATGATTTCATTCTTATGTATATATGTACTCATTTATCCTTTCCATACTTTTTATAACCCTTACTAAGCTTTTTATGCTCATCCCATGTTTTTGAAATGTTTTTCACAGGTCAAGGGATTGGTACATGATATGATGATAGTGTCAAGGAAGTATCAAGAAAGAATCCATGTTTTATTTAAAATATGTTTCCGTTGTTGGGAAAAATGAATACTATCTTTTATGTAACCACTTTGTTTAAATTTGGAATGTAATGCAAGTTTTATGATCTAATTCTCTAAAACTCTAAACCTGAAAACACCCTCAATGTGTAATCTTCTAATACCTCAATATTAAGTATTGTTTAAGGCTGGGGCCTTATAATACACCTTATATATCTTCAATAAGGAATTATATATAAAAAGAAATGTATGCTTAAAAACAATATATTAGTATTATTTACATTTAAACTCAATAATTTTATCGGAACAAATAATGTTATTTTATATGAAGACCTTCCTTTGGAGGCTACCCATATATAGAAGTCTTAACCCTCTTAGTACTACCCAAGGAGTAGGCCTTGTCCTGTGTACCTACACATTTGATGGATTCCACTAAACAATTGTATTATTATAGGGGATAAAACTCCCTCTAAACAATGTAGTAGTGATTCTAAAATAACATTGCAAAAGTTCCATTACAATCTTGTTAGTGGTAGTTTTATATAAGTGTGGGTTAAGTCAAAAAAATATAAGAGATTATTTTAAATGGGGTTTAGACTTGTTCTATTTTTTCATAGAAAAATTAATCGACACCTCATAAAATTATTTTTTCAAAACATTTAGCTCTATTTAGATGTTTTTTTAATTTCCTCTAAATTAATCAATTCAAAAAAATGTTATAAGAAGCTCCTCATTCTACATATACCAACACCCAGTGAGATTTAAAGATGAGTTTTTTTGTACTTGCCTTCACACTTAAACAATCAACATCATGATACTTTTAAAATATTAATATAAATATACATATTTACATATAAAAACATGTGTTTATATAAATACATTTATACCAGTCACACAAACAAATGTTTATTTTTTATGTCACTATTTGTGTTTATGTGTGTGTGTAAATATAATATATTTATATCTTAACTATATTAAAACACATCTATTATATTCAATTAGGGAGAAATGATTCCCATTTAGTAGGTACCCCCTCATAGGTAAATACCATATGCAAGAAAGGGGAGCACTCTCAAGCCAATTATGAGGATACTCCAAAGAAAATGATGTGTTCCGATGCTCATAAACAAGCACACCCAAGGAGATCTTCCAAGAAGGAAGAATTAAATCTGAAAGGAAAAGGGGATATTTCCCCTAAGAAAAAATCATTATGGAGATAATATTTTAGAAATTTCTAGGTACATCCTAACCCTAGAACATTATTTTACCTTAATCTTATATCTGAGAAATATAAACAAAAAATAATTGGAATTTCTAAGCCTAAGACAAATTGCAACATAAAAAACTCTCAGCTAGAGAGAAAGGGTTACACACTACTTAGTTCTGTTCAGCATTCCACTAGTCTAGAAATACTGTGGTTCTTGTTCATAACACAATTTTCATCCAAACTCTAGTTCATGTGGATGAGAAAATATTCACCTTCAAGTTCCTCACATAAATTCATCCTACATATTCCTCAATGTTTTATAGATTACATAATTATATTGATAGAAGATAATTGTGGTTGCAAATTAAAGAACTATCCATTACATTATCTGACCCATGGGTTGTCATGGGGGACATTAATTTCATTCTCTATGTGGATGAAGAAACTGGACATGTGTCTGGTGGCTTATCTACGATACATTTCAAAGCTTGTGTGGAAGAGTCCAATCTGATTGAAATCAACCTAGTTAGAGCCAAATATACTTGGTATAGGAATCATCTATGCATCATGAGATCAGGAAATATTGATCATGACTTTAGGAATGACTCAATACTTGAGAGTTGGAAATCTATATATTTTGTCACCCTTGCTAGGAATAATTTAAACCACCATCCAATTTTACTCAACTTCATTGATACGGGAGATAAGCTCCCTATTCCCTTTTAGTTTAATAATGCATGGACTTACCTCCCGCAATGCTACCAAATTGTCAAGGATACATGGTCCAATGAAGACAATAATGGAAATCTTTTATCCTAAATTATTAAACTCAAAGTCCTAAAAATAAAGATGAAATAGTGGAGACAAAAAATATCCATATTCCTCGATCAAGACAGTGATGCCCTTGAGAACTCCCATCATCAAATTCAATAATCAATTACTAAGGATGAATTCAATGCTGACCTTTCACAAGAAGCCATAATTTCCACTGAGCTAAACAACATTATCCAACTTAAGGAAGGCATTCAGAGATAACTGTTCAGAGTCAAGTGTCTCACAGATAGAGATAAACACACCAAGTTTTTCAATTCCCTTCAATGGGAAAAAGTTAATAGGAATTTATCTCTCTTAATGCATGGAGACAAAAATTTAGACCATCCATAAAGAATATCACATCATATTGTATCCTACTATGAGAATATCTTTAACGGTCCAAGGAAAAATGAGGAAATAATGGATGGTATCATTCCCAAACATGTTACCAAGGATGATGAAATTATTTTTAATTGAGTTATACTTGATTTTGAAATCAAAGATCTTGTTTTTGGTCTCAAAAAGGAAATATCATTGGGATCTGAGGGCATCACAAATCACTTCTACCAGTTCTACTAGGATATCATTCACATAGATGTGTATATATTGGTTAGACAATTTTTCATAGATAGATCTCTCTCCAAATGATTTAATACTCTATTCATTTAATTAATTCCTAAAGTGGAGAATGTTGGTGATGTCATTCAATTATGGTTGATTTCTTTGGTAAATACCACCTACAACGTCATCACAAAAATACTTGATAATCATCTCTCTATTTTTTAGAAAGATTACCTCATGTAATCAGTTTGAATATTTCAAAGGAGGGGAAATTGAGGATTTCCTCTTAAATACCTCTGAGTTTGTGAACCTTCTTAAAAAGTCTAGTATAAAAGGAAATATTTCTCTCCAACTTGACATCCGGAAGACCTTTGAAACTATTTCCTGTGGTTTTATTGGTCATATTATTCATGATTTTGAATTTCAAATGAGCGTCATTTAAAGGGTGAATGATCTTATCAGCTCTGATAAAATTTCTATTCTTATTAATGGTTCAATAAAAGGATACTTTAAATGCATCAGAGGGTTCAAACAAAGATATCCACATTCTACCATCATTTTTGCAATCAATGGAGATTACTTAAACATGCTTCTACATTACATGGCCCGTAAGTGCAACATCAGTAAAATCAGAGCAGCTCTGTGTATTGTTGCTCCCTCTCAACTTCACATTGTGGATGACATTATTATCTTTTCCTAGGGAGAAAAAACCATTACACTCATAAAGAAGGCCCTTCATCATTATGAAAATGTTTCTAGATAGAAGGTTAATTAGAGAACTTCCATCATATGTTTTTGAAAAAACATCTCACCCTCTAGGAAATCCAACATGATAAGTGATCTCAAAATTAAAGATGGTTCTTTCCCCTTCAATTATAGTGGGGTTCCCATGTTCCTTGGAAGTCCTAGCCTCTCTCAAATTCAAGAGGTATTGAGTCAAATTCGAATAACTATTTCCGCTTGGAAGGGTAAATCCCTTTCAATGACAGGAAGGATGTGTCCTGTTAAACATTTGGTAACTTCAAAGCCTGTTTACCCATTCATGGTTTATTCTTGGGATGAATCCATCATCAAAATAATTATTTCCCTAATAAAATATTTTGTGGGAGGTTGGAATCTCTCAAAAAAGAATGTAATGATACCACCGTGGAAAACAATTATGTCTTCCACCAAATAAAGGGGGTCTTGGACTCAAGAGCATTGAATCCTTTAACCAATCCCTACAAGACCATTAAATTTGGAGACTCATTAACAGAAAGTCCCCCTCTATAGACATCCATCACTCAAAAATCCGTTATAGGTTTATTAAAGGAAACCTGACTCATATTTAATCCACTATATGGCCTGGTCTGATGAATGTTTTTCAAGATATTTACAACCACTCTCACTTGTTAGTGAATGATCATTCCACTTGGAAACTATAGAGAGATAATTGGACTGGTGTTCCCCTTACTCATAGTGTTTACCCCACTGATCAGGATATTGAATATAACTCCTCTATTAAAGAACATATTTTTTAATGGAGTTGTTTCCACCTCACATCAAGCTCACTGTTTCCAATTATGAATTTCTAGACACCTATGACCTGCTTATATGGGAACCAAGTCCGAATGGGATTCTAGAACTCAAGGGATGCTTTATGCTCTGGATTCAAGGTACCAATACTAAGATAAAGGATTTCAATAAAAAATTTCTATTTCCATCTCATTTCACCTTACTTAGGATGATCTTTCCCAATAAGCTGTCAGTTGAGGTGAACCGGCAGCGGGTGGTAATTTCCCTATGTTCACGCTCTACTTTGTTCCAACAACACCGTGATGATGTAAAATCCCTATTTTTATTCTAAAAAACAACCAATTCTCTCTTGAAACATGTTTCTTTCTGGTTCGGGACTCATCCTATGCAGAATGATTAAGCTTCGAGTTTTCTACTGCACCTGTTGGCTTTCCCCCATTCAATGTAGGTATGTATCATTTTTCCGGTTGCCTGTATAGTGGTGTTCCATCATATCTGGAGAGTTCAGAATAAAAGAATTCATGAAGGGGCTGTCTTTAACCCAACTATCACACTCTCTGAAATTCTATCCATGGAGCAACATGCGGACATCCTGCATAATGACTGATGTGACAACCTGGTGAAGGACCTTTCTATTTTGAAAAAGATTTATATTCATGGAAATATTCCTTGACCTCGGGTTATCAATGAAGTCTTCTAGACTCTCCCATTTGAGGGATGGATCAAATAAAATATGGATGTTACTTTACATGGTAACCCAAAACTAGCAGGATATGAAATAATCTTCATTGAACACATTGAGGATTTTATTTAAGGACATCATGGCCCATATAGTAATGCCACAACTCTTGAAGACGAAATTATGTGTTTAATCAATGATGTTTAGATTTCATGTCAAAGAAATTGGAACAAGTATTGGTTAGAAAGTGAATCAATGACAATTGTGCATGCAATTAGAATGGGGAAGCTCTATTTGGCATGAAAAATCACCTTGAAATGGAACAAATTCCTCAAAGAACTTGCCTTAGTGAACTATATCATCACACACATATATCATGATGTTAATCAACCGGATGACTGCCTTTTAAATAAGGGGGTATTCATTAACATGTGTATCCACTATTTTAGTATCCTTTTGAGCTGATTGATATTATCCAAGTGGATAAATGTAAATTTCTTTCCTTTCAACTCTTATAACTCTTTTTTCAATATTTTAATCCATGTTACTTTCTTTTCTAAAAAAATATACACCCAAAACATTATTCACATTATATATAGTTATTTTATTAAATGTGTTTTAAGTATTTATATAATCTATTAGTATTATTATTATTAAATATATATTTATATTATAAAAATTAAAGGAGGTTTTATTTGATGAATTTATTAAATAAATTATTTTACATATTATGATCATGTATTTAGGTATTTATATTATAATTTATGTTATAAATCAATGATATTAAATATATTCAAATTGTAATTTAAAATATATTAAACATAATTGAGTAAAAATATAAATATATTATATATTTATGTATAATTATTTTTATATATACAATATATAATAAAAATTATTAAATAAATTCATATAAATTATTTATATAAAAATATATCTATATAATATGTTTATTTAATGTATTTAAATACATTTATATAATGAATTTGAAAAATATATATAATTATATATATGTTAACATATATATATTATGAATCTTTTTTATTGAAATAATTTAGATGGGTTTAGAAACCACCTCAAATTTTTTAGAACATGTTCTTATTTTAGCAATTGTTTTCCAAAAAACTCCTATAAATAATAATTTATAGGTGGTTTAAACAAGATAAATAGAAAATTCCTTGAGTTAAAAAAAAGGTAAAATTGACCAACGAATAATATTGAGATGATATTTATAAGTATTGGGGGGTAAACATCAAAAAATTTATTTTTTATGATTGAATGATTGACCGGTTGATTAGTGGTGTGAGACCAATCAGTGGAAATATCTAGAAATTAGAGACTTTTCAAGTTATGATGAAATAATATATTGTGACCTAAAATTAGAAATTGATTTGGGACATTCACATTAGTCTCACGGATTGAATGATAAGGAGTAGAGAATAGAGCCCAATTTTTTAATAAATTTTGAGCGTGGAAGAGATATAATGAAACAAAAACCAACCCTGTGAAATAACTATGGGAAGAATCCTTCAGGAAATTCTCTTCGAGGAAGTAGATAATGATCCAATTATGGATGAGGATAAAATATATATGGAAAATATCCTAGATATATAGTTATATAACATATAAATTCTAATGATAAATGGAATATGGTGCATGTAATAACCTCATTGCAATTCTACAAGTGTGGGGATCATGGATATATCAATAATCAAGGTACATATTATAAGATAACGGAGGGAAACTGTGATCAACCACAACAAAGGAAAAGGGAGTAAGTTTGTACTTTTTCAATCATAATATCTAAATTTGAGGTTCCAAATTATGTTGTAAAAGTTATACTCATTGTACACTGAAATATAGAAAGTATATTGATTGATTCTAATTTAAAGAATTATTTTATTTCATTCAACTTTTCAATGAACATAATGTTAAATACTGAAATTTTAATAGTAGAGGTATCTGTTAATACTCATAGAGGAACTGTTTGATAGTAAATGATATATATAGATTCCTTTATTAAATTTTGTGGGAACACTATCTCTATAATATTGGTGGTCATTCCAATGGTGGAATTTGACATAATACTTGGGTTGTATTGGTTTTCAATGTAAGAGTCCAAGATCGACATTTGAAGTAAGAAAATATTTGGTGTCATTAAGGAAAAAACTATAATTATCTATAAATAAATGGTATACTATCCTAAGTATTTCCAAGAACCACATATTCTTTTCTCTCTTTATAGGAATTATTCGTGTATAAGTAAAAGAAAGAGAAAGTAAAAGGATAGGATTTGTGCCCGTTATTCGTGAATACATTGATGTATTTCCTAAAGTGTAACTTGGACCTCCCCCAAAAATAAAGGTAGAGATATCAGTTGAACTCATACTGATATCGAAGACAGTATAAAAACCACATATAGATTAGTATATGTATTCTTTGAAGAATTAAATAAAAAACTTCAATATATTTTGGAGAAGGGTTGTATTCGACCAAGTGTGTGTCCTTGGGGAGTAAATATTCTATTAGTTAAGAACAATGATAGGTAAATGCAGTTATGAATTGATTACAGATAACATAAGTGATTACAATGAAGAACTAATACCCTATTTTATAGATTGATGATTTTTTTAAACCAACTTCGTAGGGCTTAATTACGGTCAATGAATTATATATGATATGGGTATTTTCTGCTATGGGTGAAGAAATATGATATCTTAAAGACACAATTTCAAATAAAAATATGTAAATAATGTGATTATTGTTATTTACTTTGTATTGAATAATTTCCATCTGTATTAATGGATTTTATGAATATTCTTTAGAGGCTATATTGATAACTTTTTTTTGTGCTATTTATTAATGATATTATTATATATTCTAAAACTCAGGGGGACCATATAATTAACGTTTTAATAACTATGTGTAATGATATAAAGTTTAAAAAAAATTAGAAAATGTGTATTGAGGTTACAATAAGTAATGTTCATATGATACATCGTGACAAGTGAAGTAATCTTAGTGGATCCAATAAAGAAATAACATATAGAAGAATGAGAACATCCTATAACAACAATTGAGTGTTATAGTTTCTTTATTCTATAAAGACAATATATAAGGCTTCTAAAATCATTTCATGGATTTATAATCCTCTAACCATGTTAACTATAAGGTGAGTTAAGCATATATGGGAAAAGGAGTGTGAATAATGTATCCAATAATTGATTAAGGGGATGGTTTGTACCCAAGTTATGGCTTTACGTTCTAATGGAGAAAGAATTTTTTATTTACATTGATGAATTCTTGAAGGGACTTTGATGTGTACAATTGAAAAATGAAAAAATGATTTCTTATTCATTTCAATGGTTAAATCCTCATGAAGAGAATTGTATTACCCATGATTTGGAGTTATCTATAGTTATCATTTCCTTAGTGATATGGAGACACTATCATTATGAAGTGAAGTGTAATATATACACCAATCACCTGACTTTGGAATTTTTATTCACACAAATGGAAATGAACATGAGATAAAGAAGTCAGTTAGATATTATTATGGACTATGATTTTTTATTCATTATAACCCATGAAAAGAAAAAAAATTGACTTTTATGTTATGTAGGAAAGGCCACAAAGTTCTTGTGATAATGAGGATTAAATGATATCCATTGATCAATGAATTGATGAATATAGAAATGAAATTTATAACGGTAGTGACATCATCAATCCTATCTGAAATGATTTATCATACCTATAAAGAACATTCTAATGTCTAATGGGGAAATTAAGAGTTTAATAACAGTATTTTGTTGGAAAACCATTTTTCATTCTATAATTAATATAAAATATACATTTACTATTCTAAAAATGAAATATTAAAAAAACACTTCTCAAATTTATACAACAAGAGGGGAAACAATGGGTAAGTTTGTTGTTTTTCATTTTCCATAACCACAAATTTAATTTCCTATATTTAGAAATTAATAAATAATCCTATATCATTTTCTAGAAATAACTTCATCTCCAAAAATTTCATTCACTCCCAATCCATTAATAACTATGTTCAACATATTTTCCCTTTCTATATGTTATTTATGGAGTTTGTAAGGTTCCAAGAAATGCTCCCCAATATTTAAGAAGTTGTCACTCAAGGTAAGGGATTCTCCCCCTCTTCCTTTTTATCGAAGTAATTATATTGTAGTTTGTCTCAAAATTTCAATATTATTATATTCTCATGTATTTTTGGCCTTTACATTAACATAAAAATGTTTTTATATCAATGTCACGCTTCTATTATATCTCATTTAACATGTTGTATAAACCACATTGTATACCTGTTATGTTATTGGGGTCATAATTTCTTTTTCAATTCCTCTATTTTTTATTATATGAATACCCAACCCAATATTTATTCATGGATATTGATATATAATTTATTATAATTCGTTTAAGGGAGGATTCCATGTATTACCCCATATTCATTTTTGTTGGTTAAAAATGATGAAATGATCATGTCCTTAAACACTTATATACTCAATGGATTTTTACAAAACCCATTCATTATTCTCTATGGGTTACTGATGAAATGATTTATTATAATCTAATTCAAAATCCAGAATTAAGATATTTGAATTTTTCACCTTGATATCTATTTAATTAATTCGTAAGATAATGACTCTCTATATGTGATGTGTTTATGATATCTTGGTAAATAGATATGGTAATATATTTTAAGAAACATTGGTGAGGAACATTGGTGATATGATTAAGAATGTATCTATTTATTTTGAAACTGAAGATTCACTATATATTTCACATACATATTATAATGATCTCATGTTATTTCTCATTTTTTATCCTCAATTATTTCTCATGTTCAATTTACATTATTTATCCCTTATAAGGATTTATTATCACCATTTTCAATTAATGTATGTCCCCCAAAAGTCACTTGTAGTGAGGTGAACTAGAATAGGAAAAAGGAATCTTTAAAAATAATGACTTTGTTTATGGTTTTCTCTTGTATTTTATGCATTACAAGCCTAGATTCCAGGTCACAAAACATAAAGATTTTCTACAAAGTTATTCAAGTAATATTGTTTCGAGGAACTATATTAATGAGAATATATTAAAAATAATGGTATTTATAGGTCCCTTCTAGATTACCAATTGTATTGGAAACATAGATTATGATTTAGAACTTATACTAAAACAATATTGAATATATGATGTGTTCTATGTATAAATTTTGAGGAATTATATACCCGATCCATCACATGTACTAAATATGAAAGTTTTGTAATTAAAACATAATCCCTTTTATAAGAAGAAACTAGTTGAGATATTGGATCAAGGAGATAATATGATAACCTGGTCTAATACTCAGAGAATACAAATTTAATAAAAACCTTCTTTAGATATTGTTTTTTAAATAAATAATTGAAACTGTATTAAGATTATCAATAGTTATAATACCCCTAATGAATATTAAGTCACATAAATTAAAAGGAAATTTTAGGTTCTTACTTTTAGATACTTGGGAAAAAGTTTTAACAAAACAAATCTTATTTACTTCTCATCATAATGAAAATATTAAATGATCCCACAAACTAATACTACTTAATACACAATAATTATATAACTACACATGAGACAAAATAATTCATAGTAAGTATTCAACATCTCCGACATGATTTCCACACATTCATTTATATTATATACTTATCATGTGTAATAAATTTCACAAAAACCCGAGGAAATAGAAACATAATAAGGGTGATATCAAATGATCAGTAAGGGAAATCGTATATTTGAAACTTTCATATAATGAATAATATGGAAGGAATGAGGACGATTCAAATAATTCCATGTCAGTGAACACATAAGAATGAAATAAATCCATAGATGACATACAAATATAATTAATCTCAAGTATAAAAATTATATGTCCCATATAAATGAAAGATATAATTCTTGAAATAATACCACCAAAAAAACCAATACATAACGATCTTAGAAATCATGGTCATTAATTAAAGGCCTTGGGAATAAGAAATACTTTTTTGGGCATGCATTAAAAAAATACCCAAGGTATCATGTCTCATTAGGCATATCCATTCATGTAGGAAAATTATATTTAATTAAGGTATGAAAATATAGAGTGTCTAGAGAAGAAATAAATTGGAATGAAAAATAATTCATATAAAAGAAGATCATTTGGATGGAAAAAGGATGTGATAGATCTCTATTAATATAATACCTTACAAGATAATAGTATGATAGGATTTATAAATCAATCCATAGATAATAAAAACACCAGAGAAAGAAATAATGTTTAGAATAAAAATAATATTCGAAGGAAGTAAAATTGAGATGAAAACACCGTTATAGTAATGGAAATACAAGACTCAAAAACTACCAAGGATACAATGAAATTAAAATATAAAGAATTGTAATATATTAAATAAACATAATGGAGATAAAAAAGTGAATATAACATATAATGGAAAACATGGTTAACGATATAAAACATGTTTCATAAAATTGAATATAGAGAAAAATAACACAAAAATCATTATAAACATTTAAATAAATTTTTCTTGAGTTATAGAATATCAATGGAACATTAAATACCATAAAAATGAAAGAATCATGATATAAAATATAAAATTAGTAGTAATAATACCATAATAATGAAAAACATTTTATAACATAATTATGTCTTAAAAAATTTAAACATGAGACAAAGAATCCCATACAACATGAGTATCATGAAAATCAAAATCTTTAAAGGGGAATGAGATTAAAAGTAAAAAGTAAAATACTATGAATGAAAATTCATGATATAGTAAAATAATTAGGTATTGTATACTCCATATAAAAGTCTATTGGTTTATAATTAGTATCTTGTCTAAAAAAATGAATTGAAACCACAAAACCACTTTCATGTAACATATTATTTGAAGTTGGAATAATTTGATAATGAGGATATAAGGAATAATTATAGAATAAAATGAAAATAATTAGGTAATAAAATAAAAATTGTTCATTAATAATAATTAATCAAAATTGTAAGAAAAAAATTAAATATGAATATTTTCAAATCAATGTAATAAAAATTGTTAAGAATAAAAATTATTAGTTCAGTAACACATTAATGAAAATAAAAATAATAAAAATATTAGATTTGGATGTATATATCCTGGGAAATAGAATAAAATATAGATAAATAATTTTATATTGAATTAAATCATAATAAAACCATAGAAAATGATAATGGTTCACAAGATACAACATTTCTCAAATAGTAATAATTTAAACCAATAATTCCTTACTAGATGCATAATATTATTAGTAAAAAACCATTTCATAATGATCTATAAGGAGTAGTATTAGATCCTTAAAAAAGTATTAAATACCATAAAAATAATCGAATCAGTAGAATAAACCAGACTCATAAAAATATATTTTGATAATAATGTTTGTAATTAAAAAAATTGAGTTATCACCCACCCCGCAACTTTGATGACACTTAAATCAAAATAAAAAAGACGAAATGAAACTAATTTAGATTTTTTTTGTGAAATGAATAAAAAATATATATTAAAAATAATTCATATTAATTAAATTTGAATAAAAAATTGTATATGGAATAAATGGGCCATAAAATAAAACTTCTCTCAAATAGTAACAATTGTGACCAAGAATACTTTATGAGTAACATAGTCATTCGGTTTAGAATAATTTTATAATGATGGAAATGGGGAAATGTGGTTACCAATATATACGATTGTTTAAATATAATTTAATATAAAAACAAAATTATTCTCCTTAAATATTAATGAAAACATAGAATCCTAAATTTAGTATATAAAAGAAAAGAAATTAGGGATAATTAGTACACATGTTGAGGACTTAGAATTTACCTAGGAAGGCTTCTTTTAAAATGAAGGGATTAATCTAAAATATTTTGATCATAAGATTAAGAAGGTGAAATAGGATTATATGGGAAGGAAGAGGGGTAGTTTTTCAAGTGGAAATTTAAATTTTAAAATCCATTTAAGGTGTGGTGAGAGGACCTTTTTTTAAGTGCTATGAATAATTTTATTATAAATATTTCAACCTAATATAAAGAGAGAAAATCATTCACCTATCATTGTTGAAAAATGGACATTAATTTATTTGGGGATAATATAAGGTTGATCATCTATCAACAATTAATTTTCAAACATATTTGAATCATGTCTTTATTTCCACTAATCTTATAATTTTCAATTTTACAATTTTGTTTTTTTTCTGTGGAAGCTTGTTTTTACCTAAGTAATCCAATTTTAATAAATAAAAATATTATATCCCTTATTAACTTATTTCAAACTAATGCTTCCAAAAATTAAATCCATTTTATCATATAAAATTTATATTTTTAATAAAAATTAATTTTAACATTAACCCATATAATGTTTAAAACCCAAATGATTAGAAAAATTGTGTTTTCAAGATTAAACATTTAGTGTAGGATACAATTATCAATGTATTTTATTTTAATGAAGTAAATTGGTTTATTATAAAGAAAATAAATTTTATTTGGATTTAAAAATAATTTAATTCTTAATTTTATTGAAATAGTATATAATTAAAAAAAGGACACAAAATAGTTTTTGTTGAAAAATATTACTTATCTTATGAAAAATAGTTTTATAAATTAATAATCGTATTGTTAACTGTATATTTTTACACCTTTAATAAATCTCTGAGCATGATTTTTTAAATATTTTTTTTGATTTTCTTAAGTTTTAAAATAGGAAGAAACACTAAGATTTTAGTAAAGAAATATTTTTAACTATTCGCCTGAAAATACATTCTTTTCAAAAAATATAAAATGTTAATCATCATCTATTATTGAAATTATAAATGAGTATAAGAATTCATTTTTATCATATAAAAATAATAATATATATATAATAAAAATAAAAAATATGAAGAAATATTTTTATTGAAAAATGGGATTTTAAACATCACGTGTCTTTAAGTTTCTTACATATTAATTTATAAATAAACAAATATTTACATAATAGTAATAAATTTAATTTTACCATTTAGAATAATTTTTTAGTTGTGATCAATTTAATTTATTTAGGTAAAATACATTACCACTTTTTTAAAATGGATCTTATAAAGGAAATCTTTTCAAAAATATTAATCATTTAAAAATAATAATATATAATTTTTTTAATTAATTTTTATATCATAATATTCCAATGATTATATTATTCATGTAATTTTAATATGTTCTAGTTTGTTTTTTCTTGTGGTAACGTTAGTTTGGAGTTTCTTGTGAATAAGATATCAATGATAATATCAATTTAAAGGATCCAAAATCATTCACCCTTGTATTTTTCTCTCCAATATAAATTTCAAACACAATATTTTAATTATTACTCAATGATGAGTGTTGGTTAGGGTGTTCTTAAAATAATTATCATTCAGGATATAACATTTAATATAAAATCTTCTTTACTCTAAAAAAAATGTAATGTTACTTATTTTTTCTCAAAAAATGTTAATAATTCAAAAAATATCATACCCTTGTGTGTATATACAGTAACCATGCATTCTATATAATATAAAAATACAAAAACCATTTGAATCATCAAAACAAAAAACCACAATGAAATCATTTATCCATTCAAAAATTAATTTTATATTTTACGCTTAAATGTATTAACCACTAGTTATTATGTTTAAACTCTAATTATATATATAAATCATAATCTAAAAAATGAGATAAAATCACCAAACATAACATTGATCACCTTATAATTAAATCAAAAATCAATTATGAGGTTATTAATACTATCTGAATAACTTTTCATAAAATAAATCATCCCGTTATTACCTCAACATAAATAATTTATTAATCCTAATAATTATTGATGACTTAGTCACCGTTCTTTAATATGTTTCCCATGAAAGTATAACCTTTTCATAAAATCATATATCTTTGTTATTGGTACCATTTAATATAAGGTTACAAAAAATTAATGAAAATTTAATAATGAAAAACCCTTAGATATTTCATATAATCCTATTTATTTTTTAATATACCAGAATATAACCTTTAAATATCACTATATAATAATAATACATGTATATCAATGTTTAATTTATATTAAGATATCAACCTCACTACCTTAGGTATGATAGGGAATTTCTCCATTTCTATCACAACATAAATATACAAAATTTATCAACCATTTAAGTATGCTATCGTATTCTTTTATAAGACCTAGATGTTTCTACAAACATATGTCTCCCAACGTAATTTTCAAAATCAATTTTCAAAAAAATGCTTAAACTAAAATGGATAATATAATATCCAAAATATGATTATGAAAACAGTAATCTAAATATTGTTTCCCCTGTTAAACCTTCATTTTTAACATATGGTACTTTTTGCTCACTAAAGTTCTCTTATCTAATTACCCAAAACATTCAATAGTTCCTAAACTAACCTAAAGGGTCATCTATAATACCATTAAATTATCCTAAACCTATATCGTAATCTATAATATTTTCTATACTATATTTAAATACAAATTCTCATTCTCTTGCCCCACACTCCAAGAATTTGGTGCAAATATAAAAACTTTTTTAAATATAGACTTTTAAATGAACTAAAGTAGCCCAACTTTAACCATAAATAATTATAATATTACTAAAATATATTATTCAAATACATTTGATGGGGATTTTAGCTTTATAATTTTGTAGAATTAGAAACAAAATTAACCAAAAAAGCCAATGTCTTTCTCCTTATGTGGAAATTTTTTAAACTATATAAAATAATTACATAATCACAAATAAATCATTAATATTTCTCACAAAGTCTCCAGACATTCAATTTTATTATATAGATATCATGTTCAAAAAATTTATTTACTACACAGAGAAATGAAAACATAAGAAGGGAGAGATAAAATACTGAGTAAGTGAACATGTATATCAAAATATATTATTCAATAAATAATATAGAAGGAAGATATAAGAGTCAAATAATTATTTATATCTAAAAACAAGATCATGAAATAAATCAATGGATGCAATAATAATATAAAGAATGAAATGGAAACAATAATTGGTTCCCTAGTAATGAAATTCATAATTCTAGAAATCTAATTCCACTCTCTAATATAATATATCATGTTTTTAGACATCATGAACATCAACATGTCCCATAAAACGTCAACACATTCTATTTTATTCTAGACATATAATGGTTGTTAATTTTATTTAAAACCTAGAGAAATGAAAAAATAATAAGGGTGAGATAAAAAAATATATAAGGGAAAATTTATATCAAAATCTATCATGGAATGAATAATTTTGATGGAATAAATAAGAGTCAAATAATTCTATATAACAGAACACATGAGCTAGATATAAATCTATGGATGACATAAAATCTGAGAATCATGACCTAAAATATTCTCAATATTAATGTTAAATTATTCTCAACTAAAATCATAACATATAATGTTATCAAGAACCATTTGTGATACCAATTCTAATATCCCTGAACCACACTCCTAGAATTTAGGGACAATAAATATTTTATTTATATAAAGACTTTAAAATCAACTAAAGAGACCCAATTTGATAATAACACCAAATAATATCGAGTTACACATTCAAAGGACCATTAATGTCTATAACAATAAACAGGTATAAAAGAAATTACTAATAAGACCAATTCCTTTCTCCTTAAATGGAAATTTTTTCCACTATGTAAAAAATTACATAATCTATATTAGGTCTTCAACATGTTCCATAAAATAACAACACACACTTTTTTCTCATAGAACTATCATTTTATTACTTTTCTATAAAACAAGGTGAAATGAAAACTTATGAATGGTGAGATCAAACACCTACTAGGAGAAAATGTATTAAAACATTTACCATGGAATGAATAATAGGGTAGTAATAAATAAGATTTAAATAATATATTTATCTAAACAAATTATCTTTAAATAATTCCATGGATAACATGAAAATATAAAAAATGACATGGATAATAGTAATTGGTTCTTTAGAGATTAAATTCATAACTCTAGAAATCTAATTCTATTCCCTAATCCAATTTATCATGATCTTACACATCATGATCTTATAGATAAGGCCCTACGTTTTGGAAATATTTGATATCAGTAGGCATACAACAGAATACATATTATAGTTTTTCTTATGATACTTATTGGATCATTAAGATTATATCTACATTTGGAAATTCCCATCATTAATTAAATAAAATATACTATTTTTATGATGTAATAAATATTATTTACTATAAATAACCCACATTCTATATTAAACATTAAATATCCATATCTGAATAACAGTTATAGAGACTTCCAAAATTTCCCAAATCAATAAACAAAATAGAATTATATGTAACCACCCCTAAAATAGCATTTGTATTTAGAATGAGGTATACAGTTATGTTAATAACATTACCAATAAATCAATATAGGTAATGTTATGAATTGGAATAAAACTAGATATGGAACTAGTTATCTATCCCCACAGATCTCTTGGAATACATTAATGGCCTTCCCAATATACCACATGTTATTACCCATTTAAGACCTTATCAAATAAATAACCATACCCATAGGCTAACACATGTTCATTCGGTGTTTAATCGCTTCACTCACTCAAAAACAGAGAGGCAACCAAGGATTTCATCAATCTTGGACACTACTCCATGCCATCCATGCTTAAAAATGGAGTTCTAATAAGGTAGGCTCCCTAAAATATAGGACCGCCCTATCATAATAGGTAGTAACATTAAGAATTTTATTTCTCACATTTCTAGAGGTGTTTCACTATCAACCCCTTTAATTCTAAATGACCACATTATGGAACCAAAATATCAAACCAAAGTAGTGCATCTTCACTTCCTACTATGTATTGGCCCAAATACCATTCTTCATAACCTGACTATCCTCGAGCCATGGACCTGATAATATGATCCCTTGGGTCTCATGTAATATGATGGTTTCATTCCCCTCAATCCACAATATATTACCCATATGGTTTAATAATCAGACTAATTAATAACCCTGCTAGAAAAAAAAATTCTTTCCATTTGTTTTTTCCTCAATAACACACACCTTGTGAAATTTCCCAGAACACCACCAATCTTGACCACTACTAAAGTCCAATTATGTTGAACTATGGAGTTATTATCATGTATTATCCCAAAAATAATGGTGAACCTTATTGACAGGGGTAGTAAAATGTATCCTTTTATGTCTCAATTTTATAAAGGTGTTACATAGGATTTGGATGTATACCATTCAATAAAGGGAAGGAAATATAGAGTGTTCATCGAAAAAATAAATTGGAAGGAAAATAATGACTATAAAAGAAGATGTTTTAGAAATAAAAATGTATTAATGGATCATTATGAGTTTAATATAAAATGATAAATAGAATTAATTGGTTTATAAGGAAATCCATGTAGAAAATATACATGGAAAAAAGGAATCATGTTTTGAATACAAATAATATCTTTATTAATCAAAACTGAGATACAAATACCCTTAAAATAATGATAATGTATGAATAAAAGGAACATGATAAAGATACCATGATGTTAAAAAATATTAAAGTGAAATATATTCATTATACATTAAGTAAATTGGCTAATTAATACACTATATAAAATAAAATATGTCCAGTAATATCAAACATGTGACATTAAATTGAAAATAGAGAAAAATATCCCATACCACAATTGAAAAGTTTTAATCCAAACTACATGAGGGAATTAATTTAAAATGAAAAATTAAATATCATGAATAATGGAAGAATCTTGATACCAAATATCAAAGAGGATATAAGTAAACCATAAAATAGAAAAAATTATGTATATCATAATTGTGTCTCATGAAATAGAAACTTGAGACAAAGAAACCCTTACAACATGAGTATCATATAAATCCAAACCATTGAATAAGATAAATATTTATAATAAATTTAAATACCATGTAATGTAATTAATTAAATAATATAAAAAATGTCCATTATATACAACATATAAAAGTGAAATGGTTCAAAACAAGAAGCATGTGTAAAAATATTAAAATGATGGTCAAGAAGCACCTTTAAAGTAACATAATCATCGATGTAGGAATCATTTGATAAGAAGGATATAAGGAAGAATTCTAGAACACAGTAATATTATAAGAAAATAAAATTTAAAGTATTTATTAGGTATAACAAATCAATATTTTAACAGTATATTTCAATAATAATATTTGAAATTCAATGGTAGAAAATTTAGATAGAACAAGCCATAATAGCATGGATATCACATGAATCAGAATACAAATAAGTAATGGAACATGAATAATATTTCTATATCTCAGTAATTTGTAAAAAAAATTTAATATAATTTCATTGCAATAAAATGATTAGAAGGCCATATAAAAGGAAAAATGGTGCACAAAATACAAAATGGATCTATGAGTATGATTTGAGAAAAATAATCCCTTACTGATAACATAATTATTGAGGAAAGAATAACTTTTTAATGTGGTTATAAGGAAGAAATGTTGAACCCTAAAAAATAATGGGGAAATTATTTATAAATTATTCATTTTTAGAATAAATCAAACATGATACAATAGTTTTTAATAAAAAACCTTATGACTCAATGGAATAAAATTGAGTTAGCAAAAACCCTTACAGGTTCAGAAACACTTGAATCAAAATATAAATAAACCAGGGAACTTAATTTCGATTTTTTATGTCATTTTAATTAGAAAAAAATTTATTAATTTTTTGTTAATTAAATTATAATAACATATAAAAGGAAAAATGGTTTATAAAATATGACATGTTTCAAAGAGTAATAATTGAGACCAATGATCCCTTTTTATTAGCATAATATTTATTTTGAGAATTATTGGATAATGATGTTATAATGAATAATTTTTTTTAAAAAAATAAAAGAAGTTGGAAATACATATAAATTATTTATTTTTTAGAATAAATAAAAAAGAAAATAATAGAGGCTAATAAATTGTTTTAACTCATTGGAAGAAAATTCAGTTGGCATAAACCCTTACCTTAATTCCAGCTTAATGGAATTAGTATCTAACCATATATATAAAAAAACTATATTAACCACAAATTTCATAAAAATTTAATATTTATTACCTTTAATAAAATTAATTTATAATTATTCACTATATTTGTTTTAGTATGTAATTTTTTAGTTTTGATTACGTGTGTGAGTTTTTTTGATCATTTTCAAAATGTTTCATAACTACTGTATTATTGTTCATTATTATCAAAACGTTCATAATTCATAGGTTATACATGGAATTTAAATTTATATTTCATAATTGTTTATAACATTATAATTTTATTCTATGGGACTTTTGGTTATGATCCATAATGATAAATCCGACAATGATACTGTTTCAGGGGTTTTTCAGGAAGATTCATTAGTATCATTAATAATGAGTTTAATATTGATTTTTATATTATATAAATAAAAATAATAATTATTTACATTTTTGAATCATAAATTTATAGACTTTAAGTTCCCATATCCATCCAACATATAAAAAGTTTAGCACTGCTCAAGTATATTGTTCAAACGACCTAATCGGGATTTTTCAGTAGATGATAAATGATATTGAAGTGATTGAGTGGAAATATCATTATGATATAAGTATAAATAAATTATTTTGTTTTAGTTTAGGTAAATATCATAATATTAAATAATTATATTTATATGATTGGCTATATAAAGTTACTATATAGTATATGAAAGCCAATTTTTTCTATTAGAGTTCTCTTTCGGATAGTTTCATTTACTATGGTAATTTATTGATAATATTTTTAACATGATATAATATTTTTATTAACAAAACCTTAAAGTTTTAGAAAAACGGAAATTATTCCTTGAAATTATTATAATGAAAATCCAATAAAGGTGGCGATGAAAAGAAAAACAGAAATCAATAATATAATGAAATTAATATCCCTCATGTACGCATGGCTGATGATTTAATTTTGTGTAGAATGAATGAAATTTATTATATATTTTTTTATCATTTTATAATATAATTTATTTTCTATATATTATAATTTTTTTTAAAATTTTGCATTAGGACAATCTGTGTAAGGTTGTCTAGGAAAACATAACATGACACTTCGTGGTGGTGGTGGTCTGCAAACATGTAGAAATTTATTTTTCTTATAAATAGAAAAAATGGAAGAAATGATTAATAGTTATTAAATTATCATAATTATATAGTGAATAAATAAATTATTATGTCATTATATATAAATTTTAAAAGTATTTTTTAAAATGTAACTAGAGAAATTGAAATTAAAGATAATTAATACTCACGCTGAAGACTTGGGATTTCCCCAAGATGACACCTTATTAAGAATGGGAAAAAGATAATTTATTTTGAAAATAATGTTAATAAGGGGAAATAATATTATATGGTAAGAAATAAGGATTTTTTTTGCAGAGTAAACCTAAATTTTTAGAGGTATTGATGGGGTGGTGAGAGGGAGAATTTATAAGTGGTAAGACTAACGTTGTTTTAAATGTTTCAACTTAATATAACAATAAAACATTTTTCACATGTATTTTGGATAATAAAATGGATAATAATTTAGTAGATATTGATATATATTTTATCAAACCCCATAAATTTATTTCCACAAATGTTTTAAACATGGTTTTAATTCATTTACCCATAGAATATTTGCATTAGCCATTTTGAGTTTTACCATGGTAACTAATTTTTACCAAACTAATTTACACATATGGAATAATAAAATAACGAATATTTTTAAATAATGTGTACGTATTGATTCTAAATATGAAATATATTTTACATATAAAATACCTATTTGTTGAAAAAATTAATTTTAACGTTAATGCATGTAATTGGTCAAAATCTGTTTGTAGAGAAAATGTATTTTAAGATTAAAATTTATATGGAGGATAGTATTATCAGTTTATTTTATTTTAATAACATAAATTTTTTTATTATAAAATTTTTTGTGTATTTAAAATAAATCTAAAACCCAATTTTTAAAAATAACATTTTATTAAAATTAAAGGCAAAAAATAATATTATTTGAAAACATTACATAAGTTGTTAATATATTTTTTCAAACTAAATAATATTATTTGGAAATGTATTGTTTTACTCACATGAATATTTATTCATGAATATTTTTTAAAATTTTTTAAATTATTCATGCTACTTGATATAGTCATAAATGCTATGGTTTTTTTATAAAAACATGATTTTATAATATTCATCCAAAATATATCATTTCAAAAGAATATAAAAAAGAAAACCTATTATAATTTTAAACTTAAAAATTAAAAAATGTGTCTATTTTATTAAAATTAAAATAATTAAAATTTTATATTTTTAGTTATTTATATTAGAATACAAAATATAAAGAGATATTTTTCCATTGAAAATTGACTTTTTAAAATTCATGTGTATTTAATCTTTTTTAATATAGTTTTCAATGTAATTTAATATTTACATAATATTTTATAAATATAAATATTATATTTCATAAGAAACATTAAACAGTTATCGATTTATTTTTTAATGTAAAATAAAATACCCCTTTTCGAAATTTTTCTTTGAGAGAATTATTTTTTTAGAAAATATTAATAAAAAAATAATAACATGTAATTATTTTAATTGAATCTTATTTTTAATTTACTAATGAATATATTCATCATTTAAGTTAGATATTCTCTATTAATTTTTTTAAAGTGTCGTGTCAGTGCGGAGTTCTGTGTGAGATAAGTTATCGAAGATAATATCAATTTAAAGGATCCAAAAGGTTGGTCATTCTATTATATACCCTTATATAAATTGCATCATAAAATTTAAAATATTACTCACTAATGAAAGACAGTGAGTAAATTCTTAGCATGTTTATAATTCAGGATATGACATCTAATATGAAATATATGTTACTCTCTTAGTCTATATACTCAAACTAATATTTAATTAAAAATATTAATAACTTATAAAATCATATACCCAAGTATGTATAGACTATAATTATATATTTTTCATAACATAAAACTAATAAAAAATGAATCTTTAGACATTAATCATATTGAAATCACACTGTTCTCCAAAAATTAATTATATAGTTAAACCTCACATTTAATAAACACTACTTCATAAAGTAAAACTGTAGTAAACATATATCACAATCCAAAAATGAAATAAACATCACGAAAAATATCATGAATCACTATTTAAATAAATCAATAATATTTTACATAACTATTTATACTATCTGAAAACTTTTATTGAAATAAATAAACCCTTTATTACCTCTATGTCAAATGTTTAACAAACTTGAGAGTATATGGATTAAATAAATCAAAATGATTATATGTTACACATAATTCACATAACTTTTGTAATATACAAGAATATCATTGATAAATATAACTTGCTAATGAAAATAACTACGAGTATATGGATTTAATTTCTATTAGGATATCATACCCACTAGCTTAGTTATGTCATGGAAACTAACATTTCCCATCATAACATACATATATTAAATTCCCAACCCTTTAGTTAAACACTCTTATTCAGTTATTAGAATCAGTGACTCCCTGATAAATATCTTTCATAGATTCATTTTAATGATGTTGTTTCAACAAAATACTGAAAAAATATTTATTATATTATGAAAAATATGAATATTAAAACAAAAATTCAAATATTTATTCAACTATGATACCATTGTTTTAAATATATGGTACGATAGTTTAATATATTAATCTTTTTGTTCAATCCTTGTTTACCTTGGTAAATTTTTCTTTTATTTTCCATAGCACAGTTATTTAACATCATACTCAAATCTATAACAACGGTTCATTAATTGGAATGTGAATTAATTATAACATATACAATGGGAGTGTACATCTAGGTGTGTAGTATTTGTCCCACTTATTTCTCTCTATAGTGTAGATTGAGTTGATACTCAACGAGCCTTTTCCAGATTTAATACCCCTAGGTACATCTATATTGCACCGACATAAAACATCTAGTATCGTAATAGGAAAGTAATCTCTTAGAGAACCTCCCAATCCCCACTTTAACAAAACCTTGTGATGTTATCTTATACATAAACTAATCTATTATACTTATCTAGATGGGATATAACTAAAGTTCCCTAATTATAATCCATAAAATATTCAATATTACCTCAAATAACTTAATTGGTTATCTATACAATTTAAATTATGAGAAAACATAACTTATCATCAACTAAATTATCCACAAACTACCCCCTAACATCTAATGTTATATAAAAACTCATTTTATTCCATCTATGACACCCCTGATGCACAATCATAGAATGTGGAGTGAATAAAAATGTTTTTTACATATTGAAATTGAAATTAACTAAAGAGACATAATTTTAACCATCAATAATTAGAGCATCACCAAAGAATATTGAGTCACGTACATTGAAGGAAATTTTAAGTAATATCCCATTACAAGATTTCTGGTTCCTTTATCCCTATTTTTTCTATCATCCTATATTTTTATATTATTTTAGTCAATTTTTTGGGATTTTTTGGATGCTTTTGAGGATATTGATGATTGAAACATGTCTAGGAAAATTCATACAGGTTGTCCCATAAATATTCAAGACTAATATCAAGGATATAGAGGTGGTTCAAACAGTAGTAATACACAATGTGGTATCCTCTTGAAATTATGTATCTTTGAATAGTGGGGAGAGTGCGGTCGATTCTTTTCCGCCGAATCATCTGACCAAAACCTACACCATTTTCTTGTATCCCCAAAGGGGGTACATAGTTGGTTTAAATATTGTTTAACCATGTGACACTATCCAAAATCCTAAAAAGGCTACATTAATTGGATAATGATTATCTCTATCCATCTACCATATCCAAAGAAGTAATTTAATGAGATTTTTAAACCCTAAAACATTATAATAATATATCAACCCCATATTATAAATTCTAAAATCCTCATAATCAAAAGTAATTTTACCCTTCTTTTTTTATGTAATCCCGAGTGCAGATTTTGAATCCCCCAACCGTTATTCGCTAATATCAAAGTATTGGTTTATGTGATTGATCCCTCTCCATTATGTGAAAAATAAGAGATTTGAAATCCTAAATTATTCACTTTTCTTTTTCATTGAGATTGACATATCATTGTGTTTCGAGTGGATATAAACCTTTATTTTTGGATTTTAATTCTAGGTATTCCTTTTGGATATCCATCACATTCTATTATCCATTGGTGGTTCCTATTTTGGGTGATATGTTTATTAGGTGACTAAAGGTAGGTGTTCCATAGGGTTTACTTATAAACATGAAACCTGTAATTATAGTTTGTTTTGAAATTTATTTTTAATTGAATTATGAAGCCTAATTTTATTATTTTATAACGGAGTGAAATTGTTAAATAATACCATATTTCTAAGGATTTTATAATATTGGGTGGATTTTGAGAAAATAATGCTTTATATGAAAAGTTATTTGATGAAATTATATGATTTTTATTCTTGAAAATAATGTTTAAAATGAAAGATGATTTGAAGGATATCAACTTGACTAAAACCTCAGTTTTGGTTTTGAAATTGAAATTTAATGTTGAAACATTAAATTTATCTTTTGAATTTTGAATGATGAATAGAAATTAAATGAAATGATTTTTCGTTGATTGATTTATTGAAATCACATGTGAGCCTGAATAGTTAGTGGGTAACATTGAAAAGAATAGCAGGACAGTGACTCCCACGAAATGGATTTCCATTTACAACTGTAACTAAACTAAATTCAGAAATATTCTCTTTATTGGGGTGATTATTAATTCTATTTATATGCCCCGTAACTTAGAGAAGTGTGCACACCTTGATCCATGACATATTGACTGAGTACTACGAGGATCGTAGAGTTAAAATTTATGATCCTATGGGACATGACCAAGGTGATTTGTTTTAAATTTATTATTATGTTATAGTCTTTATTAAAATATATTATTCATTCAATTATATTTTTTAAAAATTCCTTTTACTCCTACCTTGTTGTAGGTTCCATCCCCCTATTTTAAAATAATTTTTTGATTGAAATTGTGGAAATTATCTTCCGTGACTGTTATTTTTTTAAATATAATCATAAATAGTTTATTTGTAATGTATTTTATTATAGAACATTTTATGAAATCCTACTAGGTTTTTGTTTTCTAAGACCATACATTTTACATTTGGAATTTATAGATTATGTTATACCCAGTTCAAGAAACGTGAAATCACGCGTTAGATATGGAAGGTGTGATTGATTCGATGGACCTTGGGTGACGGTGGTGACTGGTGGAGATTTGATAAACTCAATACATGGAGATTCTGTGTCATTTTATTTATGAATATTTTGTCATATATTGAGTTATGTATTACTTTGGTATCATTATATGATTTATTATGGTGATATTTTATCCTTTAAGTGTGTTTGACATTTTGAATGCTCATTTTTTATCATGCACTGTTATATATTATTTGTTTGTTCTTAGGGAGAGATCATTAATTTTGACCATTTTTTGATGCCTTAGTTCTTGTTTCATGACCATGGGGATGAGGAAATTCCTTTTGGTAATGTCAATTATTGCTCATGTATCGGTGTACTAGGGTATTCAGATTGGTTCATGAAAAAATGGTATTAGAGTAGGTTGAATGACTTTCCTTGATGATGGTATACAATATTGGATGTCTTGGTAGATAGGATCAAGGATTTTGGGGATTTAAGGGGCATTATACATGTGTGTTCCTAGAAATATTTCATTTCATAGAGCCTTAATCCACCGTGGGGGTTTGAGAAAAATTTCCCTTAGTAATAAACTGACATTATTTTAGTATTTTTACTAACTTGATATGAGTATTCTAAAAAAAATTAATTCCATCTAATTGAATTTATATTCCTGTATTTTTTGATTTATTTAATGATTTGAGAACATTTTTTGAAATTTTAATGATGGATATTTAATTTTTGCAGCACTATTCCCTTGATAGTACATTCAAATAGTTCTTATGAGGGAGTTGTTGATGAACCTGGGAAAGAAGAGAATCAAATTTTTCTAAACCATGTAGAGATATTAGTATTGTGTGGTCCATGATTTGGGACAGGTAGCCACAACCATTATCTCGTAGGATTTAGTAGTGTAACCTAAAAGTGATGAAATAAGAGATCATGTTAGGAAATTTATTTGATAGAAAATTCTATATTTCCAAGGCTTGAGTGATCCTTAGGTCATAAAGTACTGTTTGAAAAAATTGAGCTTTTTTTTCTGTTCTGAGAAATTTCTAGCCTGAATAAAGGTGAGATACCTTACCTTAAAACATTAAGGTATATACAGGAGGTAGTGGGATTCAATGGTTACACTAATGAAAAATGAAGTGTTGGATTGTAATGAATTTCTGTCTCTTTTCATGAATCATTTGTATTACTAATCTATTTTTTGGAAAATGATGTGGAGTTTCTCAACATCCAATAAAGAGATAGAACTATAACTCAATACAAGAACCAATTTTCAAAATCTATTTATTTTTCTTCTGAGGTTATAAAGAATGAAGAGATAACAGCATGAAGGCTTGATATGGATATTTAATATGATATCCAATGTCACATTTTCATGTTGAATCTCACTTATTATTCTAGTTTTCTAGACAGGAATTTAATAGTTGTGTTTGGTTGGCCTTGTAATTTAGTGTTGGAGAATGTTTCTCCTATTGTCATTGATAATTATGTTAGTTCATCTAAAAAAAGAGGGGCTATGATGAATCTTATAGTGAATCAGGATAGAAAAAATCATACAAACATTATGTGGTTTCTATAAGAGGCATATTTTAAAAACCATTAATGTTGTATAGTGGGAAATTTGAATTTAGTTTGTATAGACGAACTGATGATTTGTGGTTTTGTGGTTACTTAGGCCACCTATAAAAAATCTATCATATCTTTTCCACCAAAAAATATTTCATAGTCTTGTTAGAACCTAGATGTATTATGTTTCAATTATTTTCTTCTAGAAAATTGGGCTTATATCTATAGGTATGAAAAAAGAATCATCTTCATGTGGTGGAAGAGTATCTAGAGGAAGCTAGATTATGACTTGTGATTATGAGAGATACCATCAATATAGCTTCATCTTTAGATAATAATTTATTTTATAATGGTGAATACCATTCATTCATGAAACTCATATTATGAATCTACTAAATAATACTATATAGCTTTTGCATTATGTGATGGATATTGATATGTATCCTATAATTAAGAGATAACAGGGTATCTGATAAACATTTATGACATACCATTTTCTATTATCAAGTTGGAAAAAAAGTTTAGGTTATTGATATTAAATAAATGGATGAAATTATTAGGTTATATTGGCTGATTTCATATAAATATTTGATTGTGTTTATCAGTAGTGGGTATCCTTTACTTCCCCTAATGGATTTTTCCATGATTTCTATGTAGAATGGGAACTGAGGTTGAGTAGATTCATACAACCTATTTCAAATAAGGTAATGATGATATATCTATTTTCATTTGATTTATATAATGAATACTAAATTGTCCATCTTCATACAATGGTCATCAAGTTCCTAGATGCATTTTAATGATACTTTTTTGGCATACCACTAGTGAGGTAGGTGAAGTTTTCTATTCACTTGGAACAAGGTACCAAGCCTATCTCTATTCCCTATTACCAGATGACACTGGATGAAGAAAAAGAGTTAAGAACTCATCAAGTTGATTTTGGATAAATGATTTATTTTTAGGAGTGTGTTACCATGGGTGACACCTATTCTTCTAGAAAAAAATTCAATGGAACGCATTGTCTTCATCATAATTACTAAAAACAAAATCAAGTTATGATAATGAATAGGTATCCATTTCCTAATATTGATAATTTATTTTATTATTTTAATTGGGTGAATTGGTTCTCTAATAAATATCATTAGTCTGATTTCCTCCATCTAATAATAAAAGAATATAATATCCTGAAGACTTCCTTTATAATTAGGGATGCCCATTACAGGTATCTTGTGATTCCCTTTAGTCTAACGAACACTCCTTCAGTTTTTATGGTGATGATGAAAATGGGATTCCATGAGAATTTGGATTCAATTTTGGTGGTGTTTCTGGATGACATCATGAATTACTCCAATGTCGGAGAAGATCATGTAATTCATCTAAGATGAGTTATATATATTTTGAGAGATCATCAAATTTATAAGAGTCTGTAGAAATTTAATTTCTAAATTCTAGAATTTATGTTCATGGGACATGTGGTATCAAATTATGGAATTTAATTGGATCATGTGGTGGTTAAGGATATAATGACATGGTAACAACAGTGTAAATTTTTTTGATATTTAATGTTTCTTGGTATTTGATTGGTATTGCAACCAGTTCATCAAATATTTATCAATTTTGTATTATCTAATGAACACTATCACTCAGAAGGATGTGATATTCTTGTGTAATTCAAAATTTCAGTATTCTTTTGATGATATTAAATTCCTTTTAACTTATGTGTCAATGTTGGATCTTCTTGAATTTGGGCAGATCTATGTAGTCTTATGTGATTTTCTAGGTTCATGTTATGGATTAATTCTCTTGTAGTGTGATCACCTATTGTACTATATTTACTCATATATAGGGACACATTAGAAGAAATATACTACTCATGATCTCAGGCTCACATATGTGATGTAGCCTCCAAATATTTTGATACATTTCCTTTTCAAAGAATGATTTATCATTTATTAATGTAATGAAATCTTGAATAACATATTCCCATAAATATTTTTGAATCTCCTTCTGAAGAGATGGGTGGATTACCTATAATGATTTAAATTTAAAATTTCTTACACCCCTAGAAAGGGGAATTTCATTGATGATATTTTGATCTAGAACCTTCCGACCAAGTCAGTGAATCAATCATCTAATGACTAGAATAAAATTGATATCAGTACTCATATTCATTTGGGAGTTCATGAGGATGACTATGAAATTGTTCTAGAAATTCTTTAGTTGACCTCCTCCCATTTTGAGATGATTATTTTGTAAAAGAATATTGATGATGAGTTCCATAGAATTATGGACTCTCTATATGGTGAGGAAAATTTTGGTAAGATCTCAATATTTGATGAGGCATATTTTGATTTTAGGTTTTTCTAAATAAATTTTAAAGTGGTTAATGGAATGTTTCCCCAGATTATAATTTGTATTAGGGGTATTTTGGGGGTTTGGGGAATGGAAAATATTTAAAAGACACCATTTTATAATGTGATCATTGTTTTCACATAGTTAGTACGCACCGGGTGGCATCACATAGGTGACTATGTAGCCTAGCCCCCTTGAACTAAAGTTGATTCATATCCACTGCTTGATTTTTCAAACTGTGATGGTGGATGATAAAAAGCATATGTACTAGTCCCATTGGATAGAAGTAGCAACAAAATCTCCTCATAGTTTTTAAAACCTTGCGGGTGGCCCGACTATGTGTCCTGGCCCCCACTTCGATAGAGGGTTCCACATGGTTGGCACATGGTTTTTCCAACCATACTTCCAAACCATGAACCACATTAATGGAGGGGAAATTTACTATTCCCCCTTGGGAGTTAATAGTTATTGAAATATTTCATCATTATTTAGTCCTCCAGAATCCTTAGGTGAAATTCCATTCCTCACAAGCATCCAAAGGGTGAACATCCTTCAATCCCTAGTAATTTGAAGCACTATGGGTTTTTAATGGATGATCCATGGGACTATATCACTCCTCATTATACTATATTTTGGGACAATCATGGGGTAATAATTTCAATACTACCAAATCTATAAACCCCTATTTTTTCATTAGATTCATATATTAGGCATTAAAGTTAATTGGGATTTAATGAATAAGAATGTTTAAGTGAGCAGTTGTCTATGAGGTTGAGGCAGGTGGTATGTATGTTATATCCCATAGTCTCATTGTTTATTCATGTGTATATGGTTTTTATTTTTTACCATTATGATTTGAAATTTATTACATTGTAGGAAATAATAAAATGTATGTTTAAATGATGTGTTGGATCCATCAAGATCCCCATTACATCCATTGAGTATGATTAGATTTGGACTATGGTTATTCATGAGTAACTCCACTCCCTTGAACATGGGATTTGAGTTTTAAAATTATGAATTCAATGGTTTATGAAAGTAAACCAATTATAAAATTGTTTTTATTGTTAATGTGAGGAAAGGGATGGTTTTTATTAACATGAATATGTTAAATGAGTTATGGAATTTTAATTGATAAATTTGATAAATGGTAAAAGAGGTGTGTACATGTGGATAAATGAATTAAATGGGGTGAAACATGATTGTAATAGTGCTTAAATGGTGAAATGCGATCGTTCTAGGAATTGAGAATATGTTTAATGTAATGAACCATGGAAATGTGTTAAACAAAAAGGTGCACTTGAGTTGTCTGGGTTTGATAAAAAGGCCATTGATACTAAACATAATAAGTAAGAATAATAGATGGTTGAGACTATGGAAAGATGCCCCTATCTATTGGGTGGTCAGGATTGATACTCCAAGAATCACGATACGTCATATTTTTTGAAAATGGATTATTGATCTGGACTCCAAGTGTATTGAAATAGAATTCCATATCATGGTTGGGGGTGGTTGGACATGGAGTTCAAAATCTTACTTTTAATACATAGACTATTGATCTTTGTATGTTAACAAGATACCCCTATGAAATTTGGATCATACGACCATCATAGGCTGATGTTGGTTTGATCAGTATGAGTTTCAGTTGAAGCTTAAAAAAATGAGGTTAATATAAATATTGTTAAATAATGAATCCCTATTTATTTATTGTTTAACTATTTTTTCTGTACTTATTCATACACTATTATTATACTTGATATTTCCTTAGATATTATTGGTGGCGTGATACGATGTTGTAGTAACACCCTACTCAGGATTTTATTGGGTACCTGAACATACTTCATGGTTATAGTTAAAGTAATGTAAAAGGCCGTATGATGGATGGTGGATATGGGATTTGGGATGGAGAAAATAAGAGGGAACTTAACCAAATGTTAATAATTATTTTTGAAATTTCTTTTAGTGTCTTATTTTAGGATTATTTTGGAACTTGGTAGTACTATGATATGATATGGTTATTTGTATGGTTGGAACTATTCACCCATTTTGGGTAAAAAAATTGATTCATGCTTGTTTTTCAATAGTAATATGTTATTATTTATTTTGTTTCACTATTTTCTTACTATGATAAAAAGGTATAGTCTCCCCATGTTCCTCATTATACCCAAAAATCTAGTTAGTATCCTCTAGCATATGGGGTGTCATGTTAATGTCATGTGGCCCAGTGACTTTAGGAACTGGTTTACCAGAACCTAGGTTGGGACATCACATTGTGGTGTAAGAGAATTGTTATTTTCTCTTACTTTACTATATGGGAATGTTATATTGGAGACTAATATGTGTTTTCTTTAGAAATAGTCTTGTTCATGGGAGTAGCTAAGCCATGTGGAGGAGAAAACCCATGTACCTTGGGTGGAATTATTATTTTTCATGTTTTCTTTTACAGTTGGATGATTTTTCAACTTGGGTGATATACTTGTTGTGCGATGTTACAGTTTTTTAGGGTTTTATACATGTAACAATAGGGAATGAGGGTTTTAAATACAATCATCCATTTGGAAATCTGGGATTTATGTTACATACATCATATTAAGAACATAGACAAAAACATGTTATTGTTGGGATGCAAGAAATGAAAATAATTTTCTTATAGTTCTGGAGAATATAGTTCCTAATAAAGTGTTGTAACTGGATATAACTATTAAGTGCTATATTGAAATGGTAATTTTTTTTAATGAATGTCTTGAGATTTTTTAAGTTAGGTTTACCCTATGTTATCCATGGACTATGATAGGTAAGGTTGATGGTAGTGATAGAGATGTGGTTATATCCATTGGGAAAGTGTATGTGGAGTGGGTTTTTTATGGCTAGTAGTAATCAATCTTTTTGTGTAAACTATAAAAATTATATGTTACCATTTATAATTGTTTGTTATGAATTGTAGAGAGATTCTCCATGATGTCATTTATCAGTAGGGAGACAAGAGGGAATCACTAAGAATACTCCTCCAATAGTGAGATGGGAACCTCTATTAGTTATGTTTGATATTGTAAAGAGTAGTTTTGTGAGAAATTTTATCATTTTTTGTAGATTAGGGAGAGATACCCAAGGTAGGTTGTTCTATGTATGTTTAATTTTATGAGAGAGTTTTAGTTGTAGTATCCTCTGTTGTTTAATAGAGGGTGTAGAACCAATGAAGTCTAATTCTTGATTGAGTCAATCCATATGATTTTAGACCACATAGAGACGCCTCTAATGAAAATGGCCAAGTTGGAAGCATATAAATTGTGAGGAAAAGTGAATCTCTAGTGGGATATTCAAGTCCATGATAAGAAATAAGATGGTATAGCATGAAATACCTTCCAGATGATGTTCTTGGAGAATTTATACTAGTGAATTTGAGGTAAGAAAGTGGAATCAGGATTTTATGCTTAGGACAAGGAAGTATGATGGTGATGGATTTTGTTATATGATTCACTAAACTACACATTTTTCTCAACCATTGATAAGAGATGAAGTGATTATCATGGAATGTTTTAATGATAAAATTAGATGTGAGATCGTTTAATAGGTAAATATATTTCATTTGAATAGGTTTTTTGAGGTAGTGGATTAGGATCTAATATCTATGGGAAACCCATAGAAGTATCCTAGAGGGAGGAAGCTGATGTCAGTTAAGTGATTTTCTACCATGACATTCAATAATAGGTATCAATGTTATGAGATTTTCCACCAGATCGATGGTGGATAGAGTAACCAAGGTATAGATCTAACATCATAGGGTATCAATCAATTGAACTAATATTATTAAGGAAGAACGAACCATTTGACTATTTAGTGTGGACAACCACTAGTGTAATTCCAAGATTGTAGGAGGATGGGTCATATTCATCTATTCTAAAGGAACCCACAATATATATGAAGTGAAAGGGGACCTAGATCAATGAAGAGAACTAAAAATGAGTTTTCTACCCCAAATTAGTTGTATTGTTAGAGTTCCACCAACCATATAATTTTGAGTGGTGCATGTGGTAATTAAGTAAAATAGAATCCATATAAATAGATAAGTTCATCATTGGGGACTCAGGCATGATTATAGGGTAAAGAGATATGCCAGTTACATGTCATTCAGACTACACCCATCTGTAGAGAGGTTGGACCCTATACTGTAGGAGATATGATTCGTGTAGATTATATGCTTATTAGTTACTTATTTTATATAAGAGCATCATATTCTTTTATATATGTTTTTTGGGAACAGGTTGGTTCTGAAAGTTGAGTATATTTATTTGGGGTAATATCAATCGACACACTATTACGGGCACGATCAATGGGCATTCATCAATGTAAGTTGTGTGCCTATATGGTTGGTGGGTATCATTTACTTTGGGAATTTTACATTCATTAGATGAAATTTGTTAACTAATTCTAGGAATGGATTTGTTGGTTGCATACTAGGATTACTTTTATTTTTACATAAGTGAGTGAGTTTCACATCATCGAAGAGAGACACTTATATCCATATAGGTAATGGAATATCCATGAAGATCATGTGTGGATAATAACATAGAAATTATGTGATCTCATAGATTAGAAGGTAGTTCTTATGTTTGATAATGGGAGAGTGGATAATTATTTTATCCCTCATATAGTGGATTATTTCTAGAAGATGTTTCCTAATGACTTTTCTATGTTTCTAGTCAATTTATAGGTTGAGATAAAAATTGAGTTAATATATAGAGAGGATCCAGTTTCCATTCCTCTATATAGAATGGAAGATAAAGATCTTTAATATCCTCAATATTTACTAGAGGAATTATAGGATAAGGGATTCATCCATTATAGTATATTTCATAAGGGATCATTGGTTTTGTTTTCTAAGAATGAGGATGGAACCATACTCTTATATATTGACTTGTATAAAGTAAAAAGGATAAAAATTATGATACAATATCATATTCCATGTATTAATGATTTCTTTGACCATATGAGGGGTTTCAATGTGTTCTCTATGATTTATTTAATGTTAGGGTATCATTATTTAAGGCATAGACCTTTTGATATACCACCAAATGGTTTAGAGGTATATATAGATGGTATGAGTTTATTTTAATGTCATTTGGGTTGATGAACACTCCAACTGTATTCAAGGATTTGATGAAACAAATATTTCTATAATAACATGAACATTTTTTGGTTCTCTTTATTGATGACAACTTGATGCACTCTATGAATCAAGATGATCATGTCCAATATATTGACATCGCCTTCAATACATTAAGGGAGAATCACCAATAAACCTGGCTATCAATGTTTCATTAATGGATAGAAAAGTTAAATTTAATTGGTTACATAATATCAGTGAATGGTGCGTTAGTAATCCTTGAGAAGGTCCAATGAGTTGTTTCCTGGGAGAATCCAAATAATGTTTTCGATATCCAAGGATTTTTTGGTTTAGAAAGTTTCTACAGAAGGTTCACCATTTTTTCACATGTAATCACCTCTCTTTATTATCACTGAGAATACTATAAGGGTTTTATGGTTTGAATCATGTGATAATTATATCCGGGATCTAAATATGTTTTTGGCTACAACACTGAGATTGTTCTTTCTTGCCATAGGCGAATAGTATACACTATTCTATGCATCATCTAAGATTTCATAAGGGATAATTATGATGTATGGAAATTGATTCATGGAATATAGATCATGGATGTTGAGGTCACATTAATGGAATTATACTATTCATGTTCTTGAGTGGGTCTCATTGGTTTATTAGTTGAAATGATGACATCGTTATCTTTTAGGTGAGAATTTTCTTGTTTATACGAAGTATAAGATCCTTAATTACATATTCCAATAATTATTTGAATCTTTGGACAATGTTATGTGTTGATTACATGTAGTATTTTGACTTAGAGTGAGATTATATGTTGTGGAATGGAAACAGTGCTACACATGCTTTGATTTAGAAGACATAGAGTCATCCAGTTTATGAATCTTGTTATGAGAGGTGGATGATGGATTTATTTGGTCAGACAAACATAAGTTTCCATGTAGATCATGAGTTTATGAAACTCATACACTTATCAGTGAAGCACTATATTTTTAACCATGTAATGTGGATGGAGTTGGAGGATTCATAATTTATGGATTTGATATACAGTTTTAAAAGAGGGGATCCAACTTCAGATTTTAGTATCAATGAGGATAATATTATTTTTGTTTGTAGACATATTTTTGTTCCAACTAATATGTGAGAAGAGAGGATGTTTTACTTTCACACATAAAATTGGGAAGTGGAACCAATTTTTACAAAAATATAACATAATATTTATTGATATTATTGGTGTCTATGAATGAAAATTAAGATTGCTTGTTTTTTGAGATGATGCTACACCTATCAGTAGGTGAAGGCCAAGCATCAATAACCTGATAATCATTTAAAGTTGTTTCCCACCATATAATATAATAGGTTTGATGTTAACATTTATGTTTTTTTGTATCCCAATTAATCCTTGAAATAATAATATAATTTGGGTGATTGTGGATCGGTTGAAAAAGGTTACACGTTTCTTGCCGATATGAGCGACATTAATCATAGACTAGTTGGGTGACATGAATGTTTATAAAATTTAATGATATTAAGGGATTAAATAGACTATTTCCTTAGATAATTACCCTCATTTTTCTTCAATATATTGAAAAGGGTTGTATAAGGTGCTTGGTACTCAGGTGCTTCTCATTTCGGCCATTCATCCATAGATAGACGATCAATCAAAACCTAAACTCCATGTATTACATAAAATATTGAGGGATTATTTACTAAACATTGATGTATATTGGAAGAATCACATTAATCTCATTGAGTTCACCTATAATAATAGTTATTAGGTCACTATTCAGATGGCCCCACATGAGGAGATATATGGTTGGCCATGTAGATATCCATTTTGTTGGATTGAAGCAAATAAATTAGAGTTGTTGGGTCAATGTATCGTGTAGGTGATGTTGGATTTGGTTCAATTAAATTTGAAGCATATGATTATGTACCAGAGTAGACATAAGCCATAAAATTATTAACGTCATCAATCTTTAGAGGTTACATTGTCTAACCATGTCTTCCATTCGGTGTCATCGATATTTGGTCACTATCATATTTGAAAGTAGGGTAAGTCATGGGCTAGATATCTAGGGGAATTTTTTATTATAGAGAGGATCAGACCATTGGTGTAAAAATTATCTCTTCCAAAACATTATGGTAGTATGGATGATGTTTTTCATTGGTCACATCTTTAGGAGTATCCATTTACCCCAACTATAGTGATAGATGTTGTTGATGTTGAGATTCTGGTTGATATGTCCAATAAAGACAATCCAATTCATGTTATCGGTCATGATGATATTTTTTATAGAAATACTATGTTTTTGACAACATTTTTTTGAAACATGGATTTGTTCATGTAGTTACTTGCTAAAGAAAATGTGATATGTTGGCCTAGTGGCCCAATATTTTTTCCCAAGAGGCCTAGTCATGTTGGGGAGTAAAAATCGAGGATGAGGTGTTATAATGTGGGGATGTTGCAAGATCATAGTGTTTTAATACGTATTTTCATTATTTTATGTTTTAGTATAATACCTTTAAATTGGTTAATGGAATTATTCCTAAGAGTGTAGTAGGCATCGAGGTTGTTTTGGGGGTTTGTGTCACTAAAATGGGGGAAAGTGGCTATTTTGTTCTGAGATCATGGTTGGTGCATGGTTAGTACAAACCTTGTCCCATAGACAAGGAGACAGTATGGCCTGCCCATAGTTTAAAGATTTAGGTTCACTTACACCATATAGTCTGAAAAACGATGCGGGTGCCCCAACGAGACTACGTGACCTCATCCACATGGACATATCTCGATTCATGTCCACTGTGGGGGTTTTCAAACTATACGAGTGGCATAAAATTATCGTGAAACCTAGAAAACACTTAGAAAGAGGTTTATGATCTATTGGTGCATGGTTTAGCTAGCTGTGTGGCTAATCCTTATTCCTCATTAAAAGAGGTAAATTCCCTTTTCCCCTAATGCTTTATTAGTTCAAAATTTATTCTTCCCTATTTCCACACCTAGTAGCCTAGGGTGTGAAAACATTCCTACCATGCTTCCCAAGTGTGATCGTCCTTCGATCCATTCCCCTTTGAGGCATCATTGGTTTCAAACCAATGCTTGATGTGAGTCTACCACTCCACTTTCATTTTTCATATAGGAGAATTATGATAGAATGTTCACTATACTTCTAATTCTATAAATCTATTTTTAGAAAATTATTAAATTGGGAATTGATGGATGTTTAAGATCGAATCAAGGGGAATGTTAAAGAAGGAAACTATCTTTAGTCTCGAGTTACGTAATTTTTATGTTATATCTCAGAGTCTTAATGTTTATTCATGTGTATATGGTTGCGATTCTATATTGTTTTGATGAGAATATGGTTCCTCGGTAGTTAAGGATAAATTTGGTATTTTTAGGGATGTTTTAGTCCCATCATGATCCCCATTGGATATATTCAGGATGAATAGACCAGGCCTATGGCCACCTATGTGGTGTGCCTCTCCGTTGAATAAGGTAATTGAGTTATGAAATGATGAATTAAATGGTTTCTGATATTAAACCAATTGGAACTATATTATTCATGTTTACACATGATAAGAGGTGGTTGGTCTTAACTTGAATAAGTTAAATGAGTTAGGGAATGTAAATCTGTAAATCTGATAAATGGTTTAATAGGAATATCTATGTGGTAAAATGGATTTATGTGGACAAAAAATGGTTGTAATGGTTATTAAATGGTAAAATTGGATAACTATGGGAATTGAGAACATATTGAATGTAATGATCCACGGAAATAAAATAAACAAACTGGTAAAACTATTATGTATATGTTTGAAAAAAAATTCACTGATAAATAACATTATAGATATGAACAATGGTTGGTTAGGATGTTTTACTAATTCTCATCTCACATTGGATGGCCAGGGAAATGCTTCAGGTGCTTTGTTGCATCATAGTTATGGAGTATGGATAGATGGTCTTAAAACTAAGGGTATGGAAATGGAATTTCAAATCATTGTTGGGAATGGTCAGGCATGGTGTTTGAAATCTGGGATTGAACACTTGGATTGATGCTCCTTGTATATTATCATGAGAGGCCTACGACATATGGTTCTGATGAATGAAATGGGCCGAAGAAGGTTGGATGGTCATGGGTATCACTTGGAAATAAGAACAAATGTGGGTAATATAATTATTTTTAAATAATAAAAAGTGGATTATTAACTATTTTTTATTGTTTAATGTATGTATAGATACACAATTATTAGGCTATATTTGTATATATACACTGTTGGTGGTGGCCTACTGATATGTATTTACACACATCTTAGGCCTCCGTTGGGTACCCAAATTGACATAATGGTTATTTGTTAAGAAAAAGTATGAATCACTATGACAGATGGATGATTTGAGATTTTGGATGGAGAATGGATGTGGGAACAAGACAAAAATTAGGTCCCATTTTTTGGATAGTCTTTAGGGTCATATTTTGAATTTATTTGGGATGTTGAATATACTATGACATGAAAGGTTTATTTGTATGGTTGTGGGTATTTACCCATTTTGGGGAATTAATTTTATGATTCACGATTGTTGATAACATTCACATGGTTATTGATTTTCATTTTTATAACTCTAATAAAGAGGGTATAATATCCCCAAGTACCTCGTTTGACCCGCAATGTTAGTTAACAGCTGATGGTGCATGTGAAAGAATTCCCAAGGTTATGTTGCACACAGGCTCGTCGAACTGGTTTTTCGGCACCTAGTTTATGATGTTACACTATTGATGAGTGGTTGTTAACTTATAAGGGTATACTATATTTACTGAACAAGTATGACATAATTTTTTCCATGAGAAAATCTATAATGGAGGGCTTCCATAATCCCTATTGGTCGTACACCCTATAACCATGAATAAATTATTTTTTTGCTATGATGAATCTCGTCTCCACGTATGAGGTGAGAATTTTTTTACCATATTTATTATTGGTATACCTCTATGTAGAACATGGCTGAACACTAGAAACACTTTTTTTTTACTTTAACCCTTTCCCATGTCGAATTTGACGTGGGATGATATTTCAATGAATATTACAGTCGGATTACTACATTCCCTTTGAGGAAAGAATGAAATATGGGTAGGGTTAGATTGGTAGAACAAATCATATCACATTATTAATATTTATGGTACAACCAATGCTGATGACTTGTGAATTCTATATGTGCAGGTGATCATCAAAATAAAAAAGGCCCTATCAGTTTTAGTTTCAAATAGGGATACAAGGTTTGATTCGTATGATTGGTGAGGCCTTGAAGAGGCGATGGAATACCATGTATGTTTAAGAATGACATATCATCCATTAACAGTTGGACTAATAGAATGATATTTATGAATTCTTGAATTAATGCTCTATGAATATTTTCCCTTATTTGGTAGATATTTTGATATCCCCTTGATACTTTTTGAGTTTTTTTTATAATTATTGTTTCCACTTTTCCTCTAGGATAATACCATTTGAGGTCTTGTATTGACACCAATGAAAATACCCACTATATTAGAAAAATATTGATGAACCATTATTCATTGGACCAGGTTTTTTCCAAGATACTTTCAAAAACATTACATAGAATCATCAGATAAGGGTGAAATCTAAAAGATGTTATAAATCATAGGATTATCATAGTCGACACCCTTTAGAGTTATTTTATGTTTACTAGGTTCTTTTGAGAGTTTCACCTCAGCTGGATCACCGAATTCATGGGAAACAAGGAATGTCATCTCTGAGATATGTTGTACCATTTTAGATGTTTGAGAATATTGGAATGGTGTCTTACAATTAGTATTTTCCACCCCAGATTGTGTTTATTCATAATATTCTTCACATGTCATAGATTAGAGACCATTTCTTTGATCCATCCCATATCTTGAGTTGGGAGTACCATGAGGTAGAACCATATTTTTACATCACTGGGCAGTCTATATAGATTGTTTATTTATATATGAATAATAGCACATTTCAGATTCACATGAGAGTTGTGAGAATGAGGAACCATGAATGAGAATTGACCACATATCTTTGACAAAGAGTAATATTAAATGGATTTCCTATGGTAGAAAAAAAAATTCTTGGGGATATTTTAGTTTCCCTTTATCATTTTTTAGGTACTTCACTACCCAATTTTTTATCTTCCTATGTTTGGATCTTATTTTAGGTTGATTTTGGGGACCATTAGAAACTTTTAGATGTTTTTGGGGATGTGTAATAGTGGAACATAGTTATTGAAAACCATGTGGGTTGGAATCGTAATATATGTGATTTGTTTGAGGTTTTGGATTGGGAACATGGTTGGAAAAAATCTGTGCTGCCTCCCCCTAATAATTCATTTATTGGAACAGTGTGGAGAGTGATGTCGGTGTACAATCTCCAAACCATGTAGCCAAATTGTGATCCATTTGTCTAGTTTCCTAGGAGATAGTGAATAGTTTGTGTATATTTTTTCAAATGATAAATCCTAATAGTGAGGAGCTTTACTAGTATTTATGTATGTTTAGGTATATGTTCATGTCTATAATGCGGTCTAACCTAGATTACAACGTGATGGTATTTTTAACCCCACAAATACTTTAATTAAATCCCAATTTTATAAATACTATATAACTCATAATTGGCCATAATATGACCCTTTATATTTTGGTGGCCCTTTAAAGAATATTGGGGCTCCTCTAAACCCTTTACTCTAGGATCTACGTACCAGTGGATGCAATAGATCACTCTTCGATAGAAGAAATATCATGGATTTATAATCCTTTTTCTTCTCTTCTCTCATACTGTTAGAGTTTTGGATCATTTGGATGTTAGTGGATCTAAAACATGATTTTAAGGATTATAATTTTATTAAATCCTCTTTGATATTCCTTTAATTTGACTCACTAATGGAGGTTCTTTTTTTGGTGGTTCCATGATCATGTGACTAAAGGTAGGTGGTTTGGTAAGTATTTTACCTACATGTGAAACCTTGATTACATTCTTGTTATGAAATGTATTTTCAATTTATATATGTTTCTTTTTTTTAGTTTTTTTTATAAATTCATAGAATTATGAAATAAAATATTCTTTTAAAGGATTTGAGAATATTGGGAGGTTTTTTAGAAAAGATGGAGTTAAATTATATGTGATTTGATGAAATGATTTGATACTGATTCTTTTGAAAAATTGATTGAAATTAAGGATTATTTTAACATTGATGACCATGAAAAAACATATTATTTAGATTTTGAATTTGAAAAGTACATTGGAAAATAAAATTGGACATTTGAATTGTGAATGATCAATTGAATTGAAAAAAAATGATTTTCCACACTCTACCTTGACCATTGGGAGATTATAGTTTATGTTATACTAGGCTTGGAAAAGGAAAGAAAACTTGTGGTGGTAATGGGTTTTCAGGATTTAAGAGACCTTGTGTGATGGTGGTGACTAATGGGGATGTGATCGAATCATTACATAGAGATTTTGGGTCTTCTTCTAAAGTGATATTGTATATTATTTTTAATGATCTATTACATGGGATTTTTATTTCACTACATGTGGTACACGATTCTCCTTGAGAAGTGTTTTAGATTACATTTATTAAATGTTTTATCTTTTGTTTTTACTTATTTTTATCTATTCTATCATTGAAATCATTACCTATAACCATTTGCTGATGCCCAAGATCTAGTCACTAGCCTATGGGAATTGGGAATTCCCTTTAGTTTATGTCGGTGCTATACTGGGTATTAGTTCACCAATGTATTAGGGTTGGTCTCTAAAATTATAGGTTTAGAATTTTAGAGAGATAGTAAGAAAAATTAAAGAACAAATCCCATCTCTATATCATCAAATAGAACATTTCACTATATGATAAGCTACTTATTCCATAATAATTCATGATCATATCATAAAAAATATCAAAAATTTCTATTTTCATTGAAAATAATCTTATGTAATAATTTTCATCCAAATGTATTGAAATTGATGAATAACAAGCAGAGATCAAATGATCTATATAGGAAAATGTGTATCTGAAGTTATCATCTCATGAAAAATATAGCTGGATTGAATATGAGTTAAAAAAATCTATATATATGAACACATGAGCTATAAATAAATCGATGGATGAAATAATAATCTAGATAATTATATGGTAAATAATAACAGGATCCCTAGTTATGAAATGCATAATTATTGAAAATTAGTTCCATTCCCTATGCCAAGAAATCAAGATATTATGCATATTGATATTACATTTAAGCCCATATGTTTTTTAATTATTTGTTCTATGCAAACATACACCAAAATACCCAAGATTTTTTGTATCAAATGACTTATCAATCCATTGATTAGATAAATATTTCATTCCCTACCCATCACAAATTAATTCTAATGAATTCATCACATCAACTAATGTATAATATTTAAAAAGTATGACCATCATTCTTTAGAACTCAATTGAAATCCTTATTTTAATAACCATAATATAAATTTTAGATATTTACCAAATAAATATAGGGAATATATTTATATCTAAGAATATCATAAACTTGAACTTAAGTGTGAAAGGTGTATATTTTTATTTTAATAATATCCCTAAAAAATTAATTTACATCATCTATGTGAACATCCATCAAAAAAATGGAAGTATGTTATGAGTTCTTACAATGGAAATGCTTTATAATAAAAATAACTCCATTAAATGAAGATGATGTGGACAAAAAATGGAAATGATGTATCTTAATGAGTTTAATACTTCAAATGAAAATAGTATTATTTTTTTAGAAAGTAATATGTGGGCAATATATAAGCTAGAGAAAAAGGAAACATGTGGTGAATAAGATTTATATCTCAATGAAGAAAAATTGAGTTGCAAACACCATTACTAAAATGGAAATATGAGAATAAAAAGAGCATAATGGGGATGAAATGAAATTAAAATATAATGAAATGGAATATAATATTTATAATTGATGGAAGTTTTGGTTTGAATACACCATAAAAAATAAAATGGTTTGTAATACCAACAATGTTCCTTGAAATTAAAAATAGAGAAAAATAACACTTACATCTTTAAAAACATTCAAATCAAAACTTTTTTGAGAAATATAATTTATAATGAAACATTAAATAACTTCAATAAATTGAAAATAATGATTTGAAATATAAAATATTTAATAAGGAAAACATATTTTAGAAAACATGATGTATAACCTGATCATGTCTCATGGAATTGATATTAGATACAAAGTAACACCTACAAATTGAGTATCATCTAAATCAAGGCCACTGGAGAAGAAAGAGGATGAAACATAAAAATAAATACAATTGAAGGAAATTGGTGTTTTAATATAAAATATAGTTATTATATAAACCATATAAAATTAAATTAGTTCATAGAAAGAAACCTATCTCATGAAATATAAATTGAGACCAAAAAAACCCTTTTTGTGACATAGTCTGTGAGGTATGAAGAATTTCTGGATGAAAATATAAAAAATAATTATAGAAACCCATTAAATAATGAGGTAATAAAATCAAAATTATTAATTAGGTTTAATAAATTAATCTTTTAACAATATATTTTAATAATAAAATTTTAAACTCAGTAGAAAAAATTGAGTTCGCACAAACCCTAAGAGATTGAGTAAAAAATAAAAAAAATGAATAATAAAAGGAACCAGATTTTGATATCTATACCACACTAATAAGTTGAATAAATTTAGTAAAATATGTTCATGGTATTTAAATTATAATATCACAATATAAAATGAAAAATGGGGAATGAAATAAAACATGTCTCAAA